>JACMZG010000008.1:73547835-73609948 GCA_018340805.1 Microvelia longipes | reverse complement strand
ATTAAGAGAAAAGAGACTGAAAGAAGAAGAAAGAAGAAGAAAAAAGAAGAAAAGAAGAAGAAAAGACAAAACAAAAGAAAGAAGAAGAAAGAAAAAAGAGAGAAGAGGAACAAATAAGGAAGAAAAAACGTAAAAAAGGGAAGGTTAAAAAAGACCTAGATCGGAAGCAATTCTAATCAAACCAGTAGAAGGTAAATCGTATGTAGAAGTTCTGAGGGAATAAGAAAGAACATAAATCCAGAAAATACGGAGACGGAAGTAAAAGTCTATTAGGAAAACTCGAAATGAAGGGATCTTATTAGAACTAGGCCCGAACAGCAAAAAATAAAGAAGCCTTCCAATCTAGCATAGAGCAGTTCCTTGGATCAGATGCGACAGTGTCGAATCTCCAGCCTAAAGGTTCAATAGAAATTATGGGCCTAGACTCTCTCACAGAGCCAGAGGAAGTCGAACAGGCCCTTTCTAGGGATCTGCCTGGGATAAAGGATGTTAAAGTAGGACTTACGACTCCAAATGAAAGAGGACAAAGGATTGCGATTGTAGATATGGCTGAAGAACTAGCAGAAAAAATTGTAGACGCCGGAAAAATAAAAATTGGATGGCTTGTTTGCAGAGTAAGGAGAAGAGCCGTGGTGAAAAGATGTTTTCGATGTTTAGGCTATGGCCACATGGCTCGTAACTGCAGAGGACCTGACAGAAGTAAACTATGCTACAAGTGTGGTTCAGAAAATCACAAGGCCAAAGACTGTACCGAACCCGAAAAGTGCGTTCTCTGTTGTGAGAAAAACCAGAATACCGAAGTTAATCATGTACCCGGTACCGGGCGTTGTAAAGTTTTTAGAGAAGCCTTAAAGGAAGCCAAACAGCGCCTATGATGGCTCGAGTTTTACAAGGAAACATGCATAGAAGTAGACTTGCAGACGATGTACTGCACCAAATGGTCCAAGAGAAGAAAATCGACATTGTCCTAATTAGTGAACAGTATAGAAATAGGGATCTTACTAATTGGTTCTCAGACCTCACTGAAACAGCTGCTATATGGATAACTAACCCAGGGAAATTACAAACCAAAAAAACGGCAGAGGCAGAGGATTTGTATGGACTGAATGTATTGGGACAACATTTATATCTTGTTACTTCACCCAAACGAACCCATACAAGATTTTAGAGATAAGCTGGACGATCTCGAGTACCAAATAATGCAGAGATTAGAGCAAAATCTTATAGTAGCAGGAGACTTCAATGCAAAAGGACTCGAATGGGAATGACCTACACCGACTCCAGAGGAAGATCACTTCTAGAAATGGCAGCGAGAACAGGCCTCCAAGTACTAAATGAAGGAAATGTAACCACCTTTAGACGGCCTGGTTACGCAGAACAATCCCAGATATCTCTTTCGTTTCAGAATGCTTCGAAAGAAGAATATGCAACTGGAGAGTCCTTGAAGATTATACAGCCAGCGATCACCAATATATTCAGTTCGATATTAAAGACAAACGCCAGGGAAAAGTTAAGAACCCGAACCAAACACCAAGATGGAACATTAGAAAAATGGAAAGAGATATTTTTTCCCATGATGCTTGACTGGGGGCTAAAATCGATTAACAGAAATAGAAATGAAGCAGGAAGTGCGAACCATATAGTCTCATCAACGATGGGATTAATTACTAGAGCCTGTGACGCCTCCATGCCCCGCGTCAGACAAGATAAGGGTAAGAAACCGGTATACTGGTGGACAGACGAGATCGCAGAGCTCCGAAAAAATTGCCACAAGCTGAGAAGGGTTGCCCAGAGAGCCAATAACGAAATCGAAAGAACAAATAAATTGGCGTCTTATAAATATGCACGGAAAGCCCTTCGCCGAGCTATAAAGAAAAGAAAATCTGAGTGTTGGAGACAACTGGTAAAGGATATCGACTCAGACCCCTGGGGCCTAGGCTATAAGATTGTAATGAAAAAACTAGGTGATATGAAGTCAAGTAATGAAATGGATAGTTCGCGAATGGAAAAAATTATCGATACACTGTTCCCATCTCACCAACTAAGGATAATAGATCCCATTAGAGATGTCGACGAATGTCCCCTTTTACCCTCGGAGAACTAGAGGAAGCGGTTTTATCTATGAAGGACAAAAAAGCGCCTGGCCCAGACGGATACCATCAGAAGCCTTAAAGGAAGTACTAAAACATAAACCCACCCTTCTACTGGACATGTACAACTCCTGCCTCAACGAAGGTATATTCTATTCTGAATGGAAAGTAGGTCGTCTCGTTTTAATAGACAAAGGTAAGGGAGACCCTGAACAAGCCTCATCGTACCGCCCTTTATGCATGCTAGATACAGCTGGGAAAGTGCTCGAAAAACTTTTAAAAGCAAGAATGAAGTCCGCAATAACTTCATCAGGAGACCTTGCACCGCAGCAGTTTGGTTTCAGATCAGGTCTTTCTACCATAGATGCAATAAGGCAGATCCCTGAGGCTGTCTCAGCTGCAGAGAATCATAGTTCCCGATGCAAAAGAGTAGTGTTGCTAGTAACATTAGACGTAAAGAACGCTTTAACACAGTTAGATGGCGCGACATGATAAAGGCTCTCGAAGAACATTTCAAGTTACCAAAATACATGTTAAGAATATTGAACGATTATCTCAATGATAGAAGCCTCCTCTATGACACAAAAGATGGACAGAAAAAAACAAAAATTACAGCTGGTGCAGCGCAGGGATCTATCCTTGGCCCAGACTTGTGGAACATAGTATATGATGAACTTCTCAGAATTGCTTTGCCAGATGAATGCAATTAATCGCATATGCAGACGATTATAGCAGCAATTATCATAGCCCGAGACGTAGACTGGCCCAAATAAAGTTCAACCAAATTATGAGAATCATTATAAGATGGATGTCTAACCATGGCCTTTCCTTAGCACTGAACAAAACCGAAGCCATATTCTTAACTAAGAAGAGAATTCCTACAATAATCCCAGTCCAAGTCGGGAACGAAGTAGTCACCAGCAAGCCAACTGTTAAGTACCTTGGAGTTACCATTGACGTAAAGATGAAATTCCTAGATCAACTAAAAATAGCTGCAGAAAAAACTTCACTGCGAGTGCGGGCACTTGAAGGCTAATGTCTAACATCGGAGGCCCGAGAGCAAGCAAGAGAAGATTACTAATGTCATCAAGTCAATCTATTATCCTGTACGGAGCAGAAATCTGGGCCGATGTTCTTAGCAAAAAAAGCTACAAAAAAATCGTAGCGCGAGTCCAAAGGAAATCAGTCTTGAGGGTAGCTTCTGCATACCGAACGGTCTCCGAACCAGCTGTTTTAGTAATTGCAAGCGTCATTCCCATTGACCTGCTAGCTATAGAGCGAAAGAGAGTGTACGAAAGAAAAATAGAAGCCAATCATAATGCAGTACGAAAGAAGAAAAAGAGATAGAACCATGGGCGGTGGCAACTTTCATGGGATGAGGAGACAAGAGGCCGCTGGACATGGCGCCTGATAAAAGATATCAAATCATGGGTAGACCGAACGCATGGAGAAGTAGGTTTCTACATAACACAGCTCCTTAGTGGGCACGGATATTTTAGGTCCTACTTACACAAATCAGAAGTCATCAGTCTTCTGATTGTCTCTATTGCCCTGGTCTCATTGACAACGTAGCACATACTTTTTTTGATTGTACTAAATGGACAACGAGAGACTAAAATCTAACCATGATATATGGGGCCAATCACACCCGACACCATAGTAAATGTCATGCTGAAAAACGAGGACTCGTGGAAATGATCAATACTTTTGCTGAGACCATCCTGCGAGCTAAAAAAGATGATCTAGACAATGTTTTATAGGAACACTTTACCAATACTGTAGTTATAATTTTTTTTTTTTTTTCTTTTTTTTTTTTTTTTTTTTTTTATTATTTATTTTTTTTTTTCTTATTTATTTATTTATTTTTTATTTTTTTAATTTATTTTATTTTTTTTAATTTTTTTTTTTTTTTTTTTAATTTTTTTTTTTTTTTTTTTTTATTTATTTAATTTTTATTATTATTATTAATTATATTATTATTTTTTTTTTTTTTTTTTTTTGTCAGGTTTTGAGGTTGGTTCTAGGCGTTGCAGATTTCTTTGCAACGTCTAGACCCACGTTAAAAGCTCTGACAAAAGGAGACATAGGGGGGTAACATGGGAGGGAGCCGGAAGGCTCAAGATAAGACCTAGCCTGAAGTAATGTGAATAACGGTTCCAGGCTAGGTTTAAGGGGTTTCGCGGAGTGAGTTTTAGTTGGTATGAGGCAGACCCTGAGTCCAACACTGTTGACAGACCGCTGTCTTCGTGCGTAAATGCATTTCTCTCTCTCTTTTTTGGTAACATTTTTCCCGCAAGAAAAATTTTGCCAAAAAAAAAAAAAAAAAAAAAAAAAAAAATTAACAACTTAACTCACTTAATTCATACTTTCCGAACAAATTTAAAGCAACACACACTTAGTTGGTAAATTTTAGAAGATACAACAATATTCCTTCTTAAAAAGTAAATAAATAATTTTTAAAATAAAAAAATACGATATCAAATAAAAAATAATAAAATTCAAAACATAAACCTGACTTTCAGTGTTGCCAGAGTAGGGAATTTTTTTTGTTACATAAAAGAAGGGATTTTTTTTATTAAAGAAAGAGGGTTGAAAGCATTGAGATTTTGGGCGGGCTGTCAATTGATTTAGCCGTGTGTCGTATTATAACTGATTAAACTAACTGCATGATTTATTGACTGATTAAACTAACTGCATTATGTATAAACTAATTAAACTAACTGCATGATTTATTGACTGATTAAACTAACTGCATCATGTATAAATAAACTGATTAAACTAACTGCATGATTTATTGACTGATTAAACTAACTGCATCATGTACTAACTGATTGAACTACCCGCATATTTATTGACTGATTAACTAACTGCATCATGTATTAACTGATTAAAGTAACTGTATGATTTATTGACTGATTAAACTGATTATTGACTGATTAAACTCTGCATGATTTATTGACTGATTAAACTCCCGATCCAAACCCCGCGTAACGGCCCCCGATGCAGACCCTGCGTAGCAGCCATGAGTTTGCAGGACTTTGGTGTTATATAAACCTATATCCTGTGATGAAACTTATTTATGAAAAATAATCTCTTGACAGAACTCAGCAATGCATATGACGGAACTTAGCCATACACCTAACGGAACTCGACCATTTTGCTCCGAATCAGGATCGTGACGGAAATGCACAATAACTTAAACGCATTTTCTTTAAGTTTTTACTTCATTCTTCATTTTTTTCTGAAAGATATAATAGAATCTAAAATTGGTTCATTAATATTCAGAAAATAAAAACTGTTGTTATGCTATAAAGCATAATTGATTGACGCGGACTCATCTTACACAAATTAAAATATCTTAAAACGTAATCATCTTATTTATATAGTTAAGGATGATTTGAAAATAAATTGATTTTTATCTTAAATACATAATCACTTTGCAATGCCTTCTAAATTGTCAATTTAGTTTAATATTCAAAATAAATTTTTAAATCCTTTTTTTTTAGTAATTAGAATCGATTAGTGGTTAAACTGGTGTGAACTGATAGCTTTTCCTACTTAAACACTATAAAATAAAATACTTTTAGTAAATAATTATTATAATTAAATAACATGATTGTTATTTAATACCTTAGTTTTATTGACGGCGGTGTTGTTTCTTTATACTTGGAAAGATGAGACTTGAAAACCTTGTTTTGGTTTGTAAAATAAAATAAATTGGTGTCTTTGATGTGAGGTAAACCAATTTACATGAGTTTATGAAATTAATAACAGGCTAGTAGGGTTTGAAACTAAACTGGACCAATGTCTTTTTATCACAATTTCAAACAAGATTGATGACTTTTATTATATTTTATGACTCAAGGCAGTAAATAACCTGAACGGAAAAATATCTTGAAGCGGAGGAGCATCATTATCTAGCTTACCTTATATGCTACCTACCTTAAGGTCCTCTTGGATCTCTGTATCCACCAATCATCATCTTAATCGATTTCAGCGAGTTTTCATCAGATTGATAAGGTTGTTTAGATGACGTATATAAAGGTGGAATTGGGGGATCAATTCCATTAGCCTCCTTCATACCGAAAATGTATCTCATAAGATGTTCTATGGAGGTAAAATGCACATTTCCGTTAAAAAAACTATAAATAATCGAGTAACAAGTTTTAATGATAATACTCTAGTTTGTGAACAATGAACAGAAAACTTAAGCAAAAAATAAAATGTTGAGAAAGGAAGCAAGCACTACATAGAAAATTATTTACTATACTCAATTAAAGGGAGTGACACACTAAGTCGATTTGCCTTATAAGAAAGTGACTTCCATCATGACATTGTTTTGGTTGAAACATATATGTCAATCAACAGAAAAACAAGAACTAACCCTGATAACACAATGAAACTTCGTATGTTTGTAACCATACAATATGTAAAACATTTTAGCCCAATTTATACACTATATGAAGATTTGTGATTGTCCGAGTGACTCGGGACTTCCAACCTTACCTGACCGAAGAAGACATATGTCGAAAATTCTCAAAACCCTCTAAATCTCTTCGCTTCACCTCCTGTAAGTTATTATTATTATAAAAGATTGTTATATATATACATATATGTATATATATATATATATATATATATATATATATATATATTATATATATATATATATATATATATATATATATATATATATATATATATAATGAACTAAACCCATTAACTAGTCACCATAGCCATTCCCTTTCCGATTTCTAGAAGTGCTTTTCGGTAGCTGATCACCGTGCATCGTTCCATGTTTCTTTTTCAATGTGTTTAGTTTAAGTATATTTTTGTCTTTATGAAGAGTCTATATGATCGCAATACGACTTTAGTTGTCTTATGTATTTGTGGCCTGACACAATAAGTCCTTACTGTTTTTCTTCGAGTGCATATGTGTTTGTTTTTTTCACCACCTGTTGTTATCTCTTCGCTCTTCAATTATCTTTAATCTTTGTTTTTGCCATCTTTAATCTTTTGTATGTGTCTACGTCCTACTCTCTATCGTCCGCATCCGATTAGTTTTACTTTCATCTACTGATTTCATACTACATCTGCCTAATTCAACTGCGGTGTCATATCTCCTATGATCATCACATACCGGCCATCTCATATCTTTTAACTTCGTTGACTTTTAACTGTTGACTCTGGCAAAGGGAGCGTTTGTGGCCACGCTAAAGGATCCTTTTTAACCCTCCGTTAAATCAAGGCCCGGTCGCAAGTCCATGGGTTGTCCACTTTTGGTTGTCTACATCTTGACACCTACCTTTAACTAGTCACCATAGCCATTCCCTTTCCGATTTCAATAAGTGCTCTTCGGTAGCTGATCATCGTGTATTGTCCCGTGTTTCTGTATATTTTTGTCTTTATGAATAGAGTTGTATATATATATATTATATATATATATATATATATATATTATATATATATATTATAATATATATAATATATTATTCTATATATTATATATATAATTTCTAGCTTTACTAATCTTGAGATTCTAAAACAGGGGACTGAACCTACTTTTGTTAATGCTAGAAGTCCAGACTATAATCGATATTACTCTAACTTCAGTTCACTTCGCGGACAAAATAAAAGGGTGGAGGGTTTCTGATGATATAGTATGTCTGACCACCGCATGATAAAGACTTCACATAGTACTGATCCCATAGTAGACCTTTCAAAAGATCACCCAGTCCACTGATTGGGACAATGTATACACCTACTTTACATGACAATCCCTTGTTTAAGAATCCTTAATCATCACAATACAGATGATTTAAATAACGCAGCATTCAGAGTTAACGATGCAATCTTAATGCTTACCATCAAGCTTGTTTATTACTCCCAATTTCACTAAAAAGAATTAAGAGTTGGGATAAGATTTAGCTAAACTTCAGCGTGAACCAAACGAAAGTGGAGGAAAGCATATAAAACACAAGACGAAGACGATAATATAGCTTCAAAGATGCTCGTCGTAATTTTAAGAAAGCACTAATAATACATCATAGAAATTGCTGGAGAAATTTCACTGCTGACATAGAATCACACCAAGGATCAAGCCAGGCTTGTCAGAGTTCTCATTCAAGAAGATAAACATGCTGAACTTGGACCTTTTAAATCAGATGAGTGTTAATTATAGTACAAATATGCAAGACTCTTTAGAACTGTTGCTCAAAGCGCACTTTGAGCCTCAACCCTCTATTGACACTAGTTATATCTGTGATTTCGATCGTGAAACTAGGTCAGAGGATTGTTACTGTAGAAGGACTCCGTTGGGCAGCAGGTTCATTGAGTCCTTATAAAGTTGCTGGTATGGATGAGATCTGTCCAGCTCTTATTCAGAAGGCGCTTGACATAATAATTTCAGCATTATTATCTATTTATCAATCCAGCATTGCTTTAGTCGGTGCCTGACTCATGGAAGTCAGTCCGAGTGATAATCATTCCAAAATCTGGAAGAAAGGACTACACTGACCCTAAATCTTTTAGACCATAATCTTACACCATATTTACTAAAGATGCTAGAGAAAATTGGTCGATGAATATTTAAATGTGGAAATTTTTAACGAAGAAACCATTATATCCTACCCAACATGCTTTACTTAAAGCAAAGCGCTCTACTGTTACAGCTCTTCATGCTTTATTAAGTAGAGTTGAGTGGGCCCTTCATCATAAGGAATCTGTGCTATGTCTAAGCTTTGATGTGGAAGGAGCCTTTGACAAAACTACATCAGGTATCATAGAGCTGCACTGGAGCAAAGAGATGTCCACCCAAATGTCATCAGTTGGTTGTAAGCATGCTACATAATCGTAGGATTACTGTTTCACACAATGAGTGCAACTTGACTGAGTTTATTTTAGTCGGTTGTCCCCAAGGGAGGATGTCTGGAGCCAAAGCTCTGGTGTCTTGTAATGGACGCGTTGCTGTCTGAGCTTTCAAAAAGCAGGTTTCTATTGTCCAAGCTTACGCAGATGATGGTCTGGTGCTAAAGTTAGAAAAATTTCTCAATACACTGTATGAGCTAATGCAAGTTGTATGCAATTTAATAGAAAGTTGGTGCAGGAAGTAAGGCCTGTCTTGTAAAATCCAGGAAAGACAAATCTCATTCTTTTCACATACCATAAAAAACTCGACTTTAAAGCTCCTCAACTATTTGGTGAAAGACTTGTTCTTTCTAGTAGTATCAAATACTTAGGAGTCATTTTAGATAACAGACTAAATTGGAATGAGATATAGATAAAGTTGTAGCAAAGATACATCAACCTTATGGCAACTTCGTTACGCGTTGGAAGACTTGGGGACTCAAACCAAATACTTAAGTGTGATTTACACAGCTATTGTCACCAAGGATACAATATGGCTCTTGGTCTGGGGCCCGCTGTGACAAAAACCACAATTGATCGCAAGCTTACCAAGTTCAAGTAGCTTGTCTTGCTAACAGGATCCATGAAAACCACTCCAACAGTTGCTCTAGAAGTTCTTCTATGTTTACCAAAATTAACCACTGTGAATTTAAGAGAAGCAGCAGCCACTTTTATTAGACTTCGAGACACTGGTATGTGGAATCCATATAATAACAACAAACATGCTGGATTGAAACATTGTTCTAGAGGAATACCCATATTAGCAGCAGCCAACCCCAGAGAGAGTGGTAGCAAAGTAGCCATTATCAATAATATTAGCAGTGTTATACCTTCTAGAAGCTACTGGTCTGAACCTACAATAAAAGAAGCCGAGCACGAACTAACTTGTTTCACAAATGGCTCTAAGAAAAGGCCGAGAAGGCCTCACTGGTTCAGGGGTCTATATTCCTAAATATTCTGTAGAACTAAGTTACTCTCTTGGGCTTCATGCTACTGTGTTCAAGCAGAGGTATATGCTATCTTGATGGTTGGCGACCCTTCCAGTTGTGCGAGAAGGTAATGAGAATTCCATTATAATCTTCATTTGATAGTCAGGCTGCAATTAAAGCCCTTACTCCAATCCTAGTAGCTCCTCTGCCCTTGTTCAAGAATGTAGAGCTCACTTGTCTCTCTTGGCAGAGAGCAAAACTGTTGAACTTAAGTGGGTACCAGGCCATATGGGTGTCGTGGGTAATGAGGAAGCAGATAAACTTGCTAGACTGGGAGCAGAAACCCCATTCATTGGACCAGAACCTGTCCTTCCCCTATCAGCAACAAATGCTAAAAACACTCTTGGATAGCTGGCTAATGAACACCCTAAACTTAACTGGCATGCCTTTCCTGGTTGCAGACAAGCAAAAATGTTCATTACTGGGCCAATTGTAAAAAATACAAATTTTCTAATTAACCTCCGCAAGCCTTGCCTTAGGAACCTAGTTAGTGTTCTGACCGGTCACTGTAATTTAAATAAACATCTTAATACTTTAGGCGTAATCTCAGAGGCTAACTGCCCCATGTGTGGGCATTATGAGGAGACAGCCTTTCACCTGCTTGCAGAGTGTGAGGCCTATACTTCTCTTCGTACCCGCATATTTGGCGTAGGCCTCTTGTATGAAGAGCTTTTCTTCTCTTTAGTTGGAGAGATATCCTACAATATATCAACCTTTCCAAGAGATTCTTGGGTAGAGGTGGTTGTAGACTAAGGAATCGGGGCTGGCAAGAAGAGCCCAACAATGTGGCCTATTTGCCTGGCTTTGCCTCCCCACCATATTTACTTACTACTATGTATATATATATATATATATATATTATATATATATATTATATATATATATATTATATATATATATATAATATTATATATATATATATATATACAGGGTGGTCAGCTAAGAAGGACAAGACCTTTTTCTCGGAAACTATAACAGCTAGAAGGATGCGGTTTTCGGCGTTGGATTCAATGTAATAGTGAGCAGCGAGAAAAACCGTTTTCGGGCGCGCTTCGCGCCTTTCATAAGAGATGTTAATGCTAACTTTTTAAATTTTTATAGTTAGGTATAGGGAACTTTTTTTTTGTTCTTTAAAGAATAAAAAATAGGAAGATAGTGAAGACCGCGATCAAAATCAGACAATTTTTAACGAGCTATGATGAAAAACATTTTTTTAAATTTAGTCACTTCGGCGCCATTTTGGATGATGTTGCATTTAAATAAAAATTATTTTATGGACATATTTTTAAACTGAAACATTACTAATAAAAGAATATCAAAAAGTTTTAATTCAACCTCAGTTTTAGGTGTAAAATAGTCGTTAACATAACAAAAACAAAAAAATATGGTTTTCTAAGATACCATGAAAAGTAAGATAGGGCTATAGTTTTTATGGTTTGTACAAGTTAGCTAACATAAAAAGCAAGAAAATGAGTCCGAATTTAAACAATTCGCTTCACAATTTCAAAGTTATTACTAATAAATCTTTTAAAATTGCCAAAAATGGAATATTTTTTATAATTTACCACCTATTGTTGACATTTGTGAACTGCAACGTCATCATTTACCTTGTGATTTTTATTTCAGCTTGTATAAGGATTCCAGAACGCCTAAAAAACACTTATTTTTGTTCATTGGTTGTGGAAAATTACGATTATGGTGATTTTCGTCAATCATAGAAATGCAGATAGAGTACTTGCAAAACCAAGTAAAATCCTTCATAAACGTTAATAAAAAAATTGATTTTGAGATAACTACTTCGTTTCTAGAGGCGAAGGACCAATAAATGCAAATCACACAACTAGACTGTAAAAGTGATATTTACTGCTGCGGAATTGTTTAACGACAATGAAACCAGCCAATTTATTTGGAGAGCAATAAATTTCATATTTTATCTATTTACGTATAGTGCGCATTTATTAAAAAAGAGTCGATTTTTTGTATGAATAATTTAATTTAACTTAGTTTAAAGAAATTAAAACACAAGATTGATAAATATCATTCATCCTTTACCAAAATTAAGGTAAATAATATGGGGACCTACGGCCTAGGTGGATGGGGACCTACGGCTCTATAGGTGGCCATCAAGGTCACCGGACTTGACCCTAAACGGTTTTTCGGTGGGCTATTTAAAGACAACGTATATTAAAAATTAGAAACTGTTAGAAGTGTGGAAGACTACAAAAATTGAGCATTGAGCAAGTATTCCTTTATAGAGTCCTGTATAAAGCGACGCAAGATGAAGCGATGTCTTTATCGCTTTGTAAAGTGAATTTACCTGTTTTATGCAGAGGGGTGCCAGTTTGAGCAAAATCTAAAATAATATTTTATTTTATGATTTTTCAAAAATATTATCTTTTCTTTGTCTCTCAATTGTACTATATGTCTTTTTATTTGTAGAGTACTGTTCAGTTCACCCATATTTAATTTATACAATATTTTTTACCAAATTTCCGCAGCAATGAAATATCACTTTACAGTCTAGTTGTGTAATTTGCTATTTAAAATCGCGTGGGGTCAAGTCTGGTGACCCTGATGGCCACCTAATTGAGCCGTAGGTCCCATATTATTTTACACTTTAGATTTGTAAAAGGATAAATGATTATTTATCCAATCTTGTGTTTTAAATATTCATACAAAAAATCGACTCTTTTTAATAAATGCGCAACTAAACGTAAATAGTATAAATAATGATAATTTTATTGCTCCGAAATAAAATTGGCTGGTTTCATTGTCGTTATTAACAAATTCCGCAGCAGTAAATATCACTTTACAGTCTAGTTGTGTGATTTGCCATTTATTGGTCCTTCGCCTCTAGAACGAAGTAGTTATCATCAAATCAATTTTTTATTAACGTTTATGAAGGATTTTTACTTGGTTTTTGCAAGGTACCTCTAATCTGCATTCTATGATTGACGAAAATCACAAATCGTAATTTCTCCACAACCAATGAACAAAAATAAGTGTTTTTAGGCGTTCTGGAATCCTTATACAAGCTGAAATAAAAGATCACAAGGTATGATGACGTTGCAGTTCCACTAAATGTCAACAATAGGGTGGTAAATTATAAAAATATTCCATTTTTCAATTTAAGAGATTTATTGTAATAACTTTGAAATTGTGAAGCGAATTTGTTAAAATTGGACTCATTTTCTTGCTTTTATGTTAGCTAACTGTACAAACCATAAAAATAGCTCCTATTACTTTTCATGGTATCTTAGAAAAACCATATTTTTTTTTTTTGTTATGTTAAACGACTATTTACACCTAAAACTGAGGTTAGAATTAAAAAACTTTTGAATTTCTTTTATTAAAGTAATGTTTCTAGTTTAAAAATATTCCATAAAATAAATTTTATTTAAATGCAACATCATCCAAAATGGCGCCGAAGTGAGCTAATTTAAAAAAAATGTTTTTCATCATAGCTCGGTTAAAAATGTCTGATTTTGATGCGGTCTTCATAATCTTCCTATTTTTTATCTTTAAAGAACAAAAAAAAGTTCCCTATACCTAACTATAAAATAAAAAAGTTAGCATTAACATCTCTATGAAAGGCGCGAAGCGCGCCCGAAAACGATTTTCTCGTCTGCTCACTATACATTGAATTCCAACGCCGAAAACCGCATCCTTCTAGCTGTTATAGTTTCCGAGAAAAAGGTCTTGTCCTTCTTAGCTGGACCACCCTGTATATATATATATATATATATATATAATATATATATATATAATATATATATTATATATATTATATATATATATATATGTATATGTATATGTATATGTATATGTTAATATATATATTATATTATATATATATATATATTAATATATATATGTATATATATATAATATATAATATATTATATATATATATATATATATATATATTAATAATTTATATATATATATATATATATTATATATATATATATATATATATATATTCTTTTACAGTAAGTCCCTGTCCAAAAGAATCCACCTCCAACCTCATAAGCTCGTTTTTTCTTTCCTTGTTTTCTTCTCTAAAAAATAGAGAAGGGTCCATTACAAAACGCATTTAAAAAAACAGACTACCCTTACTTAGTATGAACTGCGCATACTGACAATCATTGCATTAACTGTGCAGTCCTAAATGTAGAGACGAAATTACCTCCTGATGTTTTTTTCTGTTGTTTTTCATATTGAAAAGTTTATAAACCAAAAGTAAAAAGTATTATATTTTTTTTTTTCAACTGTTTTATTTAAATTGACTTTAAAACACCAAAGGTAACTAATATCACGGCAAATATCGACCGACAAGCACAGAAGAAATTTGATGAGCAAACTCGACTAATCTTCGTTACATAACCTGCGTTTCGGGTCTTTTACATTACCTCATTTATACCATAGGTATATAGGAAAATAATTATGTTTGAAAAAAAAACCCAAAACCGGGACGTCACCGGAATAATCCGTTTCAGGTGTTTTTAAAGTCATCTGAGTGGTTTTACAAAGTTGTTTGTCTGTATGTGTGTGAGTGGCTAATATCATCGTAGCTCCCTGTGTATTTGTGCAAGAGAATTATATTATTATTTAGTACAAAAGTCAGTCTATAGGTTTTGTTGTACTATTTCATAACTGCATTAACCCGCAATAATGACAGCGAAAATTTAGAAAAATCATGAAACGCGGAAACATTTTGCGATCAGATTGAGAGGTAGCACACATTCAGTTATATATAAGACTAACATATATGCTAAGTTTCATCTCATTATCAGGATTAGTACAATTTTTATCAGATGACTTGAATACGGTTTTTATAAAATAGTAAAAAATCGGGAAATTGGCTTATGAAGTTGAAATTTGGTAGAAGTGTATACATTTGCATAAAAAATAATTTCATTACGTTCCGTTTCAATACGACAAGTATGTCTATGATTTTTATTAGATCATAAAACTTAAGCAGCATCAAGCATTTTTTTTACAATCTAAGGACGAGCGAGCGAGTCTAAAGACGCGTTGCTGGATAAATTTAACAAATTGTATATTCTGAGGATGAGTAAAGCGAGTCCAATGTGGAAAATTGAGAGTAGCGAATCCGATGTGATGAGGAAAAGTTTCTAGGTATCCTACACCCGACTTTTCGCAATAACCAAGGTTATTGCCGTCACTTTGGGAAGTTTTCCGCTACTTTTCTATGTCATACAATGTCCTTGGGGTCAGGTTTCTTAATGCGTCATCCCTATTGTTTCAGATCCTTGATACTACTCTGTGCCATTAAAAATTATATTCTTAATCCTTTTTTTTGGCCAATTTCAAAACGATATATTAACCTATCTTATAGAGGCTCGTCCTGATCATTGAGATTCAGTTTTGTCTAACCAGATAACGATGGCTTTGGAGCAAAGACAAAGTTAGTCATACTTAGATCTAGTTGTTGAAGGTTTTGTGATTCTCTTCTCTTAAATCTAAAAATAATTATTTGATTTCATATTATAATGAAAACGGTCATAATAACGAAATAAAAAGCACCATAACTTCATTTCAACCCCTTTGAAAACAAATTGTATTGTATTATCTTCCGATTAAATTTAAATTAGAATTCATTACGTTCCATATTTCTTTATTATCACGGAAGCAATAATTCGATTAGTTTATACTAACAAGATGTTTCAGTTTGGCAAACAATCCATACATAATGTGTTGTTGAGATATTTACTCCGGTAAGCGAATATCAATGACGGCAAATTGTCTTTAATAGTTGTACTAAAACTTTGAATTGTGATGCTCTGAGGACAATGAAACCGAGTCACAACGACCAATTAGGCTTTAAATGCTTGACCATTAGCATCGTTACCGAGTTTAAAGCGGTCATATACATTCGTAGTAAGGAATAAAGTTTAAATTATTCCTTGTTACAACAAGCACGCCATCTAGTGGGATTGTCTTCCGGTATCTTTTATTGGGGTGAATATCGAAATCGATTTTGTTCAGTTGTCTTCTTATTATTTTATAAGTGCTTCTAAAGAGCACTCATTTACTGCATTCATTTATCATCGAGTAACCTTAAAAGCGTACTTTTCTTATTAAAATTCGCTATCACCCAACATTTTATAACACCCAACACTTTTATAAAGTATCTTTTTTTACATTTCAAATTTTTAATGTCAAATGTATAATTTAACATCATAGAAAGAAAATTAATAACAAATAATACAGCGTAACCTGATAATAATGTATTTCACTCTCATACATAGCTACCGGATTGAGATGTCACTCAAAATTCCAGAGGTATATACCATATTTGCCGTATGGCAGATAGACGAAACTAAAGTTAATAGAAAATAGTATATATCAGCGGTAAATACCAGACTATCAGGTGCGGCAATTTAATTCTACGAAAGGTTAACAATGTCTTATTTTTTAAATTTCTCTAGGCCTCCAGGGAATCTTGTATTTTTAAAATGATTTAGTGAGCTTTATAGCAGTAATTTCGTTAATATCACGAGGTAAAAATATTTTTAACTTAGTAAGTATTGCTGTTTTTTAAAGTTCTTAGATTGGGTTAATACTTGATGAAATATGGTTTTAGAGGGTTATTAAAGGTATTTAAAAGCTTACAAGGGTAAGGTAGTTGAGAGATAAAATAGATGAGAAAGCGAGAGAAGAGAGGTAAGAGTGCTATATGACAAATATGGCTTGACCAAGTAACATTCCTTACCATCCTAATGCCTCCTTCCGTAGTTTGCGGGCAAAAGATAAAATAAAGACGCGGCATCCATAATGCATAAGACAGCCTCTGACCCAACTTGGTATATTTGTCCCAAATACTGACTTTTTTCTTACGCTACTTTTACGTATAAAACACTTTGTGTTCCTCGTCTTTTTGTTTCTCATTTGTCAAAAAAACTTACCTGTCATATTTAAGTAAAAAAAACTTTGATTTCTTTTGAACAGTTACCTAAATACTTTCAAGTTGTAAAAATCCTTTTTATCACTTCTAATTTCATGAAAAGTTTTTAATTCCATCATAGGCATCTTTCAATATCGCAACATTTAACAAATGTAAAAAATCTTAACTGTTGCAATAAAGGAGAAGAAGAAAGTTTTCTCATTGATGTAATGTTTTCTCTATCAGAAGAAACTTTTTTCGATCTCGTGGACTTAAAAAACTCGTGGCCGATGTTATAAATAATTCTGGCTCGGAGGACCACAAACTGAGCGAATTTTATCCAGAATTTTTTTTTTTGCTAACCAATTTAGCCCTTATTTAGACTATTGGTTTATGCTGTGTAGTCGAATCGGTAACACTTTTACTTGCTTGTAAATGTTTTTGGATTTTTCGGTTAAGGAAGCAGAAAAGGAAGAGGAAGTCCGTAAAGCAACTCCCTGCACCGACGCCGCGTACCGGACAAAGACCTTTTGTTTTAAAGTAAACTCGGAATTTTATACGCCAGGTTGTTTAAAAGTATGCTTTTGCCCAACTATATGCATACCTTTGTTTAATCTGATCTCTACTACATTTTTGGCTGTTATTTCAGGCTAATCTTTACAATGTTTTAGCACATTCCCTTTGAAAAAACAATTGTGGAGGGGGAAAGAGGATCGGTTTCACAAGCCCCTCTGATAGAAAAATGTAGTATTAAATCAAAAATGTAGTTTTGAATCAAAGATTTAAAGAATCAAAATATTGTATATGTGGAAAAAATTCCAGCCTGATGTAAACACTTCTTAAAGATTTGTGATTTCTTGAAATGTTTGTGGGGTCATTAATGTAGGTTAATGACGTCACTTATAATTCATACTCAATAGAATTCAGAAAACTAACAATTTTGATTTTGTATTAAGTTTCAATTTGATTCGAGAAAGTGTTCGAAAGTTATTGTGTCCCATAGAAACGTCTAGAAAAAAAATATCATACTTACACAAATATATATATTTTTTTTTTTTTTAAACAATTCTTTATTTAATAAATAATAATACAAAACATTATTATTGCATGTATAAGGAAACCTCCTGCTGTAGACCAGGAGGTCTGTGCTGCAGGAGGGAGTCTTTAGAAATATATTTATATCGTATAAAGTTTTATCGTATAATTATAGTAAATAGTAGCAGGTTAGTAAGTAAAGTAGTGAAGATAGTTAGTAGTAAATTATTATTGATTATGAATAGAAAATATTATTTTAGTATTATGAAGAAAATTATTTGCATTTTAATTACTATTGTCATGATTATTAATTTTATTTATTGTTTTTAGATGTAGTAAGATTATTTGTTGTGTAGTTTTTGTATTTGTTATTGTGTTGCGTTAGTTTTTTAATTATATTTTATTTATTGTTTGTTTATAAGTGTTATTTATTTTTTAAATTTAATTTTTGTTTAGTGTTATTTACTCTGTATTAATTATGTTTTCTTTTAGTTTTTTCTTAAAAGAGTTTATGGTTTTTATATTTGTTATTTCTTTAGGAAGTTGGTTCCATATCTGAGCAGCTCTGTACTGCCAGGTTCTCTGGGTAGCTGAGTGCTTGCAGTAGGGTGTTTTATATTGGTTGCTAGTTTCAAGTCTGGTGGATTTGCCATGATCTATTTTTTCAAGACTATGTTTTCCTTTGAAAACTCTTAGAGCTGTATTGTATTTATAGATGCCTTCTATTTGCAGTAGTTCTAGTTTTTTATATAATGGTTGTGTTGTTTGTCGTCTGTCCTTTCTAAGTATTATTCTAATTATAGTATTTTGTTGTACTTGTAGTTGTTGTGTAGTCGTCTTGTTGGCGGCCCCCCAGGCAAGAATACCATATTGTAGTATTGAGTCTATGAGTCCATAGTAGAGTATTTTGAGTTGTGGTATTGTAAGTATAGTTCTCATCCGTAAGAATATGTACATGTATTGTCTCAGTTTGTTAGTCAGGTTGTTAATGTGAGGTTTCCAATTTAGATGGCTGTCTAGTGTCAG
The DNA here is from genome assembly GCA_018340805.1 of Microvelia longipes. NCBI lineage: Eukaryota > Metazoa > Arthropoda > Insecta > Hemiptera > Veliidae > Microvelia > Microvelia longipes. Next base: position 73,590,992 of record JACMZG010000008.1, on the reverse strand, counting down.
TCCAAGATATTTAGCAGAGTCTACTTTTTTAATAGTTTGGCAGTTGCAGGCAGGAAAGTTAATATTACAGTCAGGTTTATGTATTTTTATTTGTTGTGTGTCAGGTTGTGATAAGAAGTTTAACGTGAAAGTCATAAAGTTAGTTTTTTTTGTATTTATAGTCAGTAAATTTTTGTCAAGGAATTGTTTGATGGTGACCATTCCTGTCTCTGCTTTATATGTACTTTCTTTGAAACTATTTGCTGAGCACAGAAATATGACGTCATCAACAAAACCTTTAATTATTCCAGGCACGTCTAAGTAAAAAATATCGTTCATATGTACGAGAAACAAAAGTCCGGCTAATACTGTACCCTGAGGTATAGAGTAGTTTGCTGTGTAGCTGTCCCCTGTTATCCCGTTTACTTTTACTTTATATTGTCTATTTTTCAGATAACTGATAAACCACTTCAACATAACACCGTCTATACCGATTTGTTTTAATTTTTTTATTAATAGTTGGTGTGACACTGAGTCAAATGCTTTTGTCAGGTCTAGCAGTATAGCTACTGGTTTTTCACCACTGTCCATTTTTTCCATAATATAGTTAGTTACATCTGAAATAGCATCTTGTGTACTAACTCCCTCTTGAAAACCATATTGGTGTTTTGATATTATTGCATTTATATTTAAGTGTTTTATAAAATTTTCTTTAACAATTTTTTCAATAATTTTTGATATATTTGAGACTAATGATATTGGGCGGTTTACATATTCTTGTAAACACGCTATCATTAGAGTGAAATAATATTTATAAATAAATCTGAGGGAGGACAGAAAACCTATTGAAAACCAGGTAATAAGGCGCGGTCGAATATCCACGGCCTTCTAGAACATTGGATCACCAACAAACTTTTTTTCAAAATTTTCAGTAATTAGCCGGATTTGTGATAAATGAAGCCTATTTCCGTAATCTGCACGCTCTTTTGGTTAATCTTAGGGGGGGTTAACTTAAATACTTAAATAAGGAAAAGTTTGGATTCGATTTTCGCAAGCTACTAAAAATAGCGCTGCGGCGGACCGGTGCGGACAACTCATGAAGTAACCCCAATAGCTTTCCAAAAATGACTGATTATATTTTTATATTTAAATTTATGAATACCATGGCAATTCTTGGTTATGACAGCTACATTTATTATTATTATAAAATTATTGTTTTCTCCAAGTATTTTTCACAAAAACGGTTCGCCGTTGCATGTTCTGTTTTTCAAAAATTCAGAAACTAAAAGTAAATAGAAACCTTTTTAAAACTTCCAGAGAACGCTACTGATGGCAGATAAGTGTAAATTTCATTTAATTAATTTATTGATTTAGTCGATTTTATCAGGTAGTCACATTAAATTACATGTGCGCATCTTGCCGATGTAATTAAAATACAGGCTGTAATAAATGCCAAAATCTATCTTCTACCACGTGTAAACTTTAGCCAATATTTCATTATTACCTGATTGAATCAATTAAATTAATAAATTCCTTGAATGAAAAACTTAAAAATAATCAGAAGCGTTCTGGGTAAGATTAAAGTGGTAGGGTTAGTTACAAGTATAACTATACAAAGTATAAAAATTAAACTTCAAATTGACTGGGCAAAAAGCGGGAAATCAAGACACGCCCACTCAATTGGAAGGTAGGTCCCCCGCCGCGCTAGTGTCGACCAGAATCCAAATTTTCCCACCATTGAGTCGACAGTCTTACTATTTAAGTATCTATAGTCTCTGGTTAATCTCAAAGAGTATTTACATTCACTCAACGATTTATTTTTAATCTAACTTGGTACATACATAACTACTGTTAGACGTCAATGTCAATAAATATGACATGTCAAAATATAACACAAATCAGGTAGATAACATTGACGTCTAACAGTAGTTATGTATGTACCAAGTTAGATTAAAAATAAATCGTTGAGTGAATGTAAATACTCTTTGAAATTAACCAAAAGAGCGTGCAGATCATCACCCGATTCATTCCTTTTAATTAATTTTTTTTGTTAAACATTTATCCCGCCATTTCTAAAATTTTTAAAACTGAGCATGCAACATATATTATATTTTTCTACTCATTAAGAGCTTTTTCTACATTTAAAATGTTTTTTCATATGGTCCGCTATATTGGCCGCCATTTTCAAAATATTTGGTAGGATATGACCAAATATTTTTATTCAGAATCAAAATGTAGAATTGACACGTAGTCAATTCTAAATGTAAGCCATTTATCAAAATCAGTCAAATTTCACGGCAGATATCGCGACACGTTGGAACAAATACACCAACATATAAAAAATCATACCCGCCGTCCCAATCTTCTAAAATGTAAGAACTCACCTAAGTTCGTTGAGTAGATAGTTAAAATATGTTTAAATAGATAATAAAATACTTAAAACGTTTTGCTTGATAATACAAATTTTTTTTCAGTATAATAATTATAGTTGACTAATATTAATTAGTTTCTTTCTTAAAAGAATTATTAGATACAATTTAGATGCTCTCGTTTAACACAAATAAATCGTCTAATTAACCAATTTGACATAATTAATTCAATTAACATTAATTTTAATTTATAAAAAATTCTGTTTGCAAAATTAGAAAAGTGAACATAAGAAATAAAACTATTTTTAATTATGGAATGATTGAACATGCTATTTAAAAGTTATCTATTAAAATAATTTATTGTGAATGACCAATTAATTTAATTAATTGATTTGAATCATTTGTTCAAAGCAATAATACTAATGTTTTTTATCAATTTACTTTAATGTAATACATTTATCTGTCTTAAATGTTTCAACGTCCGCTATAATTTTTTATCTTTTACTGTCTAAATGGTTTTAGCGCTGAGGTTTTAGGCCTGGTTAAAAGCCAGGCTGATTTTTTTTAATTCGTGCTTCTTTTACTTTTTCTTTTATTATTAATCCAAAAATTTATGTATAAAAATATAGAAATATTTTATTATGATCTGTTAAAATAAAACTCCCGATATTCCTTGTTTTGGTGTGCTCTACAAGGTAGTGCTAGTTGTCGAAAAATTTTTATACGTAAATTTGAGGTTAGGATATACGACCTCTCTGTCCAATAAGTCAAAAAAACGTTTGCCAATTACTAGAAAACCCAGAACGGCCGCTAAACATCATAATTGAAGTGGTGGAGTCGTATTTGATGTTTTCTGAGCCTGTGAGTTGAATAAGAGTGGTCCGGAGTCGATACTAGCACTCAAAATCCAAGGTACCTGGGTTCGAATCCTGGTAGGGACGATAATTTTTTATCGTTTTTTTTTGCATTATATAAGTTTATATAATGTATTATTCTAGCACGGTGGTTCAATTGTCAGGCGGATTTCCTTTGGAATGCGTGATCCGTGCTTAACAATCGGACGGAACGGATACTCACACTCCCCCCTCCCCCTCTCAACTTCCTTCCGTCATTTAAACGACCTCATATGCCACATTTTCATGAAGAAATTCTCTAAACAGCCATAATGTCCAGATACACTGATAAAAGCAACATTAAATGCGACTAAAGACAAATATGGTGGGAATTATGATATAAGAGGTTTGGGACCTTGCTTAACTTATTAGTGACACTGACATGACTTATGCATAACGTTGACTGAACTTGTGTTTGTGGACATTTTAACTCTATAATGACTCAATATTTTTTGCTACACTGTGGAATGTTTTTAATGAAAACCATCAACTCCGTCTTTTCCACAAGATGTTTACTTTATTAACAGAGGTCCCTTAACAATGGTCCTGGACAGTTGACGGGATATCTCTCCGATACTGATGATGTCGTAAGCTGAAAGCCGGTTCTGCCTTAATAAAGTAAAAATCTTGTGGAAATACGGAGTTGATAGTTTTCACTATAATGACTGTTTCAGCAAAATTTCAAAAGGAAAACAACTACACGTAGTCGCTCAATCGTCTAATACTTATTGCTTGTTATTAGGATGTTAATAAGGCTTGAAGTCCATCCATTTTCAAAATTGTAATACAATAATATACATTTAAAAAGTAACGATTAAAAAATACTGATAAGAAAAAAAGGATAATCATAAGAAGTAGATATTGTTATACAGACAAGTTAGTTCTAAGTGACTTTAATCTCTATCTTTATCGTGTTAATATTTCTACATATTTTAGTGTTAAAAATAGTGAAAGAAACAAAGGATTAATCGCAAAAAATAACAATTTAAATAATAAATATAACAAATAAATAGCATATAAGATATTAATTACACAAAATACTTACAGAAATAAATTACAAAAAAACTAACAAATGACATACTTATTACATTTACCTAAGAAAACAATTGATTGGTATTATTTTTATAGCTAAGTGTTTTTTTTTTAGTTTTAAAGAAGCCGGTATTTCATTAAATATTGGCATCACGTACTATTTTAAAAAGAAGTCGATGTCTTGGTATGGACCAGGGTATTGGTTACAGCCACCGGCATTAAAAAAAACCTTCCCACACTCAGATAAAGAAAAAGTTAAGCATTTATAGACCTTCTTATCTATAACATTCCCAGCGTGTAAGCATTTAAATTTTACTTAATTATAAATAAACGAGTACTTACTTGTACTTACATTAATTTTTGAAATTATTCTTTAGATCATTGAACTTTAATTTAATTCATTTAAAAGAACCTTATAAAATTAGTTTTCTTCAAGTTTCATATATATGTATTTTTATAATATTAAATTTTAATTTAATATGGCATAAATTATTTTTTTATCTTTGTATGCCAATGTGGCTTAGAGGAAATTTGTCAGAAAATGCCAAAAATATTAAACAATGGAAATGACGCGTACAAAAAACCATGTTTTTGCTCCGAACCCTATATCCGGAACCCTATGTTTATGAAATATGTGTGACGTCATTAACCCAGAACATTGACTTAGTGAAAATTGAAAAGGATGATAAAACTTCAAAATATGGTTTGATCATGCTAACAATTTTATAGTACTGTACTATCATGTATAGTTAACACAAAAATGAATTTTAAAATATATTGTTATCATTAGTTTTGGGTTTATCAATTGACATATAAATCATAATGTAAGCAAATCACGTTTTTTGCTTTTTCTCATTTATACCGTAGGTACAACGGAAAAGTATTATGTTTGAGAATAAATCCGAAACCAGAATGAAACCGGAATTATCCGTTTTAAGTGTTTTAAAGGCCTCTTAAGTGGTTTTCACAAAGTGGTCTGTCTGTATGTGTGTGTGTGTGTGTGTGTGTGTGTCTGTTATCATCGTAATCTACCATGCTAGAGAGTTGAAACTTTGTCCAAAAAATCAGTCTATTGCTGTAGTTATGCTGTTCGAAAATAATTTATTATGACGTCAATTATAATAGATAATAAATATAATAATAATAGACTATAAAAAGAGCTCGCTTTGCTTGCTAGAGTATGCTTGTTTATATGTTATATAAACATGGCATAATGTTTTGTTTGACATGTATATGTCAATCATTAAAACCAGAACCAACACTATGATAATAAAATGGAGCATGGTGTTATTGTGATCCATATATAGCAGTATATGTGTAAAACATTTTAACGCAATCTAAACGAGATATGAAGATTTCTGATTATTTGAAATGTTTGTGGGGTCATTATTGTGGTTTATTGACGTTACACATATTTTAAAACAATAGGGTTTGGGACATTAGCAAGGTTGATTTTTGGACCAAGTTTCATTTCGATCCATGAAATGGTTCAAAAGTTATTGTGTCTCATAGAAACGTCTAGGACAAAAGTCCCGAACTCACACACACACACACACACACACACACAACACACACACACAACACACACACACACACACACACACACACACACACACACACACACACACACACACACACATATATATATATTATATAATTATAGGCCCACAAGCCGGGCGAATTTCCTTTAAAATGAGCGATTTCTTGCTTTTCAATACAATGTTGGCTAAATTTCGGATGTACCTGCTTTATTTTTACTTGTTACTAAAAGGTTGGTTATTTAAAATGTTTTATGTGCCCATTTATTTTTATTTAAACTTTATTTTTTTTTTAGACCATTTAAGTTTTAAATGGTCTTAACCTGCGTTTCTTGCCTTTAGCTAAACCATGCTAAGGAAGTTAAGTTGAATCTTATCTCCTTACATCATATGACGCTATTAGGGTCAGTAAAGGTCCCTAATCGCTTTAACCTTCTTATACAAGATTGATTTTGTTGCATAAAGATCTTTTCACGCAACTTCCGTGGCTAATGTCCCAAACCCTATTGTTATATATATATATATATATATATATATATATATATATATATATATATATATATATATATATATATATATATATATCTAGACAAGCATTCGCTAACTGTCGCAACCGTAGTATCAATTTACACAGCAAATTAAAGTTTTAGTGGCAAAACAGCTAAAACAATAAAAGAAATAAAGCATTCCTAAGAATATTCTTTTTAGTTATTTTTAAACTCTATAAAATCAAATTTTCCTAGAAAAGTTGATTGAAGAAGTATTAACTTTTTCCGCAAATATTAATTTATAACCAAAGAGAAAGTATCAATAAACTTAATCACTCGTATGAATCCTTTTAAACTCATTCAAGTAACATTAGAACAAGATTAAAAGAATTAAAAAATCGTTTAATTGATTTCTTTTATTCATGAACAAAGGATTCATTCGTAACAAAATTAATGATTTATGACGCGTTACAATGATTTTACCACTTTAATAGTGAACAAAAAATCTATTGAGATCTTTTGAAGAACCTTTCTCAGAGGTCCATCATCTCCTAGAGGCCTTTTATCTCATTGAGAACAATCATCTAATCTCTATATTTTAATCATTTACTAAATACTTTAGTAAAATAAATTAAAATAGTAAAATAAAAATAAATTTCGAATCTCTTCAACAATATTGATCAAACTTATCAAACTAATTTTTTAACGAGCAATTCGTTGCATCAGGCAAGCATCAACTCACAAGCATCAATCAAGCATTCTCAACTCACGTATGAGAATGCCTCGTATAAAATTATTAATTTCGCTCGCTAGATTGAATATAGATAATAAATAATGTATCAATTAAATAAACATATCGCTCACTATATTGCTATGAATATTTCAATAATTGTACGTAAAAAAATTTGATTTGCTCGCTAGAATGATAAAAATATCCATGTAAAATATGTAAAAGTTTAGGCTGTAGATGCGTCAACAAAATCCTGCATTTCGCTCGCGAAATGCTGAAATTTTAGATTAGGTAAATTAAAAAGGGCACACTCATCGCTCACTAGATTGCGATTTAGGAACGCAGCAGTGTTCCGCCCCCCCAAGTCAAGAAAAAAGTTAAAATACCCCCGTTTACTTAGTAAAATAGGTCAAAAATTTATTTTCACTTAAAACTTAACTTTAAAATTTTAATTAACATTAGCTGCCTGTGTATATTGTACTGTAAGCAACAAAGTAGGGGTTTAGAAGGTCTGTAGCGTGAAAACGGCTATATGTACATAAATAATATTATAATATCTTTAAAGGGCGTGCCTTGTAAATTAAAAATAATAAAAAATCATCCAAATCGGCCAAGCAGAAATGGATAAAAAAGTTTGTAAATGTAAAATTATTGACGACTTCTTATTTTTATTCTTCCTGCTCTTTTTGTTGACGCACCTACAGCCTAAACTACCGAACGGGTTTTGACGTATGAAGACTTTTTGGATTCGTCTTATGCTCGTGAGCATTCTTACCTAATAGAATCTCAAATTCGTCATTCCTACCCTGAACGCGGAGTGAAAAACTAAGCAAGCGAACGATAGTTTTTATTTATATGTTTACGCACCTACTACCTCAACTACTGAACGGATTTTGATGTACGAGGACTTTTTAGATTCGTCTTATGATCGTGTGCATTCCTACCTAACAAAATATTAATTTCGACATTCCTACGCTAAATGTGGAGTTACAGCCTAAACTACTGAACACATTTTGATATGTGGGGACTTTTTGAATATGTCTTATGTCCGTGTGCAGCCATACCAGATAAAATCTTAAATTTGACAATCCTATGCTAAACACGGAGCTAGTAACTAAGCTAGCGAACACTACTTTTATATAAATTTACCCACCTGCAATCTTTATTAATGAATGGATTTTGGTTTTTGATGACTTTTGGATTTGTCTGATGCCATTTAACATTCTTGTATCAATACATCCCAAATTCATAATTCCTATGCGCCGCAAAAACAGAGCTTAAAAGTGGTGTATAGAATACCTTAACACCCTTTACAGTTTTATCTACAACATGTAGATACATGTTGAAGTAAACAAGATTGTTTACTTCTGTTTTTACGTAAAACAGGAGCCGTACTAAAAGTCATGAAATCTTACCAAAAACTACTTATGTGGTGAAAATCTCCCCGCCAAGTCGTTGATCTAAAAAAGTAGAGAAAGCAACTTTTCTGTCCCGCCAAATCATGTCCGTATTGGGTGGAGATGGTCATTGGCGTTTTAAAGTAAAGTTGATAGGTTGTCAATACTAAAGGCCTTATTCAAACTGTGAGAGACAATCATCAGCTTCTTCTCCTCGGTGACGTGCCAGAAATGTGAATCACCTTTAGAGGTAGTGTTGGCAAGGGTATATAGGGTGTAGTGCCTGATTATATCGTACTTTTATCGTTTCATTCATTTCTTTTTTATATTCCTAGATCCATGCAAGTAAGTAAAACTGTTGCAATTATGACAACTACTAAAATCTATTATGATTAATCTCTACGAACACCTGGATTGATTGGTATCTCAAAAATAGTAAAAGAAGCTATACAATATGTTCACACTGCTGGCTTGCAGTGCGAACAATATGAATGAATTTTTCAAAGTAAATGCGCTAAAAATTAGCATAAACTGAGCTTCCAATAAGTGCAAATAATGCAGTGCCGAATAGTTTATTATCTATGGGAAAAATATGCACATTTTCTTTGAAAATTTCAAAGAAAATTTCTTTGAACAAATTAAGGTTATTAAATATATATCGGAAAATTAAGCCAACATTGAATTGATAAGCGAGAAATCGCGCATTCCAAAGGAAATTCGCCCGGCTTGGGGACCTTCAAACCAGAATTATTTTCACATAAAGTCAATAAATGCAATTTTTTATTTTTTTTAATATTGAAGGTTTTAGAAGTTGATTTCACTGTCAGTATTGGACTAACTTCCTCTTCACATACATTTTTGCTTTTTATAATATTATACCTAACATTTGAATTAATAATTTTTTAACACATTTTATTGATTAATACAACTACAATTTGATAACTACAAGTATTAGAGTTAAGTAGATTTAGTGGCTTGTGAGGGTTGGCAGAGAAACAATCCAGATACTCATTGGCCAACATGTGTGATTTTTATCGAGCCCTTCTTACAACGATTAAATTATTTATATTTCTAACAATACTTGATAAAGAATTAAGAAATTTCAACAAAATTTCAGTAATAACTTTCAAATATATTTTTAAGTCATATAATATTTTTAATATAATATTACTTGGGTTAAATTTAATTATTTTGGTTGGAAGGAGTTATGGGTTTTAGGAAACAAAATTATTAAAAAATAATTTATAAATTAAAGTTGTATTAATATTTACAATTTTTAACGCTGCCCACATCCTTTGATCAAGTATACTTATTTTTTCAATTTCACCTATTAACATTTAATTTTCAATAATAAGTAGTTAAGTTTGTCTACGTAATGATTTGGAGAACTGTGGGAAGCAAGAAAGGGAGATGTCCAGTTAATTAAAGATAAAAAGAAATAAACAAAGACAAGAAAAACAATGGTCAGAAAGGACATCGGAAACGTCTTCCATTGTGTCTCCTCTCCACAAATCATTTTCTTTGAAAACACTTATTAAAATATGTTTTTGTTCATAGAGAGAGAATAATATTAATATGCAAGGCTAAATTGATAACAACTAGTGATAAACTAATCTAAATACAATCGACTACAGGAAAAACATTTATGTACCTTTTAGATGAAAAAAAAAAAATCCTAAGGAAGATCAAGAAGTAATAAAATTAGCGAGTGTGATCAAACAATGCTTCCAGTGCTTGTCTCCCTGCTTCTAAGTTCAGTATTACGTGTTTAGAGTCATCTATAGATCCAGAAACACTGATATTATAATGATTTCTCGTAAGGGTTACTGAGGAGACTATTTCTTTTTGTTTAATTACTTTATTTATTCATTATTGGAATAAATCAAGTTCTTTATTGGAAAAAGTATACAATATTTATTTTGTATAAACAGGCCGCATGTATTATTTTATTGGTAATGAGCATATTTTATTGGTAATTAGCCATATTTTATTTATTGTTTTGGGGTGATTTGTGCTTCTTTATTTTTCTTTTATTTTATTTATTTATTATTTTTTTGGGGCGTGAGGCGGGTTTGTTCGGGTTAAAGATAATTTTATATTTTTTGTTTTAGGTATTTTATTTTTTATGTTATTTATTTTTTTTTTAAATTGTCAAAATATTTATTCAATATTTACGACATTTCGCTTGTTATCCTAAGCATATTCATGTATAACGTCTAAAACCTTCTGGCGCTGTGGTTCACGAGACGAACGAATTTCCTTTAGAATGCTTGCTTAGTAAAGTAAAAATATAACGTGATACAATTTTTCTCCTGAATCAAGATTTAAACACGGAGCCCTTAGTTTAAGTACTAGACTAATTTCATTCTACTCAAAGCCCCATGAAATAAAACGACCCCTACCTATTTAAAATTTGTTGTTCACCTACCGTATTTTAAATTTCTGACGAGTAGTCGTATCGACTCCCGACCAGGTTTATTCGATTTTTCGCTTCATAAATATTGAAAGCGACATACTACTCGAAAATTATTTTTCATCAACCGTTATTTTTGTTTCTTGTTATTACCTAGTTTTAGTGTTTATTACCTTAGACACTGGACCGGTTTTACTCTATTTAGCGCTTCACAAACATAACTAATATTTTTCCAAGCGAAAACATCTTACCAAAATTACGAAAAAATGTCCGGAACGTAAAAACAGAGATAAATTAAAAAAAAACAGTAGGAATCAACGAATGTCGAGTAGGGTATCGTTTTTAATATTTTTGAGCCTCTGAGTACAATGAAACTTGTCAGGAGTCAATCCGAGTACTTAATGTACTCAAACCTAGGGGCCAGGGTTTGAATCATGGTTCGGGAGAAAAATTTTAATCCTTAATATTTTATATATTCATAGATATTATAGTATGGCCTTGTTTTGAACAACCTCTGGTATAAAAATGCGAATTTGAAAAATCCATGAAAATTGACAGACAAGTAATTGTGATACTGTTCGGACCATGAAGGATGCACCAAAACCTGAACAGGCATTAGATTGGAGCGCAAGAAAGAATACATAATGAGGTATCACTTTTTCTACTTTTAGTCGAAACATTTTAAAAACTTAACTCTAGCCTAAAACTGGATTGTACGACATTTTTCTTTTATGACACTTATCTTAAATCTTGTGAGCCTGTCTTTGACTCATCCTGGTTTGAATCTTTTATTAGGCCCGAGATGACCTGAGGATAGACTAGTTTTAAGGACCGAGATGAATACGCAGGTAGGTGCGAAACTGCGAACACGCAGTTTCGCCCTTACTGTCATAAGGGCTTATGACTGTGGGCAGTCACTGTCATATCTTCTAAGCTCTAATTAAGTTATAACACCATGTACATTGAGTTCATAATAATTGTGAATACCAGCGTAGCAAGACCAAAGAAATACGACTTTAAGCTTTGGGTACTTACAATATTCTGGGGACTAGCGGGGACATATGGGGACCCTATATAGATTTTGGATCACTATATTATTTTGAGGTCCTGCGAAGCGAGACTGAAGTAATGCTACTCTAGAACTTGAGTCAATATTTCATTCAAAGGTTGAGCACAGCGAGACCGATGTTGTATTACCATATGCTTTAGATAATCATGACATTCTAAGGACGAGTATAGTAAGTGCAAAGTTGTAGAGAAGTCTAACTACATACTCAGTATCCGACATTTCACATTATTTTTAACTTCTCATTTAATAATCATATAAAACTCTTTCAAAATTTAATCTATTAATATTTAATATGGTTTTTCCATTCCATAGTCATTAATGTATAATAATAAGAATGGGAACCACGTCGGGTGGGTCACATCTACTATGCTCAAAGTAAAGCTAAAGTTGGCGAAATCTTTTTACAACAAATTCTATTTATAAAAACTGAGGGCATAGCTCGGGCTGTGAACCCCAGACCACCGGTGCCAAAGTCCAGTACTTTACGACCGCAGCTACGGAAGCAGATATATTTAATGTACTTAGGAAAAATATCGTGTTTGCGAAAAAATCCCCAGAATTTTTTGTTTTAGATGTTTATGCCTATTAAGTGGTAACCACAAAGTTTTGTGATGTATGTTTATGTGTTCGTATGTGTATGTATGTGTGTTTGCCTGTATGTTATCATTGAGCCTCCCAGTGTATTTATGCAGAAGAGTTGAAACTTTGCACAAATATTAGTCAATAGGTGTAGTTGTGCTATCCAGGAACTATTTTTTTAAAAATTAATTAACCCCCAATAATGACAGCAAAAAGTTCGAAAAATCATAAAACGCGGAATAATGTTGAAATCGGATTGAGATTTGGCACGAATGTAGCCGTGTAAATGACTAGACTAACTGTGCCAAAATTTCAGTTCATTATTAGCATTAGTTCAAGTTTTAGCATATTAGACCAAGAGCCCAGGGGTGTTTTGTTAATAAAAAGTGTAATAGCTGGAACCGGTCTCAATTTTTCGTAAATACCTTCCTGAACAAGGATCTGCAACAAAGATGGGGATGGGAACAAGGATGGGTGTCCCTGACAGAACCTTTGACCCTAGTTTGCGTTCTGCCTGGGACACACATCCGATACGAGTCGGCAGAATTGCAGATCCTTGTTCAGGAAGGTATTTACGAAAAATTGAGACCGGTTCCAGCCATTACCTTTTTATTAACAAAACACCCCTGGGTCTATATGACTTGTGTACATTTTTTTTAAATTGTTGAAATTGGATAATGATCCAATGGAGTTGAAATTTGGTGCAAGTGAACACCTTTACGTTGTGAATAAGTGCATCACGTTTCGTTTCAATTCGAAAAGTTTATCTATGATTTTTGTTGGATCATAAAAGTTAAGCAGCATCGAGCGTAGTCAGTGCCTGGACGGGTTACAGCTAGAAATTAAACGGATGTATTTACTATCTAAAGACGGGCACTTCTTTAGATAGTTACTCCCTTTTTGGGGAGTACTATACTGCTTTTTTTATTTATGTGACCTTCTTTAGATTGTTACTCCCCTTTGACAGATCAGACTGGTTACTCCCTTTTTTGGTTACTCCCCTTAGTTTTTTGATTTTATTGCTAATCTTTGTATATTTTATCTTATTATACGCTCTTACCCGGGATGTAGAAAAGCATTGGGCTTTTTTTTGGGTTAGAATAGGGGAAAGACAAAGATATGGCATCTTAACTAAGGGGAGTAACCATTTAAATAAGGTCTCTGAGTAACCTTCTTCAGATGGTTACTCCCCAACAACTCTATGAGGGGAGTAACCATTTAAATAAGGTCTCTGAGTAACCTTCTTCAGATGGTTACTCCCCAACAACGCTATGAGGGGAGTAACCATTTAAAGAAGGTCTCTGAGTAACCTTCTTCAGATGGTTACTCCCAACCACGCTATGAGGGAGTAACCATTTAAATAAGGTCTTTGAGTAACCTTCTTCAGATGGTTACTCCCCAACAACGCTATGAGGGGAGTAACCATTTGAAGAAGGTCTCTGAGTAACCTTCTTCAGATGGTTACTCCCCAACAACGCTATGAGGGGAGTAACCATTTAAAGAAGGTCTCTGAGTAACCTTCTTCAGATGGTTACTCCCCACCCTGCTATGAAAGGAGTAATCTTTTTCAGATAGTTACTTCTGTACATCGCTATCTTATACTATATAACTCATGCTCATCTCATGCTCTATAGTTAAGTTTGTACCAAGTTATGTATTTTTTCCATATTTACAATTATTTAATGTCATTTGTCATTTTAGTTTGACATTTTCATTTAATTTTTAACAAATACCTTATATCTATTAATATCTTTAATCTATTAGTAAAATAATCACAGTTCATTTTTATTTGACCATGGAAATCTCATTGTGTACGTATTATCTCAAGTAAAATCGAATAGATATTGATATCATAACTATACAAGTGTTTTCAAAGTAAGTAAAACTTAGAATGTCTTTACTTGTTGTTTCTGTAACTCTTTTATTTATTGTGCTTTTATCAAAAATGCTTCTCTGTTGTCTATTAAGTTTTAGTAGTTTAGGTCTGTTGTCTATTAGTTTTAGTCTTTTAGGTTTTAGTGTTTTATATTTTTACTTAAACTCATCATATATTACTTACACATTATTTATTATAACTATTTATCACTTTATTATTAATTTAAGTACTTTATTATTCTATAATTATTATTTCTATTTTCTATAAATATTTACCTATTATTTTTGATTTTACTACTTATTTATTTTATTTCTATACGTTTTTTCCAATATTCCTTTTGTGGTAATTTTATAGAAAAGGTGTCCCTCATGTGTCAATGTATTATTAAATCCTGTCCCATTAAAGGTTAAATATCTTCAATTTACTTATATTAAATTCATTATATTCAATACTTTGTCTATACTGTCGCCCCATGAGTATTTAATGGCAAAAGACCACTTTTAGAGGATCCCTTTCCTATTAACTTTCCCTTTTCTTTGTTTTTAATAAACATTTTTGCCCTTCAACCTCTCCTTTTCTTACTTTGTTATTAGGGAGCAAATATCTACATCAAATCCTTGGTTACTCCCTTTTGGGGAGTAACCATCTGGGGGAGTAACTATCTAAAGAAGTACCTAAAGACGACCGATTGGTCCAAATTTTTGAGAAAAAAAACATTGTCATCGAATTTTGAAGACGAATAAGAAATGGTTGTTTTGGACGAGCTGTGTCTTTTTAGATTTCATTTTAATAATGTCAAATATTTAATTTATTTAATCATTTCTGATGATAATGGGAACTTTCACACTAAATTATAGTTCTTCTTCATGTTCAAATTATTTTTTCATATTTAAAATTTCATATGGTCTAAGTTTACATATTTTTAACTGATCAACCCGATCAAACGGCAAAGTGTTATCTTGTTCAGTTTATTATATTGTAATGTACTTGTTATTAAATGCAATTAACAGTCTTGTTTAAAAAAAACATTTCAACATCTTCTTGTTAAATACTATTTAGGCAGTGAAACTAAGAGGACAAAAATAATGTATAACATTTCAGATCAATTACATTAGGATAAAACAAACGGATCAATATATTAAAACTGTACCATTAAAATTGGCGAACACCGAGAATATAAAGAAATAAATTTGATTTATGAATAGAAACATAAAAAAAACAACTTTGAACTAATCAAAATCAAAAGGAAAAATTAAACACTTTTAAAAGACAGCACAAACAAAAGTAATAAAATAACAATATTGTGTTTTAATAACAAGATAATATTCATATTTTCAGATAAAAAACATAACTCTTTTATTAAAATCAAATTAAAATAATAAAAAATAAAACGACTTAAAGCACAGTATGAATCAAAATCCAAATAAAACTAAAGTCTTTTCTAAATTGGAAGAGGAGGTAAGAAAAATTCCAAAACTTTGAAAACGGAAAGGTTTCTTCCGCGTCAGGCCTCTAAGGTGTTTTGTAATCAAAATCACCTAGATCAAATGCTAATCACTAGATCATTTGTGCGGGTTTAGTAGGTTTGCGGACATTTTCATTTTCCGCAAAGCTACCACTTGTTGTTTAAGAACGTCCTATACGATTACATAGGTTGGAATTTTAGCTGTCACCGCTTGCAACGGACGGACGCATCGCTACCGCAGTATTGTGAATGAACCTTAAGTGGTAGTACTTGCTGGTATAACTGTAGCAAGGAGCTGGCTAGTTAGCTAGCTTCTTGCTAAAGCCATTTCTAATTTTTAAAAAGGTAAACAAGTTATTCGATGATAAAAATTTAACTAATGCTGATAATGAGATGAAACTTAGCACATATGTTGCTGTTATATATGTCTTTATGAAACTTTGCACATATGTTGCTGTTATATATGTCTTTATGAAACTTTCCACATATGTTGCTGTTATACATGTCTTTATGAAACTTTGCACATATGTAGCTGTTATATATGTTTTATGAAACTTTGCACATATTGCTGTTATTCATGTCTTTATGCAATACTGTTAAACATGTCTTTATGAAACTTTGCACATATGTTGCTGTTATATATGTCTTTATGAAACTTTGCACATATGTTGCTGTTATATATGTCTTTATAACTTTGCACATATGTTGCTGTTATATATGTCTTTATGAAACTTTGCACATATGTTGCTGTTATATATGTCTTTATAAAACTTTGCACATATGTTGCTGTTATATATGTCTTTAAGAAACTTTGCACATATGTTGCTGTTATACATGTCTTTATGAAACTTTGCACATATGTTGCTGTTATATATGTCTTTATGCGTGCTAAATCTTAAACCGATCAAATCTACATTTTATATGAATTTTCGATGAGACATTACTTCTATTTAATAACGGAATTTCAATTATATTCAGGAGAGCACAATTTGACCTAATAATCCTATTGAGTTAAACATTTTGTATAAGTGTACACATTTACGTTGTAAATAGGTGCATCACGTTTCGTTTTAATTACGGTTAAAACGGTTACGATTTATAACTAACGTTTACGGTTCACACTGTTCGTACTAAGTTTCAACTTATTACCATAATATTCTTAGGAGCCATGGGCGTAGCCAGGGGGGACAGGGGGCCCCCCCCCCCCCCCCCAGCCGAGCAGGGTTGTTGCAAAAATTATATAAATTTATGATTCTGGCAAGGAAAAGCATTTTATTAAACTAATTTAAAATTTTATTTTAAAAAATTATTAATTAATTTAATAATTTTTATTTATAATAATTTAGAGCTTTAAGGTTACTATTGTCTTAAAAAATTAAATTTGTTTTGTTAGTTCGACATATTAACTTTGTGATTTTATTGTTAGTAAAATAAAAACTAAATTGTCCGCCATATTTAGTTCAGTTCAGATCAATAATAATTTGTATTTTGTTTTATTCTTTATGTCTATTTGAATAAAACTAGTTTTGATTTGTATTTTAAGTCCTTTTTTTTTGTTAAACAAAACATAAACCTTATTTTTTAACTCCTACTGAGGGCCCTAGCCAAATTATTAATTAAACACAAATATATTTGTACAATATGTTTTTAAATAATCAAATATTGTAAAATAATATTTATGTAATTTGTATTTGTATTTTATTTTGGAGGAAATGAACAATTTTATTATTATTATTATTTTAGTTGTCTGTAATACATGCATAAATATGTATATATGTTTATATATACATATGGCGTAAGCGTTTTAGCGGAGAGGTAACCTATGTAAAATATAACTTGCTATGTATTATTGTTGATATATTATTTAATAAAGGTATTTATAAAAAAAAATATATACATATATATATATATATATATATATATATATATATATATATATATATATTATATATATATTATATATCACATGATGGGCCTCCCTAAAGGCAACCCTGGTTACTCCCATGCTGGGAGCTAAAGTAATAGCATACACAAATACACACACACACACACACACATAGACAGACAACTTTGAGAAAATCACTAAGGAGGTCTTAGCGATAATTGAGACTGCACCAAAAAACGGATAATACAGATGAAAACCTTGTTTTGGATTTTTTTTACAAACACTATACTTTTCCTATGGTATGAAAGAGACAAAAAAAATTATACCTACGGTATAGATTTAGAAGAAAAATGAAAAATGATTAATATGCTATTTCAGACTATATAATTTATTTCAATATTAATTAGCATAAAAATAAAAATTTAACACATACACTTTCTCCTTACATTAATATTTTTTATCATATACCCTATTTAAAAATCACTTAGTACTTTATGCCCTCTATTGAAATACTAAAATAATAATAATTCATTTACAATCACGAAGACATTAATGTTAATATTTATAATGGTTAATAATGGAACACAAGGCGGATGGGAAGTCTTTGTTGTGCCTAAGGCTTTGTATGCCAGTAGTTTATAAACTGATCATATTGTACCCTCGCCCGCACTTTATTACAGGTAATAAGTAATAAAAAATTAATATCTCTGAACTCCGTTATGTTGGGGAAGATGCACTATGTACCGTTATGGCGATATTGTACTAAAATTATATCCTGTAGGATTTTTATTTCCATTGTAGATAGGTTTTATTGCCATTTATTTTTTAATATGTAGAACTATCGTACATTTTTTTTAGGAATAATTATAGGATTATTTTTAATATTTTTAAGTGTCTAATAATAATGGTAGAGTATCTTACATGGTGTAATGGGCGATTCTTAGTGTACTGATAGTGTATCTTACATGGTGTAATAGGCGATTCTTAGTGTACTGATAGTGTATCTTACATGTGTAATGGGCGATTCTTAGTGTACTGATACTTACATGGTGTAATGGGTATAGTGTATCTTACATGGTGTATAGGCGATTCTTAGTGTATTGATAGTGTATCTTACATGGTGTAATAGGCGATTCTTAGTGTACTGATAGTGTATCTTACATGGTGTAATGGGCGATTCTTAGGTACTGATAGTGTATCTTACATGGTGTAATGGGCGATTCTTTGTACTGATAGTGTATCTTACATGGTGTAATAGGCGATTCTTAGTGTACTGATAGTGTATCTTACATGGTGTAATAGGCGATTCTTAGTGTACTGAAGTGTATCTTACAGGTGTAATAGGCGATTCTTAGTGGTGTATCTTATATGGTCTTCTTAGTGTACTGATATGTATCTTACATGTGTAATAGGCGATTCTAAATGATAGTGTATCTGAATAGGGATCTTAGTACTGATAGTGTATCTACAGGTGTAATGGCGATTCTTAGTGTACTGATAGTGTATCTCTTACATGGTGGATTCGTTGTGTATTGATAGTGATCTTACATGGTGTAATAGGCGATTCTTCTTAGTGTACTGAATAGTTCTTAGTGTACTGATAGTGTATCTTACATGTGTAATGGATTCTTAGTGTACTGATAGTGCATGGTGTAATGCGATTCTTAGTGTACTGATAGTGTATCTTAGTGTAATGGGCGATTCTCTTAGTGTATCTTACATGTGGAATGGCGATTCTTTAGTGTACTGTAGTGTACTTACATGGTGTAATGGCGATTCTTAGTGTACTGATAGTGTATCTTACATGGTGTAATGGGCGATTCTTAGTGTATTGATAGGTTAATGTGTATCTTACATGGTGTATGGCGATTCTTAGTGGCGGTGTAATGGGCGATTCTTAGTGTACTGATAGTGTATCTTACATGTTGTAATAGGCGATTCTTAGTATATTGATAGTGTATTTATATGGTGTAATAGGCGATTTCTTAGTGTACGATAGTGTATCTTACAATGTGTAAATAGGCGATTCTTAGTGTACTGAAGTGTATCTTACATGTGTAATAGGCATTCTTAGTGTACTGATAGTGTATCTTACATGGTGTAATGGCGTTCTTAGTGTACTGATAGTGTATCTTCATGGTGTAATAGGCGATTCGTTGTGTATTGATAGTGTATCTTACATGGTGTAGGCGATTCTTAGGTATATTGATAGTGTATCTTACATGGTGTAATAGGCGATTCTTAGTGTACTGATAGTGTATCTTACATGGTGTAATGGGCGATTCTTAGTGTATTGATAGTGTATCTTACATGGTGTAATGGGCGATTCTTAGTGTACTGATAGTGTATCTTACATGGTGTAATGGGCGATTCTTAGTGTATTGATAGTGTATCTTACATGGTGTAATAGGCGATTCTTAGTGTACTGATAGTGTATCTTACATGGTTGGGCGATCTTAGTGTATGATAGGTGTACCTTACATGGTGTAATGGGCGATTCTTAGTGTACTGATAGTGTAACCTTACATGGTGTATGGGCGATTCTTAGTGTACTGATAGTGTACCTTACATGGTGTAATGGGCGATTCTTAGTGTACTGATAGTGTATTCCATGGTGTAATGGGCGTTCTTATGTATTGATAGTGTATCTTACATGGTGTAATGGCGATTCTTAGTGTACTGATAGTGTATCTTACATGGTGTAATGGGCGATTCTTTTGATGTTTAGCTTGTAGTTGTTTTCCTAAGGATATATATTATTATTACGAGGACTATTGTTAGGGTTGAAGACGGACCGTAATAACTCTATGTTTACTTATTTCGACGAACGACGTATCCCCATACAATCTAAAGTGGAGGTCTGCAAGCCAGGTGAATTTTATTTTAAATGCGTCCTTTCTTGCACAACAAAACATTTTTTGCTTAAGTTTCTGGTACATGCTTAAGCAAGTACATACCTAAGCAGTAGCGTACAAGATTTGTTATTTAATTTTTTGTAATTTCATAGAAAATGTGCTTACAATTCGCGTAAACAGAGCTTAAAAAGCAAATAACGCTGTAAAGTGCTAATTTAGCAAAAATAAATACAGTTATGACCTTTAAATTAAATAAGCGAATTTTCTTTGAAATCCCCGGAAAAAGTAATTAACAATTTGTGACTCTACTGTTAAGGTTATAAAGAATTTACCAGAAACTTGAGCGAGAAATAGATTTAGAGGCAAACAAGTACGCATTTTGCCCAAAGGCAAACAAAATTTTGTGCGGCTAGCGGACCGCTAGAATTTTTGGTGATACGGCTTTCGACGAAATCAGTAAATTAAAGAGTTATTATGACATTTACTTAAATTTTTAAGCATCGGAAAATTAAACTGAAAATTTTCGACTATTAGTACAAATTAAAAAATGCTCCGAGGAGCATTTCCTTATCACATCGTATTCGCTACGCTCATTCAACCTACTTCGGACTCGCTTCGCTTGTCCTCAGAATATTCAATTCGCTGAATTTATAGTGCACCATGTCTTCAGACTCGATTCGCTCGTCATCAGATGGTAAATGCATCCGTTTTATTCTCAGCGGTCACCCAAACAGCACTGACATGCACAATGCTGCTTAACTTTTATGATCAAACAAAAATCATGGATATACTTTTTTTATTAAAACGAAACTTAGTTTACTTATTTATTACGTCAATTTATATACTTGTACAAAATTTCAACTTAATTGGAATATATTTCGATTTTCGACAATTTTTTAAAAATCGTACACAAGTCATATGATAAAAAATGCGTGCTAAATCTCTATCCGATCGCATAATATTTCCGCATTTTATGATTAGTCGAAATTTTTATTAAGTCATTATTGCAGATTAATACCACAACTACAATGGTAGACTGATTTTTATACAAAGTTTCATCTTTCTAGCATAAATACACTAGAAACTACAATGATAACAGACAATTGTGCGAAAACCACTCAGGAGGCCATAAAACACTTGAAACAGGTAATTCTGGTGACATCTTTAAATATTTATGAAATCAATTTATATATTGTATAGCCAACTTTTATTTAATTACAAAGTATATATGAATACCAGAAGCAGAGCCCTCACTCTAGTTTTGTTTAAACTATCGAGGGCTCTCACATTTGAAAGATAGAGCACCCTAAATTCTTAACAATTCTTTAAAAAAGTACAAAAAAGAATATAATGGTATTGTTTTTAAAATGTGAAATAAAAAAATATTATTTATATTATTTATTTATCCCGGTTTCGGTTTTTTTCAAACACAATACTTTTCCTATTATATCTACGTAATAAATGAGGAAACGTAAAAGCAGTAAAAAATGCAAAAACTCTAAATATATTAGAACGTTTAAAATGACAATTGACTTATTATAACTGTAAACTAGAGGAGGTTTTAATAAGGTTACACGGAGGCCCTGGGGCCCCAAAAAAAGATTTCAAGCCTCAATGTATTGAGATGGGCTAGACTCCCCCCACAATATTTTATCTCTTTGATTACAAACTTGAAATGTGTACCCATCAAAGCATATAAATTAACAAGTAAATATTTTTAATATAGTAATAGATTTTAATATGAAAGTTAGTGGATCTATTTAGAGAGTAACACTTCCGTCAAATGTTGACTGATGTTGAATGATGTCAGTTTTTAAGTATAAGAATAAGAATATAGAAGTAGAATAAGAAATATATTTGTTTCAAAAGACAATGTCTTACTCAAAGAGTGTTTAAAACATTTATACATAAAATAAAAACATGCATAGCTTATACATATAGCTAATATAATATTAATACTAAGCTTTTCTTTAAGTGAATCATATTGTATATTCAATATTATTAATCTTTATTATTAACAATCATATATATTTTAATTAATATCGTTACTAATATTTTTGTACACTTATTTTGTCTTTTAAATTTAGTAATTAATTTAAAAAATGCCTGTTTTAGGGCCCTTCAGGGTATTCACCCTGCGGGAACCACCACAGGTGGGTTGCGTCTACTATCCTCTAAGTATCAATTAAAGTTGGCGAAATATTTTTAATACAAATACTATTCATAAAATCTTAGAGCATAGCCCTGGCTGCGAACCCTGGTCCTCCGATGCCGAAATCGAGTGCCTATATACGATCACGGCCACGGAGGCAGACCGTTAATTAATAAAATAACACAAACAAATAAAATTTAATTAATTCAAGAGTAAAAAGGTTGAATGATAAATTAAATTAAAAATCGACAAAATACGTTGATCTGAAAAAGAAATTTCCGGATTCAAAGTCTCCCCCTCCTATTATTGCCCCAATCTGATTAGCTCATTAGCATCGAGTTTCAACCTTCAAAATTAAGTAAGTCCGAAGTTCACCAGGTTGGGCTGGTGTTAATCCAGTGTTGGGTTCGAACTTGAGAAAACTCCTCTTTATTCATGTACATCATTGAATATGGTGAATTCAAAGCAGCTTAGAATACTTCCAAGCTTCCCAGCACTCAATGCATTTTAAAATTCAATATACTTGTTTTATTTCAATTTAAAATTGCATAATATACTTTTTTTCAAATAATAATACTATTAAAATATCTATTTGGTAACAATAATTTATAATTAAAATAAAATTAATAATCAATTAATAATAATCTTGTGTCAATGAAACTGAAATTTTTCAATTTTATTAAATCATAAGTGTTTTATTTAATTTTATAATTATGATGAAATGTTTAATTTTATAAATTTCTATAAAAAATCTAGAATGTAAAAAGAGAATCTAGATGTAAATGAAATACAAGGTGGACTTAATTACAATTACCTCTTATGGATTATGGATTTTAAATTACTTTTAGCAAATTTAAAATTAATAAATAAAAACAATTAATCGATGTAAGGAGTCATTGAAAGTGTGAATTATATTGCGGTTTCATTTGAAAAAAATACAGAATATAAATAAATTTTAAGGAAAAAAATTCTTCAACGCTATTTATCTTTTTGCTCTCGATTTCATTTGTAATTATTTTTTCTGTGGAGTTATAAAATCTAAATTTATTAAGTTTCCTTATAAAGAAGATATTTTGAAAATGAAATTATAAACTATTTTGATGAAGTATTGTAAGAAGTGTTATTTAATTTTCGTATGAAAAAATTAAGTTATAACGTATGGATGTGTGTGTTAAGAATTATCGTAATAACCAGGGTTTGCTATAGGTGTGTGTTTTTCTGTGTTAGCGTTGTTAAAAGTAAAAATGCTTACGTGAAGCTCTGCAAACTAGGCGAATTCTCTTTAGTATTTTTTTATTTTTTTTTAATTCTCATAATTTTAATTTTTTTATAACTTTGATTTTTTATAATATAATTTTTAGCTTAATTTGACTTCTTGATTCAATAATTAACTTTTGTTCAAGCATTTTCATTATATCAGCATAATTTTATTATCTGAGCAATAATACTTTGACTTGTAAGTAATTCTGTTTGGATATCGTGATGAAGTAATTATAGTAACTTACTACGTCATACAATACATAACATCAATCAGTAGAGAGCAAGTTATCAGTGCACCGCAGGATCATCACTAGCCGAGTTATGAAATTATGATGACCCGATGATATTATCGAAGTTAAGAGTTATTCCATTCACCAAAGACAATATAATTCTCTGTACAAGATTGGCAAATGTTAAAAAATTCATCAATATATATATATATATATAAATATATAAATATATATATATAGTATATATATATATATATATATATTCTAATAAAAAAATTGCAAAACATATTTTTTATCAGAAAAGATGTTGGTCACAGCCCCGTTGTTTCTGCCATACAAGCCACTCTATTAGTGATTTTTTTCTAAATGAAATTCGCTAAAATGAGCTTCTCATTTCCAAGTCAGTTTCATAAATAACCGATTTCTTTTTAATTACCGTATAACCCAAATATATTTTAAGTTTGGCATAAGTTTATGGGATTCAGAAGCACGTGGATTAAAGATAAGTGGCCCCTTGAGTCAAGTGAGCAATAAATCAACGAATCAGAGACAAATGATTGAAACCAGTTCATTGACGAACAACTTCATCACTAAAGCGATTATATCGTTAAAATAACTCCGAGATATAATGGTCCAGTTCTTTCTTGTAATTATTTTGAATGATGCTTAGCCGTGCAACATGTCAGAATTCATCGGCTTAAGTTAATCAGCAAACCGCACCAAAGCAGTTAACAAACAGATTTTCTACTTCGTTAAGTCAATTCGACTTAATATATACGGAGAATTTCACCGAACTTCTCTAACTCAGTTAAGGGGAATGAATGATAACTTGAAATTTTTCTAACCACCGTTTCAAACTATTTTATAATGAATAGGTGTATTATTACGTCTATTTATCATAATGAGATTGACCAATTCCTTACTTAGTTTTTAAAAAGTTTAACTAGATAGAGTTAATATTAATTCGGATTGGTAAGCTAGATCTGTCTGTTTATATATTCGCTTCCGTTTAAATTCTAAAAAATCAACTTCCGTTTAACTTTTTGTGATTTGTATGATCAGTAAAAAAGAATATAGCCTTTATAATATCTTCTTTGCCTTGGGATTTTAAAGAATGAGAAAATCCCTGAATTAAAAATTGTTATTTTTATGAGGGGATTTCAACAAATGAGGAGATCTATGAGTCATGGTTTGCCATTATATTGTTGGGATATCAACAAAAGAAGACATCCCGGAATTAAAGTATGCCATTATTGAGTTGGGATTTTGACAAATGAGAAGATCCATGAATTATAATTGGTCATTAATGTGTTGGGATTTCGACAAAAGAGTTAATCTCTGAAATAAATTTGGATCACCTCATGGATCTCCTCATTTGTCGAAATCCCAACTCAATAATGGCATACTTGAATTGAAGGCAATAAGCAATCAGATAGGTTCCTGCAACGAGCTCCCATCTGATGCTGCTGCAATGAGCAAGCGCAGGCATCCTTGCTGAAAAAGGGTTTGAGACCACTCCTGTGGGCCCTGAACCCATAGTAGCCATACCCAAAACTATAGCTAAAGGTGTAAATAAAGATTAGTTCTTAACTAATCACCTGCACCACTGAAACAAATCCTCTGGCATGAGGTACATCGAATTTACGTTAAAAGGACCCAGTCCCAAAGTAACTGAGGATCTCCTTAGTCTAAGCAGAAGGGACCTTAGTACAGTATCTGGACTACTGGCTGGTCACTGTCACCTCCGAAAACATCTCCATACCATTGGTATCTTTAAAGATAACCCAGTGTGTATGCTTTGTGAATCAGAAACCGAAACTGTCTCTCACATACTTCTGAGATGTGAAGCCCTAGCCTTTCGAAGGTTTACCAACTTTGGTAGCAGCACTCTCACTAAGTTTGACTCTACCAATGAATCACTGGTTAAAAGGATCTTAGACCTAGTCCGGGGAAAAGGATTATTCTGACTTGAACCAATTGAGGGGATTGTACAATAGACTTCCCGTCACAGTGCAAATGGGGTCTATCCTCGACTCCAACCCCAATCATTAATAATAATAAAGTAAAATGTTAGGTTGCATCGAGCTAAGACTCTGAATGGATGGATGACCGAAGAGAACAAAACGGATGTTATTATTATCAGAGTACGAACAAATCGTGTCCGAAGAACTGCTGCAGAATAATTTTGCGATTTCTATATTCTGATGCCAAGCGAAGCGAATCCAAAAAAATAAGGATGAGCGTAGCGATTCCGATGTGGTAAGAAGAAATTCCCAATTTTCATCATTTTCATTTAATTAAAATTTCCTAAAGGAAAAATCCGGTACGGGGTACCTCGAAACTTTTTCTTACCACATCAGATTTGCTATTTTGATTTTAACTACTTTGAACTCGTTTCTTGTACAATTATTCCGAATATTGACTCAATTTTTTAAAACACATATATACAAGTCATTATATAAAATTGAACAAATACTGCAAATGAGATAAATTAAGACATATTTGTTTGTCTTATAAATCATTATATGCGAGTCAAACCTTAAACCGAACAACACATTTTCCGCTTTTTTCGAAATTTTTGCGGAGTCTTTATTTCCTATTATTTATATTTCTGTTAATTACGGAATTTTTATTGTTTTCAGGATAGCACAACTAAACCTAAAGATTGATTTCGTGCCAAGTTTCAACTCTTTAGCATAAATACTCTGGGAGCTACAACAATAATAGACACACTCACGACATACAGATAGACAACTTCGTGAAAACTACTCACAAGGTCTAAAAATCACCTAAAACGGATAATTTTGGTAAAACGCCGGTTTTAAAGTTTTTACAAGCACAATACTTTTTCTGCATACCTAAGGTATAAGTGAGAAAATGTAAAAACACACTACAGAGTTAAAAACTCTGGAAAATTTAAAAACGTATAGTATGATTTTGTAGTAAAAGCATATATCCATGCCTCAGTGAAGTAGTCGCTGGATGATTTTATAGATAAGTGCAATTAGAAATCAATTTCTACTAAACTTTCCTATTTATGATTAAAATATTTCTCACATTAATACCGGTTTAATTAGTAAATAAACTTTACATTTATACAGTCCATATTTTCTTTAAAGCAGGACATAACTTTCATTCTTAATGTTTATTCAGGATCAAATAGAAGAAAACGAAGAATTCAAATTTATTTAATAGGAATTCAATTTAACAAAAATCTTTTACGGTCGTAAAGAAAGGAGTAATTAAGGACTTAGACGAAGTTAATGAATAAAACAGAGAAAAGTAGTAAAATAAAATGTACGAGAAAATAAGAAATAGGCACGAGACTATGAAAATGTAGTTAATAGTATGTTAAAGAAGTGTTAGGCGAAGAAAGAATTCCTTTGAAATATAATGGAGTTTGGGACGAACTTAGTTAAGTTACCATAGATGGAAACTGGGCCACTAAGGTAAATCTAGAGAGCACTGGAACAAATCTCAACGCTAATTGATTTCGACCCTAAGGTTAAAATCTAAAATTAATTTATAATAATAATAATAATGAAACATCCCTGTAGTAATTAACTTAGGTAGTAGTGACAACAGTTACACTTAGATGTAATTGATGATAGTGCACCAGTAACGCATTAAAAAATTCACTCCAGTTAACTTCATATTCTAAGTTTACGAAATATACTTCAAACATGAAGTTAATTTTTCATGTCTCACTAGTGCCCCACCATAAATTCTATTGCAATCATGGAGACATGCATTCTATTAAATGCATCCGTTTCTTTTCAGCGGTCACCCATAAAGCACTGACCACGTTCATTGTTGCTTAACTTTTATGATCCAACAAAAATCATAGATATTCTTGTCTATTAAAACGAAAGTTGGTGTACTTATTCATTGCGTAAGAGTACCTACTTGTACTAATTTTCAACTTAATTGGATTATCTCTTTGTGTAACACAAGTTCCAATTGTTACACTTAGAATATATTCAATGTTAGTGATTATTAGTTTGAAAAAATCCTACATAAACTTAAGTGTGTGATTTGAGATGCGAATCTCAGTCTTTCGTGGTCTTAATGTTAAGTTTAAATACTAATACTATGATGACCTGCTCAAATATAATCTTCTTATATTTTACAATTGAGAAAATTGGGAAACATTCGTTCGCTGATTTTCTAAAATTTAAATGTCAAAATAATATAAAAGGGATGCTCATTTTGGTCGCTAAGTTAGTTTAAGTAATACATTATAAGTATTTTAATAAATTGTTTTTAAAATCAGGCAAATTTTACGGCAGTTATCGCGATATGTACAAACAAACACACCAACACGTAAATAAACGAACGCGCCTTTCCAAACTTCTTAAATGTAAGAACTTAGTTACGTTCGTTCATTTATATTTATAACAAATTAAAAGGCTTGATGTAATTCATACATAATTATTACCGAAAGTTGATTTTATTTAATTAAATAACAGTTTAATAGTTAATATTCTTTATTCATGTTGTTAGCCCCACAAGAATATAACATGTCATATTACATTACATTTGTTATAATTAAAAACATACATAACATAATTACAATTTAAATAGTAATGAGGAACTAAAATTAGGAACTTACACTTCAGTCCAAAAAATTCTGTCATGACACTGCTTTTAGCACAAATTGAATGTCATGAAAATACAAAACAAAATTGGTCCTAATGAACTTCCCTGAAAAACACCGGATATTACCATAAAAAATTTTGAATAGACAGAGTTTATTTCGACACATCATTTACGATTAGAAAAATGGCTCTTAAACCAGTCTAAAGGAGGACATGATAATCATGGTACAACAGTTAGGAAATCAAGTAAATGACAAATATAATCAAAGGCTTTACTGAAATCAGCTCTGACAGAATCCACTTGCAAATAGTAAATGAAGGCATCAACTATAAACATTTGATAGTATAAGAGGTTACTTAAGGTAGATTTACCAGACTGAAAGTCATGTTGCTCCCGGTATTTTTCACCGACCGTAATTTTGGATTCCGGTACTTTACCATGCGGTTTTTTCCACTTTTTCATTTAGAGTGCTCGTATCGACTTCGGACCTGTTTCATACAATTTATCTTCCCCAAAATAATTGTAACTTTGAATTTTACTGATTTTTTTTAATCTTACTGACTCAAACCGTTAATGACGTCACAGCAACCTGGTTATCATTGGAGTTTGTGTATTTCCTAAGGTTGGTTTTTGTACCAAGCTTTTTGTAAGTTTCATTTCTTTGGCTCACACTAAGAGCTGATGAGAAGAGACAAACAAAACACACGACTTGGTTAGATCTACTAAAACTTGGAAAAATAATTCAGACTTGTTTAATTAAATTTAATTCCCTAAAATTTGCCCCGATTAAACAGAACTCCTTCGTACTTTTTCAAACTAATTTTTACTTTAAATCTGTTCTTATGTTACACATTTTTTATGTCACACTTTGTTCCGCAAATGTCACATCTCGTGGCATATTCATCAGTTTCGTTTCAACTGAATTTTAAACGATTTTTTTTATAGCTTTGTTACTTTAAATGTGGAATCAAACCATACCTTTTTTAAGATTTTTTTCTTTGACTTGGTTAACAATGAAACATGAAATGGTTTACAAATTAAACCTAAACGAAATTGAATTTACAAAGAAAAATGGTTAAGACTCAAGATGGAGTTCGACGTGTTTCAATACATTATTGAAAACGATTGATTTATATTTTTTAATTCATCAAAAACTCCTTTTTTAATTAATTATGGAAATAAAGTAAGTTTAATATTCAGTATACAATCTCTTTGGTCGAACCCCCTGCGAAGTCCGTGGTATTTCATGTTGAATTATGCGAAATAATTAATTATAATTTTTTTCTGTTTTAAAGGCGCTTACCAAAGAGACATAGCATATTTTTTTAGTATTTACTTTATGGATCATGATTTAATATGTGTAAATTAAAACGTTCATAAATCAGTGCACTTACATTACAGGACTTAAAAAACGTTAATTAGCATTGTGGTAGAATGCTTTAGTTACATAATTAAAAATTATAATTCAAGTTTTGAAATGATTGGTTCCCTAAGTTCAATTCAAAGTGTATCAGCGGCACCGGCGCCTAAAAATTTGTTATTTTTTAGAATGTATTTTTTTTCGATTTTTGTGAGAGTTAGTATTTTTTTTTATAAAATAAAATGTTTATTTGTTATCGATACGGTCTTGCAGTTTTTATGAATTCTGACTTCTTTCTCATTATGACAGAAACATGAACATAACATTAAATCATAGAGATATTATCACTAGAGAGACCCTACATGTTAAATTTTGAAACACCGAAAAAGTAACCTGACCACCTAGCTTATAATATTATGAAAAAATTAGTACATAATTACAATAACTTGTATAGTTGAACGTTAAAAGTACGAATCAGAACACAAACAGAAAGCCGAAAACAATCGATTTGTTATAATCTTAGAATAATACTATATATAGAAGGAGCACAGGACCGTAAACACAATGTAATTCCAATGATAACACGAAAGCCGGTTGACTGGTGCAACTAAGTAATGCTGCCAACCTGACAACAAAACATTATTTTAAATATTTGTCATAAATATCTATTAATGAAGAATGATCGTAAAAAACAAATATTATTACTTAAAACACCTGCTGAGTATTTAATAAAACAGGTCTTAGATGGCAAAAGGGTGGCGGAATACAAGAATCTACATTTAGTTGACGAGGACTACTTTTTATATATAATTTTAATAAATGCGTTAAACTACAATTTAAAATGCTTAAAATATTGTAATGCACCGATATTTATATTAGTATTTTATGAATAATCAATAATTAATTAATAATAATTCAGCAACCGGAAGTATTGCCAACTTTTAAAAAAAAAAATGTATATTGTTAGGGTGGCAGCATTACTTAGATGCACCAGTGAACCAGCTTGCGTGTTATCAGTAGTGCTCCTTCTATATATAGTATTATTCTAAGGTTATAACCTTAACTTACTCTTGGAGATACTTGAAATGAGGTTACACAGAGCCCCTGAGAGCCCCAAAATAATGTTTCAGGCCTCTCAATGTATTGGGATAGGCTATGTCCCGTCTAATATATATCTCTATGATTAAAATTTAGAACTTGTTTATTATTTAAACACAGTTATATTCAGCAAATCGATAACAGTTCGATAACTTTAATTCAGTTTCTTTTTATTCATCATTATGGTTATGGGAGTAACAGCATAAAGGAAGACAAATTGGTAAAAGTGTACAAGTTCCGTTCAATACGGCAGGTATAACTAGAGTGTTTGTTGAATTGTAAAAGGTAAACAGCATCAAGTGAGGTCAGTGTCTGGATGGGTGATGGCTGGAAATAATTCTAACTTATTTACTGTCTAAGGACGAACGAAACGAATTCAATAATGCGTGGCAATATATAAATTCGGGGATTTTCATATTGCTTGGACGAGCAAAGCGAGTCAGTATAATAGGAGGATGGAAAAACGAATCCAATGTGTTGAGAAAAAGCTTCAAGGTACTCCGGCACATTTCTGTGCTTTTTTGATAAATAGTTTCGAATAACTGACAATATTAAATGTAATGTGAATAAATCACAAGAGATAATAATGATGGTATTGATGACGATGTTAACGATAATATTAATGATGGTGTTAATGATAATATAATATATAATAATATAATATAATATATAATATAGTATTAATGATAATATTAGTTATTTATGCCATAAGGCTGAGAAGTGTCTCTTTATGTCACAGCAATTAGATTTACTGACGAGCGAAGCGAGTCGGGAAAAATTGCCAAGACATAAAAACATTCTCAGCCGGATGGCATACACTATTTTTTTTGAGGTAGCACTCATTAAATAAACTGCGCTATATACTTAATTGAAAAAAAAAAACAAACGTCCAATTAACTCCATATTATCGTCGTCATTGAATTCATCCATAGCTTCACACTTTTACTCAAAAATGTAAAAGCTTAACAAATAAACACACAAAAATTGACAATTAGAACACCTTTTAAAAACGATAAAAAAAATTAGTCTACGAACAAACAGAAACAAAATGAACGTTTTTAAAGAAACCTCATAAAGCTTTTAATAAACACAGATTGTTTTTTGAACACGCTACATTACAGTAATGGCGGCAATATATGAATTACTTTTACGTCCTAGAAGTTTTTTTACATTCATTATTGTCCTCGCAGGTGAAAAGTACTAAATAACCTCCTATAATAATAATGATTGGCTTTTCATCCTAAAAACGGTCCAATAAAGTGCTCAATTACGTACTACCTCAAAAAAAAATATTATATAATAATATAATATAATGATGGTATTAATAATAATATAATATAATATAATATTAATGATGGCATTAATGATAATATAAAATATAATACTATAATATAATATTAATGATTATTATAACGAATTAATGACAATTTTTATAATTGTGTTGATAGAGAAATACAGGGAATATTGAGGAATAATTGATGTTATTAATAGTCTCATGGTGGAATTTTAGAGGAATTACCGATGGTATTTTTCATAGTAATGGTAAAGGAATTAATTTCAGTATAAATTACTGTATTAAGTATTGATTATGGAATTATTAATGACATTAATGATAGTATTATTAATGGAAATACAGATAGGATAGTATTAATTAGTTTTGTTGTCACTAGTATGGTAAATGAAAGAGCACTTGGTTTTTGTGAAAAAATTAAAAATTTCACGTTTATGATGTATGATACGTTTATATGATGTATGATACGTTTATGATGTGCACTTTTTATAATGTATGGATGTATAAAATATTACAAGAAAAATCTTAATTTATTAAAAAAAAAAAACTGCCAAAGACAAACTATTATAGTTCTAAGGTAGCTAATATAGCATCACAAGTACGTGAAACTATGTTTTAAATCATTCTAAACGCAACTAAGTTCATTATTAGATTCCAAAGTCGATTCTAGCGATGTCTAGTGGCGTATGTGCTTAACTAAATGTTGTCATTATGTGACAAACTACTGGTTAAAACTGGAATTTTTATCTTAAGTCGTTCAATAATTTAACTATTGAAATTCTTTGTAACTTTCTTCATCGCATTGCTTCTCATAAGTATATCTTGCTGTAAGAACACAGTGCACATTTGTATTTATTTCTTAGGATAAAAAAGGTTTAATTCTGTTTTTCTGTCTTTATAGCAGCAGTTTAGGTTCAATATTAGCGCTTAAAGAATTTCGCTTTGGTGCAATAACAGTCAGAAATGACAGAATGTTGATACTTTATTATTTTTCAATCGATTAATTTGCCTTATTTGTGTTTTATTCTAAAATCTCTTTAAAAAACTTTATTTTTACAAGCTTTCATAAGATTCGGATATCCTTTGTGACGCTGTTTAGATGACTGAAGGGGAGAGGAAAGGAGAGGGGAAGAGATCGATTCCACTTTTCTCCTTGATTGCAATGTATAATATTTGTGAAGTTATACATTTACTATAAGACGGCAGTAGGTATAGCAGCGACTTGGAGGACCCCCACTCCTCTCCCTAGCCCATGCCCCCTTACCTAGATGCATTATGAATTGATCATCCTTGATCGGTATATCGTTAGATATACATGGAGGGCTACCTCCTTGAACACCCTCTACCCTTACTATGTACCCCCCCCCCTTTGGTGTATTATGCTCGTACACTAGACTTAACTAAATTCGTCTCTCCTTGTATTTACCTACATTATTATATTATTTCATGTA
Source organism: Microvelia longipes (assembly GCA_018340805.1). Taxonomy (NCBI): domain Eukaryota; kingdom Metazoa; phylum Arthropoda; class Insecta; order Hemiptera; family Veliidae; genus Microvelia; species Microvelia longipes. The sequence continues at coordinate 73,556,983 of JACMZG010000008.1, read as the reverse complement.
GATCCCACCCCTCCCCACAACTCTTACATCACCCACCCCACCCCTTTACTTAAGAACAGATTTTTCGGCTGATACCGTTTGAGTTTATTTAACGATGACCCACCCCTCTCCACAACTCTTGCTCCATATTTAGTTTTCAGTTGTAATCCCCCCCCCCTCCACTCGCTCTACTTAAGACCTGGTTTTAGTCTAATTTTCATCTGATTATCGTATGAGTTTATCTAACGAAGAGCCTCCCATCTCCTCATCCTTGCTGCGTGTTTATTTTTCAAAACATAATATCCGGTCCACCTACCTCCGTGACCGTGATCGTTATAGTACGAGACTTGTATGCAGGAGGACTCGGGTTCACAGCCAGGGCTAAGATTATATAAATGGTATTTCTAATTAACAGATTTCACCAACTTTAATTAATTCTTAGAGTGTAGTAGATGCAACCCACCTGAGGTGGTTTCCGCAGTGTGAATACCCTGATGGGTCGAAAGGCCTTAAAACGGACATATATTTTATTTTATCCCTCAACTTCTTATGACCAGATTTAATATGTCTTGCAGAGCCCACCCCACCCATAACGCATGTCGGAGAGCTACTTTGTAACCATATTATCCACCTTTACTTCAGACCAGATTTCTGGTTTAATTTTTTTTTTCAGCTGATGCCGTATGAAACTCTACACAACTCATGCTCTATGTTTAGTTCCCAGTTATATTATCCCCACTCCCTCTACTTAGGACCTGTTTTACTCTAATTTTCATATGATTTACCTACCACATAGGACTTTTACGTAATATCCCACCCACAATTCATGTTGTATGCGTAGTTTCAATAATAATATCCATCCGAGACTTAAGACCAGATTTAGTGTAATTTTATCCGATACTCCACCATATAGGTTTATCTAATGACGACCCTCCAAAATGCATATCATATGCGTAATTTTAATCATATATCCCCTATAAGACGGTTTTCTAGTCTAAATTTTACATCTGATGCCCCTATTATATGGGTTTTGTTATGAAGACCTTCACCAACTCTATGCTTTTCTTAAGAACTGTTTTCTAGTCTAAAATTTTTATCTAACCCCTTTTATATTCCGAGAAGAGTAACTCTCTCAGTAAATTTATTCAATTTCCACTTGTTTGATGATCATTTATTACCCTAGATTATTGGAAGTTAGGTTAAATAATTTAATACAATTATTTATTACATAAATATTTTAAGGTTTACAAGTTAATTTCAATCAATACTGTTTACAATTACTTTTCTTTTCTTGTATCCCCACGGCACAGAGTCATAATTTTCTAATAGTTTTCTTTCCTAAAGTTAAGTTGAAATATCTTCTGTCCATTTACAGTAACCACATCGTGAGCTTTGGTTCTTCTTATCTGTTTCGTACAAATATACTTTGGGGGTTCATCCTTAGTACCATGTCTCTCATTTTTTCAAAGTTGACATCTTTTGATGTCTCATAGTTATAGTTATCCCTTTGACTTACATACGGCGTGATACGTATTATTTTGAGGACTAAACACTTTATAAGCGTAGTTCTTCGGCCCACCAGATACAAACTCTTTAATATAGCTTCCTTTTCCATAAACTTCTAATTCATCAGTCATGTCTCCTAAGAAACTACCTACTGGAACTTCATATTTTCCTGGTTGAGAAATGTATATCGTACAATCTGTATCAAAATATACCACCCGATCATCAAGCTTGTCCAAGTAATCGTAAAGTTTTAATCTTGCTTGGGCAGTCGTATAAGCTGCCAAAACTACATTTACAGTAGGAAGAACATTGAAACATTCTTCTCTGTATTCCCAGTTAATGATCACTGTCGTGTCATTTATCATTGTTATATTATTCACTTGAATAGCAGGATCTGACAAGATTTTAAAAAACTCCTCCGATTTGTTAACAATCGTACATTTTGGCTGATTTTCTCTTTGACCCAACTTACCCCAGAAGCTAGTGATCAAGCTTTACCCAACAGCCTTAAGCCAGGATTAAATTCTATTTCGTCCGGGTTAAGTTTAACGCCTTCTTTTTCTAAATATTCTTGTATATACTGATTTTTCGCTTCTTGATTTGTACAGTGAAGAGGCCAGCCAGAAGCTTGTTGCTTAATCCTTAAAAATTTGTTTATAAAACCAGTAAAGAGCCCCTCGGTATCTTTGTTGTACTGAATAGTTTCATACTTCCATATTTCATAAATATGTACCACGTGATACCCTTTTTCTATGGCTTTTCTAACTTCGTCTATGACCCATGTCCCTGTTATAGCTCGCTCTTCCTCATTATGGTCACATTTTTTCTTTAATTCTTCACAACATGAGCGACAAAGCGAAAACATTAGCCTACCGTTACATTTCATAGGTAAGACAGGGTGATACAAGTCTTGCGGCGGTAGTATTTTACATTTAATTAGACCTTCTGTACAATTTAAATTTAGTTGACGACATTTAACATCACCGACGTAAACTTCTGGGTGTCCCACTGGGTATTTACCAAACTTATTTACCCAAGGGTATAATGAACACACGTCTACATACTTTATCTTTTCGTTGTCTTTAACTTTATAATATGTTTTAGTAGCACCTGTTCGACCTCCATAAAAACTGTCCCTAGGATTAAGAGGTAAATTTGTAACCAGAGGATGTGTACTAATGTACTTTTTGATATTACAGTCTTCTTCCACTTCTTTCCTAAAGTCACATTCCCATTTTTCAATGACGTCATAACCCTTACTTTTTAAACGCTCTACTTTCATATTAGTACTAATAAAACGCTGCTCCATTGTATCCATTGGGTCGTCATGAACGGGCTCCTTTCTATTGTACCGAATACATCTCGGACATCCATGATAAAATCATCCGTGAAATTCAAACACTTGATTAGTGTGTTTACAAAATCCATCAACTTTTACACCAGCCACTATAGCTTCTTTACTTTTGGCAGCATGAATAATATCAATATTGTTACGACGTTCTTCCCAAATCAACCACTGGACAGCTATTTTAGACTGGATATCGTTCCATCTGTAACCTTTCTTAGGTATTATTCCTATAGTATCCTTTTTTAAAAAATTTTCTTCTAAATACTTTGTTACAGGCCGAAGGAAGAGTACATGCCTCGGTGAAAGGACACACGTTTCCCTCTTGCATAATAAGTTTCCTAAATTTCAAGCATGACTGTGCTAAAATTTCTACATCGGATACACAGTATTCAATAATTTCCTTTTCATATCAAATTCATCATTTTTATGTTCTTCGTACCACTTCAAAAATTCAATCCGAGCCTCTGGTTTCATATGATCGGGGTCGTAGTATTCAATACGAGGTAGTAAGCCTTTGTAATTTGAAAACTCTGATCGGTTTAAAAGATGCGGAAAATACCCTTTTTTCAGTTCCGTCAAACCAAAAGCTTTCGGGAGTGCACTTAAAGCCATTGGAAAATAGTTGATGCTATCCAAAATTTTAATATTGCCAACAGTCATTGAAATCAAACCGGAACCCCTTGTTATTAGTTCCGGTGTTAAAGTTGTACGTGTTAATATATAATTTAAATAAACTGGTGATCGAACCGTCCGCCGTTATGCGCTATAGCAATAACATCTTTAAATTTCTTTCTTATAGTAAGAAGGTGGTGGGTGAATGGTGTTACAGGGTCATCGCATTTTAATATTTGTAGCCTAACACCACATAGTTTGCATACTTGAACATCAGTCTCTAAGCATTCATAACAATATTGCTTAAAAACACACAAATTAGGCTCATGAAGTAAGCTTTTGTTCTTTAAAGCTTTCTCCTGTCTGGTTTCTAGATCATAGATCACAAACAAAAAATCTTTAGTTTTGGGTTTCCCGTGATCTTTTTGCATGTAACATAGGTGTTCGGAAGGCTGGTGTTTATTACATATTTTACAAAACACTTCACCACAAAAGTGTTCTCGACTGGTCCTTATAGTTTTAAAACATTCATTACATTGTGTGATTTCCTTGCACACAATACTTTTCTCCAGAGAACCAGGTTTCTGATGGTTTTCGAAACATTCTTTACTCCTAAACTCTCTACGACATTCATCACATTTTATTTTCATGGTGCTAATACAAGCCGGTGATTGTTGGCAAGCCGGGCATTTACTTTTGCAGCGATGTGCGTTTTTATGATCATACGGCACATGACACTTTTCGCAGTAATAATTGCACACAAAGGCAGCAGTTAAAGAAGTAATAACATTGTAATGCCCATCGCAAAAAGAAGGTTTAAACATTTATCTGCACCCGTGTTTCCTTGAAACAAAAACATCCCTTCCTTTAGTACCGTAATAATATACCACTATGTCATAGCCTTCGAGGAACTCTTGAAACTTTTTCAATTCCGGAATCCCACAGCCTTCTTCAGGTATTACAACTCCAGCCTTTTGAATTAATTCTAAACTCATTGTAGTTTGAATGTTTTTTGTGTTTAATCTAATTTTATCATAGTCCTGACTCGCATCGACTCGAGACTTTGACACAACTATCGCTCTGGGCAGACATAAGTTGTCGGTATTCTTTATTGTAATAATACCTTTCCTCTTTGCGCATTCTTCGGTAAAACTGTTAAATTGTCTGGGTCTCATACCTTTTCCCGTAGGCATACGTACAGTTGTTACACTCAAACAGAAATTATCCGATTCCAAAGCCATAGAATTGGACTGATAAAGATCAGAAATAACTTTCCAAACATCTTCGAATGTTACGTCACGAGCCTTCTGAAATTTAAGCCAGCCTTCTCCTCGTAAAAAATCTTTGTTGCAGAAAGCAAATCCTAAATAGTCATCAGGTTTAATATCTTTTGTTACCTTAGCAACTATTTGCTCGACGGCTTCTTTTGGACGGTTTATAAGTTCTTCTTCTGCATCATGTGGTTTGATTTTAAACTCGACAGTTCTCCCTTTGAGTCCAAACTTACGGATCTTCTTGACACTGTCTTTTATAATAACAAATTTTTCAGACATTTTAAACTTGAAAAGTTAACTAACGAATGATCTAATCATCACAAAACTTCTCCTTTTAAAGACTTTCCCCCACTCCTTTTAAGTTTAGCCACGCCCACACGTAGACTTTGACGGATTCTACGAAGAGAGCCGAAAATTACCGAATTCATTCGGGTAATTATTTGACTGGACTTTAAAACTTAATTGAAGATCCTACACATTATTCCAAAGGCATCTGTACTACACCAACACAAACTGTTACAACGACTTTTCCTGAATACTTTCCAAATAAAGTTCATATTTTTCCCTCCTAAGCGGATATTTACATACACCTAGTACATACACCTAGTAGACATACACCTAGTACCGTTTGTTATTCCAACCATGTCCTGGTCATCAGCAGATTTGTCGCGTATCCAAAATAAACTTCCGGAAAACTGAAAATAACATTTCACTGGGAAGTAAACTTAAAACAAAATGCTAATAACGAGTTTCCCCACACTTATATTTATAGTATGTTAAAAATTATTCCTTAAATAGCTTTTGTTAATTACTTTTAAAAAATAAATTTTTACAAAAAGTAAACTAAAAGTGTACAACTTTAGGAAATTGTTGAAAAATAATTAAATTATAACAAAAGAATCTATTTATAATTTTAAATAACTTAATTATATAAACGTTTTTAAAATGTACACGTATAAAATTTTAAAACTTTTTTCTTTTAATTATTTAAAAATGTTTTATTTATAATGTTATTTTACACAAAATTCTTCAAAGTTCAATAACTTAAACCTTATATAAAGCTATATAAAAAAAAAAGGTAAAAAGAGTGAAACATATGTGTTTTTTATATGCGAAGCTAGATGATCTAGTCCTAAAGGGATAAAACCCCCCACCACACTCACAAAAAGTAGTGATAAAAAAGGTTAGACAGGACATATACGGAAGGCTTGAGTTGATGGTTACATAACTGCATAAAGGTATGCTAAACCAGCAACACAATGTGAGTACAATTAGAGGGAGGTATAAGGCAGGAGCACATGGGGGGGGGGGTAGAGAAGATACTCCTGCCTTGAGGAAACCGCCGTGATACTCCTGCCTTCAAGGGTACCCTTAGGATACTCCCGCCTTAGAAGGGTACTCCCGCCTTGGACGGGTACTCAGGCCTGAGGGCGCTCTGAAGGCAGGAGTATATACTGTCCCTCTTACCTCATTTTATCACTACTTTTTGTGAGTGTGGTGGGGGGTTTTATCCCTTTAGGACTAGATCATCTAGCTTCGCATATAAAAAACACATATGTTTCACTCTTTTTACCTTTTTTTTTATATAGCTTTATATAAGGTTTAAGTTATTGAACTTTGAAGAATTTTGTGTAAAATAACATTATAAATAAAACATTTATTAAATAATTAAAAGAAAAAAGTTTTAAAATTTTATACGTGTACATTTTAAAACGTTTATATAATTAAGTTATTTAAAATTATAAATAGATTCTTTTGTTATAATTTAATTATTTTTCAACAATTTCCTAAAAGTTGTACACTTTTAGTTTACTTTTTGTAAAATTTATTTTTAAAAGTAATTAACAAAAGCTATTTAAGGAATAATTTTTAACATACTATAAATATAAGTGTGGGGAAACTCGTTATTAGCATTTTGTTTTAAGTTTACTTCCCAGTGAAATGTATTTCAGTTTTCCGGAAGTTTATTTGGATACGCGACAAATCTGCTGATGACCAGGACATGGTTGGAATAACAAACGGTACTAGGTGTATGTCTACTAGGTGTATGTACTAGGTGTATGTAAATATCCGCTTAGGAGGGAAAAATATGAACTTTATTTGGAAAGTATTCAGGAAAAGTCGTTGTAACAGTTTGTGTTGGTGTAGTACAGATGCCTTTGGAATAATGTGTAGGATCTTCAATTAAGTTTTAAAGTCCAGTCAAATAATTACCCGAATGAATTCGGTAATTTTCGGCTCTCTTCGTAGAATCCGTCAAAGTCTACGTGTGGGCGTGGCTAAACTTAAAAGGAGTGGGGGAAAGTCTTTAAAAGGAGAAGTTTTGTGATGATTAGATCATTCGTTAGTTAACTTTTCAAGTTTAAAATGTCTGAAAAATTTGTTATTATAAAAGACAGTGTCAAGAAGATCCGTAAGTTTGGACTCAAAGGGAGAACTGTCGAGTTTAAAATCAAACCACATGATGCAGAAGAAGAACTTATAAACCGTCCAAAAGAAGCCGTCGAGCAAATAGTTGCTAAGGTAACAAAAGATATTAAACCTGATGACTATTTAGGATTTGCTTTCTGCAACAAAGATTTTTTACGAGGAGAAGGCTGGCTTAAATTTCAGAAGGCTCGTGACGTAACATTCGAAGATGTTTGGAAAGTTATTTCTGATCTTTATCAGTCCAATTCTATGGCTTTGGAATCGGATAATTTCTGTTGAGTGTAACAACTGTACGTATGCCTACGGGAAAAGGTATGAGACCCAGACAATTTTAACAGTTTTTACCGAAGAATGCGCAAAGAGGAAAGGTATTATTACAATAAAGAATACCGACAACTTATGTCTGCCCAGAGCGATAGTTTGTGTCAAAGTCTCGAGTCGATGCGAGTCAGGACTATGATAAAATTAGATTAAACACAAAAAACATTCAAACTACAATGAGTTTAGAATTAATTCAAAAGGCTGGAGTTGTAATACCTGAAGAAGGCTGTGGGATTCCGGAATTGAAAAAGTTTCAAGAGTTCCTCGAAGGCTATGACATAGTGGTATATTATTACGGTACTAAAGGAAGGGATGTTTTGTTTCAAGGAAACACGGGTGCAGATAAATGTTTAAACCTTCTTTTTTGCGATGGGCATTACAATGTTATTACTTCTTTAACTGCTGCCTTTGTGTGCAATTATTACTGCGAAAAAGTGTCATGTGCCGTATGATCATAAAAACGCACATCGCTGCAAAAGTAAATGCCCGGCTTGCCAAACAATCACCGGCTTGTATTAGCACCATGAAAATAAAATGTGATGAATGTCGTAGAGAGTTTAGGAGTAAAGAATGTTTCGAAAACCATCAGAAACCTGGTTCTCTGGAGAAAAGTATTGTGTGCAAGGAATCCACAATGTAATGAATGTTTTAAAACTATAAGGACCAGTCGAGAACACTTTTGTGGTGAAGTGTTTTGTAAAATATGTAATAAACACCAGCCTTCCGAACACCTATGTTACATGCAAAAAGATCACGGAAACCCAAAACTAAAGATTTTTTGTTTGTGATCTATGATCTAGAAACCAGACAGGAGAAAGCTTTAAAAGAACAAAAGCTTACTTCATGAGCCTAATTTGTGTGTTTTTTTAAGCAATATTGTTATGAATGCTTAGAGACTGATGTTCAAGTATGCAAACTATGTGTGGTGTTAGGCTACAAATATTAAAATGCGATGACCCTGTAACACCATTCACCCACCACCTTCTTACTATAAGAAAGAAATTTAAAGATGTTATTGCTATAGCGCATAACGGGCGGACGGTTCGAATCACCAGTTTATTTTTAAATTAATATATTAACACGTACAACTTTAACACCGGAACTAATAACAAGGGGTTCCGGTTTGATTTCAATGACTGTTGGCAATATTAAATTTTTGGATAGCATCAACTACTTTCCAATGGCTTTAAGTGCACTCCCGAAAGCTTTTGGTTTGACGGAACTGAAAAAAGGGTATTTTTCCGCATCTTTTTAACCGATCAGAGTTTCAAAATTACAAAGGCTTACTACCTCGTATTGAATACTACGAACCCCGATCATATGAAACCAGAGGCTCGGATTGAATTTTTGAAGTGGTACGAAAGAACATAAAAATGATGAATTTGATATGAAAAAGGAAAATTATTGAATACTGTGTATCCGATGTAGAAATTTTAGCACAGTCATGCTTGAAATTTAGGAAACTTATTATGCAAGAGGGAAACGTGTGTCCTTTCACCGAGGCATGTACTCTTCCTTCGGCCTGTAAACAAAGTATTTAGAAGAAATTTTTTAAAAAAGGATACTATAGGAATAATACCTAAAAAAGGTTACAGATGGAACGATATCCAGTCTAAAATAGCTGTCCAGTGGTTGATTTGGGAAGAACGTCTAACAATATTGATATTTCATGCTGCAA
>JACMZG010000008.1:73461604-73546835 GCA_018340805.1 Microvelia longipes | reverse complement strand
TTTAAACGCTCTACTTTCATATTAGTACTAATAAAACGCTGCTCCATTGTATCCATTGGGTCCGTCATGAACGGGCTCCTTTCTATTGTACCGAATACATCTCGGACATCCATGATAAAATCATCCGTGAAATTCAAACACTTGATTAGTGTGTTTACAAAATCCATCAACTTTTACACCAGCCACTATAGCTTCTTTACTTTTGCAGCATGAAAATATCAATATTGTTTACGACGTTCTTCCCAAATCAACCACTGGACAGCTATTTAGACTGGATATCGTTCCATCTGTAACCTTTCTTAGGTATTATTCCTATAGTATCCTTTTTTAAAAAATTTCTTCTAAATACTTGTTACAGGCCGAAGGAAGAGTACATGCCTCGTGAAAGGACACACGTTCCCTCTTGCATAATAAGTTTCCTAAATTTCAAAGCATGACTGTGCTAAAATTTCTACATCGGATACACAGTATTCAATAATTTTCCTTTTTCATATCAAATTCATCATTTTTATGTTCTTCGTACCACTTCAAAAATTCAATCCGAGCCTCTGGTTTCATATGATCGGGTCGTAGTAATTCATACGAGGTAGTAAGCCTTTGTAATTTGAAACTCTGATCGGTTTAAAAAGATGCGGAAAATACCCTTTTTTCAGTTCCGTCAAACCAAAAGCTTTCGGGAGTGCACTTAAAGCCATTGGAAAGTAGTTGATGCTATCCAAAATTTAATATTGCCAACAGTCATTGAAATCAACCGGAACCCCTTGTTAATTAGTTCCGGTGTAAAGTTGTTACGTGTAATATATAATTTAAAATAAACTGGTGATCGAACCGTCCCGCCGTTATGCGCTAATAGCAATAACATCTTTAAATTTCTTCTTATAGTAAGAAGGTGGTGGGTGAATGGTTTACAGGTCATCGCATTTTTAATATTTGTAGCCTAACACCACATAGTTTGCATACTTGAACATCAGTCTCTAAGCATTCATAACAATATTGCTTAAAAACACACAAATTAGGCTCATGAAGTAAGCTTTTGTTCTTTAAAGCTTTCTCCTGTCTGGTTTCTAGATCATAGATGACAAACAAAAAATCTTAGTTTTGGGTTCCCCGTGATCTTTTTGCATGTAACATAGGTGTTCGGAAGGCTGGTGTTTATTACATATTTTACAAAACACTTCACCACAAAAGTGTTCTCGACTGGTCCTTATAGTTTTAAAACATTCATTACATTGTGTGATTTCCTTGCACACAATACTTTTCTCCAGAGAACCAGGTTTCTGATGGTTTTCGAAACATTCTTTACTCCTAAACTCTCTACGACATTCATCACATTTTATTTTCATGGTGCTAATACAAGCCGGTGATTGTTGGCAAGCCGGGCATTTACTTTTGCAGCGATGTGCGTTTTTATGATCATACGGCACATGACACTTTTCGCAGTAATAATTGCACACAAAGGCAGCAGTTAAAGAAGTAATAACATTGTAATGCCCATCGCAAAAAAGAAGGTTTAAACATTTATCTGCACCCGTGTTTCCTTGAAACAAAACATCCCTTCCTTTAGTACCGTAATAATATACCACTATGTCATAGCCTTCGAGGAACTCTTGAAACTTTTTCAATTCCGGAATCCCACAGCCTTCTTCAGGTATTACAACTCCAGCCTTTTGAATTAATTCTAAACTCATTGTAGTTTGAATGTTTTTTGTGTTTAATCTAATTTTATCATAGTCCTGACTCGCATCGACTCGAGACTTTGACACAACTATCGCTCTGGGCAGACATAAGTTGTCGGTATTCTTTATTGTAATAATACCTTTCCTCTTTGCGCATTCTTCGGTAAAACTGTTAAATTGTCTGGGTCTCATACCTTTTCCCGTAGGCATACGTACAGTTGTTACACTCAAACAGAAATTATCCGATTCCAAAGCCATAGAATTGGACTGATAAAGATCAGAAATAACTTTCCAAACATCTTCGAATGTTACGTCACGAGCCTTCTGAAATTTAAGCCAGCCTTCTCCTCGTAAAAAATCTTTGTTGCAGAAAGCAAATCCTAAATAGTCATCAGGTTTAATATCTTTTGTTACCTTAGCAACTATTTGCTCGACGGCTTCTTTTGGACGGTTTATAAGTTCTTCTTCTGCATCATGTGGTTTGATTTAAACTCGACAGTTCTCCCTTTGAGTCCAAACTTACGGATCTTCTTGACACTGTCTTTTATAAATAACAAATTTTTCAGACATTTTAAACTTGAAAAGTTAACTAACGAATGATCTAATCATCACAAAACTTCTCCTTTTAAAGACTTTCCCCCACTCCTTTTAAGTTTAGCCACGCCCACACGTAGACTTTGACGGATTCTACGAAGAGAGCCGAAAATTACCGAATTTATTCGGGTAATTATTTGACTGGACTTTAAAACTTAATTGAAGATCCTACACATTATTCCAAAGGCATCTGTACTACACCAACACAAACTGTTACAACGACTTTTCCTGAATACTTTCCAAATAAAGTTCATATTTTCCCTCCTAAGCGATATTTACATACACCTAGTACATACACCTAGTAGACATACACCTAGTACCGTTTGTTATTCCAACCATGTCCTGGTCATCAGCAGATTTGTCGCGTATCCAAAATAACTTCCGGAAAACTGAAAATAAACATTTCACTGGGAAGTAAACTTAAAACAAAATGCTAATAACGAGTTTCCCCACACTTATATTTATAGTATGTTAAAAATTATTCCTTAAATAGCTTTTATTAATTACTTTTAAAAAATAAATTTTTACAAAAAGTAAACTAAAAGTGTACAACTTTTAGGAAATTGTTGAAAAATAATTAAATTATAACAAAAGAATCTATTTATAATTTTAAATAACTTAATTATATAAACGTTTTAAAATGTACACGTATAAAATTTTAAAACTTTTTTCTTTTAATTATTTAAAAATGTTTTATTTATAATGTTATTTTACACAAAATTCTTCAAAGTTCAATAACTTAAACCTTATATAAAGCTATATAAAAAAAAAGGTAAAAAGAGTGAAACATATGTGTTTTTTATATGCGAAGCTAGATGATCTAGTCCTAAAGGGATAAAACCCCCACCACACTCACAAAAAGTAGTGATAAAAAGGTTAGACAGGACATATACGGAAGGCTTGAGTTGATGGTTACATAACTGCATAAAGGTATGCTAAACCAGCAACACAATGTGAGTACAATTAGAGGGAGGTATAAGGCAGGGGGGGGGGGGGTAGAGAGATACTCCTGCCTTGAGGAAACCGCCGGTGATACCCTGCCTTCAAGGGTACCCTTAGGATACTCCCGCTTAGAAGGGTACTCCCGCCTTGGACGGTATCAGGCCTGAGGGCGCTCTGAAGGCAGGAGTATATACTGTCCCTCTTACCTATTTTATCACTACTTTTTGTGAGTGTGGTGGGGGTTTTATCCCTTTAGACTAGATCATCTAGCTTCGCATATAAAAAACACATATGTTTCACTCTTTTTACCTTTTTTTTTAATATAGCTTTATATAAGTTTAAGTTATTGAACTTTGAAGAATTTTGTGTAAAATAACATTATAAATAAAACATTTTTAAATAATTAAAAGAAAAAGTTTTAAAATTTTATACGTGTACATTTTAAAACGTTTATATAATTAAGTTATTTAAAATTATAAATAGATTCTTTTGTTATAATTTAATTATTTTTCAACAATTTCCTAAAAGTTGTACACTTTTAGTTTACTTTTTGTAAAAATTTATTTTTTAAAAGTAATTAACAAAAGCTATTTAAGGAATAATTTTTAACATACTATAAATATAAGTGTGGGGAAACTCGTTATTAGCATTTTGTTTTAAGTTTACTTCCCAGTGAAATGTTATTTTCAGTTTTCCGGAAGTTTATTTTGGATACGCGACAAATCTGCTGATGACCAGGACATGGTTGGAATAACAAACGGTACTAGGTGTATGTCTACTAGGTGTATGTAAATATATCCGCTTAGGAGGGAAAAATATGAACTTTATTTGGAAAGTATTCAGGAAAAGTCGTTGTAACAGTTTGTGTTGGTGTAGTACAGATGCCTTTGGAATAATGTGTAGGATCTTCAATTAAGTTTTAAAGTCCAGTCAAATAATTACCCGAATGAATTCGGTAATTTTCGGCTCTCTTCGTAGAATCCGTCAAAGTCTACGTGTGGGCGTGGCTAAACTTAAAAGGAGTGGGGGAAAGTCTTTAAAAGGAGAAGTTTTGTGATGATTAGATCATTCGTTAGTTAACTTTTCAAGTTTAAAATGTCTGAAAAATTTGTTATTATAAAAGACAGTGTCAAGAAGATCCGTAAGTTTGGACTCAAAGGGAGAACTGTCGAGTTTAAAATCAAACCACATGATGCAGAAGAAGAACTTATAAACCGTCCAAAAGAAGCCGTCGAGCAAATAGTTGCTAAGGTAACAAAAGATATTAAACCTGATGACTATTTAGGATTTGCTTTCTGCAACAAAGATTTTTTACGAGGAGAAGGCTGGCTTAAATTTCAGAAGGCTCGTGACGTAACATTCGAAGATGTTTGGAAAGTTATTTCTGATCTTTATCAGTCCAATTCTATGGCTTTGGAATCGGATAATTTCTGTTTGAGTGTAACAACTGTACGTATGCCTACGGGAAAAGGTATGAGACCCAGACAATTTAACAGTTTTACCGAAGAATGCGCAAAGAGGAAAGGTATTATTACAATAAAGATACCGACAACTTATGTCTGCCCAGAGCGATAGTTGTGTCAAAGTCTCGAGTCGATGCGAGTCAGGACTATGATAAAATTAGATTAAACACAAAAACATTCAAACTACAATGAGTTTAGAATTAATTCAAAAGGCTGGAGTTGTAATACCTGAAGAAGGCTGTGTGGATTCCGGAATTGAAAAAGTTTCAAGAGTTCCTCGAAGGCTATGACATAGTGGTATATTATTACGGTACTAAAGGAAGGGATGTTTTTTGTTTCAAGGAACACGGGTGCAGATAAATGTTTAAACCTTCTTTTTTGCGATGGGCATTACAATGTTATTACTTCTTTAACTGCTGCCTTTGTGTGCAATTATTACTGCGAAAAGTGTCATGTGCCGTATGATCATAAAAACGCACATCGCTGCAAAAGTAAATGCCCGGCTTGCCAACAATCACCGGCTTGTATTAGCACCATGAAAATAAAATGTGATGAATGTCGTAGAGAGTTTAGGAGTAAAGAATGTTTCGAAAACCATCAGAAACCTGGTTCTCTGGAGAAAAGTATTGTGTGCAAGGAAATCACACAATGTAATGAATGTTTTAAAACTATAAGGACCAGTCGAGAACACTTTTGTGGTGAAGTGTTTTGTAAAATATGTAATAAACACCAGCCTTCCGAACACCTATGTTACATGCAAAAAGATCACGGGAAACCCAAAACTAAAGATTTTTTGTTTGTGATCTATGATCTAGAAACCAGACAGGAGAAAGCTTTAAAGAACAAAAGCTTACTTCATGAGCCTAATTTGTGTGTTTTTAAGCAATATTGTTATGAATGCTTAGAGACTGATGTTCAAGTATGCAAACTATGTGGTGTTAGGCTACAAATATTAAAATGCGATGACCCTGTAACACCATTCACCCACCACCTTCTTACTATAAGAAAGAAATTTAAAGATGTTATTGCTATAGCGCATAACGGCGGACGGTTCGATCACCAGTTTATTTTAAATTATATATTAACACGTACAACTTTAACACCGGAACTAATAACAAGGGGTTCCGGTTTGATTTCAATGACTGTTGGCAATATTAAATTTTTGGATAGCATCAACTACTTTCCAATGGCTTTAAGTGCACTCCCGAAAGCTTTTGGTTTGACGGAACTGAAAAAAGGGTATTTTCCGCATCTTTTAAACCGATCAGAGTTTTCAAATTACAAAGGCTTACTACCTCGTATTGAATACTACGACCCCGATCATATGAAACCAGAGGCTCGGATTGAATTTTTGAAGTGGTACGAAGAACATAAAAATGATGAATTTGATATGAAAAAGGAAATTATTGAATACTGTGTATCCGATGTAGAAATTTTAGCACAGTCATGCTTGAAATTTAGGAAACTTATTATGCAAGAGGGAAACGTGTGTCCTTTCACCGAGGCATGTACTCTTCCTTCGGCCTGTAACAAAGTATTTAGAAGAAATTTTTTAAAAAAGGATACTATAGGAATAATACCTAAGAAAGGTTACAGATGGAACGATATCCAGTCTAAAATAGCTGTCCAGTGGTTGATTTGGGAAGAACGTCGTAACAATATTGATATTATTCATGCTGCCAAAAGTAAAGAAGCTATAGTGGCTGGTGTAAAAGTTGATGGATTTTGTAAACACACTAATCAAGTGTTTGAATTTCACGGATGATTTTATCATGGATGTCCGAGATGTATTCGGTACAATAGAAAGGAGCCCGTTCATGACGACCCAATGGATACAATGGAGCAGCGTTTTATTAGTACTAATATGAAAGTAGAGCGTTTAAAAAGTAAGGGTTATGACGTCATTGAAAAATGGGAATGTGACTTTAGGAAAGAAGTGGAAGAAGACTGTAATATCAAAAAGTACATTAGTACACATCCTCTGGTTACAAATTTACCTCTTAATCCTAGGGACAGTTTTTATGGAGGTCGAACAGGTGCTACTAAAACATATTATAAAGTTAAAGACAACGAAAAGATAAAGTATGTAGACGTGTGTTCATTATACCCTTGGGTAAATAAGTTTGGTAAATACCCAGTGGGACACCCAGAAGTTTACGTCGGTGATGTTAAATGTCGTCAACTAAATTTAAATTGTACAGAAGGTCTAATTAAATGTAAAATACTACCGCCGCAAGACTTGTATCACCCTGTCTTACCTATGAAATGTAACGGTAGGCTAATGTTTTCGCTTTGTCGCTCATGTTGTGAAGAATTAAAGAAAAAATGTGACCATAATGAGGAAGAGCGAGCTATAACAGGGACATGGGTCATAGACGAAGTTAGAAAAGCCATAGAAAAAGGGTATCACGTGGTATATTTATGAAATATGGAAGTATGAAACTATTCAGTACAACAAAGATACCGAGGGGCTCTTTACTGGTTTTATAAACAAATTTTTAAGGATTAAGCAACAAGCTTCTGGCTGGCCTCTTCACTGTACAAATCAAGAAGCGAAAAATCAGTATATACAAGAATATTTAGAAAAAGAAGGCGTTAAACTTAACCCGGACGAAATAGAATTTAATCCTGGCTTAAGGCTGTTGGGTAAAAGCTTGATCACTAGCTTCTGGGGTAAGTTGGGTCAAAGAGAAAATCAGCCAAAATGTACGATTGTTAACAAATCGGAGGAGTTTTTTAAAATCTTGTCAGATCCTGCTATTCAAGTGAATAATATAACAATGATAAATGACACGACAGTGATCATTAACTGGGAATACAGAGAAGAATGTTTCAATGTTCTTCCTACTGTAAATGTAGTTTTGGCAGCTTATACGACTGCCCAAGCAAGATTAAAACTTTACGATTACTTGGACAAGCTTGATGATCGGGTGGTATATTTTGATACAGATTGTACGATATACATTTCTCAACCAGGAAAATATGAAGTTCCAGTAGGTAGTTTCTTAGGAGACATGACTGATGAATTAGAAGTTTATGGAAAAGGAAGCTATATTAAAGAGTTTGTATCTGGTGGGCCGAAGAACTACGCTTATAAAGTGTTTAGTCCTCAAAATAATACGTATCACGCCGTATGTGATTATTAAATTTATGATATTATTTTTATATGATATTAAAATTATCAAAGGGATAACTATAAACTATGAGACATCAAAAGATGTCAACTTTGAAAAAATGAGAGACATGGTACTAAAGGATGAACCCCCAAAGTATATTTGTACGAAACAGATAAGAAGAACCAAAGCTCACGATGTGGTTACTGTAAATGGACAGAAGATATTTCAACTTAACTTTAGGAAAAGAAAACTATTAGAAAATTATGACTCTGTGCCGTGGGGATACAAGAAAAGAAAAGTAATTGTAAACAGTATTGATTGAAATTAACTTGTAAACCTTAAATATATTTATGTAAATAAATAATTGTATTAAATTATTTAACCTAACTTCCAATAATCTAGGGTAATAAATGATCATCAAACAAGTGGAAATTGAATAAATTTACTGAGAGAGTTACTCTTCTCGGAATATAAAAGGGGTTAGATAAAAATTTTAGACTAGAAAACAGTTCTTAAGAAAAGCATAGAGTTGGTGAAGGTCTTCATAACAAAACCCATATAATAGGGGCATCAGATGTAAAATTTAGACTAGAAAACCGTCTTATAGGGGATATATGATTAAAATTACGCATATGATATGCATTTTGGAGGGGTCGTCATTAGATAAACCTATATGGTGGAGTATCGGATAAAATTACACTAAATCTGGTCTTAAGTCTCGGATGGATATTATTATTGAAACTACGCATACAACATGAATTGTGGGTGGGATATTACGTAAAAGTCCTATGTGGTAGGTAAATCATATGAAAATTAGAGTAAAACAGGTCCTAAGTAGAGGGAGTGGGGATAATATAACTGGGAACTAAACATAGAGCATGAGTTGTGTAGAGTTTCATACGGCATCAGCTGAAAAAAAATTTAAACCAGAAATCTGGTCTGAAGTAAAGGTGGGATAATATGGTTACAAAGTAGCTCTCCCGACATGCGTTATGGGTGGGGTGGGCTCTGCAAGACATATTAAATCTGGTCATAAGAAGTTGAGGGATAAAATAAAATATATGTCCGTTTTAAGGCCTTTCGACCCATCAGGGTATTCACACTGCGGAAACCACCTCAGGTGGGTTGCATCTACTACACTCTAAGAATTAATTAAAGTTGGTGAAATCTGTTAATTAGAAATACCATTTATATAATCTTAGCCCTGGCTGTGAACCCGAGTCCTCCTGCATACAAGTCTCGTACTATAACGATCACGGTCACGGAGGTAGGTGGACCGGATATTATGTTTTGAAAAATAAACACGCAGCAAGGGATGAGGAGATGGGAGGCTCTTCGTTAGATAAACTCATACGATAATCAGATGAAAATTAGACTAAAACCAGGTCTTAAGTAGAGCGAGTGGAGGGGGGGGGGATTACAACTGAAAACTAAATATGGAGCAAGAGTTGTGGAGAGGGGTGGGTCATCGTTAAATAAACTCAAACGGTATCAGCCGAAAAATCTGTTCTTAAGTAAAGGGGTGGGGTGGGTGATGTAAGAGTTGTGGGGAGGGGTGGGATCTACATGAAATAATATAATAATGTAGGTAAATACAAGGAGAGACGAATTTTAGTTAAGTCTAGTGTACGAGCATAATACACCAAAGGGGGGGGGGGTACATAGTAAGGGTAGAGGGTGTTCAAGGAGGTAGCCCTCCATGTATATCTAACGATATACCGATCAAGGATGATCAATTCATAATGCATCTAGGTAAGGGGGCATGGGCTAGGGAGAGGAGTGGGGGTCCTCCAAGTCGCTGCTATACCTACTGACGGCAATAGATTAACACTACATAATAAAAATCTTGGTTATTTACTGTTTGTAAAGTCTGTATACTACAACTTGAAAAATATATTTATTTATGTTTGGTTCACTCTAAGAATTTTTGAGACTAATATAACGCTATTAAGTTTGTTCTGATGAGTGTAAACAGGGCGCTTAGTCTCATAATAATAAGTGTAGAGAGGGCGCTTAGTCTCATAATTCCTTAAATATGTACCTTACAGTAAGGTTATGATAGAATATTATAGAGTAGACCATGTTAGTGTGATAGAGAGACCATGTTAGTGTGATAGAGTATTTGATACCGCTAAATAATGCAATCCGTTATTTCATGATAAAAACACAACAAAACGATTGTCTATCTATGTGTGTGTCACGCATAACTCATACTGTGTTTATGCTAGAGTGTTGAAACTGGGCACAAAAATTAGGTTGTGCTGCCTGGAAGAAAATATTTATCAGTCTACAATAATCAATAGATTATCGTAGACTGATAAATATTTTCAAGTCATAAAAAATTGACCGATCGAGTTGAAACTTTGTACAAATGTATAACCACTGTAGGTAATTCAATCGATCAAAAAATTTCATTCCGATATTGGTCACCATTTTTAAAATATTGAATACAACATGTTAAAATTATAACGTGTTATACATTTTTTTCTACTGTTTTAAGTTCGCTATATTGACAGAAAGCAACATGCATAATTAATTAAAAATTCCAAAGCTATTCAACAATTAGTTTGCACGTTATAAGGTAACATATATACATATATTTATTGGTGTCAGACTAAAGAGTACAGAACTATGACCAAAAGAGATCCAGCTACGTTTTGTTTATGTTTGGCAAATTTAAAAAAAAAAATTGCCATTAAATCAACGGAATGTAAGAGAACTAGATCTGACATTGACCAATAGAAACACAGGATAGGAAATATATTATACAGCATAACGCTATTCCTTACGTTTTAATTGGCTCACTTTAATAATAATACAATTTTTCATAGATGTATTGTATTTGAACTAGATTGGTCACGTATTTACAATTTATAAATTGCAATTTCAAATATAAAAGGTGCACTTATTTAAACAAAATGTAATCAATATTATTTAAAAAGTTTAAGACAAATATTGAAATTTTAATGATGTGTTGACTGTGTGTTGAAGTTTAGAATATAAACAATTTAATACACCAACAAAATATGTAAGTTACAAAAATGAACCTGTAAAAAACCATGTATTGAGTGAGGATTAGGAAGAATCTGTATGCCAGGGGCACAGCTGACCTTAGCCATTCAAGTTTAAACATGATTAAACCAGAAAATGGAGCTAATAAAATATTTTTGTTTTATACACAATTGTTTTTAATTTATTCTTAAATATATCATTTGATACCACCGAGGTTTGCAAAACATAAATAGTTGACACAATATAACTGTGCGAGAGACACCTAGGGTATGTAACAAGCAAGTGCAATGCTATATCTGGGAACTGTTCCATCATTCCAGAATCGTTATCATTGATGGCTCGTCATAATGTCATGTCCCACTCTGACATTGTCACACGCTCAATTATATTGTGTCAACTATTTATTTTTTGCAAAAGTCGGTAGTATCAAATGATGTATGTTTTGTGTGCCATGCATGATGGCGGTAAAAGAGCATGGCTCGTCTCTGGTTAATACTTTACATTGTATTCTTCAGAATTTTAATTGTAGGCAGAGTGAGTTTTGGCGCCTTGATGAGTTTGACGTAACGAAACACACCGGGACATAACATTATGTCGAGCCATTAAAGATGCATCCAGAATACTGTGGTAGCGATGCGTCCACCCGTTGCGGGCGTAGCGGTCATTACGATGCGGAAAATGGTGATTCCACAATTGCCACGCTACGGCCGCAAAAGCCACTAACGCAGCGCACTCTTGTTCAAAATTTTGGATACAAAAATATATTTTTCTTAACAAAGATAAAAAACACGAAGAAGGAAAGGTTGTTTTGGACGAGCTGTCTCTTATTAAATATCATTTTAATTTTTTCAATATTTTAAATATTTAATTTATTTAATCAAGTCTGATGATAATGGGAACTTTCACAGTATATAAATTATAGTTCTTCTTCTCGTTCAAATTATTTTTTCATATTTCACATTTCATATGGTCTAAGTTTAAATATATTTTAACTGACCAACCCGATCAAAATGGCGAAGTAATATCTTATTTAGTTTAGTATATTGCAATGTACTTGTTATAAAATGTAAAAAATAGTTTTTTTAAACATTTAAACTTCAGGATCTACTCCTTAAATACTATTTAGGCAGTAAAACAAAGAGAATAGAAATAATGCATATTATTTCAGAACAATTACATTAAGATAAAATACACTGATCAAGATAATTAAACTATAACATTCAAACTGGCGAACATCAAGAAAATTAAGAAATAAATTTGATTTAAGAATAGAAATAAAAAAATAACTTTGAACAAATAAGAACTAAAATGAAAAATTTAACACTTTTAAAAGATCCAGCACAACAAAATTAATAAAATAACAATATTGTGTTTTAATAACAAGGTAATATTCATTTTTTTTTTATAAAAAATGACTTTTTTTATTAAAATAATAAAGAATAAAAGGACTTTAAGCACAGCAAGAATCAAAACCCACACAAAACAAAAGTTTTCATCACTAAATCAGAAGAGGGGGTAAGAAAAATTCCTAAACATTGAAAACGGAAAGGTTTCTTTCGCGTCAGGTCTTTAAGGTGTTTCTTAATCAATCAAATGCTAATCACTGTAATCATTTGTGCGGGTTTAGTCGGTTTGCGAAAATTTCCATTTTCCGCAACGCTACCGCAAGCTGTTAAAGAACGTTACATACAATTACATAGGTTTGGAATTTGAGCTGTCACCGCACGCAACGGACGGACGCATCGCTACCGCAGTATTGTGAATGCACCTTAATAATGACGAATGTCAAATGATGGGAACAGTTTCAAGATGGCAAGTATTGAATTTGCTTGTTACATTTCCTAGGAGTCTCTCACACAATTATGCTGTGTCAAGTATTCCTAAATATTTTTTTTTAATTTTATTGAAAAACTAATATACTTTTACCATTTACTTTCTCTCGACACAACTATAATTATCTGCGACCCGAAAATTGAAAATAGCCGTTTTAAATTATGATTTATTATATGGCAGTGAATATTTAAAAGCAAAATATTAATATTGTTAGGCATCACAGACGGCTATTACTGAATTCAATTATTTCTATTGCCTTTATGCAATACAATACATAAAAAGATATTTTATACATTTACCACCGACGTGAATTACCACAATATATAAATAAATAATGCAGTAAATCATCATTAAGATATTGTGTCTGCATAAGCGTGTAATACATTACTAAATCATGTCACCAAACTGTCCCAAGTATTAATTTTAATAATTTTATTAAAAAAATATCCTCTCAAAGATGAGCCTCCATATTTTATTATTATGTTTGTTTCACCACTTTCATATAGTATTACAAAATAAGTAATATTTATATTTAACATATGGTCTAAGTCTGATACATGAATCATTTGTGTCTAAATTTTAATTTCAAACTTTTCATAAAAGTCTGTCATTTTTATTTAATAATTCATTTTATTTCATGTTTGCATTTTGTATTGTAGGTTATTTGTTCTTCTGTCTATATGATTATTTTTATTTTATATTATTCGTTTATTTCTATTTACTAATTTTTTCCCGTTTATTGTTAAGATGATTTATATTAATTTTTGCTTAATTTAAGCAAAAGGAAGAGATGAAGGTATAATAAGTTACTTAGTCATAAATCAAAATTAAAAATGCAAATATTTAGCATTGCATTTATGATTTATATTTTATAATTTAAATAGTCGGTATACAAGAGTCTTAAATAAAAATTTTTATGAATAGGGCACTTTTCCGACCACTTGGAGTTTTTGGGATAATAAAATAGGAGCAATCTTACCTTCCCATGGTTATAGCAAAAAACGGCGCAAAAAGCAGGTTAACTAACAAGGATAAGTGGAGTTTCCTCCTCAGCTTTCTTTTGTAAACTTTTTTCGGCGTTTCTTGTGTCTTTTCGTACTAGTAAAGTCAATTAAAATAAAACAATTCAATTATAAAAATATATTACTTTTTACTATTTGTTTATAACCTTTTTAATAAGCAATATACTAGAAAACCATCCTAGGAGGTAAGTCTTCCTCTAAATTTAGGACCTGCGTAGTCAATATATTGATTGTAAGCATGTGTAGTTCGTACCATGAATGTACAGTTTGTTTTTGACATATATTTTGTAATGAATTCTTCTCTATTAATTGGTTCTCAACAGAGTGACTTTGACTCGACTAAATGCGTCATACCCTTTATTCAAGATCCTAATAATTTAAAACAATCTAAAACATTATAGTATAAGCAATAGGTCTTCGGCCTTTTTACCGCTCTTTGCTGTAAACCCCTATGTGGGACCCCTAGCATTGGCGCTAGGGGTCCCTTCGTGGCCACAGGCATACTGTGGCATGTGGCATACTGCTACGATATAAGCGAATTTTCAAATCTTTACATTATGTCAATTAATGACATTGTTTCGTTTGATATATATATATATATATATGTGTGTGTGTGTGTGTCAATCAATAAGACAAGAACTAATACTAATAATAAAATGGAACTTCCTATATTTTTGAACCATACATTGTGGTATATGTGTAACAAATTTGAGCTTAATGTAAACACTAAGTGAAAATTTGTGATTTTCTGAAATGTTTGTGGGCTCATTTTTGTGGGTTAATGACGTCAAACATATTTCATTAACAATAGGGTTCGGTAAATTAGCAAGGTAATATATATATATATATATATATATATATATATATATATATATATATATATATATATTATATATATATATATATTGTTGATCATGGTGACCCACTTTCAAAAATCCAGCCAATCTTGGAACAAGGTTTTCCTACTATTAGCTTAAAATTATAGGAGCGTATAATTTGTATATAAATATGTTTATGAAATAAGTGTGAGGTCATTAATACATAATATTGAAGCAGCGAAAATTTCAAAAAATTATGAAACGTCAAAAATTGTCTGTTCGTGCTGAAACTTTATAAAAATGTACTATGTATGTATTGTTAACACGGGCTTGAAGTAAAATTAAAATTTACTATCAGTCTTAGTTTTGATATATTGATTGACATATAAGGTAAAAAAATCACGTTTTTCGACAAATACATTTGAAAATTCGCTTATATCGTGGCAGTATGCCACTTATATAAACTAGTAATATTACAAACGGATATAAGAGGCGCGGGTGGCACAAGGCGGCCACCAGCACCAACGCTACGTAGCGGCCGAAAAAATAGTTTTCAATGCTGGCTGGATCTTTAACTTCTTTTCAATAATATAACTCTCTTAATGTCATTGACTCATAATCCTAATATGGAACAAAACTTTAAATTAATTAAATAAAGAATTTATAGGTTATAAACACTGACCTAAACTCATACAATCAAACATCAGATGCTCCATATAGATAATTTAATAACAAAGTAAAAAGCCATTAATTATTACCTCTACGTTTAGATTTCAACTTCATGGTTGTTTTTTTGTTGCAAACCTGATATTTCTATTTAACCTTTATTATACATCTCATAATAAATAAGTCTTAATCAATTGAGTTCCCAGGACGAATTAAGATAGTTTAAAATATAAAATTGACAGTAATGAATTATATTTTTTTAAATTAAAATCTATGGTACCTTTTTGGTTTGATAGAGATTTATTTAAGTTATAATCTTTATTTTTCACTATACCATATAAATATTTTCATTATATTTATTGTATAGTATTTATTAAATAAATAAATAGCGATGATTCAGCATCTGTTACTTAAGATGTCTCAATTTAATTAATGGTGAATTCAATTCCTTATTTATTTTTAATTCGTCATTTATTCTTTAAGTTAAAGATAGCATTGTCAAATAATTACAATGCGATTTTAAGTTCATGGAATAACTGATGATTTAATTTTGCTTGCCTGTATGTTACAAAAAATCACGCATTGGAATGTCACAACATGACTCTGCAAATTATTGAATGAACGTGAGTAGTTTTTCATGACTTAATAGGGTAAAGATGGATTTAACTTTTTGCTACTCATTTAATAAAATAATTCTAATGTTACGTCACATAAAGTACTGTTAACTAAATAGAATAACAAACAATAAAACTAATGCTTATTGTTTTAACTTATTTTTATAATTATACTATATTGACTATAATGTTCTAACCAATGATCTAATATGAGCAAAAGTGATGTATAGGAGTATCTCAAATGTTGTTGTAATGTCAATAACCAAACTTGTTGGGACAGTAACATTTTCAGAAAATTTTTTAGATTAAGTATTATAATTTTATTCATTTAAAAAAAATCACATCCTAATCAGGACTTGTTATTTATTTTTTAGACATTTTCATAAAAATTCGAAACATGTATTGACTGAATTTTAAAAGGTGCAATTAATGCAGACCCGTGCATGTTATAATCAATGAAAAATTATAATATTTGATAGAAAGTCATATATATATATATATAATATATAATATATATAATATATATATTATATATATATATATATATACATATATATATATATATATATATAATATATATATATATATATATATATATTATATATATATATATATATTATATATATTATTATATATATATATATATATATATTAACCCGAGTTGAACCGATCCGCCCTTTTTTCTTGTCTCAAAAGCTTCATATCAAATCAACACAAAAAAGTACATTTTTGAACTCTCAAAAATGAAAAAACGACAAAAAAAATTCTCAAAATTTTTAAAAATTGGCTTTTTGAGATATTAGCATTTTTATTTTATATTTTCTCATAATTAAGACTTGCAATTAATTATCCAAAATTATGCATCAACTATTTGAAAGGGCCAAGTTGAAGCTTTCAAACACCACTAAAGTAAAAATTATACAGTATGCAAAATTTTAGATACAGCCATTTTCGTAATCAAAAAAATGTTGCTAACCCAACTGCGGCAATATGGCTGCACCAAATGAGCCAAAAAGCTGGATTTTTCGTTTCTTCTATGGTTCCTACCTGTCAGACAAATTATATTAAAATTGGAGATAACACGTGTTTTTACCCTTGTTGATTTGACATGGAATGACCCCAACGTTATTTTTATTAAAATCCCCCTTAAAATTAAAGGATGATTATTAAATTCACAATGTAATGTATCACTCATGTCTGTTCTATTATTATTGTTATTTTTAGTAAGTGAAATTATTTTTACTCCTCCAACCAATTAATCTAAAGTTTTGGTCTAATAAATCATAAAATATGCTTTACTTTGTATATAAATAAAGTCTGGTGCGGTAGTCCGGATGCCAGGCGAACTTCCTTTGGAATGCGCGTTTCCGTGCTTAACAATCCATTTCTTGCTTAAGGTTCCGGTTTATGCTTTATAACTTGAGCAGGATACTCAATAATCAAGCACTAGTCGTAACTCATTTTTTCTGTATTTTTCAAAGGTAATGCGCAAAATTATGCTGTTGGTTATACAAAACTATGCCTCTAACATTGGCAGTGCACACTATTATTCGCACTAGTTTAATGCTCAGTTGGTATTTTTCTTTAAAAGTTTTAGCGCATTTCTTTTAAAAATAATATAAAAGTTAAGAAAAAAATTATATGCAGTTTTGCAAAACGTATTTGTTCGTGATAAGGGACCTTTCTAAATAGATTTTAATCACCATCCGAGGTTCGACTCCCGTGATAATAGCTATCCCATATAAAATAGTTTCTAAAAGCAATTAGGGCTTACTTTTTTCTTAAAAAGTAGGGGATTATTCATGTGTTTAACTCCCGAGGCAAAGCCGAGGGAGTTATGACTTTCCGAGGCAAAGCCGAGGAAGGTAATTGCGAGGGGGAAAATTGCATTTTACTCCCAAGGTGCATACAAGATTTTATCTCCAGACGTTGATTTTATTTTAATACGTTTTGTTGTCTTTTATTCTATTTTTTTTTGGTTGGACCCTTATAAATTTAGGGGGTGCTGCCTCCAAAAATAATCAAAATTTTTTTTATTGTTCCAAACAACTTCTTTTTACCTGAAACGGATTTTGAGCCAGTAAAAAATTTTTTTTGTCGTGTTCTTTTAATAAATTTTAGGGGTACTACCCCCCTGAAAAATTACTAAAATATATAGGTCACACGTATAAATTTAGAGAATACCACTCCTCTAAGAATTGATATAATTGGCTAAAATAACCTAATAATAGGAAACGTTTTTTTATTCCTAAGGGAGAAAAAGTTACTTTTTACTCCCAAGGGAGGGAAAAGTGACTTTTTCTCCCTTGGGAGTAAAAAGTGCTTCTTTACTCTCTAAAAACTAGTCAATAAACTTTACATTATACACTGTCTGGACATAAAAGTATATTATACAATAAATCTTAAAATTAATCTATCGTTACACATTAACTCGGTAATCGAGAAAGTTTTTATATTTATTTATCTAAATCCTACCAAATTCAGTAAAGTGGCGGAGCAAAAGTTGAAAGCAATTTAAAGTATTTGTAAAAAGACGCAGCTACTAGAGTAGCTGATGCGGTCGTGACCAACTGCCCACTTAGCGGTTCCAAACCGTTTAATTATGTGGAAGTGTAATTTGCTCATCTGGTTGGGATGTAGAGTCTTAATGGTGGCCTGGTGCCGGCCATTAAGTCACACATCAAGCCAAGTCATGCTCAGACACACGACCAAGCAATCTCCTCTGTATAAGTGGCACATTTAGATCATTTCTTTTTTTACAAAATGTAAACATCTTAATTGTATTTTTTATTTTTAACGAATTTTTTTCGAAAAAAATCGCTAATAAATGGGCTTGCATGACATGATATATATATAATATATATATATATATATATATATATATATATATATATATATATATATATATATATATATATATATATATAATATATAAAGAAAGATTTATATATAAACCGGCATTTTTATTTTTGATCTTTGTGAAAAAATATTTTCTAATTAGACACTTTTACTCAAAATCTCACTGTTGATTTACTCTTTTTGTAATTTGTTTTGGTAATTTTGTGGGGTTGGCAGAAATTGGGTCCGGGAGTATACCTGAATATATATATATATTTTTTTAAAAATTTATGACATAATTTTTTTTACCAATATTGTAAATGTAAACTAACTTTTTTATAATTTAAACATGCATTTTATGTATTTAAATTCGTTTTGTTTTGATTAAGTCTTGTAAAGTTATCGTGTTCTATACGCGATAATCTTATGCATTTTTTGTGAGTAAAAGTGTTGAGGAACGGCATACCTATTTTTTTAAAAAAATAAAATTTGAAATGCGTTAAAATTTTTTTTTAATAGCTAATTTCTTTTTAAAATACTTTACTCGGTAGCGGCATTTCATTTTATGTGGCCATTAACTAACATACAAAGCTAAATAGCCGGATAGAGATGGCAGAGCACATAAACGTACAGCGGTGAGTAAAACAACTAACGATTAACTGCAACTTACTTTACTAATAACACCTCGCTCAAGATAAATTATTGACGTCTCGCATGTCCGTTGGTATGATGTTTGAGTATATTTCAAGCCGCTTTAGGACGGCTTATGATTACTAAATATTTTGTTTGAATCTGTTGTTTTTTTTACTTTGTAATTGTGGTTTGTTATTTTCATTGTTTTCTATGCTGATATTTTACAAAAAATGAATCACTGTATTTAATGATGCTTTCAAATTTAGATGTTTGTTTACCGTTTATTTTATTTTTGCTGATCAAGACTTAAAAATAGAGTTTTTAGTTTTGGTCTGTTTCGGCTAAAATTAGTCTAACAAAAACATGTGTGTAAAAAGAGCCAAGTCTAGCGTGAAAAGTTGTGAGATCATCAATAAGCCTAGTCTTAGTTTCTCAGTAATGCTTGTAAATATATGAGGTCTTGGCGGTTTCACTTTGTGACTTAGCCATTACGCAGCTTAAGGTATTGTGGTACTAAACATCTTGTATAGAGTGTAGACATACACTACAATAATATATTCAGCCTATTTAATAAGCTTATTATGCATTTCTGTGTGTGCTGCGTAATGGCCAAGTCACAAAGTGAAACCGCCAAGACCTCATATGTTAGCTGCATTATTGGGAACCTACGACTTGACTCATTCAATGATCTCACAACTTTTTACGCTAGACTTGGCTCCTTTTTTACACGCATGTGTAAAAAATTGTGGGGATTCCATTTTTTGTAAGCTTATACATTAATGCTTACACTAATACGCCAAAAAATATGATTAAATTATTCATTAGTTACAGCATATTACACCACTTATTTATTACTAAACAGTTTCATTTTCTTAAATTAAACAATACATAAATTAATTGCGCTAAAATATTTTTTTCTATAAAGATAAAACTCTTGGTATTCATATTTTTGGTGTGCTCTACTAGATAGTGCTAGTTGTCAGAGTTTTTTCTTTATACGCATAATTGAGGATTACCTTTCAAGCTAGAGATAACATATTAGGTAGAAGGAATTGAAAATACTAGGTTTCACAATTATTCATAGATTTTCACATTAACAAATTTAAAAAAATCTATAAACCAAATTAAAAGTGTCTACGATTGCTGGGAGCGCCTTAGAATTTTGATGAGTGAATGAGTGTCAAAATGTCCTAACTTTAAGCCATTATATCGCAACATCTGTAAATACTAAAGATGGGTCAGTAAATGAGAGAATGGGTCAGCTCAACAAAATCTTTTAGTTTATATTAAACTTATATTTTTTTAAATTCCTGCTAAATATGCGAGGCGTTGATTATAACCTCAAGATGCTTCCTGTAAAGGATATAGTACACCAGTGACCGGCGGGGGCGCTGCCGTGCCCCCAGATATAAAAATTTGACAGAGCACATACTCTTTATTAAATATTTCGTTAAGATTCCTTACGATATAATGATTTTAATTTCTTTCAAATTTTAGGACGTCGGGTTAAGAAATAAGTTGACATGAGATCTATTATTAATTTTAACAGTAACATTCAGCTTAAATTGTTCACTTTTAAGTTCGTACAAAAACAAGAGATAAAACACCACGCTTAAAATGATTTATTTTCAATACTTTAAGGAAAATTAAAGGGCAACATTATCGATAATTGTAGAATTAGGGAAGCTGGCGGAGTCTATCACAAGTCTCTTCGCTAAATAGCTCATCACCACTGACTAACCAATTATAATCATATACAGACAGCGTAATAAAAAGATTAAACTTCTCTGACAATCAAATCCTTACTCAAGTTATAAGGAAGAGAAACTAGGTACTCCAACCCGATTACTTTGTAATGAGCAAAAAAGAAATAGTTTATGCTAGAGTAATAACAAAAGCGGATACCTTAGAGTCGATAGCATTGTTTTTTAAGCTGACAAACAAATATATAGATAAAATAAATTTAAAAAAAAACAGTCTCTCCACTGATTTAAACAATAATGTATTGACAGAACTAGCATTCAGTTTCAACAATTCATCATCAGTGCCTAACCAATAAGGTACAACAAAGGAATCGATGTTAGTATGATATCGATATTTAGATACACCAGTATTAGACATTGAGATATCGATATTTAGATTGAGTATTAGCATTATTGGTGAGGTACTAAACAAAGGAATTGATATTTGTATGATATCGATATTTAGATACACCTGAGTCATTAGCATTATTGATGAGCTAAAACAAAGGAATTGATATTAGTATGATATCGATATTTAGATACACCTTAGTCATTAGCATTATTTGATGAGCTACTAAACAAAGGAATTGATATTAGTATGATATCGATATTTAGATACACCTGAGTCATTAGCATTATTTGATGAGGAACTAAACAAAGGAATTGATATTAGTATGATATCGATATTTAGATACACCTTAGTCATTAGCATTATTTGATGAGCTACTAAACAAAGGAATTGATATTAGTATGATATCGATATTTAGATACACCTGAGTCATTAGCATTGTTTGATGAGGAACTAAACAAAGGAATTATTAGTATGATATCGATATTTAGATACACCTGAGTCATTAGGTTTGATGAGGAACTAAACAAAGGAATTGATATTAGTATGATATCGATATTTAGATACACCTTAGTCATTAGCATTATTTGATGAGCTACTAAACAAAGAAATTGATATTAGTATGGTATCGATATTTAGATACACCTGAGGTACTAAACAAAGGAATTGATGTTAGTATGATATCGATATTTAGATACCCGAGTCATTAGCATTATTTGATGAGGTACTAAACAAAGAAATTGATGTTAGTATGATATCGATATTTACATACACCTGAGTCATTAGCATTATTTGATGAGCTACTAAAAAAATGATTTGATGTTAGTATGATATTAATAATTGATAGGAACACCATCCGCATAGGTTTTAGATTGACCAAACAAGTTTAAAATAGCATGAAGCCATTAAGAGAAAGAAAAAAAATGTTAAAAAACTTAATAATTCTGTAAAGAAAATGTAAAAGTTTTGTTTTGACAATTATATTTTTCTAAAACTAAGTATTTATCATATGGAATAATATACAAAATAAATTTATTTAATTGTATTTTTTAAACAACATAATAATTTTCATGTATTACACTAGCTCGTATGTAACTCCACTTGACTATTCTCTTACTTTCAATACAAAACACGTATTATCTAGTTTTATTGTCATATAATTCTCTTTATCCTTTTATACTTATTTCGTATTCCCGACAGCTTGGCTTATTTATTGATTTAACAATATTGACCACTTATTACTCGTGTCTCATACTTTATTTTTTTTTAGTTTATATTTTGTTAATACACTATTAGTTTTGTATTAATAGTATATTTTTTCTGATTTCTTATACTTTATTATTACTTGTTTTTTACTCCTTTTTATGGTGGTGTAAGGTTTTATTTTTCCATAATTTTTAAACTTGTCTAATTTATAGTTCCTATATTTATAGCGTATTGATATGTTTGTCTTTGCTTTATACGATTTATTCCATTATTCCTAGCATTTTAAACTTAATTTTCACTGATCCTCTTTATGCTCTCATAATTTCATTTTAATTAATAATTCGATTATAATTTATACATCCGCTATTCATTTTTATTATTTAATATTTTTTCTCCATGTTTTAATTTACATTTATTTGTGTATATATTTTTTTAATTCTATATTTATTTTTTATTTAATAATCCTGTTTTACTAAATTTTCAATAAGAACATAATCTTATGTATGTCTATAAGCTCTTTTCTTTTTCTTTATTTTATGTATTTGTTGTATGTTTTTATGTATTTTTTCATCATACCTTTTTCACTTGAAAATATTTTTTCTCCTAGAATTTTCATTAAACTTTATCATACGTATTTAGTAGTTCCTTTCAAGTTTGTTGCTTTTTAACGAATTTTGTTTTAATCTTTGTGAGCTACAATTTTAATAATAATAATAACAATTAACACTTGCTAAATAATTAAATTTACAAAACTTAAAAGCTAGTCTGTCAAGCATGACCACTGGTATTTTTAAGACTTTTGTCAACCGTAGGTGTAACTTTTTTGTAATTGTTTTGGCAAAATTTTTCTTGCAGGAAAAATGTTACCAAAAAAGAGAGAGAAATGTTTACGCACGAAGACAGCGGTCTGTCAACAGTGTTGGACTCAGGGTCTGCCTCATACCAACTAAAACTCACTCCGCGATACCCCTTAAACCTAGCCTGGAACCGTTTATTCACATTACTTTAGGCTAGGTCTTATCTTGAGCCTTCCGGCTCCTTGCCATCTTACCTCGCTATTTCCCCTTTTGTCGAAGCTTTATAGTGGGTCCTTATGTTGTAAGAAACTGTGAAACTTACGTGGGTCCTGACGTTGAAAGTGTGAAACTTATAGTTTCCGAATTACATGATTAATTCGAATTAATGGGTATCTATTGTCATACTTTTCAAAGCTTTAATAACCCTCATGTTATAACCCTCTATAGATATGTGGTTACTTAATAACTGTGAAGTCCTGTGTACCGAGACACAAGTAATTTATTCTTGAGCTTTAAGTTATAAAGCCATTCATAGGACGAGCAAAGCAAGTCCACAGTCTTAACACTATAGACTTTGGCTCACTATCTTCAAAATTTTGAATTTTAACTTATATTTTTTATATTTATTTTTATTTTTTTTATTTTTATATATATTTTTTATATTTATATTTAATTTCACTATATTCAATAGTGAAATTGTAATATTAGTGTATATTAAATATAATTTCACTATATTCAATTTATATTTAATATACAATTTCACTATATTCAATATTCAACTATTTTGAATCACTAATAAATATTTAGATAATCATGTAATTTTTAGGTCGAGCGTTCGATGATGTAAGAAAATGTACCCAGGTAGCCGGTACCTGATTTTATTATAGTAAAATTTTTGATGGCTCTATGTATTTTTTATTCCAGCAAGAAAGAAAACCACGCAATATTTCCATCTTCAGAACTTCATGGCTGGGTCAAGGCTAAAGACGAGTTAAAAGCACCTGTAAGAAAGTTCCCTCTGGCTCTCTTCAAATTTTTAACCATCCCATATTTAGAAATAATGGATCTTTGCCTTTTGTTAGAATCGTTTCACTTCACCGAAAACCTATCAAATCGTTCAAGGAAGTGACTTCTATTATTTATTAGTTTGTTTCATTTTTATGTCTTTTTGTATGAAATAAGTTTAGTTTTAAGTAATAGCATTCCTCTTTAAATAATATTTTTTAATTGCATTTTAAAAAATGTTTGTTGTACTGTATTATTTTATTTATTAATTTTAAACACATCCAAACTAAAGCATAAAGAGAGTGTGACTTGGAAGGAGGAGGAGGGGTTCATTGCCCCTTTGTATATATATATATATATATATATATATATATATATATATATATATATATATATATATATATAATATATATATAATATATTATATATAATATATAATATATATATATATATTATATATATTTAATATATAGTCTTTAAATAAATATTAGTGTCCTTAAAGTTCTTAAAACAAAAAGTTTGTATTGTTAAATTAAAAAAATAGCGTAAATTTAAGGTTTTTTTTTAAATACTGTATAGTATGCAAATAATTGAAGAAAGGTGAATTTTTATGCTATTGTATACTCTGAGACAAATAAAACTGATACAGAACACTTTGGAGTACTCAAAGGCGAAGTTCTATGTTGGAAACTGTTCTGCCAAATATCTTTTATCATTTTATTTGCATTCTTATATAACTACATTATAATTCTGGCACAAATAAACACATGCTGTTCACATGCTGAGCAATTTTTTTAGAATGCTTCCAATATTTCTCGACGATCCATTTCTCGCTTTAGTTTTTAGTCTATGCTTCATAACCACAGTTTTTCCCGGATTTCGCATTATAAAAATGTTTTGAAACAATTTAAAGATAAGCAATAAATGTGTGAAGAAAATGTTACCTAACATCAAATATTACTCAACATTATTAACCTGTACATTTCCTTCAAAACATAATAAATCAGGTACAGAGTACCTCATAATATCCTTTTCAGATCAGAATTGCTGACCTCATCCTTATTTTTGGACTTGCTTCGCTCGTCATAATATTTAAAACATATGTTTTATTTCCAGCAGTGACCCATCTAGACATAAGGATTGATTTTCGTAGAAATTTTCAACTCTCTAGCATAAATACACTTGACTACGATGATAAACACACACTCACACACACACTTAACCACACACAAACACACTCACTATCTAAGGGCGAGAGATGTTAGTCCAAGGACGTACTGCAATATAAATTGGGTAATTTTCACTTTCTGAGGACTAGCGAAGCAAGTGATGATTAGCGTAGCGAATCCGATATTGTCAGGAAAACGTTTCGAAGTGTACCGTACCTGATTATTTTGAATGAGAATAGTTGGTGTCCCAATTTTTACAAAGACAATGTTTTCTCATCGTAGGACATAATCGTTCAACATAATTCTAAGTAATTTTAAAGACAAGTATTATTTTTATATTACTTTCTTATTTATTTATTTTACTTTTCTATGAGTTTCTCACTCACTCTGTTTGAGTATTTTAGAAAAAAATAAGTTGTGTTACTATATCTGGGAAGGATGACCCGGGGCGACAGAACCTCTGCTTAGACACCGCCTGTAATTATCAATAAACTTTGCCATTCCAGAAAAATTTCTCTTAAGTATTAAATAGTAATAAAAATTATTTACAATAGGTTAGTCGCAACATTGCAATATTATATTTATATTTTATTTTTTGGCAATAAATTTTATTTTAGTGCTTTTAACTGTGCGATGAAAATTTTCTAAATTTTTACTTTACTTTGCCTTCAAGCTTTTGTATAAAGAAAAAGTATAGTGTTAACCCCAAATTCGAATCTATTTAGTCACTATAATTAACCGTTTTCGGCACTTTTGTGGTGTTCTAAGTTGATTTCATCAGAGTTTATGTGTCACGCATAGTTCTCATTTTGATAATAATATATAGTTGAAACTTGGCACAAAAATTAAACTTAAGGCCTAGATACCCAGAAGAATAAATGTTCTAGATCGCAAAAACCTAATTTGCTTACCCATAAGAAAAATAAATCTTTTAAAAGAGAAGAGGACCTAAATTTGAACCTTGAGCAACCCTTGGAATAGTAGGAAAGGAATACGGTAAAAATGGTTTTAATTTTACAATTTGTTTTTTATCATTGTCCATACGATATCTACAGTTTTTAACTTAACAGATCAATAATGATAAGTAGCATCAAGCTAGGTAAGTAGCTAGATAGGTGACCGCTGGAAATTAAACGGATGTTTTTATTTTTGAGGAATTAGAAAAGCAATTCCAAAGTGGTGAGGATGAGCGTAGCGAATTCAAAATAGCGAAGAAAAGTTTCTAGGTGCTTTGTAACCAACATTTTATTGCTATGTAAATAAAAATTTAAAAATGCGGTAGGTAAACATCGAATTTCAAGTGGAGTATCGGTTTCATTCTTTTTTCGGGGGCGTAAGGGGCTCTAAGTAGAAAGAACCTAGTTCGTAGTCGATCCGAGTACTTAATATACTCAAATCCTGGGGCCCGGGTTCGAATCTTGGTTCCGGAGACATTTCTTTATCAAATTATTTAAATTTATAATTCTGGCGTGGTGGTCCGAAGTTGGGTGAATGTCCTGAGAAAATTTTGATTACATGCGTACCGATCCTGTGCGCAATTATTTTACAAAAAGCACATCCTTTGGAAAGTTTATACAAATTGACAGACAAGTAAAAGTGCTACAGATCAGACTATGAATCATACACCTAAAACCTGAGCAAGAAATTGATTAGTGCGCAAGAAAGCAAGCGTTCCAAAGAAAATCTCGGTTTGTGGACCATCGCGTCAGAATTTTAACACATATGAATTAAGATTCATACGTGTTTTAGCACAACAATTGAACTGAGTAAACTATCATGTTATACAAAACTGAAAAATGAAAGGTAATAGAAATCTACTTTTCTATATAAGTGTCTTTAAATATAAAGTTCATAAAATTGGTCAAACAAACTGCAAACTTACTTAAAAATTTATAAGATTTAAGTTCACAATCCCCGTAATCTAAGCATTCTAACCAAATGACATTTCTCACCTCTCGCATTTCACACTTTAATCTGAATTTTATGGCCTTATAAAAAATACCACTATTTGAAAATTATCGTCATATATGGAATGGTTGTGAACTGATCCAAAATATTTACATTTTCCTTGCTTTAGAGAATAAAAGTTTTATATTTTATGAAAAAACTTATGTTTTGCTTGCTGAAAGAACCATTGAAAGAATATAAATTAATAAAACTTTTAACTAAGATACTCAATCATCGATTTATAGTTTTAAACTCATCATTTTATACAAAAAATACGATTTTTTCTATTTTAAGTAAAGATTTATATTTATCACTTTATACATATAAATATCTTGATAGATTTGACCGATATTTTAAATAAATTTGAAAATCTTATGCTATTTGTTTATGCAGTGTTATCATTAGAGAACGTAAATTTAGATAAATAATTTGCGTAAATGATGATGTTTTTAAATGTTTTAATATTTTTAAGGGTGTAAGTATTACCTTATGAGCAGGAGATAACATAAATTTATTTGAGACTATATTATATTCTTTTCCATTAAGTTCTTTCTTGGCAAAATTTATTTATGTTGTAATTTAAATAAAGTGTTCAACTCCATTGATGCATTAGTTTTATTACTCGGCACATGTTTTTATGCTTTTCTACATACTTAATTAAGGAATGCTCAAATTGACTTTTTCAAACACCTTTATTGAAGTTTTTGTTGTTAAACTATTTAATGTTGTAAGTCGTCTGTGACAGTTTACTGTAAAGTACGGTTATTTTATTTGTGCAATTAAAAATAGTATATTATGCTGATAGGCAGCAAAATGGAATTTTGCAGACGAGTTTCATAAGTTAGCCTCCGAGGCGAAGGCGAGAGCATGCTATTGAAAGCATCTGCCGAGGATCAAGCCGAGGCTAGTAATTAATTTATTTGACTGACGAGGCGAAGCTGAGTCAGGCAAATGGCGATTTGCCTGTTGAGGCGGAGCCGATGCAGACAAATGCTAGAACGAGTGAGCAATGTTTCCTATGCTGCATAGTAGCATATTTTATCTTTTTTCTGCATTTTAGCATTATTTTATCTACTTACGGCAGAAAAAATTATACAAGAGTTAATTATTCTTCAAAATATAACGTTTAATCTTAGTGAAAACAACTGACTGAGACCAATCTTTGAATATACTTATCTTTATAAATACTTACTGCGAGATTTTGCTGGCAGTAAAGACTGTTTTATAGTTGATTCAATACTTATAATATCAGGTGGGTTAGAGTATGATAAGAGACCCACCCGTAAAATCAAAACAAAAAAATTCCCTACAATTTTTTGACATACAATAATACATAAATACATCCATTCTCGGGTATGTAGAAAGGCTTTGGGGCTTTGAGTAGGGCATATGTAAGGGAGATAATGTAAGACAATAATCTTACATTAGATGTAAGACAATAATGTATCCAATATAAAGTGTGGGTCCCTTATCATACTATCTAAAATGGGATAAGAGTACATTACCCATTGTACTTGATACATTTTTGCCATAATCTCCCTTATATATGCCCTACTCATATAAATCGTGTAAATAGGCTTTGGGGCTAGCCTATTTACAATCCCGAGAATAGATGTAATGTATTCTCTAAGGTGGTTCTCTAATAATACTCTTACCCCATTGTAGATAGTATGATAAGGGACCCACCCTTAAAAAACCTTGTTATTGGATACATTAATGCTATTATCTCCCTTATATATGCCCTATTTAAAGCCCCAAAGCATTTCTACAAACCCGAGAATAGATGTATTGTATTCTTCTAGGGTGGGTCCCTTATAATACTCTTACCTCATTGTAGATAGTATGATAAGGGACCCATCCTTTATATTGGATAAATCACTGTCTTACATCCCTTTATATTGGATAAATCATTGTCTTACATGTAATGTAAGAGCATTCTCTTACATTAACTCATTTATATATGCCCTACTCAAAGCCCCAAAGCCTTTCTACATACCCGAGAATGGATGTATTTAATTATTTTATGCTTACAATAATGTCAAAAATGTAGGGAAATTTATTTGTTTTGATTTTGCGGGTGGGTCTCTTATCATACTCTAACCTTTATAAAAGTCATCGTTTATATACGTTTTATATTGCCTACTGCCTTTATTTAAACGAAGTAAATGAAAAAATAAATAAAAAAACGATGACACAAATTTGACAACTAATGGTATAAAATTAAAACAAGCCGTAAAACTTCGATGATTCATATAACTCGGAAAAAATATTGATCGGATCGAGATTTGACACGCCTGTAATAATACACAAGGCAAATAAATATACCGTGTTGCATGTCATTGTAGGAATTAGTTCAATTATTATCGAATGAGTTGTATACGTTTTCTGAAAATTTTAATTGTCTAAATGTAATCCAACTGATTTGAATTTTATACCATAGATAAACAATATTAACATAGATGGCTCACTCAAAGAATTTCGTATAAATTGGTAAAAAGTGAAAAAAAAAATTATTTTCTCACTCTTACTTCTGTCGTCCCCCCTTGGATTTGAACCTTTAATGTCAGAGTTTCAATTTTTGTTTGTTTCCTTTACCTATCCGTTTGCGCCAACCCGAGGTGTTAAATTTAGATAGCAAATTTAAATGTGAAGTCTAAAACACTAAAAATGAATTATTGTTATTTTTTTAAAGAAAACGATGGTGCTGCTTCGCGTGGTGAGGCCCCCAAGTTTTGAAAAACAAAAATACATCGCAAATACTACAGTTTACCAAAGATCTTTGTTTACTTTTATTTTATTTAACTAAACGATTGGCAACTGTTTGTATTTAAAAAATACTACAGCACAATCTAGTAGAGAATAGAGCAAATATATTTTTACTACTAGCGCTCTTCAAGACTCTAGTGATGAGGCCCCCAACTTAAATCATAAACACAAACTTGTCAATTGAGTGTTCCCACTACGGTCGGGAGTGAACCATCTATGTTAATATTGTTTATCTATGTTTTATACAAGTTGCTATGTTTATGTGTGCTATGTTTTATCTAAGTTTCGTTTCAATACGTCAAGTATATCTATATAGATTTGGTTGGATAATAAAAGTTTAACTGCATCGAGCGAGGTCAGTTCCTAGATGGGTGACTGCTAGAAAGAAAATTAATTTAATTACTATGGCAAATTGTATATTTTAGGAACGAACGAAGCGAGTCCGAATTAAGGAGGATGAGCGTAGCGAATCCAATGTGGTGAGAAAAAGTTCCGAGGTACCCTGTACTCGTTTTTTTTTAATTAATTTTATTGTCAATCTAATCTTTTCATTGCAAGCATAGATATATTACAAGAGGGGCCCAATTGGTTGAATTTTGAAACATCAAAAAAATAACCTGGCCTCCTTCGATTATCAATATAAAAATAAACAAAAATAAAATTACAATACCTTATATACTAGATCATTGAAAGTACAAACCATAACACGAACGATATGCAGGGAAGCCAAAAACAATTGATTTATTCACCTCAACTCTTTCTTAGAAGAGGTTTAAATGAGGTTACACAGAGCCCTCGAGAGCCCCAAAATAATGTTTAGGACTCTTAATGTATTGAGATAGGCTATGCCCCATCTAGTATATATCTCTATGATTGTAAGTGATTTTTTTTATTGGTTTTATGTTTCAGTTGTTGGTTTGAAGATGGTAACAATTTTTTTTGTAACACATAGAATTAAAGCCTTCTTTAATCTAGTAATTTATGATGAAATTCTATAAACTAAGAAGTGCAACTAACGACAAACTATTAGAAATCCATGTAATGTAAGACCTATAAAGCTGTTAATTAAAGAAAAAAGTTGACACAATATAATTGTGGGAGAGACACCTAGGAAATGTAACAAGCAAAATGCAAGGCTACATCTGGGAACTGTTCCATCATTCGACATTCGTCATCATTGATGGCTCGACATAATGTCATGTCCCACTATGTTTTTTTTTATTCTTCGGCATTAATTGAAGGTCAGAGTAAGTTCAGGCTCTGTCAGCGCCCTGATGAGTTAGACGTAACGAAACAGAGTGGGACATGACATTATGTCGAGCCATCAATGATGACGAATGTCTTCATTGATGGCTTTTGCTTGTTACATTTTCTAGGTGTCTCTCGCACAATTATATTGTGTCAACTATGCGGTTTTTGCAAAACTCGGTAGTATCAAATGATATAAAGAACAAAGCTTTGCATTTGTAGAGAATGGGGACAGAAAAATTGCTCTATTGCGCCATCCCGCATTTATTAAAGATCCTTGATTTGAGAAACCAAACAGTTCTTCCCCTATTATTTTAAAAAATTAAGCAGTTAATTTAATATGTATCATAAAACAAATTTGATCTAGGCGATTAATTTAATGTGTTAAAAAATAATCCTGTTAGTATCATAATTAGTATAAGTGTGAAAATAATATCATTTTGGTTTTACAGCCGCTATTTGCATATTTAATTTTTAAGATAAACTTGTTTAAAAAATTAAATTTAATGTCTTTAATATCAACACTCCTGTTCGAAAAGTCTCACTAAGAAATTTAAAGTTATCAAAATCCTATAAAAATAGTAATTATTGGATAATTAACTAAAATATTTGGGTTTTAAAAGAAAGCCAAAGCTATGTTTAAAAAATAATACAAAAAATTAATCAAGGTACAAGTTTGTTAAAAAATTAATTAGTAACTAAAGTTTATAATTTTTCGTTGGTGTGAAGAAAAACAATGTTTTAAATGGTGTTGCGGGGGGGGATGCGTGTTGAGATCCTTGTTAGTGATTATCTGTCGATAATTTAAAGTGTTAAATCTTCGAAGTTCGGAAATTAAGTGAAAATTAAATGTTTTATAAGGCTGGGTATTAGCTAAGGAGATATTTGAGATAAACACGCACTGGCCGTGTTAGATTTATCTTATAGAAAAAATCTTGTTTAATTATTTTATTAATTTGAAGTATTTTTAAAAATATACATTTTTTGGCATTTTCTCAGGTCCTTTTATAGCTGATTTATATCAAATATTTCATTAGATCAATAATAAGCTTATAATATTTTGCGTTTATTTAAGTACAATTTTTTGTATTTTCTCTTCTGCTTTATTTAATTGATTTTTTTTTTAGCTTTTTTCACTTATCTTTTGGTTGTAGTTAATATTTAAACTATTTTTTAGGTCACCTGCAGGGTTGTTCCTCTATTGAAGTTTAATTAAACAAGGTATAAGGAATTTGATATTTTTGATTATAAAACAATAATATATAGATTTAAGTAAATATAAATGTTTTAAAGTATAAAATAATAAGGGTAGTTAGGTGAGTAGTAAATAAGAATTTAGTTTAGAGTCGGTAATTAGTTCGCTTGATGGAGGTATCGCAGTAGTATTTGCACGTTTTGTCGTCGACCATAAGAATTTCAGGCATGTTAGCTGGTAGTGAATTTTGCTTACGTAGTGGTTCTAACTGGTGGCAGTCGCATAAAATATGATATACGGTGAGTATTTGGCCGCATCTTAAACATTGAGGTTTGTCTTGTTTTGTTATGAGATATCCATGCGTCAGTCTAGTCTGCCCAATACGTAGGAGGGTTAGCAAAATTTCTTCGTGTCTATTCGTAAACTATTTTACAGAAAAAAATGAAATTACATGAAGAAAATCAAAGTAATAGAAAGTATTTTTTTCTCTCATTCCACCACTGATATAGGAAAAGCAATATTTGCAATGAACACCCATAACCAGGAGTTTAACTTAATCATCCTTTTCATGAGTTTTTAAGACCTCCTGAATAGATTTTACCAACTTGTGTGTCTACCGCCTCCATGGCCGAGGTCATTAGAGCGTTAGTCTTTACACTGACCTTTGATACCTACTGGTAGAGTATGTATCAGAGAGTATGTATCAGATTTAAGTTAAAACCGACAGATCCTTATTTTTAAACTGTTCGCTCTGTTTAGAAGATAAACTGTCTAGCAAGCAAAGCATGGTCCTTTTAACACATCTAAAAAAAATGCATTCATGCATTAAAGCAATCTAGCGATGTACTGAGCCCTATTTGGATATACACTTATAGTAATCTGGCGAACTTTGAATTGCTGAGAATGGAACGAAAGTTTTTACTGTATAAAATTAATTATTACTTATTTTAGTTACTTATTACTTAGTAGTATTAGTTTTAGTGGAAATAATATTACTTTAATACAAAAAAATATTACTTAATATTATTTTTCATACAAAAAATATTACCTAATATTACTTTTTATACATAAAAATATTACTCAATATTACTTTTCGTGCAAATAATATTACCTAATATTTACTTTTTATACATAAAATATTACTCATATACAAAAATATTACTAATATTACTCAAAAAATATTACTCAATATTACTTTTCGTGCAAATAATATTACCTAATATTACTTTTTATACATAAAAATATTACTCAATATTACTTTTCGTGCAAATAATATTACCTAATATTACTTTCGTGCAAATAATATTACTTAAAATTACTCTTTACGTAAGATAATATTAAATAATCAATTAAATATCCGGAATATTTATTTCATAGATAGAGCGCTCACTTTAGCTTTATTCTATGTTTAATAACTATTAAATATCTTTTTAGCTAATTATTTCCGAAAACGCCATTTTTTGGAAATAATTAATTGGGCTTTTAGTATACGGTAAACAAT
Organism: Microvelia longipes; assembly: GCA_018340805.1. Classification (NCBI taxonomy): domain Eukaryota; kingdom Metazoa; phylum Arthropoda; class Insecta; order Hemiptera; family Veliidae; genus Microvelia; species Microvelia longipes. The sequence continues at coordinate 73,512,683 of JACMZG010000008.1, read as the reverse complement.
ACGGTATTGTATTGCATTATAGTCGGTTTCTCAGCACTCTAGTCCGAAAACAGCTAACTCTACAAAAAAAAGCGCAAAAGAGATTTTTGTAGATATTTATAAGAGAAATGATTTTTATAATGGTCTTTATGGACCTTCGAGTTTTTGGTCTCGAGATAATCCCAAAAAAGTAATATTAGTCAACCCTTGACCCTTATAACCATTTAGCTGGCACGATGTCGATGTCAATTTTCAACATGTTCATTAAAAAACAACATAATAAAATGTTAATTTTATTAACACGGTTGGTGTTATTAACATGCTTGGTGTTATTAACACTGTAAGTGTTATTAACACACCAAAACATACATCTGTTTTGGAGTATACCGAAATTCAGAACGCTAGGAATTTTTCTGCAGATGAAACCTGAAATAACAGGACTAAAAAAGCACAGATCTCTGCTATGCGTAGATTTTATTGTAAATTACAATCACGATATAACGGTAGGACTGACAAATCTCTTGTACAATCGTTGGTCAAGAAGTGCTATACATCGATTCCTTAGAGGCTCTGGCAGTTCTGCTGCTTTTTTTCTCAGATGAGAGTACAAATCTTCTCCGACAAACCCTGGACAAGGGCAGGATATTTTGTTGGCATATTCCTTAGTAGGGCAGACACAGGGTTCCAATGTATTTGGCGAAACACGAACGCAAGGTGGTGTGAATGATCCACATGGTGTGTACCCTGTCGTGGAACATACTGGGTATGTGTTTGGCTGGATGTGGCATGCGAGCTGAGTTCTTCCATAGTTGATGTCAGGAGTAATAATGAAACACCATTTATCTCTGTGCTCGGGAAAGGGTTTCGTAGGTCCGCAAGTTACAGTTGTGGCACAGTAGCAGTCAGTTTGCCATGTACACTTCTTTCCAGCACTTTTTATTTCTTCAATGCACCAATTCCCGTGTTCCTTGGCCTTACAAACATTTGGTATACCGAAGACGGACGGTATTTTGATGGGTATATTTTTGATATCTAGTTTCGGTTTGAACTCGGCTGTTTGATCGTTACCAACATCCATCCAATCACTGAATCGTTTAACACTCTTATTGGGTTCTTGTTGATTTAACAAACTATTAATTAATCTTTTAAGCATTTCTCTTTCAGTGTCTATAAAACGGACTTCCCTAAGTTTTCGTTGATCCGACTGCATTTCGTTGACAGGTACTTTACCGAACTCTTCACTAAAGGATCCATTAGAAGTACAATTGAATTTAGCTTTGACTACGGGATTAGCCTTTCCATCTGTTTTTGAATCATCTGGACTTGCCACCATGGTTCTCTCCTCTGAAGAAACTAAAAAAGAAAACACCTCTAAGAAAAATAATTCAATCAAATTTTGCATTAATTTTAGACTTTTCAAGAAAATGCTCAAATGCATATCACAGTTTATACTAAACTCAAAATCGACACTGCAAAGCACTATGCGCATTCATTAAAGCTCAGTTTATACTTAGTTTTTAACTTTCTGAAACGACTTGTTAAAAACGTCCGGATAAATTGTATAAAAGTAGTAATGCTTTGGTACATTTTAAAGCAATTTATTAAAACAGCATAAACCGGAAATTTAAACAAGAAATGGATTGTGAAACAACGAAGAACGATATTAAAAGAAATTTCGCCCAGCATGCGGACTTAGAGAAAGTTACTTATTTGTGAGGAAATTGTGATTGATTGGAAGTGTATAATACCAACACAAAAGACAATATTGTACGGAAGAGAATACAAGGGAACCCTATAAATAGCGGTTTAAGTTCTTTAAAGCCACTGATGGCCCTAGCAGTATTTTATTAGCTAAAAATAATTGCATTTTATACCTTCTGTAAACGTGTCTATACAGCATATTGACAGCAGTATCAACCATAAAAGCATTTTCTATCATCTTGAAACATAAGTCAGCAGAAAACTTTGATACTGAAACTAAACAATTTTTATTGTAAATAACCTTTATTTGTTTTACATATAGTGAAATAGAATAACAAGTGATCTTACTCACGTATTTCGGGCTTGCGATATATCGAAAAATGTCAAATGAAGAAACGTTTGGCCGCTAGGGCTACTTTAGTGAATATCGTAATCGGGTGAGGTTATGAAAATGTTTTGTTACCTGTCATAATTAAGGTTATGTTGTTTTTTATTCCTTGTTTACCTGCTTAGAATAATACTATATATAGAAGGAGCACAGGGTCGTAAACACAATGTAATTCCACTGATAACACGAAAGCCGGTTGACTGGTGCAACTAAGTAATGCTGCCAACCTGACAACAAAACATTATTTTAAATATTTGTCATAAATATCTATTCATAAAGAAAGATCGTAAAGAACAAATATAATAACTTAAAACACGTGCTGAGTATTTAATAAAACTGGTCTTAGATGGCAAAAGGGTGGCGGAATACAAGAATCTACATTTAGTTGATGAGGACTACTTATTATATATAATTTTAATAAATACGTTAAACTAAAATTTAAAATGCTTTAAATATTGTAATGCACCGATATTTATATTAGTATTTTATGAATAATCAATCATTAATTAATAATAGAACATAATAATTCAGCAACCGGAAGAATTGCCAACTTTTTTTTAGAAGATTGAATATTGTAAGGGTTGCAGCATTACTTAGTTGCACCAGTGAACCGACTTTCGTGTTATCAGTAGTGCTCTTTCTATATATATAGTATTATTCTAAGTTTACCTGTGTTTTTAATTATCGTGTGTAAGATTATTTACTAAATTACACTTCACATTTGTTTACAAAATATTTCGACTCCTGTCATTTTACAGTCGGTCAGCCATTTTTTTATAAATATCGAGTAAAACTCGATTAATCGATTTTGAAAATTGGAACTACACCTTTTCCAATTTTATTTGAGAAACCGTTATGTTTATTTGAGAATATATCAATTGTATTTGAGATTAGAAAAATATATTTTAGAAAACATCAATTGAATTTGAGAACAGTCAGTTGTATTTGAGTAGGCATTAAATGAATTTGAGAGCAGTGAATTCTATTTAAGAATTATTAAATGTTTTTGAGAACTTGTGATTTGATAATGAAAAACTCAAAATTCGGCCAATTTTTACATTACTATTTTTCTTAAATACAATTATACCTTGTTAGGTGAGAGTTGAGCAATGAAACATACACAGGGTGGAACAACTCACTTTAACCAACATTAAATCCTTAAATTATGGGGAAAACATGGTCCTAGACCTTCGAAAATGGTCTCTACTCCTAGTAAATCAACTCCTAGGAGTTCAAATTATCAATATTTTTTTTAAGCTAGGAATGCACTACATAGGGCATAGGACGAATCCAAAAAGCCATCATACATGAAAATCGGTTCATCAAGCACAGCTGATTGTCATTTGGATAATTTTCTCAAATACAATTGACAACTTCTCAAATTCAAATCACCCTTTCTAAAATGAAATTAAACAATTCTCAATTTTATATAATGCTTTCTCAAATAAAATTGACTATTCTCAACTACATTTGTTGTTTTATCAAATTCAACAGACTAATCTAATTTACATTTGATATTTTCTCAAATACAAGTCATTATTCTCAAATACAATTAATATCTTCTCAAATAAATGTGGAAAAGGTGTAGTATTTTAAGGGAGTGGGATCACTTGTTATTCTATTCCACTATAGTTTTACATTACAATAATTTTAATTTTAATTTTTCATAGGTATATATCTCCACTAATCATTAAAAATAATCATGTGCCGTGGAGGGGAACCAATTAAATGTAACATTTGTTGCTACTACACGAGATGAAGCAGTATTTTTTTGAGATCCAGTAAGTATAATATATAACTCATTACTTAAGAATTGAAGGTGCTAAGACGAGGTCCTAAGTCGTAAGAAATTAATTGGTGAGCTTCGTTACTCAGTTTGCAAGGTATTTATGTTATATCTAGTAGTTTTCCACGGTCGGCGGTATATTTGCGTAAAAAATGCTACCATTTTTACGCAAAGCCTAGAGGCCTACGCCTCTAGGCTTCGCCGCAGGAGGACGCTTCGTGGCATGCTGTCATGATATAAGCCAACTTTAAAATGTATTACCCAAAAACGTGATTTGTTTACATTATGTTATATATGTCAATCAATAAACAAACTAAATGAGACATTAAATGTTAACCATTTCTAGTAGCACATGTGTAAAAACTTTCAGCCTGATCTAAAAGTTTTTTAAGATGTGTGATTATTTGGAAAGTTTAGTAGATAATTATTGTGGGTTAATGACGTCACACATAATTCATAAACAAAAGGTTCCAGGACTTAACATGATTGATTATTGTACCAGGTTCCATTTCGATCCGAGAAATCGTTTCAAAGTTTTATACAAATATCTAGGAACGAAAATCTTGTACATAAACACACACATACACACACACAAACATACATATATATATATATATATATATATATATATATATATATATATATATATATATATATATTCTTTGATAATTAGCTAATCCTTGGAACTTTTCTTAATCATATCGGATTCGCTACGTTCACCCTCACTATTTGCTTCGGAATATGTATTGGTCGTCTTTAAGAATACGAATTGCAAGATTTGTACTACAACACGACTTCGGACCAGCTTCGCTCGTCCTCAAATAGAAATTAAATTAGTTTTATTCCCAGTTGTCACCCTTCCAGCCACTGACCTCGCTCGATGCTGCTTAACTTTTATGATCCAACGAAACCCGTGGATATACTTGACGTATTGAAACAAAACTTATACTTATTTATTACGTTAAGTAATACGCTTCATTACTTAACGTAATAAAAATAATTGGATTATTTTTCCATTTTGTACAATTTTTTTAAAAAACGTAGAACATTCATTCGATAAAAGTTTAACTAATTCCTATAATGAGATGAAACTTTGAGATGTTAAATCTCAAATTGATCAAAGAATCTTTTGGCAATTTATGGTTTTTCAAAATTTTTGCTATGTCAATATTTTCCGTTAATGACATCATATAAAAATTATATTTCTAATAGTACAACTAGACCTTAAAATTGATTTTTGTACCAATCTCCATTGATGAGGTCTTGAAAACACCTGAAACGGATAATTCAGTTGATATCCCGGTTTCGGATTTTTTGGCTACGGTATAAATCTGTCTTGTTTCTCATTAGACTGTAATGCATTGGCAAATAGTCTATGAAATAGAATGTATTCTTGAGCAAACAATCAAACATTCCAAATGAAATGCCTGGTTTCCAGACCTGCACGTTAGAACTTTAAAGAACTTGGCTGCAAGTTTTATCATTTGAACTGATAATTCTTACCACATTTGCTTTCATAATATGTCTGGTTAAAATCCCCTGTATAATTTGGGACACCATAAATGTACATTACAGATTCAACTATGATACCATAGTTGCACATAAACGTAATCTTACAAGAAGTTATATTTACCATTATCAAGACACTAGTCATTTTAGTGAAACGACAAGATGTGCTTCATTTAAACACCATAACAATATTATTGTCTCGGACCAGAAAATGTCTTCTTCGTCTTCGCGAAATCCCAAATTCACTGATGAGCAGCCTAACAGAAATATAAAATCTGTTCGAATAAATTATAAAACTGTCAAAATTATAACGTGGAAGTGACATTTGTTTGTCAATAAGAAGATCACAGACCAAGTAAATCTCCTTCCAAGACGTTGGAAATGTATAAGCTGATTCAATTCGATTTAAACAAATCAAACGCATTCAGAGGTTATAACCTGATTTTTTTAATGACGTGTGACGTCACTGCAAGAATCGGTATAGGTGGTCAACATTGAAAAATAACTATTTATTCCTACAATAACACCAATCCGAACTTTAACCTAACATGTCTAAAAAGTTTGATTTCAATCATAATCACCTTATAAACTCTTATCAACTTGTCTCCGAAGGAGAAAATTTCCTTCCTCTCAGATTTTCATTATCACGCATATATCTGAAATCATTAGATTAAAGTGATGTAGAAATTCATACAGTAATGGTGGGGGCGCGTGACACAGTGGTCAAATTCCCCCGGAATAAGCTGGTTTAGATGGACCTGCCTTTAGTTCACCCTTTCTCCACTAGTGGCAGGTCGGTTCACCTTGTACGCCACATATAAAATAATAATTTCTTCAATTCCAAAATTAAAATTATTTAAAAGGGTCTTTAACAATGTTAAAAATTGTATTAATTATTTTAAAGGTATAATTTTCATAAAATGTTATAAAAATATAAACGCTGTGTTAATTTTAAGTAGACCTGATATCGTGATAACCATGATTTGTAGACAAACATAAATATGTTTGTAAACAAACATCAAACCGGGAAATTATGAATTTAATTTACGTCTTCGTTGTCTCATTATAACACAACTTTCCGTAACACACGTTATCCTATTTTCTAATATAAAAAATTATCTTATGAACAACTAAAAAAGAAAAAAAAGTTAATGAATAAGATAAAAATTGTCTTGTTTACATTTTTTATAAACATAAATAGAAGTCCCGATTTAAAACTAATAACAATAGTAATAAGCGTACAAGGTGAAAACTAGCGCTCGGTGCGGTAGTTGATGCAACTAATCTCTGTTTTTTAGGACCACCTAAAACCAGAGAGTTGGACCACTGTGCCCCCTGCCCCCACCCCTGTATGAATTTCTACATCACTTACATCTTCTTATGGGATCTCTATTTTGTTTGCAAAACAAACTAGTCTTATGCAAGATGCTAGAAATTTATAAGGTGATTCAATTCGTTGTGAACAAACCAAACGCATTCTGAGTTTATAACGAGGCTTTTTATGAATGTCAGGTGACGTCATTGTAGGAATCGGTATATGCGGTTAACATTAAAAATTTACCATTTATCCCCGCAATGACGTCATTTCCAGACGTATAAGAATTAAGTTCTATCAGCTTGGGTCCTATGTCCTTAATTTTAACATAATTTCAACTCGTTTTGAATAAATTATGAATGACAGGGATCTTATTCTAGTTTTCTACGAAAGCTACAATATAGTTGTAACATCATAATATGGCGTTTTCATTGGTCGAAACATAGAGTTTACATTATAATAATGAGTGCATTAGAAAAATATCCATACAGCTTGTACAAAAATACATTTTTAATACATATTTATTTAAATTTTTTTTTTAATTATAATCTTAACGTTCTTATCTCTTACCAATTTAATTTTTTTAAAAACATAAATTGATGAAAAAAGTATAGTATAAAACATTTTAATAAACTTCGTATGCAGCGCTAATGTGGAATTACAAGCCTAGAGACGCTGCTTGTACGAAATGCCAACCATCGTTACGTTCGATTGGTATCACAACCCTGTACATGTGGTATTACAACACTGGCTACCTCCATGTGGTATTACAACAGTGACTACCTCAATGTGGTATTACAACCTTGTCCATGTGGTATTACAACACTGGCTACCTCCATGTGGTATTACAACAGTGACTACCTCAATGTGGTATTACAACCTTGTCCATGTGGTATTACAACACTGGCTACCTCCATGTGGTATTACAACAGTGACTACCTCAACGGGTATTACAACCTTGTCCATGTGGTATTACAACACTGGCTACATCCAAGTGGTATTACAACGCTGACTACCTCCATGTGGTATTACAACCTTGTCCATGTGGTATTACAACACTGGCTACATCCAAGTGGTATTACAACGCTGACTACCTCCATGTGGTATTATAACCCTGACTACCTCCATGTGGTATTAAAACCTTGACTACCTCCAAGTGGTATTACAACCATCGCAATTCTCGTGTGGTATAGCAACTCTCACTATGCTGTGCTACGAACCCACACATTCAAAAGTGCTGCGTTTCTCACTACTTGCGTAATGAACAATTACACGCTATTATGTTTAAATCAAGGTATATTCAAAGTCTCTCCTCACACAAGTTATCTATTCACGAACCTTTAATGAATATAATAATAAATAATATCCTAAGTCAATATTTACTAATAGACTCTCTAATTTTACTTAATTTTAGTCATGGTACCCTGCTAATTTTACTGTTAAACATATAGCTAAGTCTAATGTACTGTTTGGATCAATACATGACCAAATAAGACTCAAAGTTGATTATATGGGAGCTCTTTCGGTACTGAGATCATTAAGTCATTTGCAAATTTGGAAATATTAAGTACAGGCTTTAAATTATTCCTTTCTTCAAATGACTTAACTAAAGAGTGGCTTTCGTGAGTAAGTATTTTATGATCTGTGACCCTTGATGTCTCCATCGGCGCCGTCTATACCAACCTTATAACTAATAATTTTACAACTATCCCAGCTCCAAGTTATCAAAACACTATTATTGAAAAGATGAAATCTCTTTGGGAACTTCCAGTTAAAATTATAACTCTTTAAAGGATGATGTCTTCATTTCCTTGAGCCGGACCAAACAATTTCATAGATATGAAATTAATATGAGTTTTCCAAATATCAAAGACAGTATTAACATAAGGCTTATTATTGTTTACAGTATCCAGGCACCTGAGCAAGAGTTTTTTCCTCACCTAGTATTGTAGGTATTATAAAATATTATATCTAAGAGCCCGTTCTTATAATAGTTATTTATTTTGTTTTAATGTTTTGTTAAAGTTGTATGTTGGTTTGTTTTAGTAATTATAATATATGCGGGCCTGAGATTAGTAATAATAATGATACTGTATTTATTCTTTTGTTTAAGTTTGATTTTAGGGTTAATTAGGGGCAATTATAGTAATTACGAGCATGTGATCAGTTAAATTTATTGTTGTGTTTAAGCTGTAAGCTGAAGACTGTAAGACTGAAGCTGTAAGCTGTGGTCGTAGGGTTGTATTAGGGATTTTTTTTATAAGTGATATTTATTTTTGTTTTTAAGCTGTATATTAGGGATTAGGGTTGCATTTGCGGCAGTTATAATATCTAAGAGCATGTGACCAGTGATATTTATTATTGTTTAAGTTGTATGTTAGGATTGCATTTTGCGGAAATTATAATAATTAAGAGCATATGTGATCAGTGATATTTATTGTTTTGTTTAGATTGTACATATATTAGGGTTGCATTTGCGGCAATTATAATAATTAAGAGCATATGTGATCAGTGATATTTATTGTTTTGTTTAGATTGTACATATATTAGGGTTGCATTTGCGGCAATTATAATAATTAAGAGCATGTGACCAGTGATATGAATTGTTTTGTTAAGATTGTACATATATTAGGGTTGCATTGCGGCAATTTATAATAATTAAGGCATATGACAAGTGATATGTATTGTTTTGTTAAGATTGTACATATATTAGGGTTGCATTTGCGGCAATTATAATAATTAAGAGCATATGACAAGTGATATGTATTATTTTGTTAAGATTGTACATATATTAGGGTTGCATTTGCGGCAATTATAATAATTAAGAGCATATGACAAGTGATATGTATTGTTTTGTTAAGATTGTACATATATTAGGTTGCATTTGCGCCTATAATGGTAAATAAGAGCATTTAAACAGTGATGTTTATTGTTTTGTTTTAGTTATATATTAGGGTTGCATTTGCGGCAATTATAATAATTTAGAGCATTTGATCAGTAATATTTATTGTTTCGTTTAAGTTTTTATTTTCGTTTATGTAAGTAATTTTATAAAATAACATTTAAGAGAGCCCGTCATTAGTATTATTTATTATTTTAGGTTATTTGTTATGTTTAGGTTATGCTTGTGCTTGGTTTTAGTCAGGGGGGGTTAACTTAAATAAGGAAAAGTTTGGATTCGATTATCGCAAGCTACTAAAAATAGCGCTGCGGCGGACCGGTGCGGACAACTCATAAACTAACTCCAATAGCTTTCCAAAAATGACTGATTATATTTTTATATTTAAATTTATGAATACCATGGCAATTCTTGGTTATGACAGCTACATTTATTATTATTATAAAATGATTGTTTTCTCTATGTATTTTTCACAAAAACGGTTCGCCGTTGCATATTCTGTATTTCAAAAATTCAGAAACTAAATGTAAATAGAAACCTTTTAGCGAATTTCCTTTGGAAATTCGGCTAATGGGATAGGCGTCATGGCGGAATTCGAACCTCGGACCACGACACAAATCCGTTTCAGAGGTCCCTAATGACGAAAAAATGCGTTTCGCGAGACTTTATATATATATATATATATATATATATATATATATATATATATATATATATATATATATATATATATTATATATATATATATATATAAATATATATATTATATATATATATATAAATATATATATATGTATATATATATACACATATATATGTATATATATATATATGTATTTCTAGACACTTTCTTGTAAACACTCTATCTTTCGAACGGATTAATATTTTTTTAACCAAACTTGGTACAAAAATCAACCTTCGGGAGGACACGAACCCTATTGAAAACCAGGTTTTTGTGACGTCATTAACCCGGTTTGCTGAGTCAGAAAATTTTTCAAAAAATCGGCAAAATTCAGGATTAATATTTTCTGCCGCGAAAAAGGTCAATATTTATGTTTTTTGAGACGCTGAATCGAATGAAACCGGTCCAAAGTCGATACGACCATTTTAAGTGACCTAAAAATCGAAAAAACCATTGTAAATAACCAAAAACCAAAATTTAGGTCGATAAAAAATAAATTTCGAGTAGGGTGTCGTTTTCTATGTAATTTTGGGCACTGAATCGAATGAAACCAGTCCGAAGTCGATACGACTACTTTAAGTTACCAAAAAGTCGAAAAAACCACAAAAATTATAGAAAACCAAAATTACGGTCGTTGAAAATTAAGTTTCGAGTAGGGTGTCGTTTTCAATGTTTTTTGGGCCTCTGAGTTGAATGCCACTGGTCCGGAGTCAATACGACCACTTAAACTCAGGGTACCTGGGTTCACATCCTGGAAGGGTCGATAATTTTTTATCGTTTTTTTTTTACTTAATATAAGTTTACAACTAGAAAATAATTCTGGCGCGGAGGTCCGCATGTCGGGCGAATTTTCTTTGGATGCGAGCACTCAAACCCAGAGTACCTGGGTTCAAATCCTAGTAGGGACAATAATGTTTTATCGTTGTTTTTACCTAATATAAGTTTACAACTAGAAAATAATTCTGGCGCGGTGGTCCGCATGTCGGGCGAATTTCCTTTGGATGCGTGTTTCCGTGCTTTTTACATTATATAAGTTTACAACTACTAAATAAATAATTCCGGCGCGGTGGTCCGCTGTCGGGCGAATTTCATGTAGAATGCGTGTTTCCGTGCTAAACAACCCATTTCTTGCTTATGCAAGAACCATGCCCATTGCGTGGTTCCGGTTCATGCTTTAGAACCTAAGCAGTTACTCAATTGTCAAGCACTGCTCGTAACTCATTTTGTCTGTATTTTCCAAAGGAAATGCGCTAAAACCTTTAAAGATAACGGACTAAGCTTAAAGATAAGTAACTAATCTTTAAATTAGTGCAAATAATAGTGCGTACTGCTAATTTTAGAGGCATAGTTTTGTACAACAACTGGATGATTATGCGCATTTCCTTCGCCCGACATGCGGACCACCGCGCCAGAATTTTTAACACTTCCAGAGATCGCTACTGATGGCAGATAAGTGCAAATTTCATTTAATTAATTTATTGATTTAGTCGATTTTATTAGGTAATTACATTTAATCACATGTGTGCATCTTGCAGATTAAAATACAGGCTGCATTAAATGCCAAAATCTATCTTCTAGCACGTGTAAACTTTAGCCACTATTTCATTATTACCTATTTGAATCGATTAAATTAATAAATTACTTGAATGAAAAACTTACAAGTAATCAGAAGTGTTCTGTGTAAGCTTAAAGACGACGAAAGCCGTACGAAGCGGTACGGCTAGTTAGAAGTATGACTATACAAAGTATAAAAATTACATTTCAAACTGACTGGGGCAAAAACCGGGAAATTAAGCCACGCCCACTCAATTGAAAGGTAGTCCTCCGCCGCGCTAGTGTCGACCGGAATCCAAATTTCCCACCATTGAGTCGACAGTCTTACTGTTTAAGTATCTATAGTCTCTGGTTTTAGTAATTATATAAAATATAATATCTGAGATTCCGTGTTCCATCCTGAATTTTTTAAATAGTTTCTTTCTGTCCTGTAGTAGTTTTAAGACTATAAGAAATGTTAACATCTATTTAAAATGCAACATAATTTCTCCAAACGACAAGATTCGAGTTTGTAGTATCGTGTTCTTTTCCAAATAGCTGTTAAGCTTAAAGAAATTCTTGGAATATTAAGCTAAGTACTTAATTTCACCCAGTCGACTCCGTGTTATTTATTTAATATCAAGTAATTAAGTAAAAGTTACATCAAAGACCACTCAAGACTTAGAATTTGAAGTTTTTGTCCCCTATTTGAGTAACAAAGACAAGTTACTGAGCTATTGAAAATAAGATATGTGGAGTCACAGTCACAGGTACAGGGCGTTGGGTGACCCCGCGTATCTTGTGTTTTCATATAAATGAATTCACATCCCACTTTTCCACGCTTTTAAACATTATAGTGGATTCATCGCTATATTCATCGCAATATAATGATATAAAAAGTATCTCCACAAAAAAATTTATTGGATATAAACGCGATATAATCATGGATAGATTCTCTCTACAAAAATATAATGAATATTAACACGATATAATTATGAAAAGAGTCTCTCTACAAAAATATAATGAATCTTAACACGATATAATTATGAAAAGAGTCTCTCTACAAAAATATAATGAATATTAACACGATATAATTATGAAAAGAGTCTCTCTACAAAAATATAATGAATCTTAACACGATATAATTATGAAAAGATTCTCTCTGCAAAACTATAATGAATCTTAACACGATATAATTATGAAAAGAGTCTCTCTACAAAAATATTATTAATATATTTTAACGCGATATAATTCACGCCATGATTTTTTCTGATATGCGTTCATGAGAAAGCCATGTTTTTTTAATTCACGTCTTAAATTATCTTTACGTCGTGAGTTGTTCTAATATGCGTTTATGAGAAATTCATGTTATTTTTAATCACTTCATAATTTTTCTGATATGCGTTCATGAGAAAGCCATGTTTTTTTAATTCACGTCTTAAATTATCTTTACGTCGTGAGTTGTTCTAATATGCATTTATAAGAAATCCATGTTATTTTTAATCACGTCATGATTTTTTCTTATATGCGTTCATGAGAAAGCCATGTTTTTTTTTAATTCACGTCTTAAATTATCTTTACGTCGTGAGTTGTTCTAATAAACATTTATGAGAAATCCATGTTATTTTTAATCACGTTATGTTTTTTCTGATATGCGTTCATGAGAAGGTCTCGTTTTTTTAATCACGTTGGTTTCCTCAAATAAGGCAAAGTCAAAGACTGATTATTTTTCTTTATTACTAGTTTAAAGGAATCTAGTTTTCTTCAAGCATATGGGCTTAATATGGCTAGTCGAATCGAGGACGGGCGATGCGAGTTCGAAGACGTGTTGCAGTCTAGTATATATAGTATATATATATATATATATATATATATAATATATATATATATATATAATATATATATATATATATATATATATATATATATATATTCTTTTACTTAGACGAAACGTCAGCAAAGATATTAGTAAAAATATTTAGCTAAAAACTTCAAGAAGAAAACATTGTCAATTTTTTCCGCTTTTAATTATTTGAAAATAATTTGGTGGTGAGAAGATATAAATAAGCTAAACATTTCCAGTTATTTGTAATAAGTAAACTAATTAATAAAATTTCATTTTTGTTACATTAAGGTAATATATATATATTTATATATGTATATATATATAAGTATATATATATATATATATATATATATATATATATATATATATATATATATATATATATATATATATATATATATATATATATATATATAATATATATATATATAATATATATATAAACAAATTGTATTCTAAGGACAAGCATAGCAAGTCCAAAGTATGGAAAATGAGCGTAACGGATCCGATGTGATGAGAAAAGGTTCCGAGGTACCCCGTACCCGATTTTGTTTAATTAAGTTCTTTATGAAAAGCAATGTATACAACATTTATTTTGTGTAAACCGGAGCCATATTATATAAAGTAGATAAGAAATTGTTTATTGCCATTACATTTTTTTGTAGGATTTTTTTTATTTTTATGGTATGACAAATATTTTTTTTAAAAAGTAAAATCCTCATTTTTAGTTGAGTTATCAATGCGTAGAACCATACTGACTAACTATTTAGCTTAATTTTTTTGACTAATATCTAACACTATCAAAGTTGATTGTTTTATCTTGTTTATATAAATCATAACAGAAAGACAAAGTTAAGATGTCTTAATATTGTGACGGACTTGCAGTCTTAATGGCTTTCTCCTGTTAGTCTATCTTCCATCTTTTATAATCTTTTAACAAAAACTATAACTTATCTTATTATCTTTATATCCTTGATAAGACCAAAGTTTTCATTAATAAATGTTTAATCACAGTAAGAGAAAAACATAGTTTCACAGACTTATAAATGAATTATCCCTTAAAAGGGTTTAGTTATTTTTTATAAAATTAATTATTAATGATGGAGAATGAAAGATTCTTTATAAGGTGTTATCTTATCTCTAGAAAGGATATGAAATATTTAAAATTAACCTGCAGTCAGTCCTGCTTATTATTTAGTAAATTATTAAAACAAAACGACTCATATGAGGCTTGTGGCACAAAAGAAGTAAAGGGGTAATCAAGGGGATATATATATATATATATATATATATATATATATATATATATATATATATATATATATATATATATATATATATATATAATATATATATATATATTATATATTATATATATATATATATATATATATAATATATATATATATATATATATATATATGTAGATATAATTATAGATCCCGTAAAAGTGAGAAAATTACCCCTAAGAAAATAAAACCAATCGCAAAACATTAGCATAAGTTTTAAACTATAATTTATTATAGTTTGTATTAACTACAATATAACTAATTATATAATTTTCAATTAATAATAAATGATATCTAATCATACCATGTATGAAGTATTGTATGCATTAATATCATTTAGAGTTATTAAATTAAGCTTATTCTTTATAGGATGTATAAATTTGATTTTTTCATTTTCTACGGATGAGAAATGATAAAATAAACATGTATTTTTACTCTTTGATAAAACAAACAACGTCTTACCCTCTAGCTAAATACTAAAGATTAGTAATTTTAAGCTCTTTCTCCTTTTAAATAATATATATATGTATTAATAAAAAAATGCTTTTGCCATAAAATTATCAATTGACATATAGAAACATCTTTAAAACCAACAACTAAATAGTTTATTTTTTATTTGTATTTTTTGCAATAAAACCAGATTGTAAAAAACTAACTGCATAATTAAATTTTTATTAAAATACCTGATCCAATTAATTTATAATTGTAAATCATTTTCATAACTTAGCTAAATAAATAATTTATACCAAAACATTAGTGGAGTTTAAATTCATTTAAATTTTGCAAAAAAAAATGAAATACAACACACTTCTTAAATTAAGTTATTAACACCCACATTTATTAATTTATTTTTTTTTTTTTAAATTAAAATTAGCGAAAAAATTATTTTTTAACAAATTTGGATCACTTTATTACCGGTGTAAGTTAAAAGAATATCTTATTTTTTGGGTTAATCTTTCTTTTTAACTTGCGTGACTTAAATAATTATTTCAAAATGCGACATCGAAACATGAATAATATTTTAGTGGCTTTCTTTTATGAATATATATAAATTATATTTTTAAAATTAAAAATTAAGAAAAAACTATGTATACCCCTGTTTTTAAAGTTTAAATAAATGTTAAGGACCAAGTACTTGTATTTTTTTAAAATATTTATAATATTAAAAAATGTTTTATTCACCGCTTTCTTTTAATTGACTTTAAGTTAATTAAAACGTCAAACAGAACCTAGACAATTAAATATCATTAATATTAAATAATTTTATAACTTATTCCTTTTCCATGCTTATTTATGTCTTTATTTTTATTTTACAAAAGAAAGTCATGAAACTATTTTAATTTTAAAAATGTACTGCTATCCATATATAAAATTAAAAGATGTGATCATATTAAAGCACGCAAGATTTTTTATATTGTTCTTATTACAACTCAAAAAAATAAAACAATAATAACCAAAATAATGAGATATAAAAAACTGCCAGGCATGGCACAAAGCTTCTATGATAGTTTCACCCAAATCTGAAATTTCTTACGCAATGAGAGAGTTTTTTTTATAAATATAAATACATACATATATGTATGTATACCATTTTTATTAAATGGTGGTAATGATGAATACTATACATTATACCTTGTTGGCGGAAGCAACCTTAAACACAATTATTAAAAAAATCAACTATGTATCTCTATTAAAAATGTAGAGTTACTAACATAGAGTTGCTATATATTATATATATATATATAATATATAATTATATATATATAATATATATATATATATATAATATATAATATAAATGTATAAAATATTTGTGTTTTTTTAAAGAGCAATAATAAGAGAAGTTTTTCCGTTCTTGGCTAAACTTTTGCTCATCTCTTACTTCCTCTAATGCCCTACCATAAAAATTCCAAAAATTTAATTTTGCAAAAAATCATTTTCATGCAAATTATAATAATAATAATATATGTTTAGAAACAACAGTTCCAAATATCAGTGGAAGTAAATCATTGAAATATAGATCCAACTATTAGTTTAATGTCATTGCGTATCGTTTTAATATAAGTTAATACTTTAGTTTGCTTTTGTTATTGTTAATTTTAAAATTTAAGTTCGTCAGATAACACAATGAAAGATTAAAGGAATAAGTACCCAGAGGAGTCTGGTGACACAGATTGAAAAATCGTCTATTCTGTATTCATTATAACTGAGTAGAGATAACACATATAGGGAGTCTGTTACGTGCGCACTCAACTCTTTGGCAGGAAGTATCTACTGGTCTGTCTTTTCGATTAATAGACGTAATTTAAAAAAAAAGATTCACCTTTATGAGAATTTTTATCATGAGAGTCACATAAACCATTATCTTGGGTACATTTTTCAAAAAAGGGTAGCCTCTTAGTCGTGTAGATAGTAGCACTATTCTTATCTTTAGAAACGCCACTGAACATTATTTCATTAAAAAAAAATCTAAAAGCTTCTGCTATTAAAGTTAAAAGTAAAAATTTTAAAGCACACCCCCGTTTTCTCATATTTCACTTTAATATTTATTAAAACAAGCACTTTAAGTTTTTTTTTTTTTGTTAAATTAATAGCCTATTCAGTAGCCTTTCTCGTAAATAATACTCTGGTCTAATGTAAAAAGTTTTAAAGGAAGTGTATTTTTTAAGTGTAGATTAATAAGTGTCGTAGTGTCGTAAACCAACTATTTTCTGGAAATGTTGTGCGACTTGACGCAGTTTATGGTCTGTAATTTCCGTATAAGAGTATACGGAATAGTTTGACTTCTCGTACTTAAGCGAAAGAATTATGAGTACACAAATTAGGTCCTCGCTGAATCATTTATGTTATATATGATGTTAGAGTAAAAATTAAATTTATGTTTTATGCTACAACAGATTATGGATTACATAGTAAAAACGCCTGGTAAGTTATACTAATCGCGTAGAAAACAGAACTTACTGATAAATAAATAAAATATTTATTTGCATATATATATATATATATATAATATATATATATATTATACTACTTTTACTTATTTGATTACCGAAATTCGATACACCAGAATTCATCACCCCGACAACTCAGCTTCTAAAGAGCAACCGCCGTAAAATTGATACCTACCACCACTGAATCGACCCACCCTGTATGTATATATATATATATATATATATATAATATATATATATAATATATAATTATAAATATATATATATATATATATATATATATTATATATGTGTGTGTGTGTGTGTGTGTGTGTGTGTGTTTTTGTGTATGTATGTGTTAGTGTGTTTATTTATGTATATAAGATTTTTCAATATGAGGCCTCCACGATATTTTATTATCAATATGTCTTGGTAATAATAAGATCTCTCTGAACTAAACTAAATCTATAGTCATAATAAAGGGTTTCAGTTTTATCTTTATTAAGCTTTAACTAGGTGGCGTTGCTCCAGTCTAAAGTATCTTCAAACACTATACTTTGTAATAAGTCAAAGTTATCGCCACAGTCAAAAATAAAAAGAATAAGCTCTTTATACGATTCTTTCTTTATACGCTAGTACGAATTATTCGTCAAAACATGCGAATCGTCAGGGTTGCATAGAGATGCATGGAGAAGAGAATTTGGGAAGGCAATAAACATTCTCCAGTTTGATAAGCACGATTAAACGAACTGCAGTTTGATTAACCCGATTAAACAAACTACCGTTTGATAAGCCCAATTAAAAAGACTGCAGTTTGATAAGCCCAAAAAAACAGACTGTAGTTTGATAAGCCCGACTAAATAGACCGCAGTTTTATAAGCCCGATAAAACAGACTGCATTTTGATAAGCCTGATATAGTCAAGCTCGAGTATATCACGAGACCGAAGTACTATAACCCTAAACTTTGGATAATTATAACACTCTAAGGAGGAGCAAATCGAGTTTGAAGTTGTTTGGAAAAGTCCCGAGGTACCTCGTACCGATTTTTTTAAGTCTGCTAAATGATTTCATGGCAATAAGACGAGTGAAGCCATCGTAACATACAATGGTTTCATTGTCAACTCAACCAAGTTTCACAAATTGTTTTTGTTAGTTAAAATTTAAAATTAAAAGAATAACGAACTAATTTTATTGTTAATATCAGCCCGTTCATAATTGTTCCTTTTAAACATTATCTCTTATAGAAATACTAACTAATTTATTGTTCATTTAAATGAAATATAATGAACTATAAGAAGTTATATTTTAATTTGTGGTTTTTGAGCGTGTATAGGGCCATTGTTGCATTATATGTTTATGGCCGAGTTAGCTATGGTTATTGTTACTTGGACCAATTAGCCGGGTTATTTCTCCGAACACGGTTTTTAATACAAGGAACATTTTCGTCAGTCAAATTAAGTGGATCGAATTTTAAAGGAACATGTTTTTTTTTAAATAAATGTTAATATAATCAAATGGTTATGTTTTATAAGATTTAATGATATTAATCCAGCGTTCACACTGAATAGTATTAAAGACGCGATCTTTCCAACGACACATTTCGTTTAGTTAAAAATTAATACTTATTATTTATTCAAAATTTAGATATCGTTATTTACTATGAGGAGCGAAAATTCCTGCATAACATTTAGTCACACCTCTCCACCAAATCTTTTATAATTGGTTGGGAATAACTGAATCAAATTCTTCTTTGTTATCAATTAATTCGTAGCATTGTTAAGTTTCAAAAGCTTATTTGAAAATTTACGAAATTTTCTTTGGTTGATTTTTTAATGAATGTTATTTCGGAAGGTTTGGACGGACGTCAGTCAACGAGTCAAATGTGTTATTTTAGACGTATGAAAAAGATTTGAATTGCCAAGGTGCCAGATCTCAGGCTACCGCAGGGCGCTAATGACTACCTGTCTTATATATCATTGTAAGAACACCTTTCTGACAGATTTACTTGAGAAATATTCAAAACATTCACAAATGTTACTGTAAGTTATTTTTGTGCCCGAATATGTAAGAAAGAGTATAAATTTATAAGACGATAGACTTGAATATTGTTTAAGCTTAGTTTTAACAAACTTAAGTAAAAAGTCTATGCTAACCTAAAAAAAAGTTGTTGGACAGCACTCTAAGTCGTAAGTAGCAATTGATCTGAAAAGATTTTATTCGAGAGTTTATAATTGATCACTCAACATAATATATTTTTTAGAATTTTTTTATAGAGTACCAGCAAATTATTTAGAGTCAACTTATAAAACAAAGAATACCTTCGATTGAATTATAATTCATTACAGACGTGGGTTTTCTATTACTTCGTTTACACATGGAGTTGGCACATGGAGATGGCAGGGGGTTTAACCCCATCTGTTCACATGGCATTTTTAACCTATAGGTTAGACTTTACCCTGATAAAAAATAAGGGGAAGTTGAACACGGGGTTAAACCCCCTGCCAAACACCGCGAGTGAACGGAGTATATAATGCATACTCGCTTTTTGTAAAAATTAAACTGTATAGAAATAGGCCGTCAACCGTAATATTATAAATGAATGATGGGGTATTAGTTTTGGTTACAGAGGGAGCATATAGCATTAAATAGTGTCACCACTGCACTGTTTTAAAAGTAAATTGAGATGCCTAGGACAACGTTGTCCTACATTAAAATTAAAAGTACTGGAGAAGTTAAAAGTTCGTATTTTCCCTCTTAATGCCAAACTTGCTTTATGCCAACAGCATACTTTGGTCCTAATATTTTTTTGTTATTACTTTTCTTCATTATACCGTACATATATAGGAAAATTATTGTGTTTGCAAAAAAAAACCGAAACCGGGATTAAACCGCACCTGAAACGGATAATTCTGGTGATATCCCAGGAAATTTTTTACTAAAAATATGAAGCTTGTAGGTCTGCATATAAAAAATGCCCTCAAGGGTATCGAAGGTCCGCACCAAAGTAATATAAACAAAGCATGCAGTCCACATTTTGTCCGCCAGGGAGTTTGCTCAAAAAACGTAAATCCTTAGTGGCTCATGCGCAGTTATTCCAATTGTAACTATTTTTTTTTAATTTTGAGCCAGCTATCAGCTGATTACGCATGTCTGAATTTGTTTACACAGGTTAGTATAGGAGTTTCCCTACTTGGTTTATATATTACTTTAGTCCGCACCTAAAATCTGATCTAGTTTTCAAGATATTCAGCTTGCATATACGTTCGAAATCTAAAAGTTTACAAACCAAATTCATACCATTATTTAAAATAAAAATGATACATTATTAAAAACTTACCATTCAAATGAAAAATGCATAATCTCACGTACATTTTATAAATACTACATATCAAGCCAAACCCATTTATTTTTAAACATCCCAAAACTTGTACTATACGGGTTATTGAAGTCATCGGATTCAGTAATCGATAGCCCCCCGGAGGAAACTCACTTGAAGTATACAAAGATTTGATGGATGTAAATCAAAATTGATGTGGCTCTGCTAGTGCCCAGTAATACGATCTTAATAATGCTTCAAAGGTTCCGACTGAAAGATCCTTCTGTGCTTAATATTGTTCTAGAAAACATTTTGAGCTACAGATACTACATTATGAAATAATAAGAGCATCATTACGGTCTAAGAGAATGATTTATGAAAAGGCGTTGATGATTTGCCTCAGGCTTAACGATCATAGAGGGATCGTTAAAAAGCTTGTAAGGCGCGAGCCGCATACTCGAGTTACGCCCTCGCCAAAAGATCATCTTGGTAGTTACAAGTTAAGCTGTATAGTAGCGAAATAAAAGACTACATTAAGCTCTTATGATTGTATTAAGTTAAAAATTTAACGATATCTTAGACTAATCTGTTCAGAGAAAGGAAAAGTAATTCATAGTATAATAGTATGTAGCAGTCTAGCACTAAGTATCCGGGATGTACCAAGTGCGAAATTGAGCCGATAACAGTGTTATGTGGTCAGGCTTACTTTATTATAAACTTCCTTTAAATCAATGCTCACCTTTTCTCTGTGCAAGCAAAAGCAATAGCTCCTGCGGCCGGAGGCGGGCGCAAGATTCAGAAGGGCGCAAACTTATGAAAAATAAAATAAATTGTAATTTAGATAAAGAAATTCGATGGGACGATTAAATTAATAATAATGAAGACTCACTGACCTCGATCTAACTTTTATGATCTTACAATGATATACATATTTATAAATATAACACGAAGACTTAATATATATAATATATATATATATTATATATATATATATATATATATAATATATATATATTATATATATTATATATATAATATATATATATAATATATATATATATATATATATATATATATATATAATATATATATTAATATATATATATAGTGGTGTGTGTGTGTGTGTATATGGTGTCCCTATGCATGCCGAATTTTAAAACCAGCTGACACTTTTTACATATTAATACACTCACACACACTTATACACACACACAGACAACTTTATGAAAACCATTTAAAAGGTTTTAATACGCCTGAAACGGATTATTGAAGTGACATCCTCTTCAGTTTCAGACTCTTTTTAAAACACAATTGTTTTCCTTTATACCCATGGTATAAATGAGGAAAGTTAGTAAGTACTAAAGTAATATACGAGTGTAAAACATGTAGGGAAACTCCTATACTAATCTGTGAAAAAAATCTGACATGTGTGATCAGCTGATAGCTGGCACAAAAAATAAAAAATAGCTAAAATTGAATTAACCGTGCATGAACCTTACAATTTACGTTTTTTTACTTAATTTTATTGGCAACCCTGATAACACTTAGTGATTTTTACTTTTTATGTGTTTTCGTATTTTAATATGTACATGATAATTTAATGATTTTGTATTAAATTCTGTGCCATATTTGTTACGATAATTTAGTTAAAGAAAAAGAAAAACTATAGTAAAGGTAAATCACATGTTTTATTAAAATTTTGAAGATCATATAAACGACAGTGTATTGCGTTAAGTATAACCTAAAACTTCGATTGCTTTTATTATATAACAAAATTATAGGTTAATGTTGTTAAATTACTAAATCTTTAAAAAAAAAACCTATTTTTAAAGATTCGCACTTAAACCTCTATTGGATGTGACAAAACGTATTTTTTACACCAAATATTAACATTTTATACTAAAATTGATAAAGAAATGCAATAAAAACAAAAATTTTGAATACTGTAAATAGTTTGTTTACATTTACAAGGGTAAAACAAAATGGCTGCGCCCATAGAAAAACTTGAGCCAACTCGCTGGTGGACAAAATGTGAACTACATGTCGAGTCTGACAGAAATTGCATTTGTTTCCCTATTTGGTTTATATATTACTACATGGTTTAGACAAAAGTAATTTATTAAATTAATTGTTTGCTCTATAATAGACACAAAATAAAAAAGCAAATGTTCTAACTAACTAATATTTAATTAAACAGAATTCATTAATTCGATATGAGGGATTATCTAACAGAGGTATTTTAATTTTGTTAGAAAACTGTTTCTTATTAAAACTAGTTATTGAGTCAGGTAAGTGATTAAATAGTTTTAGTCCAAAGTATGTAATGTTATGTCTGGCAGTCTTAGTCAGTCCGTGCTTCCTTATAAGTAATTTATTTGCTCTGTCTAGTTGGATACTTGTAGATGCTGTTAATTTGGTCGTATTCCTCTCTGGTGTCATAAATATAAGTAAGGGTCAGGTAACAAAATAGTGCATATAAAGTTAAAACATTTTTTACTTATTCAGTTTGCAAAATTCCGAAATCGGGATTTCACTTGAATTATCCGTTTACGATATTTTTAAGACCTCTTGAGTGGTTTTTACAATATTGTTTGACTGTATGCGTGTGTTTTTTATCATCATAGCTCCCAGTGTAGCCTCCTATTTTTTTACTAAACTACAATAGTAACACAAAAATTACTAATAAGATTAAAGATAGCACTACATAAAGACTTAAAAAACTAAATAAAGAATAACGTAAAACAAAGTATTTTGTTATTCTTCCAAACTCCTGAAAAGGCTGATTATCAGGCTATAGACAATTTATGTAATAATTATTTGGAATACAGTATTTTATTTTTATTTCTTACTAAATTGATTGTATAGTAACTAAAACATCTTTAGTTATACAATATTTTTTTATAATGCTTTATTTGATTATAATTTTATTAACTACTGTTTATAAAAATGTTGATCTTCCTGTGGTGACCGCGTTAATGTAGATAAAGAATCCGACGTTCCGCTTCCACTGTAGAAACACAATGCTCTTCAAAACTGAACTCAATTCATTTTGTAGAGCATTGTGTTTCTATCCATGATGTCCTACATCCTTGAAGATGCCATCCCATACTGGAAGCGAAACGTCGGATTCTTCATCTACATTGACGCGGTCACCACAGGAAGATACAAATTTTCATGACAATAACCGCGGAAGACAACGAAGTTTATTAACTACTGTTTACATTCAGAAACCGTTAAATAGTAATATTTCAAACTTTTAAAACTGATAAAGTAACTGCAGTTATTTAAAAAATTTTGGCGCGGTGGTCCGCATGTCGGACAAATTTCTTTTGAAATACGTGTTACAGTGCTTAACAATCAATTTCTTTCTTAAGGTTTTAGCTTATTGAAGGTACAGGATTGAATAGATTTGGGCAGTATAACTTAAGCAGTTACTCAATTATCAAGCACTGCTCGTTTACTCACTTTGTCTGTATTTTTCAAAGGAAAATGCCCATATTAATATATATATATATATATATATATAATATATATATATATATATATATATATATATATATATATATTATATATATATAGTATACATATGTAGATTAGATGAAGCTTTTTGTATATACACATAAAGTATCGCAAAACTTATTTCTTCGTGATCAGGGACCTTTGAAACGGATTTTGGCCATGGTCCGAGGTTTAACTCCCGGTATCATGGCTATCCCAAAAGCGAATTTTTGAAAAATTAGCAATCAAGTTTTAACAAATTTTTAGAATTTCTGAAGTATATATCTTTTTCTTCCCTTAAGTTTCTTAAGTTATCCCCCCCCCCTGGATTATTTGACGTCTTATTTTTATGATTATCAAAAGCTAAATGTAATATTACGTCAGTCTCGCATCGCTCAAACACAGAATAAAATGTATCATATGTATCACTCGCTTTGCTCGTCTTCAGAATCAGAATTTCATGATTAACTATCTTACTTAAATTGTAAGATAGTTTTACTTTAGTCTCGGCACGCTTTCAGAAAATATAATAATCCGAAGACAGGGTGTCATTGTACTAATGATAGTTCTCAATATTGCATAAAGTTTGCACTCAAGCAAATGATATTTTAGTGTTCTAAGTGAAATGTTGGTTCCATTTAAAAACTCACTATATAAGTATAATTTTAATCATAAATTAAAACATTTAAAAAGTTTCTTTTTGTGGACTTATAAAAAAATATATAAATAAAAACAGGTTAATTAGACAAAAGTCCTTTATTGTTTAATATATTATAATAACTAAGCTTTCGACTAAAAATTAGTCATCATCAGAGTTTAAAAAATATAAAATAAACTCCGATGATGACTAATTTTTAGTCGAAAGCTTAGTTATTATAATATATTAAACAATAAAGGACTTTTGTGTAATTAACCTGTTTTTATTTAAAACATTTACTTTGATGAATATGAGGATTTGGAAAAAAATGTTAAAAACAATATAAAAATAAAATTACGATACATTTAAGGTAGGTTTTATAACTTGAACAAAAACTTAGACCCCCTCCTATTCTTAGCTAACATCGGAATAAAGTAAAATTCTCTTTGAACTGAATTCAAGACTTAAGACTCAGTCCGTGGCTTACTTTTTTTATTGTAGTAAAAGTTAAAGGAGATCACTTTACGGTCTAGCTGGGGGGCATCAAGTTCCACCGGGAGCTAACCGCTTATGGTCAAATGTATTTTATACTTGTCTTAAAAACACTCTACTAATGCCCATCCCTCGTTCACTCCGGCATATTTAAGCGCTTTCATACCCGAGCTAAAAATAAAAAAAGATAAATTGAAATGAATCTTGTTTTAAATCATAAGTCAAAAGAAATAAAAAAAATTATGTCGTAATTTTTCGCTTAGATCTTGTTAACAAATATTTTTTGAGGTTACGAAAAATCTTTGAAAAGAAATTAAAAGAGGTTTGAGGTCGGTGGAGTTTCGGACGTCGGATCTAGATAAGCCTAACAGCTAATGAATCCTTGTTGTAAAGGATTTAGTGACGATTCTTATCGGAATTAGCGAGAATCCAAGTCAAAGATAGAATACCATATCGAACTGTTTTGACGATTAATTAAGAAGATGCGTTGGTTCCATTATACAAATTTGAATTCATTTGACATTCTTTATCATGCAAATCATTGTATCGACGACTTAGACGAGACGATACTTGTGAAGTTTTAAGTGACATAATATTGGAGAAATATTTCATGATTAAATTACATGCCTCGTTTGATATGTATTACGAAATAAATTGTATGCTGATTTAAAAGACGATAATGCTGCTTTATTTTTGTAGTACAGGATTGAATAGATTTTTTGTTATCATTGTAGAAAAAAGGGAGACGGGCTACCTCGGAACTTATCCTCATCACATCGGATACGCTACGCTCGTCCTCCCTACTTTAGACTCGCTTCGCTCGCCCTCAGAGAGTAAATATATCCATTTGATTTCCAGCTGTCACCCGTCCAGGCACTGACTACGCTCGATGCTACTTAACTTTTATGATATATCAAAAATTATAAATAAACGTTTCGTATTAAAACGAAACCTAATGTACTTATTTATTACGAAAAGATATATATTGAACCAAATTTCAACTTAATTGATTAATTTTCCGATTTTTTTTAAAATTTCTTAAAAAAATGTATACAAGTCATTTGATAAATATAAAACTAATGCTGTTAACGAGATGAAACTTAGCACATATGTTATTCTTATACATGGCTACATGCGTGCTAGATTTCAATCATATTGCATCATTTTCCCGCGTTTTATGATTTTTGAATTTTTTTTGAGTCATTATTGCGGGTTGATGACGTTATTAAAAAATATTTTATGAATAGCACAACTACAGTGATAGACTAATATGTGTACAAAGTACAAACTCTCTAGCATAAATACACTGGGAGCCTCGATGATAATAGACACACATACATACACACACATGCACACAGACAACTTTACGAAAACCACTCAGGTGGCACTAATAACCGGTCACACCGGTCACACATTTATACCAACGGTATAAATGGAATAGTAATAATAGAAATGCTAGTGCTGGGGTTGGAGTCTGGTTTCCTATTGAATTTTCTCCAGATTTCTTGCTTACTTGCGCACCAATCTAGTTCTTTCTTGGGTTTCCAGTTTATGGTTTAATAGTAGCATGTTTTTATCAATTTTCTTAGATTTTTCAAAGTTAATGCGTATTTCTATATTAAAGTTTTTCATAATTATGCATGCCCTTGCTTAATAAGTTCTGCACAACATATAGGGTAGTCATACAAGGCTCAGTTTATGCTGATTTTTAAAATGCTTTCCGCACTTCCTTTTGAAAAAATTGAAAATAAATCAATACAAATTTTTCTTTGGAACTAAGGTTTGAACCCGGGCTCCTGAGTTTGGCTATTTTGAGTACTCAGTTCGACTCTGGACATCATTCATTTCACTTGGAGTCCCAAAAAAAGTATTAAAACGTCACCCAACTCAACTTTTTTTGGGTACCTCCGCATTGCATCTTTTGGTGTCTGAATAAGAAACCTCCCATAACAATTAGAAATTGGGAACTTTATTTAGACGTTGAAACATTTCAAAAATGTAAAAAATATTTAAAACAGATTAAAGCGAAATAGGGATGTGGATGTCGAGTTAATTAATACGAGTTAATTAATACCGTAAACTAGTATTAATTTTTCCTAGTAGTCCTCTCTAGATGGGGCGGTCTCACGATGCAAACAAAGATTTTCAGTCCTTTTGATCATAATAATAAATAAAAAATTAAAAGCTGAACCTTCAAAACTTTACACTCTAGACCGCATGCCTCGTTATCCCCGAGTCCCTTCATCATTAAATACGATTAAAACTTATGCTGGTTAAAATTATATTTTAAAGATCATAATTGGTATAGAAACTTAAAATGTGTGTAGTGGTAAAACACAAAAGGGTTATAGTTTTAGTAATATTCCATTACGCTTAATATTATATTATAATATTTTATATTATTATAATAATTGTGAAAGACGATGAAAGGAAAAGGGTAGATCTAGAATTGACGCTCCGCTATTATAATATTCTCACCTTTGTTTACCTTGGATCTTTTACCTGAACCCTATGACCCTGTCTTTGTGTTAATTTAGCGGTCCCCTGAAGGCAAAAGCACGCTCCTTTTAGTGCCTAATTATAAGACTGAGGAGTGTATCTTTAAGGTAAGCGTAAACATGATTTGTATAATTATCTTAGAAATATACAAATATTATTTATGGGAATCAAACAAAAGAAATCAGGTAAAGCATATAAAGGTTAATTTAAAAGATATTAAAAAGCGAAACAGTCTCAAACCCTTTGTGGTACCATTGACTTTACAAGTATAGTTTTGGAAACAATAATACGCCACAGTGCTATTATTCTCTGGAGGAAACCAAAAACTATAGTCCAAGAGCCCAGGGGTGTTTTGTTAATAAAAAGTAAACCCCGCATAGCACACTTTAAGTTACATTTAGGGTGTACGGCAGCTGCTGATTCTTTAATCTATATATTTTTTCTTCGTTTCCATAACGAAGAATTTACTAACAGCTATTACATATAACTTCATCAATATTGCCAGTGGTGATCTAGATTCTCTCGTTTATAAAAATTGTTCATTCTTTTTTTAAAAGTCTTAAACTTTTCATAAAAAAAATAAAATAAAAAGTTCAACATTTGAATTACATTCACTCTTGAAAAATTATTATTTTGACACATTTTGTTTGCAGGACACATCATAGTGCTTGTTATCTGTAAAAATGTTTTGTAGAGTACCTGGAAAATTGCAGGGTCAGGATTATTTTAGTATTCTATCATGTTTGGGATAATGGGTTCCAACTTATTCCGAAGAGGATCCTTCTTTTTATTTTGATCGTTGAGACAGTTAATCTTGTTTGATGTCGAAGAAGGTTATGATTCAACCCAATAACTAAATTATTGTTTGAATTTATGACTATAAAGAGATGATTATTACGGGATTTGAAAGATTTTTTTGAGTTGTAGCATGTCAAGAGGAAAAGTGTGAGAATGGTTGCATACCCCCTGCAGGCTTTTCTCACACCCCGTCAAACAAAACTTCCAAAACTCTTTCACACTTTACTCCCCTCACACCCACTATCAACTGAGAATTAAAACTAGTCTAAACTTTTTGACACATAGATTCCAGTTTGAGACATTTCTAAAATTAAGTTTTTTGTTTTCAAAGATACACTAACGAGAAAATAGTACTATCATTAAAGGATTGTAAATTACTCAAATTTTGGGTTCAAGTTACCATTAAGTGAAAAGCATATATTTGATGCAACAAGCATCAATGATATCGAATCGATCTGGTACAATCGTCTTAATAAATTAGGTTTTAAAGTCTTTGGGTGTCTTGTGTTAAAAAAAATTAAATTATCTGCTCAAAAAGTGGTCAACGCTGGAATACCTAAACTGTGTCATGATCATAACTGCGAAACATCGGATAGTATTTGTCTATGTCATCAACTTAAAAGCTCTAATCAAAGAAAGACATAAAATATCATAGTTATAACTGCTAAGCGTCGCGTAGTATTTGTCTATGTAATTTGCTTAAAAGCGATCATCACGGGAAGAGCTAAACTGCCAACGAATAGTATTTGTCTATGTCATCAACTTAAAAGCTATACTCAAAGGAAGATATAAAATATCAAAGTCATAACTGCTAAACGTCGAATAGTATTTGTCTATGTCATCAACTTAAAAGCTTTAATCAAAGGAAGACATAAAATATCATAGTCATAACTGCTAAACGTCGAATAGTATTTGTCTATGTCCTTTACTTTAAGCTATCATCACGGGAAGAGCTAATCTGCGTAGCTATAACTGCGAAACATGCCCAAAGTATGTGACTAGGCCAGTAACTGAATCAATTAGGATCAGCTGATGATATTATGCGACTATAATTTATAGTCTGTCTTATTAGTCTGGGCATTTTATGATCCTGTTTTAGGTTAGAGGTGTTGGCAGATCCTCATTACTCTCTCTGTGCACCCCGTATCATTCTTGTCTCTTTTATTGTCATCTTCTATTTACGTAATAATAGAATTCCATTTTTATTTCATGCATGCAATATTTTTAAGATTGGTTAGGTTCTTCACCATTAAAGCTCTTTATTGACTTTCTATCAAGTATTAACCCTTATGAGGTTTGGTCAGATGAGGCAAATATAAGGGAAAGATGGGGAATGATCCTATTTAGGCTTCGATACCTGAATAATTATTATAAATTATATTTAACGGGCCCTGTTTGTCATATTTTTCAAGTGCTGGTATAAAATACTGTTATTTTTATAAAATAATAATAAACACGAACAATATAAAAATTAAGAAGCCCTTGTAAACTTGGCCGCTTCGTGCTTTTCCGTAGCCATTCGCGTTTACAAGTTTTTGTAATTAGCATAATGCCACAATATTAGTGAATTAACAAAAAAAAGTCGAAAGATGCAAGTTTTTTTACACAATGTTGTAGAAATTAAATAATATAAACAATAGCTTTACATAATATGTATTTCCTGTACACAATAGTATAAAAGTAGACAATTTTAGCTTCCTCAGATAACTTTTCAGATAAACTGAGTTCTTAAATTTTATCGTCATTATTGTGGGTAATGACGTCATGCACTTTTCATAATCATTAATTTTTTGAACATTTATGAGATCAATTTTCGTACCAAGTTCCATGTAAATCAGAATACTCCCGAAAGTTACAAAGTCCCCTAAAAAGGTCTGATAATTAATTTTGCATACACACCCACACACACACACACACCACACATATATATATATATATATATTATATATATATATATATATATATATATATATATAATATATATATTATGTGTGTGTGTTTGTTTGAATGTATGTATCTTTAAATAAAACCCTCCCCCCCTCTCCATGACCTTAACATCATAATCTCATTTCCTTCAGAAACTTCATTATGATTTCTCGTCAGCGAGGGAATACAAGTTAACATTCCTATGTTTAAATCCATAAAATCAGAGTAACAGCGCTGAAGTTATTTTTATCTAAAATTATCATAAAAACTCCCCATATGTAACCAACTTTGTCCTTAAACTATTTAAAACAAACACCAAAATAACACCTCCGACCAACCACACCTTACAGCTAAATACAAGTCGGCAATAAAACCCCTCAAATTGATTTACTGAATCTAAACCTATAAATTTTCATATTCAATTGAATATCGAAACAAGGCTTGATAATTATTTTGATTATTTATTGCCGTTCGAGAATACAGCATATCAGCGAGGTATAAACCTCATTTTAATTCAACATTTAAAGATCTTAATATGAAGCCTTCTCACGGAGTCCTTTGATTATAAAAAGGTTTATTTAGACAATTTTATAAGAAATCAATTTTTAATCAATTATAATTTGAAGGATGCAGTAAATTGATCATCAGTTTTCATGATTGTTTTGAATACCATATTAATAAATAGTCGAAGGTTTACTTTTAATCAATAAATAATAACGGAAAATAATAGATCCTCTATTTTCCTCAGCAGGGCTGAATATATGCTATTGACACCCAAAGGCAATTTATTATTTGCACTTTCCTCTTCGTTGGCTAGGTTCTCCTACACGTATTTAAGAATATAATGATTCGTAATTATATCATGGAGTTAAAAACTGATTATAAACTCAGGTCGCCAAAACGTGGAGACAGAGGATACAATACGGGAAATTATACTTGACCCATTACACAAACACCAGAACCGTCTTTTACAGCACTAGATACTAGTCTCTTTTTCACCCACGGTTACTACCACAAAACGCTTGTTCTACACCTCAGTCCAAATAAATAAAAAAAAATATATGTTCTTTAGTTAACCTTAGGCCACAACACTCTAGACATTTTATAATCACTTTATTTGATAAATCAAGTCTAATTCGACCGAAGTAATACGACCTTAAACTTTGGATAATTATGCCATTCTGAGAACGAGCAAAGAAAAATAGTGAGGTATCCAATTTGTAATAATTTATTTAGATAAAACAAATGTATAACGCAATAATTATTCTAGTACGAAGATCCGCGTTCAAGCACATTTCCTTTTAAATGCGTGCGTAACCATCCATTTTTGGCTTCAGCCTCCAGTATTTGCTTTAAACTATGAGCAGCAGCACTTTTACTCGTCTTTTAAGTTAGCTGGATTTTTTAAAATATATGGCTACAGTCTTTATTTTAAATGAAATTATTTTAAATGTAAAGCATAAATGAAGCATTAACTAATTACAAAAAATAGTGTACACTTCCAGTTAAAAGACATAAACATAGTACTTTTATAACCAATAAAATACAATTGTACATTTAATTGAAAAGTAAAAGAAGCCAAAAAAAAAATTAAGCAAGGATGCACACAGTTCAATAAAAAAAAAAAAAAAATTACTCGGTAAGCGGACCTCTACATCAGAATTTTTGGTCTTCAAATATAGCTTCTGTATATAATTATATCATAGTGTGTCTGCCTTCTAGTCTTCAATGTAGCTTCAGTAAATAATTATATCATTGTGTGTCTGCCTTCTAGTCTTCAATGTAGCTTCAGTAAATAATTATCATTGTGTCTGCCTTCTAATGTAGCTTCAGTAAATAATTATATCATTGTGTGTCTGCCTTCTAGTCTTCAATGTAGCTTCAGTAAATAATTATATCATTGTGTGTCTGCCTTCTAGTCTTCAATGTAGCTTCAGTAAATAATTATATCATTGTGTGTCTGCCTTCTAGTCTTGTATGTAGCTTCAGTAAATAATTATATCATTGTGTGTCTGCCTTCTAGTCTTGTATGTAGCTTCAGTAAATAATTATATCATTGTGTGTCTGCCTTCTAGTCTTGTATGTAGCTTCAGTAAATAATTATATCATTGTGTGTCCGCCTTCTAGTCTTGTATGTAGCTTCAGTAAAAATTATATCATTGTGTGTCTGCCTTCTAGTCTTCAATGTAGCTTCAGTAAATAATTATATCATTGTGTGTCCGCCTTCTAGTATGTAGCTTCAGTAAATAATTATATCATTGTATAATGATACAATGATATAAAAAAAGCAAAGTCAAAGTCAAAGTAGCATCAATAAAAATTATATGATTATTTTTCTACCCTCGGTTATTCAAAGTAGCAATAATGAATAATTATATAAATTTGTGTCTGCTTTTTTGTCATCGTCGTATGTCTTTTTAATAATAGTATTTAGATTTGACGTGAGTTCCTTTGTTATGCATTACTAATTGAACGAACGTCATTGACTTCTTTCGTTTCTGAAGTTTGAGATGACGTGAATGTTTGAGTGTTAATGTGTTAGTACGTGCCCTGCTAAATGGCGTGAACATGATCCGATTTTAATAAAACTTAGTGTACTGCAGAGGTGTATAGTGTTTGCTTATGGTGCAACCAATTTTTTTAAAATGGCAGCCAATGTGGCAGACCATTTAAAAAATTGAGCATAACAAATTAAAAAAATGCTCTGCAGAGTACATAAAGAAAATATATTTATAACATGCATAGAATTATTAAAATAACCGATAAATTTTTATATTACTGCAAATATTGTGGATACATTTTTATTAGATTCTGACATAAGTTCCTAATGCAACGCATTAACTAAATCACAACCTATAATGGATCTATATTTATCATATAAGACGTAAAATAAACTGTATTTCAACCCATTTCAACATAACTAAAAAATTTTAATAAGGTTTATTAGGCGTTAATACCGACAAACAAATACACAGTTCTGATTAAAGGACACTTACGTGTTGCATAACCGCCAATAAGTGACCGGTTTTAGTAGGTTAACGATATTGCACTGACTTATATATTGAATCAAATTATGCCATAAATAATATATTATTAAGTAAAAACTTATGTTTCTCTGTAAAACAATTAAAAATATAATTGTACTCAAATATACTAAAATAGGGAACAAAATAATAATAGCAAGTGTTTGTTATTGAACGCATGTTTTTATATTGATTAAATTACTGCAATTTAATACGTCACATAATTTAAATCAATGTTTGTTTCTTTTGAAGCAAAAAAGTCATTACTAGCTCGTGTTTCTACAATAAAATTGATCTAGATGAGGCGATTATTATAAGATATGATTTTCAAGTTCCTTATTATATGCTAAGTATTATAAGACTCGTTAGACTAGGTTCACTTTCGGTACAATACACCGATGTTTTTTGATCACGAAATTCTCGATATCGGTGTTTAAAGAATAACAATGAAACAGTTTCACTATATAAATACTTAGATTGTCATCTGTATAATGATGCGCTCGAGGTTTATAATAGTTCGTCTCAAATTGCGAAATGAGACATGTGTCTAAATATATCGCGGTTACAAATCATATTCTTTTAACTCATTTACATTTTAGAGCAATAATAAGCCAATTATTATTTATTATAGTAGTTTTATTGATGGTTAAGATGGTTAAATGTAATACACGTTATATTCACATTTATCGTGTTATAATCGGTGTAATACAATGATAGTTGTGTTTTATAATTGAAATAGGTGAGTTGAGAATCATTAGAACTATTTAGAACCCAGATTTGATCTTCGGATCTTAACGTAATGTTATAACAAATTTCACTAGAAATGTCCTCTGATAATGTTTGTTTAGAAATCCTTAATTTTATATATTTGAAATACTGATTCATAATTTTTTGAGAGAAAATGTGGCTCTTTGGACTCATCTGAGATCTGAGCCCAAACAGTGTTTTACTTTTCCTCATTTATACCGTATATAGCAAGTATTTTGTGTCTTGAAGTCTGAGACTGGGTTTTCACCTAAACTATTCGTTTTAGGTATTTTTACAAAATTTACTTCTAAATGGTTTTCACAAAGTTGTCTGTCAGTAAATGTGTGTGTGTGTTATCATCGTAGCTCCGAGGCTATTTATTCTAGAGAGCTAAAATTTGACATGGATCAATCTTTAGGTCTAGTTTTATCCGGAAAATATTTTATTACGTCACTACCCGCTATACTCTCTCGCCAAAATTACCAAAATAAACTATAATGATTAGTTTAACAAATAGCACGCGTGTCGGCAAATGAAAGACGATCTTGTTTTCCATGTTTCATCTTATTACCAGCATTAGTTCAATTTTTATTGAATGACTTGTATACTTTGAAAAAAACCGGGCACTCGCTCACCCCAGATAGTTAACACATTGGTTTCATTCCCAGCGGTCTCTTATCCATGTACTAACCACATATGTGAAAACTTGTCACATATTTTAGTCCTATACAAGGCTACGCATGCTTGCTAAATTTTAATCGGATCGCATGTTTTTTCGCGTATTATAATTATTCTAAATTTTTTGCTGAATCATTATTGCGGGTTAATGATGTCATAAAGAAGTATTTTTCGAATAGCACAACTAAATCAGTAGACTGAGTTTTGTACAAAATTTCAACTTTACCATAAATACAGTAGTAAATACGATGATAACAGACCCATACATACACACATACATGCACATTCACGCACATAGACAACTTTGAGAGAACCACTCAGGAAGCCTTAAAACACCTGAAACGAATAATTCTGGTGTCAGATTTTTTGTGGAAACACAATAATTTTCCTATATACCTACGGTATAGATGAGAAAATGATAAAATTTTAACTATTAACTCTTATAATGAGATGAAACTTAGACACATATTGAGAAATGAAGACAGCAGTCCAAGTTTTGTTAAATTAATTTATTTCATCAGAGCTTTCGCACAAGCGATGCTTCGCATCCTCAGTGAATCTAATAACAAGTAAACAAAACCATAAACAAATTACAAAAACAGAAATAAAAATACATACCAAACAAGGCCAAAAACAATTCAAAAAACAAATGCAAGTTTATATTAAAATAATCAGCCCAAACTTACAATAAGTAATATAGTTACACCACCACATATGTAAAACAACAGTTAAGAGCATCAAACCAAAATTTAATAATTATAAAAAGTGAGCAAAACATAAAAACACTACAACAATTAGGAAAAGAACAACAAATTAACAAACAATTACAACAAATTAGTTATTTATTTTTAAATAACATTTTTTCTTCTATTAATTGTTGTAATGTTTTTATGTTTTTCTCACTTTTTTTAATATTTACTTTTGGTTTGATGCTCTTAACTGTTGTTTTACACATGTGGTGGTGTGGTTTATAATTTTGTTTACTTGTTATTAGATTCACTGAGGATGCCAAGCATTGCTTGTGTGAAAGCTCTGATGAAATTAATTAATCTAACAAAACTCGGACTGCTGTCTTCATTATTACTTTTCCTAATTAAGATGTCTCACAGTCCATTAAACTTAATTCTTAAATTAGGCACATATGTTAGTCTATCATTTTGATACTACCGAGTTTTGCAAAACATGAATAGTTGACACAATATAATTGTGGGAGAGACACCAAGGAAATGTAACAAACAAAATGGAATGCTACATCTGGGAACTGTTCCATCATTGATGGCCGACATATTGTCATGTCCCACTACACTTCCTTGGTCTTTTGTTGTATTTTATTCCAATTTTTTTATTGCTACAAACAACGTCTTTTGACCTAAAATGGATTTTGAGCCAATAAAAAAAATGGTCGGGTCACCCATATAAAATTTTGGGGGTGCCACCACTCTAAAAAGTGTTACAAAAATTGATTGGTTCTCTGAATATATTTAAATATACCACTCCCCTAAAAATATATATAATTGGCTCGAATGCCCCAATAATAGGAAGCACTCTTTATTCCCAAGGAAGAAAAGTGCTTCTTTACTCCATGAAACATTATACATTATACACTGTCTGGAGATAATATGTTTTATGTCACCAGGCAGCAAAGAAAACATTTCAGACTCGCTTACAAATTAACTTTTGTAACTCGATTATAATTTACCTTTTGTTGAGGTTTATCTGTATATTAATATCAAGAATAGTAATTAATGTAAGATAGATAAAGTCTTGTGTGTAATTTTTCTGCCGTTAGTAGATAAAATGTATTATGTTACTAGGCAGAAAGGAAACATTCCTGACTCGTTCTAAGATTACCAAAATCGGTTACACCTCAGCAGGTAATTAAAATTTGTATAACTCGGCTCCGCTTCGTCAGTCAAAATGTGATTTACCAGACTCAGCTTCACCTCTGTTGTATATATGATTAGTCAATCAACGCCTTCGGCTGGAAGCAAAATAAAAAAAAAAACTTCTTGGTAAAATTTTATTATGCTGCCCACTTACATAAATAACTATAAAAACCATCTATTCGTAATATTTGTTAATTGATTTATTAAGCAAAAATCCAATGTTGAATTTGATTACATTCAGCTTTTTTCGCAAGCAGTTCATTCATAAAAATCTTAATTAACTATTACCTTCTGAATTAGTTTCAAAAGGTCAATGCATTTGTTCAAAAGTCAAGAGTAGTATTAAAGATACTTTAAATTGTATATTTTCCCATTAAAAGTAACTTATTTGAAATCATTGTAGTTTTTTTATTTTAATAACTCTATAGGTTTTTTTATGCCTCCTAATCTAAAGCAGCTGGTTCAAAACTTAATTTATGTGTGCTGCGGAATAAATGTGTATGATCATGTAAATATCCTGGTCGTAATTTTGAGTTAAAATCAGGCCACAGGACAGAGGTTTTAGGCTCCTTTAAAAGCATGTTAAGAATCAGGCCACATGGACGTTTTAAAGTCATACTAATACTAATGCCGAAATCTAATTTTTAAAAAATTCTGGCGCGGTGGTCCGCATGTCGGGCGAATTTCCTTTGGATGCGTGTTTCCGTGCTTTTTACATTATATAAGTTTACAACTAGTAAATAAATAATTCCGGCGCGGTGGTCCGCTATCGAATTTCATTTAGAATGCGTGTTTCCGTGCTAAACAATCCATTTCTTGCTTATGCAAGAACCATGCCCATTGCGTGGTTCCGGTTCATGCTTTAACACCTAAGCAGTTACTCAATTGTCAAGCACTGCTCGTAACTCATTTTGTCTGTATTTTCCAAAGGAAATGCGCATAATCATCCAGTTGTTGTACAAAACTATGCCTCTAAAATTAGAAGTACGCACTATTATTTGCACTAGTTTAAAGATTAGTTACTTATCTTTAAGCTTAGTCAGTTATCTTTAAAGGTTTTAGCGCATTTCCTTTGGAAAATACAGACAAAATGAGTTACGAGCAGTGCTTGACAATTGAGTAACTGCTTAGGTGTTAAAGCATGAACCGGAACCACGCAATGGGCATGGTTCTTGCATAAGCAAGAAATGGATTGTTTAGCACGGAAACACGCATTCTAAATGAAATTCGCCCGACAGCGGACCACCGCGCCGGAATTATTTATTTACTAGTTGTAAACTTATATAATGTAAAAAGCACGGAAACACGCATCCAAAGGAAATTCGCCCGACATGCGGACCACCGCGCCAGAATTATTTCTAGTTGTAAACTTATATTTAGTAAAAAAAAAAAAACGATAAAAAATGATCGACCCTTCCAGGATGTGAACCCAGGTACCCAGCGTTTGAGTGGTCGTATTTACTCCGGACCACTGGCATTCAACTCAGAGGCCCAAAAAACATTGAAAACGACACCCTACTCGAAATTTATTTTCAACGACCGTAATGTTGGTTTTCTATATTTTTTGTGGTTTTTTCGACTTTTTGGTAACTTAAAGTGGTCGTATCGTCTTCGGACCGGTTTCATTCGATTCAGCGCCCAAAATTACATAGAAAACGACACCCTACTCGAAATTTATTTTTTATCGACCTAAATTTTGGTTTTTGGTAATTTACAATGGTTTTTTCGATTTTTAGGTCACTTAGAGTGGTCGAATCGACTTTGGACCGGTTTCATTCGATTCAGCGTCTCAAAAAACATAAATATTGACCTTTTTCGCGGCAAAAAATATTAACCCTGAATTTTGATGATTTTTTAAAAATTTCGCTGACTCAGCAAACCGGGTTAATGACGTCACAAAAACCTGGTTTTCAATAGGGTTCGTGTCCTCCGAAGGTTGATTTTTGTACCAAGTTTGGTTAAAAAATATTAATCCGTTCGAAAGATAGAGTGTTTACAAGAAAGTG
The DNA here is from genome assembly GCA_018340805.1 of Microvelia longipes. NCBI lineage: Eukaryota > Metazoa > Arthropoda > Insecta > Hemiptera > Veliidae > Microvelia > Microvelia longipes. Next base: position 73,473,319 of record JACMZG010000008.1, on the reverse strand, counting down.
TCTAGAAATACATATATATATATATATAATATATATATAATATATATATATATATATATATATATATATATATATATATATATATATATATATATATATATATATATATATTATATATATAATATATATATATATATATAATATATATATATATATATATATATATATATATATATATATATATATATATATATATTATATAAGTCTCGCGAAAATTTTTTTTTCGTCATTAGGGACCTCTGAAACGGATTTGTGTTGTGGTCCGAGGTTCGAATTCTGCCATGACGCCTATCCCATTAGCGAATTTTTTCCCAAAGGAAATTCGCTAAAAAGGTGAATAAGTATTTTGCCCCTCTGGAACAAAAAAGTAAAGATATTGCTTTTTTAGCTAATTTTTTTAAAAAAAATGAGATTATGAGGCTGGAAACATAGGGGGAGGCTCCTTTAAAGAATGTTAAACAGGCCACAGAAGGTTTTAGGTCCCTTTAAAAGAATGTTAAGAATCAGGCCACAGGAGGTTTTAGGTCCCTTTAAAAGAATGTTAAGAATCAGGCCACAGGAGGTTTTAGGCTCCTTTAAAAGAATGTTAAGAATCAGGCCACAGGAGGTTTTAGGCCTTTAAAAGAATGTTAAGAATCAGGCCACAGAGGTTTTAGGTCCCTTTAAAGGTTAAGAATCAGGCCACAGGAGGTTTTAGGCTCCTTTAAAAGAATGTTAAGAATCAGGCCACAGGAGGTCCTTTAAACAGGCCACAGGAGGTTTTAGGCTCCTTTAAAAGAATGTTAAGAACCAGGCCACAGGAGGTTTTAGGCTCCTTTAAAAGAATGTTGAGAATCAGGCCACAGGAGGTTTTAGGCTCCTTTAAAAGAATGTTAAGAATCAGGCCACAGGAGGTTTTAGGTTCCTTTAAAAGAATGTTGAGAATCAGGCCACAGGAGGTTTTAGGCTCCTTTAAAAAGAATGTTAAGAATCAGGCCACAGGAGGTTTTAGGCTCCTTTAAAAGAATGTTGAGAATCAGGCCACAGGAGGTTTTAGGCTCCTTTAAAAGAATGTTAAGAATCAGGCCACGGGAGAATCGGGCTCGCATCGCTCGTCCTTAGATAGTACAAACATTCATTTTATCCCCAGCGACTAACCGTCTAGACAAAAACCGCCTTCGATACGCTTAACTCTCATGATCCAATAGAAACCGTAAATAAACTTGCTGTATTGAAACGAAATTTATCAAACTTTTTTATTTTAAAAAGGAATTTAAATGTTAACATTATTAACAACACCAACTTCGTCTTTCCACCAATAAGCATTAATTTTACTCTGAGCAGAGCCGGCTTACGGCTATATTGCCATCTACAGTGCCTAAACAAGTAACAATCATAACCTAACAATATAACTTAATATAAATAACCTAATCTTAACACACTAAATAAAAAGTCCAAAAAAATAAAATACGAAGTTAAAAATTTAAAATAAGGTTAAAGCGAAAAGAATCCATAAATAAAAAATAAATAAGGATATATAAATAAATAAAATAATAAAATGAAATGATAAATAAAATAAGAAAGGGAAGTTACCGGTGAGATGATGAGTCTTTCAATTCTTAGAGTCTGACTGAAGGAGGTTTTAATTAAGGAGGCTTGAATTATAACCGAGCCCCCTCCGTCAGGTTATCATTTAAACAATCATCACCGTTGTATTCTAGGGCCCTTCTAATTTCAAAGTTCTCTAACGAGTTTAATCTTTCGCCCTTGTTCTCAAAGTGTAGAAAACCAACCTCATGACCGTCCTTACCATGCACCTTCGTACTAATGTGAGTGTAAAAAAACTTTGAGCCTTTCAGGTGTTCCTTGAAACGGGTGGAAAATTTGCGCCCTGTTTGCCCTAAGTAAAATTTCTTGCATTAAAAGTAAAGCTTATTGGTGGAAAGACCAAGTTGCGAAGTTGTTTGTTGTTAATATTGTAGACCATTCCACGGCGCTCACTGAAGTTATGAATTTACATGTATTAAATTTCAATTCAACTGGATTATTTTTTAATTTTTTATGAAAATAATCTTATACCAACCATTTGATAAAAATTGAACTAATGCTGATAATGATATTAAATTTGGCACACATGTTAATCACTTATAGAAACTACATGCGTGCTAAATCTTAAATCGATAAACATTTTTAGAAATTTTTGCTGAGTCATTATTACGGGTTATTGACGTCATAAAACATATATTATTGGGTAGCCCAATTAGACCTAAAGATTGATTTATGTACCGAGTTTTAACTCTCTAGCTACCCTAAACACAGAGACTAGCTGTCTGTCAGTCTCTGTGTGAGTCTCTGTTGTTTGAAAACAACATTGTAAAAACTCCAAAACTTATAGAAGTAAAACTTGAAAAACTTGTAAAAGTAAAACTTGTAGAAGTAAACATTGTAAAAACTGCAGAAACAGATAATTTAAGGGACAACCGGGTTTCAGATTACTGTGACAACACAGTAATTTTCATTAATAAAGCTTTTGAGGAGGAATAGGTCCATAATAAAAAAAAAAAAAATTTGCCGAGCTTTCGATATAATTTAAAGGCTTAACATATAAATAATAACAAAACACAGTTACATGGTTGCTAACAAATAGATGTTTGGAAAACAACTAGAATAACAGACAGAAAATTCGTTAAAAACAAAAAAGGTATCAATGTTGTTGAGTTGCATTAAGATCTAAACAAAGATCTACAGTTAAAAACTCCTTATTCAGGGCAAAGGCCCCTTTAAATAAATCTTCAAGCTAAAAGTTCTTGATTATGATTGCACTATTATTTTATTTATTTATTTTTGTCATATAATAACAGTACTTTTCCTATATACCTACGATATAAATAACAAAAAAGAGCAAGTAAGAGATGTACAAACAAGGTCTTCAGCCTTTTTGCCGCTCCAAACAAAAAAGTTTCTCTAAACAATAATAGTTAAGTAGCAATGCGCTTTAAACCTAACACTAGGTCGATTGGCATTACTCATTACGAAAGTTAAATATACATAGAACAATTTTCTTTTTTGAGATGGCAACAGCTCGGAGAGTCGGGTTGGACATTGCCCGACTCTCAGTAAGCTGTTACCATTCTTATTATATTGTGTTGGCATCATGGAGTGGTGAAGGGGTGGTGGGTGGATTTTTGGTGCCACACTTAAAATTATATGGAATGAATTGTTTACATCTGTCAAAATCATGACGTTTTACCACGTAAAATTAAAAGTATTAAATAATGTGATACGTTAATTAAATATACTAGTAACATTCTTATAAAGGACCACAGAGGGAGTATAAAGGCACCGTTTTTAAGGAAAATAGAGCATGGGACAACTTGTCCCATATAGAGTTTAAAAGTATTGGAGAAGCGAATAAAGTTTGTGTTTTTTACTTTTAGGGTCTAACACTCATAATGCCAACAGACTTTAAGTCTATAGTATAACACACGGCTAAAATCAAGTGTCAGCACACTAAAATCTGTTTGCTTTTAACCCACTTTTTTAACTAAATATCCATTATTTTAGTAACAAAAAAAATCCCTACTTTGGCAACACCTTAAGTCAGGTTATGTTTTGGAATTTTATCATTTGATTTTATTTAATATCGTATTTTTTTATTTTTAAAAAAAAATTATTTACTTCTTGAATATAAACATAATAAAATAAAAACCAAAACGCAGCAATAATTAGATGAACGTAACAGATTGAAATGAAACAAAACAAACTCAAATAGATCAAAATGCACAATAAGTGGAAAAAAAGCGATGCGAGGTTACAATGTTTTTAAAACCAGTGTTGCCTTTTAATGATTTTATTCACGAAAAAGATTTTTTTTTCACCGAGGTTGGCATGAGGTGGAGGGGGAATGAGCTTGGTCAGTCTGAACCAATAGGATTCTTTCCCTCACATTTTCGGTTCGATGTCAACTGATTTTAACCGTGTGTTTTACTGTAAAATTACTAATTTAAAATTTCCTTAGGATTCATAACTTTATAATCTGAAACAAGGTAAGATTTACATTGAATATATACAATTAACTACCAGAGACTATAGATACTTAAACAGTAAGACTGTCGACTCAATGGTTGGAAAATTTGGATTCCGGACGACGCTAGCGCTGCGGCGGACCTACCTTTCAATTGAGTGGGCGTGTCTTAATTTCCCGCTTTATGCCCACAGTCAGTTTGAAATTTAATTTTTATACTTTGTTTAGTTATACTTCTAACTAACCCTACCACTTTAATCTTACACAGAACACTTGTGATTATTTTTAAGTTTTTCATTCAAGTAATTTATTAATTTAATTGATTCAATCAGGTAATAATGAAATAGTGGCTAAAGTTTTACACGTGCTAAAAGATAGATTTTGGCATTTAATGCAGCCTGTATTTTAAATACATCGGCAAGATGTGCACATGTGATTAAATGTAATTACCTGATAAAATCGACTAAATCAATAAATTAATTAAATGAAATATACTTATCTGCCATCATTAGCGTTCTCTGGAAGTTTTAAAAAGGTTTCTATTTACTTTTAGTTTCTGAATTTTGGAAATTCAACGGCAAACCGTTTTTGTGAAAAATACATACAGAAAACAATCAATTTTATAATAATAATAAATGTAGCTGTCATAACCAAGAATTGTCATGGTATTCATAAATTTAAATATAAAAATATAATCAGTAATCTTTGGAAAGCTATTGGGGTTAGTTCATAAGTTGACCGCACCGGTCCGCCGCAGCGCTATTTTTAGTAGCTTGCGATAATGGAATCCAAACTTTTCCTCATTTAAGTTAACCCCCCCCCCCTGTTAACTACTAAACAATAATTAAAAATTAAAATTTTACTCGATATGTTATATCCTGTTATATTACCTGATGATAGTAAGGCTGTAGTAGTGCTACGAGTTTCCGAGGGAGGAGCGGTGGAGGTTCAAGACACTATATTACATTATAAAGGCCTAATATGTTCCTTCCTAATATAAGTTCCTTGTTTATATATTTATTTATATAATTATTCATAAAACTATACTAATAAAACAATAATTATTAAAATAATAATTAAAACTTTAATGTAAAGAAATACTGTTTTTCTTTAAAAATATAATTAATTTTTACAAAAAAATATTTACAGGCGCGGAAGAATTCTGCCTTCTTGTTTGGAAAACTGTTCGCTGTCATAAACTCCTTACTATTGTTCTTATTCAATAGAACAATTTTTTAACAAGAACAATTATGGTTCTTTTTTTGACAAAACAAAAACTAGTTACAGTTTAAATCTTATTTTTGTCTTCGTAATAAAAATAATTTAACTTTAAATTTAGCGTTGTTGTTAACATATAATGGTTTTTAAAAGGAAGCATAACTTATATATTGCTTTAAAGCGCATGCATTTTAAAAGCAACAGTTTCAAGATCAAGTTGTATAGATCAATTATTTGATAAATGAAGTGGACGCCTACTTATTCTGGGTTTGAGAAAAAATAATCATTCATATAATTGTTTTCTACTGGGTTACAATACGACTAATGCGTTCCTATTACTTTTGACTGCGGAATTTATCTCAGTTTATGATAAGAAATAAAGAGTTGCTAATCGCTACTACAGCCAACTACGGATTTTTGTATTAGCAAAGGATAAATTTGTTGTCTTTCTTTCTGACTACGGATTTTAATGTCATTAAAGCACTAATGTGTCGCCTTACATTATATATATATATATATATATATAATATATATTATATATATATATATATATATATATATATATAATTAATATACACATATTATATTACATATATATTACCCATCTTTAAATGTTTTCAATTTTAAAAAAGCTTATTTCAGTCTCATTTGAGTCTCTTTTTCAGATCAGAAAGAAACTTGATACAAAAACCAATCATAAAATATGCAACCGTAGGGCATTATATGGGAGGGGCCCATATAAATATGTTTATAAAGTTTTATATGAGTTTAGGACTAATGTATGTATTGTAATGTGCGCTTTTATTTTTCACTATGGATTTTATCTCAGATTATGAACTTACGAATTATTATCGCTTTTCTTTCTAACAACAGATTTTATGTAAGTTTAGGAAGTGTATTCATCAGTCGATATGACAATCAGGACGTAGTTTGAATACTGCAGGAGTACTATACTGCTTTTTTATTAAGTAACAATCTAAAGACGATCACATATAATGTGATCTTCTTTAGATTGTTACTCCTCTTTGATAGATTAGACTGGTTACTCCCTTTTTTGGTTACTCCCCTTAATTTTTATGTTTGATTACTAATCTTTATATATTTTACCTTATTATACGCGCTTACTCGGGGATGTAGAAAAGCATTGGGTCTTTTGTTGGGGTTAGAATAGTGAGAAAGAGAAAGATATGGCATCTCAACTATGGGGAGTAACCATTTAAAGAAGGTCTCTGAGTAACCTTCTTCAGATGGTTACTCCCCAACAACGCTATGAGGGGAGTAACCATTTAAAGAAGATCTCTGAGTAACCTTCTTCAGATGGTTACTCCCAACAACGCTATGAGGGGAGTAACCATTTAAAGAAGGTCTCTGAGTAACCTTCTTCAGATGGTTACTCCCCAACAACGCTATGAGGGGAGTAACCATTTAAAGAAGGTCTCTGAGTAACCTTCTTCAGATGGTTACTCCCTAACAACTATGAGGGGAGTAACCATATAACAAGGTCTCTGAGTAACCTTCTTCAGACGGTTACTCCCCAACAACGCTTTGAGGGGAGTAACCATTTGAAGAGGGTCTCTGAGTGACCTTCTTCAGATGGTTACTCCCCAACAACGCTATGAGGGGAGTAACCATTTGAAGAGGGTCTCTGAGTAACTTTCTTTAGATGGTTACTCCCCACCCCGCTATGAAAAGAATAACTTTTTTCAGAAGGTTACTTCTGCACATTGCTATTTTATACTATATAACTTCATACTCTATTGTTACATTTGTACCAAGTTTTGTATTTTTCCCATATTTACAATTATTGTTTAATGACATTTGTCAATTTAGTTTAACATTTTTATTTCTTTTTAACAAATACCTTGAATCTATTAGTAAAATAATCACAGTTCATTTTCGTTTGACCGTGGAAATCTCATTGTGTACGTTTTATCTCAAGTATAAAACATATATATGCATATATTCTTTGTCAACTATTCAAATTCGATACATTAATTACTTATTTACTTAGAGTCTATCACGGATCACTGACATCGTTGAGTCGAAAAAGAAGAGGAAGAATATTACTAAGTCTATTTAATTTTTACGTATATAATGTCTTTCTTTTAGCTGTTTTCTTTTAATAATCTCTGGCACTGATGATGGCCTCATGTAGGTTGAAAGCGCTTTGAATAAATTTATAGTTTTGTGGAGAGACTCTTTTCTTCGTTCCTTTCACAATGTTAGGGTGGATATATTCTTTGTCAACTATTCAAATTCGATACATTAATTACTTATTTACTTAGAGTCTATCACGGATCACTGACATCGTTGAGTCGAAAAAGAAGAGGAAGAATATTACTAAGTCTATTTAATTTTTACGTATATAATGTCTTTCTTTTAGCTGTTTTCTTTTAATAATCTCTGGCACTGATGATGGCCTCATGTAGGTTGAAAGCGCTTTGAATAAATTTATAGTTTTGTGGAGAGACTCTTTTCTTCGTTCCTTTCACAATGTTAGGGTGGATATATTCTTTGTCAACAATTCAAATTCGATTCTTTAATATGCTTATTTATTCATCAGATTATTAATTTATCTGTAAAATGAATGTTTGGGTGCATATATGCTTTGTCAACTATTTAAATTCGTGTAGTCAACACAGCATTAAGATTTTGATAATTGTCTATAATAATTAAAATAATATCGACCAAGATTTGTTTAAATAAATGCACCTTCCTCTTTGTAGTTGTAACTTATAAATTGTAAAAATGTGCTTAGTATTGTTAAAAATATATTTATACCTGTGACGAATTGTACCTTAAATTCAATTTTAAAGTTTATAATTGTAAAATTCAGATTATTCAATTCGATGTAAACAAACCAAACGCATTTGGAGTGACCTGACTTCTTTATGAATGAAGTGTGACGTCATTGCAGGAATCGGTATTGGCGGTTAACATTGAAAATTTACTATATATCCCTGCAGTAGATTGTAATTTTCAAACCATTTGCGTAATGATTGATCTAACGAATGCATTTGATTTAGTAGATCATTTTTTATTAATTCAAAAATTAGGTATAAGGGGAAAAGCTTTGGATTGAATTATTTCTTGCCTTGATAACTGTAAGCGATACACCGTCATAAGAGATGAGAAGGGAGAAGTTTTTAAATCCAGCGTTTGGTTTGTTTACATCGAATTGAATAATCTGAATTTTACAATTATAAACTTCAAAATTGAATTTAAGGTACAATTTGTCACAGGTATAAATATATTTTTAACAATACTAAGCACATGTTTACAATTTATAGGTTTTTACACTTTATATTTTTTTCTTGATTAAAACAACAATAATTTAGTACTTTTAGTTTCATTTAATTTACACCCCCAATAATAAAACACATAGTCATCATTTACATTTTTCTTTTTCCCGTACAGTATCAATTACTCAGTCTTTTTTTCATTTAATTTTAATTTATTATAATTTATCCAAGACTCTAATTCATACATAGCATTTTTAGCATACATAGCATGACTTTTGTTTCCATTTCTGTTACAGATTCTGCCTTAAACACCATGGTAGCATCATCAGCATATAGGTAAATATTATGTGCAGATATATGTTCCGCCAAATCATTAATAAAAATGGAATACAATAAAGGTCCTAAAATATAACCTTGCGGAACGCCACGATTAGTAATTCTTAAACTGGATTTAAAAACTTCTCCCTTCTCATCTCTTATGACGGTGTATCGCTTACAGTTATCGAGGCAATAAATAATTAAATCCAAAGCTTTTCCCCTTATACCTAATTTTTGAATTAATAAAAAATGATCTACTAAATCAAATGCTTTCGTTAGATCAATCATTACGCAAATGGTTTGAAAATTACAATCTACATTTTTGTAAATAACATTTGTTAGCGCGTTGACTGCTGTACTGGTTGATCTGTTCTTTCTATACCCATGCTGACAATTAGATAATAAATTAAATTTTGTTAAAAATTCATAAATTCTATCATGTAGAATTCGTCAAAAATTTTTGATAAGATGGGTAAGTTTGAAACAAGATGGTAGTTATTAATTTCGTTTGTGTCGCCCTTTTTATAGTAAATCAATTGATTTACTATAACCTTATTTACCTCTAGGAGGAGGTTTCACACAGAGTTCCTGAAAGCCCTTATTTGATGTTTTAGGCCTCTTAATGTATTGAGATAGGCTATGCCTCCTCAAGTAATTTATCTCTATGATGTAAAGGAACTAAATCTGAAACTGTCCAAAAGAATGACATTGGTGCTATTCCTGACGTTTTAATTCTAGCTGATAAAATTTATACGAGGTGATTCAATTGAAGGGTTTTTATGGATGAAATAATTTTTTTTTGACATGTTAGGTTGTAGTTCGAAATTGACGTTACTGCAGGGATATATAGTAAATTTTCAATGTTAACCGCCAATACCGATTAAAAGTAAAAAATGAAAATAAAACAATAAACAGTAATTATTACTTAATTAAATATTTGGGTAATTATCTGAATGAAGATCAGCTAAAGAATATATACTTCGGCTATGTACAGTCTAGGTTGTATGGTGTGGTTTTGTGAGCTAATTCTCCTCCAGCGAAGGAAACACTGTTGATTCAGAAGAAAATAATAAGAGTTATATGTAAAGTGAGCTCAAAAAAATCTTGCAAACCTTTGTTTAAGAAATTAGAGATTTTAACATTACCTGCTTTTTATGTTTTGGAAAATTTAAAATTTGTTAAAAAAATCTAGCAATGTACCAAAAAGTTGGAGATAGTCATAACTATTGTACTAAAAATGTTTTTTTTTTAAATTAACAAGCATAGAACTAATTTTTATAAAAAGAGCAGTCATTATAATGGCATAATGTTTTATAACAAGTTACCTGATTATATTAAGAAAGAGAGTGATTTTGATGTGTTTGTAAAACAATGTAAAGATTTGTTACGGTGCAGTCCGTTGTATAGAATTAGCGATTTCATGAAATTATTTTAAATATTTAAAACAAGGTTGACTTTAGTTCTACAATTATTTTGAAAGAAAGCTATATATTTCAACCCCTTTGGGTCATCTTCAGGCCTAATCAACAAATAAAAATAAAAAGTACAAAAATTTGACAAAAACATTACAAAAACAAAACATTATAAATAAGATAGCTAAATTGTAATTTAAATACAAGCAAAACAAAACTTACTATATCCTCTTAAGCATATGAGAAAGAAACAAAAGAGTTTTCCTTTTGTTAAAACCAACATTATTATTTAATATCTTCAATATCTTCTAATGACTCCTGCAAACTTTCACTTTTCTTTTCCAGAGTCCGTATCCTTCTTGCTGCTCCTAGATGTTCTTCTTTCCTCTGTGAAAATTCCTCTGTATGCAAGGGAGAAAACTGGTTTGAATTTAAAATATACAGGAACCCACACATACTGATATGATTATTCATAGAGATTCAAATCATCCATGGAGCCAAAAATTAGCATTAGCTGGGTTCAGGTCCATGGTGTGGAGAGCGTTGACAGTCCCAATGGAAAAGATTAACCTAGATAGGGTGTTGCGTGCACACGAAAAGGCATAAAATGACAGCCTTGGTTCTGCATGCACTATTCCTTCGAAGGACCAGCCTATATAGGCAACCAGCCTGTACTAACCAAACTTAAGCCTAAGACAGGGTAAAACAGTGAGAACACCAGAAGGTTTACCTTTTTAAAGAAATATGTTAATATATTGTACATACAAAGTAATTATCAAATAATAGTTAATGATTCTTAAAATAAGCCCTTAGTATGATTTGAAATAACATTGAGTAAGTGATCCCTGAATTAACCTTGAAACTAAGTAATATAAAATTGTAACATAAGCATATAATATATACCTTTTCTTTGAGAGCGCTCTTCAACATAGCATCTTATGTTTAAACATGAAAGAAAGGACAACACAAGGCACATGCCCAAAATAATGGGAAATAATATTACCAGCTAAAGCAGTGAAAAGATGAAGATGAAATGATAAGGGAAGGAAAGGTTATCTCACTCTCAATAAAAACCAAAGGATAATTTTGTAAACCACAGTCCAGGGAGCACATCTAGAGGAGAAATAAAAATGAAATTATATTAATAATTTGCAAATAAATAAGTAAATAAATAAGGCAAAACAAAACGATACACTGTGGGGCAAACAAATAAGGAAGTACAATATAGTACCTAACTAATCTTAAATTTAAGTTAACAAAAGCCGTTGATTTAAAGTAAATAACCAAATTTACAAAGAAATATTTAATAAGTTAACTATATAACATTAATGTATCATTAACTGATCCAGTGGGACTTGATAAGGGTCCACAAAAGATGTATATTGGACAGGGGAGACTTAACTATATTTTTAAGTTCCAAAAGGAGATTAATTTAACTAATCGATAATCAGCCAGCCAGATGACCAGAAGAGAGATGAAGCAGCCAAAATAGTACAGTAAGTCACGAAAATAAGCCAAAGGG
>JACMZG010000008.1:73446604-73456604 GCA_018340805.1 Microvelia longipes | reverse complement strand
CTTCGTGTTAGTGAAGAAGGAAACAGCCAAACGATGGTAGAGTCATCGACGAGTACATCTTCTTGAGTGTAGTCTCAAGCTACATTTTAATTGTAAGTTTTAGCGGCATTGTATTCCAGCAATCTTGGTTGAGTGTTAGAGCTTTTCATATTCAACTGTAATAATTTCTTTAGCCTCCTGGTAAGAGTATGCTTCCTTCCACGAAGAATAGATCGACGGCGCGAGGTGGTCTTGAGAAGGGCTGATTGAACTTGGCCTTGGCGTGTATGCGTGTATTCATTGTACGACAGTTCCAGAACCCTAGTGTTCTTGGAAAATAGAGGCAGTGAGACTATAATATAGCATTTCCACAAAGAACAGTGACACAAGAACAGTGTCAGATACCAAGCGCGATGGTCGGGAAGAATCAGAAACAAGGTTCTGAACAACTTCATAGATGGAACTGGTAGAGATGAGCTTCCAGCAGTGTCTAGTTGGGAAGAACCATGGAGTGCTATGACTTGCAAGGTTTGACTTCATGGCAGAGTACTAGTAGGCACGGTAATTCTCTACTAGAGGTGGAGATCAACATCATGCTTCATTTCGAGCCCTATTTATACACACTCATACAAATAGTAGCCTATGATTGGCTGAAGGGAATAAAAATGTCCGCACCAAATGGGAAGCAGAAAAAAGTTATTACGGCCTCGCATTGGCTCTCCTCCATCAAGCAGAAGTTACAAATATAAAAATAGATTTAACATTTGTCGTACAGAGCTTCTGCTTTTTGTATTGTGTTTGCAATAATATGTTTCGATGTTTTTTGAACTCGTGAGTGATTCTCACAAAGCTGTCTGTTTATTTATGCTAGAGCGTTCAAAGTTAGTACAAAACACAATCTTTAGGTCTAGTTATACTATCCAGGAATTTGTTTTCATAATTTCAGTAACTGGTCATAATAACTCAGCTAAAAAGATTTCAGCAAGTTTCATCTCATTGTCAGCATTAGTTCACTTTGCTTCGAATAACATGTATACGTTTAAAAAAGTTAAAAATCAACAAGTAATCTTATTGAATTCAAATAATTAGTGCAAGTGTAACCATTTATGTAATAAATAAATTTACTAAGATTCGTTTTCATACGGCAAATATATTTACGGTTATTGTAATCATAATAGTTAAGCAACATCGAGTGGGGTCAGTCCGGATGGGTGACCGATGGTTTATATCATTTCACATTAGTATCCGTTTAAATTGTTTTTCTGTTACAATTTTATTTGGCAAATGTTTATCAAGGTCAATATAATTATTAGGTATAAAAATAATTTAATTGAAAAAAAAAAAATTTGGTAAGAATAATTTAAAACTGGATGTTAACGCCGTTTATTATTTAGAAGATTTGTTTACTTTTTAAAAAAGAACTTTATATTTTTATTTAGTTTTTATTTTTAATAGAGATTAATTTAATTTACCGAGAAGTGATAATTCATTTAATATTTAGACTCAAAGTTCACTTTACGTGGAGTATAAAAGGTTTAGTTAGTTCCCGGCTAGACGTTGTAAGTAGAGGGTCACGCATCTTTTGTTTACGTCATATTTACGTATTTTACCCACTCGCTTTAACGTCGATTTGTTAACAACCGCACCGGTTCCGCGCCGATAACGGTCGAACGTGCTTACGGTCGTACGCGATTACGGTCGTTTAGTTACGGTGGATCGTTATTTTTATACCAGAAAACAGCAAGATTCCTGTACTCACGTAAGTCGTTTCTATACAGTCCATCTTTTAAAATTATAGTATTTAGCTTAAAGCTAATCTGGCAACTAGGCCAAGCTTGAGCGGATACATATTTTGGTCAAAACTTCGAACCGGATTTTCACATACCTGCAAGAATTACGTTGCTGAAAATATAAATTAGTGTAAAAAGATATTGTACAGGAACCTTATTTGCTGCATTTTCTGGTTCGTTTCTCGGCCGTTTCGATTATTTCGTTTATATTTTGGACATTAATTACGTCGTATTCGCACCGCAATTTTTTCACGTATGTTAACGTTTTATGTTAATATTACGATCATTGTCATCCATTTGTTTAACTATAAACTTCTCTTGTCTTAATTTTAACTATAAAGAAAAGTGTTATAAATTAATTCTATTACTATTTTCGTTAAAAATAAGATTTTCACTTTATTTTACCTGCTTTATTATTGACTTTGGTTTTTATTCTTTCGCGTTTGGCTTTATTTTTATACACATTCTGAATAAGTTTGAAAGTAAAATTCAAGTAATATTTTATGTAAAAGCCGTTTCTGAGATTTGATAAAAGTTATTATTTTCATAAATAATTTTTTAAGAAGTTTAAGTTTAGTTATTTATACTTATTATTTTCGTTTATTTTACGTTTATCGAAAAAGTCTTAACCGTTATTATTATATTTTGATTTTTTTTAATACAAATCGATAATATTTAAATCGATAAATTTAAAGCATTAATTTTCAAACCTTTTTTACTATCGGCTTCAAACTTATATATATTAATTAGTATATTTTTTTATATAATTATTTTTTGGATATATTTTTTTTACAAAGTTAACAAAATATTATTTTGATAAAAAATGCCAACCGAAGGATCAGGAGATGATACTCAACCGCCAGAACTTAGAACACCATCCCCGGAAGAGATAGAAATAAATAATTATTTATCTATGTGTGAAAATTATTTGGAATCAATGTCTCTTGCCGTTAAAATCGGTAAAAAACCGACGTGAACAGCCAAAGAACATTTTTGGCCAGGTGTTCAAAAATAGACTTCGTTTACACACAATTTGAAAAGGCATGGAGCGAACTTAAAAGGTTAGTTGCCTTTAATCAGCTAGAACATTTGATAGAGCGTAAATTATTTTTACCTAACGAATTTGAGGCTCAATACTATGAAGTTATTGCATTAAAATTAGACATTGAGAAGAAAACCGCAAGTAAAGCAGGTAAAGCTGGTACGAGTAGTCAAGCAAATGACTCTTTTATGAATCAAACCACTGTTCTTTACAGAGATAGTGTTCCGTTACCTGATATAAATTTACCGTTTTTTAGCGGTGATTTACAAGAATGGCCAAAATTTAAGGATATTTACGTTTCTCTTATTCACGATAATGATAACGTTAAGACAGTTCAAAAATTCTATTATTTGAAAACATATCTCAAAGGTTTGGCTCTGGAGACTATTTCTAATATACCCACAACCGCAGTTACGTATGACCAAGCGTGGACTACACTCTGTAAGAAGTACGATAACAAACGCCTTCTCGCAACTTCTTACTTAGCCACAGTGTTTACAGCCAAGCCTATTAATAAACCTACCTTATCTTGTTTTCAATCTCTTAGCACTACTGTATTAGAAAGTGCTAACATTTTAGAGCTCTCAAAATAATGACGAAGGAGGTTATGTTCTTCTAACCTTTATTCTGCGCCTATTGGATCAAAAAACCCGCGACAAATTCGAAGCTGAGTGCTATGGAAAACAGAATCTTCCAACTTTTGATGATCTAACCTCATTTATTCATAAACAGTCTCAGCTCTTACAAACTGCTGAATTAAATAATTCTAATCAATCTGATAAAAGTACATTTAAAACATCAGATAAAGGCGCTAATTTTACTAGTAATAAAAATCTACTCTTTCACACATCTAAAGATGACGTCAAATCTCAATGTAAATTGTGTAAAGATAGTTCGCATTTTCTTTATTCATGTCCTAAATTTAAGACGTTGGATCCTACCGAACGTTATAATCAGGTGAAACAGTTAGATCTGTGCATTAACTGTTTTGGTAATCATAGAATGAAATATTGTCGTTCAAAAAATAGATGTCACGTAAATAATTGTGGTCGCCGTCACCACTCTAGTCTTCATTTTAATCGGACTCTCCAATCTCCTGCTCCTACTACTAATAACATCAACTCTTCTCCTGTGGTCGCTCAGAGACCACAACTGGTCGACGCATCAGTAGGAATGGTGACTGGTCCTGCTAACACTTTTCAAACAAATAGAGAATTGATTCAGTAAGAATGTCAAACTCATACGTATTATTGGGCACATGCTTAGCTCAGATACGTGACTCTGCTGGAAAACTTCAACCTATTCGTCTGGTTCTTGACTGTGGATCGCAACTCACATGCATTACTACTGAGTGCGCTACCTACGGTGAACTGGTGCGCAGGGTCGCGCCGTTTACAGTAGCCCTACTGGAGGGGGCCAACCTCAACCAGAACTTTGTACTGAGGCCACAGTGTTGGATACGCTCTCTAATTTATTTCCTGCTATGCGCATTTCTAATGAAGTTGTAAGCAAATGTCAACATCTCGACTTAGCTGATCCTGACTTTTCAATACCTAGTCAGGTCGATTTTCTTCTAGGAGCTGATATGTTTGGTAAGGTTATAACTGGACCAAGCGCCCTACTGACACCGAAAGGTCCTGATGTTTATCCTACCATTTTCGGCCAAGTAATAATGGGTTCTGTTCCTGAGTTCCCAACAATTGATAGAGTTTTTTCATTCTTTATTACTGAGTCATCATTAGAGACTATAGTGCATCGTTTTTGGGAATCAGAAGAAGTTATTTCGCCGCATATTTCCAACCCTGATGATGCTACATGCGAGAATATTTTGTTGATTCTGTATCTAGAGACTCAAATGGACGATATATAGTATGTTTACCCTTTCGCGAAAATCCTGTGTTATTAGGTGACTCTAGACAATCCGCGCTTAAAAGATTCTATAATTTAGAATCACGCCTAAATAGGAACCCTCAGTTGAAACTAGAATATTCGAAATTTCTACAAGATTATCTTGATCAAGGTCACATGTCAGTATCTCAGTCTGAAGGGTCTTATTTTTTACCGCATCACTGTGTTTAAGAGACAGCACTTCAACTAAACTTCGCGTTGTCTTTGACGCGTCCTCTCCCACTTCTTTGGGCTCAATTAACGATAAACTTTTAACAGGACCTAAACTACAACTTGATATTAGACTTGTTATCCTACGATTTCGAAAGTATAAAATTGCAGTTGCTGCTGATATTTGTCAAATGTTCAGACAAATATTAATCCACCCTGATCACCGAAAGTATCAACACATATTTTATAGGTTTAATTCCGGAGACGCAGTGGTTGAATTTGAACTGAACACGGTAACTTTTGGATTTTCATCGGCACCGTATCTCGCAATTCGAGTTCTTCTCAAGCTAGCTCAAGATGAAGGTCAATTGCTAACCCTCGCATCGCGAGCTCTTACGCAAGAGACTTACGTGGATGATATTTTGGCAGGTGCCAACGATGAAAAGGAAGCGCTCCAACTTATAGACGAACTAATCACACTTCTCAGAAGGGGTGGTTTTGTTTTGAAAAAATGGTCAAGTAACTTAAAATCCGTGTTGAATTCAATTCCAAGTGAGCTACAAGAGGTGCCTCGTGCATTTTCTGAAAAGGAAGACAGTGTTATCAAACTTTTAGGCATGCAATGGGATCCTGAACATGACTGTTTCTTATAATTGTCAACCAGTTAAAGCTGCGTCAACTAAACGTGGTATTTTATCTTGTGTCGCTAAAATTTATGACCCACTTGGTTATATCGCTCCAGTAGTTTTTCTCGCTAAGAAAATAATTCAAGGACTCTGGCAGCATAAATTAAACTGGGACGATGTAGTACCTGAACCAGAGTTTTCTGTTTGGGAAAGCTACTTTGATCAACTTCCAAGTATAGCCAAGATTCGGATACCAAGATGTATTCTAACTTCAGAAGTAGAGCAATCTTCAATTATCGGTTTCTGTGACGCCTCCTCTCAAGGGTACGCTGCAGTGATTTATCTTAGATCGGTAGATAAGTCAGGAATCGTAAAAACATCTCTGTTAATCGCTAAAACTCGACTTGCTCCTTTGAAAACTTTAACAATACCCCGATTGGAATTGAACGCTGCATTGTTACTATCTGAGTTGTTATTTTCTATACAACCATTTATCGAATCACTCCAGGTTCAGTCTATTTACCTATTTTCCGATTCCACAATTGTTCTATCGTGGCTTAAAACGCCTCCGCATGTTTTGAAGATTTACGTCGCCAATCGTGTTTCACGAATCTTGGAAAATACTTGCATCGATCAATGGTCGCACGTATCTTCAAATGACAATGCTGCTGATATTGCTTCGCGAGGCCTAATGCCTGCGCAGTTACAAGATTATACTATTTGGTGGAATGGCCCAGAATGGCTTCTGCTCAGTTTCGAGTCGTGGCCATGTTCAGCTCCTGAGCAGTGCTTGGATCTTCCTGAATTAAAACAATCTTCAATTTTACTACAGTCGTCAGCCTTAAGCAACATTGACTGGATGAAATCTACTCCATCTTTCTACAGCCTTCAAATCGCAGTAGCAGTTCTCAAACGTGGAATGCGAAATAAATCTCTTTCGGAACCTATCGCGGCCCCTCTAACTGTTGATTTAATTATTAGAGACTCACATTTAACACTGGTTAAATTAGTACAAGAGCACTATTTTGCTTCCGAAATTCGTCTTATTCAATCTGGGTGCATGGCTGGCTTAAAAAGGTTAGCTTGTCTGTCCCCTTTTGTCGATCGCATGGGTATCGTCAGGGCGGGCGGCAGATTGCGCAATAGTGATCTACACTATGAAGCAAAATTTCCTATCATCCTACCTCATGAAGCCTATCTATCGGCTCTGATAGTAGATTACTATCATGTGGCATATCTTCATGCTGGACCTCAAACGCTTCATTCTTTAATCCAAAGGAGATATTGGATAGTTGCTGGTCGTCGTCTAATTAGATCAAGAGTTCATAACTGTTTGACTTGTCATAGATTGCGTGTCAAACCGAAACCACCCTACATGGGGAATTTACCTGCTAGTCGTTTTGAACAAGGCAGATGCTTCATAAACCCGGTATAGATTTTGCTGGACCCTTTTTAATAAGGATGCAAACCGTAGAAAGCCGTCAATAGTTAAATGCTATTTTTGTATTTTCGTTTGCATGAGTACAAAGGCCATTCATTTAGAATTAGTTTCCAGCCTTTCTACTGATGCATTTATCGCCTGCTTGGACAGATTCCTATCAAGACGTGGTAATCCGACGCGCATGTTTTCCGACTGTGGAACTAACTTCACTGGTGCTTCTCGAAAGGTTAGAGAATTGTTGAATTGGTTCAACAGTCCTGAAGCTCAACAAGCTATCTCTTCTCATTTAACAATTAAAGAAATTCAGTGGAACTTTAATCCACCATGTTCTCCACATTTCGGAGGAATATGGGAAGCTGGTGTAAAGTCAGTAAAAGGACACCTAACAAGAGTACTTGATCAAACTCCATTGACATTCGAAGAACTTAATACAATCATAGTTCGCACAGAGGCGATTCTTAATTCACGGCCAATCTGTCCTATTAGTAGTGCTCCTGATAACTTGGATGTTCTATCTCCCGGTCATTTCTTGATCGGAGGTCCCATTGTTGCCTTTCCTGAACCGGACATCTTGGATGTACCTCGAAACAGACTAAATCGTTGGCAGTTGTTGAAACAGTGTATCCAGCACGTATGGAACCGTTGGTCATCTGAATATCTTCACACCCTTCAACAACGTAGAAAATGGACTGTTCCTGACTCTAACCCTTTCGACGTAGGAACATTAGTGCTCATCCGCGAAACATCACCTCCTTTAAGCTGGCAGGTCGGTCGAATCACAGAGTTACACCCAGGCAACGATGGAGTAACTAGAGTTGTCACCCTCAAAACCAACACAGGCACATATCGAAGACCTATTGTTAAGTTGGTGCCATTGCTACCTGAAGAGGCAGCAAGTTGCTCATACTTGACTAGATACCAAAAAGGAACAACTCCTTTTTGACGGGCGTTATGTTAACGCCGTTTATTATTTAGAAGATTTGTTTCGTTTTTAAAAAGAACTTTATATTTTCATTTAGTTTTTATTTTTAATAGAGATTAATTTCATTTACCGAGAAGAGATAATTTATTTAATATTTAGACTCAAAGTTCACTTTATGTGGAGTATAAAAGGTTTAGTTAGTTCCCAGCTAGACGTTGTAAGTAGAGGGTCACGTATCTTTTGTTTACGTCATATTTACGTATTTTACCCACTCGCTTTAACGTCGATTTGTTAACACCGCACCGGTTCCGCGCGATAACGGTCGAACGTGCTTACGGTCGTACGCGATTACGGTCGTTTAATTACGGTGGATCGTTATTTTCACATCAGAAAACAGCAAGATTCCTGTACTCACGTAAGTCGTTTCTATACAGTCCATCCTTTAAAATTATAGTATTTAGCTTAAAGCTAATCTGGCAACTAGGCCAAGCTTGAGCGGATACAATAATAATTGGGAAATGGCTAGAACCAAGCGTATCCGGCCAGACTGACCAGTCTAATTCAGTCCCTAATTCAGGTGAACAAAAGGTAATATCGATTGCTGAATTGTTATTATGAGACGGTAGTTTGAGTAGTGTAGGAGAACCATCATTCAAAAATATCAGATTAGAGGCATGGGCAGCATTAAGAAGCGCAGGGCCATACCTATCAGTGTAATTACAACCCCATGCTAGGTTATGACTATTGAAATCGCCACCGAACAGCACAGGTCCAGAAACAGCTTGGAACAACCTATTCCAGTCCGCCTCAGAGATGTTATTGCTCGGTTGGTTATAGATAGAAATAATATTAATATTTTTGGAAGATTGAGAAAGTAATTGAATACCGACCTGCATAACACCGTTGATAGCAGGTAAGTTTAGAAGGTCTTTATATCGTAATGATTTGTTTATTAATATGGCAACACCAGCCCGGCCATCCTGCCGATCCTGGCGCACCACATTATAATTAGAAAATGATACATTTCGACCTGGTACAAACCAGGTTTCAGACAACAAAGCAACGTCAATTTGATGAGATTCTAAGAAGAATTGGAGACTGCCCATATTTGATACAGCGGAACGAGCGTTCCACTGTACAATTTTAAGATTATTATTAACTCTGTGCATCATAAATAGTATTATTAAGTTTTTCTGAAATTATTTTTTTAAGTTGATCTTCAGGTAGATTATACGTTTTTTCACTAATAACACAATTTATTAGTGATAATATAGTATCAGTTAAGTTGGATAAAGTATTTGTAGAATAAGGCGGTAATGAGATGCCTTGCATTTCATTACTTTCTTTATTTATTGTGCCACTGGATTTGGTATTATTGGGAGAGTTTGTATTAGTTCGTGAAAACATAAGGCCACCAGGTCTATTAGAAGGTATGACGTTAGCTTGAAATAGTAAATGACTGTGGTCGGGAGCTTTGTGAACTTCAGGTGAAATATGAGAACGAGGCCGTTTATGTGGTTGTTTTACACTCGTCTCACTAAGGTTTGTTTGAAATTTTTGAGTTATAGGCGCAGCAAAAACATTAATAGGTTCTATTTGATTTTTATTAGATGTTAGTGGAGGATATAAGTTAAAGATGGTACCGACTTTTTCCTCTATGCACGGTATACAAATTTAACGTAAATAAGAGATTGTAATGCACTGGACGGGTCAGAAGGATATTAAAAAAAACAACAATATCTTCACACAACCGAGTCTAGGACAATACTAAAACTTAACAGTTCTAAAGGTATAAAGGAAATAATTTGCAGTGTAATATTGGATTACACTGCTATTGTAATATTAGAGCAATTGCTCAGTCAATATGGATATCGAAAAAATAAGTCTACCATATCTGCACAAACTCATATTACGAATACATTTCATGAGGGTAAAGATGAAGACAAAAATATAATTTTATATTTATGTGGTTGTTATATCAAAGGCTTTTGAGTCGGTCAATCACAGAATCTATTTAAGAAAATATATAAGTTAGGGATTAGGGGAAAAATATATGATACAATAAAAGATTACCTCTGTGTAAGAAAACAATTCACTTCCAATGAAGAGAAGTCATCTAGCTTTCTAGGAATTTCGAGAGGG
>JACMZG010000008.1:73429184-73444557 GCA_018340805.1 Microvelia longipes | reverse complement strand
TTTTGAGATATATAAAAATAAAGTTAAAGAATCATTAAGTTCACTTGTAACAGATATTGAAGCCTTAGTCAGTAGTAGTAGTGGTAGTAGGGGTGGGCAAAATACCAAGTCTCTTCAAGACTTTCCTGAACTTACCATAGGCCTAAGCCTTCTTAAAAATCATGTATAGGCTACGGTTTCAATAAAAATAAGGCGTCAGGTTCTTTTGCCTACTTCGTAAGGTTGTGAGAAGAACTAATACTAGGCTCCAGTCCAAATTTGATAAACTAATAAACTAGTAACACAATGAAACAACTAATTTGTGACTTTAAAATAAAGTCAGTTGTAAGGTAAAATACTTAGTTCTTTGAAAATTCGCTAATAAGGAGTCTGTAGGCCAATGTGATCTTTTCCCGGCTATCTTTTCAATTAAGGATATAAAATTATCCAATTAAAATGATCGATTTTAATCATCGAAGACCATTCTAAATTTTGATTAAATCAGGTCCATTTAGATTTAAGGAATTTTACGAGTACCTGAAAACATCAAAAATGTTCAAAAGGATGAAACTCCGTGAAGGATTTCTATCCCTCGCGTAAAAATCCTAAAGGTCCCGACCAGGATCGAACACAGACTGCCTAGGTGAATGGCTCATGTGCTAACCAATCACCATTAGACCTTCAATATATAACGCTTTAAATTCTTGTCTCATATTTGCAGTCTACTTTTTATATTTAATCCTAATCTCGTTAAGGTAATAAAAAAATTGTAATTAAATTATTCTCTAAAACTATAACCAGAAGTTACGAAATTAAGCCGTGTAAGTAATTAATATTTTGCCATATAATTACAAAATCTATTCTATTTTAGTTGTTTTCTCGACATTTTGTTTTTAAATATACATGTCGGTCAATTATATGCACCTAAAAACGGAATAAAATGTATAAGAGCGTGCAATAAATATTTCTGTGAAATTACTTTTTTCTTATTAAAGCGTTTAATTTTTTTTATGTATTTGCTGTATTTTTTAAAGCATAAAATTATTAAAAATATTGAAATTATTTTGTCGTGAATTTTTAATAAAGTTGTGTGTAATATTGTATAATATATTACTTGTAGAAAACAGAATATAATAAAAATGTTTAGTTTTTGTACCCTATAATTATAAAAATATAATATTTATGGTCTTGATTTTTAAAAAAAAATATATTTTGGAAGATTATTTATTTATTTATAATTATTGTTAAGATATCTTTATAGTTAAGTCAATTAATATTTTCATCGGAAAGTAATATTTTGATACGGTAGCCCAGCTTATTAGACCTGATGTTTATTTTTAGAGTGTACTTCAGCGAATTTTCCTTGTGATACTTCGTCACGTTCACTGGAAAATTTCTCTACAGCAAAAAATTGGATGGACGTAAGTCTTATCTACATCTATTTATGGGCTTTGTACCGATCAAGGCTTATCAAAGACAAAGAGTCTTTCATAGTTAATCCTATTTAATGGAATTTTCCATAGGTATAACTCCTATTAATCCATTAGAATAATCTTATTAGCTCTAATTCCCTATCCAGCCCTATCCATAGGAATAATCTCTATCCAGCTCTATTCTTACGCGTATTCCCAATCCAGCCCTATTCATAGGAATAATCTCTTCCAGCTCTATTCTTACGCGTATTCCCTATCCAGCCCTATTCATGGGAATAATCTCTATCCAGCTCTATTCTTACGCGTATTCCCTATCCAGCCCTATTCATAGGAATAATCTCTGTCCAGCTCTATCTTACGCGGTATCCCAATCAGCCTATCATAGGAATATCTCTATCCAGCTTATTCTTCGCGTATCCCTATCCACTCTATTCTTCCGCGAATTCCCTATCCAGCTCTATCCATAAAAATAAACCCTATCCAGCTTTACCCATAGGCTCAAACCCTAGCCAGCCCTTTTAATAGACATTACGCCAATCCAGCCTTTCGATGAGCATAAGACTTATCCAGCCCTATCCCATAGCATAACCCTTATCGACCCTTATATCCACAACCCTTATCCAGCCTTATCCACAGGCATACACCTTATCCAGCTATATAGACATAACCCTAATCCAGCCTTATTCCTGGACATACACTGTATCCAGCCATATTCATTGACATAATTACGTAAAATTATAAATTAGTACTCGAGACCTGTTTTGCATCTCGTTTAGAGAGGCATATCACCGCCCTGTGAGTGTCGTGGGGCAACATAAAAAATACTCTTTTGATAAAATCTTGTTTTGTGATTATAATTCTCAATCATCAAGTTATTCCAAGAAATTCGCTAGGCTCGCGTGTATTCACGCCAGTAAAAAAATAAATAAGTTTTTATATTTGTTAAAAATTTGGTCAAGGTTGTTTTCCTAAACAGATCTTTAGGAACTTGTTACAAAGCAAGTTATTTTCAAATTTCGAAATAATAAAATATTTTAAAGATATTTTCTAGATTTTATTGAAAGAATGAGACATCAAATTTTAAGACGTAAAAGATGGTGTGTTAGTTTTTGTTATAATACTCATAAATCTGGGTTTTATTGTTTTAATTTTTTTTGTTCTATAATTTATATCGGTTTGTATAGAATTAAGTCCAAAATGTTTTGTTAATGTTACCGTAACATGTGTTCTTATAATATGTGTTCGACCGCTGATAATGCATTAACTATCTGTATGACGGATGCATTTACTATCTGAAGACGAGCGAAACGAGTCCAAAGGCATGTTGCAGTATAAATTTAGCGAACTGTATTTCTGAGGAAAAGCGAAGCGGGTCCGAAGCAGAGAGGATGAGCGTAGCGAATCCAATGTAATGAGGAAAAGTTCCATTACTCACAGCTCGCAGGACCATTACTCACAACTAGCAGGACCATTACTCACAACTAGCAGGACCATTACTCACATAACTTCCTTCTTAGTAAGCATATAAAACAAAACTAGAAAAGCTAATACTACTACTAGTAGTAGTAGGGTGAAAATAGGTTTTTTACAATAACAAGGAAGTGCTTCTATTTCCTCTCAGACTTCTGCCAATCGCATTAAATGTTGTATGGTGGAAGTCTCTAGAGAATAGTTAATTAGATAATCGTTACTGAAATTTTTATGGCAAGGGTCCAGATTTGATTGGTAGAACCAAATTTCTTTATTGTCTGCTATTCTGTCTAGGTGAGCCTTTAGGATGTCATGTATGATTGTCTAGTCACTATACTTTGATAATTTATTTTGGAAAAACAATTTTGGTACTTTTTCTTATTTATAGCGTAGGAATACAGGAAAAGTATTGTGTTTTCAATAAAACTCCGAAACAAAGAACTCAACGAAATTATCCGTTTCAGAAGGCCAAAGACCTCCTAAGTTGTTTTTACTAAGTTGTTAATGTATGTGTGTAAGGATGCGTCAGTTATCGAGTATATGATTGAGAGTGGTATGTAAATGAGTGACTGCGCTGGGTATGAAACAGATCTGTTTTACTTTATTAGGACCAACGAAGCGAGTCTGAAGACATAGGTTGTGCGTAGCAAATCCGATAAAGTAAGGAAAAGTTGCGAAGTACCCTGAACCCGATTATTTTGATCATCTTTACCTTCATGATTATTTTGTAACAATGATTCCTCTATATTAATATGAATTATAAGATGAAGCTGAAACAAGTATAGCGAGTATTTTATTCTACATTACTCAATAAATGATATAAATTTTAAATTTCTTCTCATGCCCTCATTGACTAATTCAGATCTTAATTTAAATTATTTAATCATTTCTCTCTTTAAACATTAAACATTTTAACCAGGAAAGTTTAAAAACAAGGAACTGTGCGACAACAATATATGTGGTCGCACAATGTATATATCTATTATATATTATATATATTATATATATATATATATTATAGTTACACGTTCCATAGCCATATTATACACCATACCATGTACACCAATACGTTTCGGGTATGTTAGCTCGGAACGTGTGGATTCGCCGCACTCATTTCCACCACTTTGGACTTATTTCGCTCAACCTCAGAAAATATAGAATCATTCTTAATTATATTGCAGTATGACTTCCGGACACGCTTCGCTCGTCATCTGACGGTAAAATCATAATTTCATTACTCGCGGTCACCCATCCAAGTACTGTCCTTGCTCGATGCTGCTTCACATTAGTGATCTAACATAAACTGTTGATATACAATGCAGTGTTGTAATGAATGTTGATACGTTTATTTATTACATAAAAAGATGTGAGCAAAACGCTCTAATAGCAGGTATTCGGCACAGGGATTATTTCAATTATTTAATAATATATACAAGTAAATAATTTTCTTCGACTTCATAAAAAATATAATTTTCTATTATAAAAAATAGAGTTTCTATACTAATCAAAATAAAAGTTATCTTTTCTATCTCTCTGATTTTCTTAAAAAAATCGATGGAAATGTAAAAATTTATTTAACATCAAAAAAACTGAAAAAAAAGAAATAAAAGTATAAAAAATATTCTCGTTTTACTTCAGAGGTATAGCGAAAAAATTCTCATTCTACAGCTGACTCATAAAAATGCATAAAAGATATGAAAAAAGATACCTCCTATCATGCAAATGTATGATCTCAAGATATGAAGGTCTCGGGTTCGATTCCCGAGGGAAGGGGTTGTCAGATATAGTTATTTCTCTATTTCACAGTTCGGGGTTTATTTTTAGATACAGGTAGTGTCTTGGGAAATGAATATGATAAGATCAACTGTTGAATGTTTTGATATACTGAGAAATGCGAGTATAAATTATAGAAAGATATGACACGTTTCATACACATACATACCAGTACATAAATTCTTATTTTAATCGCTTGTAAATTATATTGTTTAAACAAAGCATGACAAAATATTCCACAAAAGGGCCTAGACCCCAGAATTAATGTTCAAATATCACTTAAAATAAATATAATCCTCGCAGGAAAGATATAGTTATGGTAAATCTGTAAAAATTTCAAAGAATACAGCCTACAAAGGCTATAGATAACAATATAGTCGACAAAGGTTAGAGTAGGCATTAAGTACTACTATTATGGCTGTATAGCTAATAAAGGCCAATGCCAAAAAAAAGGACTACCATAACATTTCTTTGTTTTTTTTTTTTACTTTTCCTCATTTTTGCCCTAGGTATCCGTTTCAGGCATTTTTATGGCCTCCTGAGTGGTTTTTGCAAAGGTATCTGTTTGTGTGTGTGTGTGTGTGTGTGTCTTAGCACTCGGTGTATTTATGCTTGAGAGTTGACATTTTGTACAAAAAACAGTCTACCACTGTAGTTGTGGCTGCTCGGAAAATAATGTTTTTATGACGTCATTAACCCGCTATAATGACTCAGCGAAAATTTCAAAAATCATAAAACGCGAAAAAATACTGCGATAAAATTAAGATTTAGCTCGCATGTGACTTTGGATAAGACTGATATATGTGCCAAGTTTCATCTTGTTATCAGAATTAGTTCAATTTTTATTGAATGACTTGTGTACGCTTTTTAAAAAATTGTTAACAATGGGGAAACAGTTGAGTTGCAATTTAGTTCAAGTGTATCATCATTACCTTATAAATAAGTACATTTGTTTCGTTTCAATCCATCAAGTAAATAATTTTTCAATATAATTTTTATTCATTATCAGAAATATATGTTTGCAATAACTAATAAAACAAAACTAACAATTTTTATGAGAATTTTTAACTGTTAGCTATTTATAGGTTTATTTTAATCTTATATCATATTAATTTCTGCGTTAAAATAGGGTTTGCTATTCAAAAAAAACTTTTATATGAATAAGTCATAATACCTTTCTTTAGAAGTGTTTTCACAAGTTTTTTTTAAGAAAATAATTAATTGAAATTTACCAAAAGTATGGTAAATCTTCATAGTCTTGTTATTCATATTAGAAAAATGACTACTGACACAATTTGTTTTTTAGTCAAATTTGTGTATTATAATTTAAAATTATATTTTTATTAATATGTAAATATTTAAAAAATTATTTTAATGATATTAATATTATATTTGTTGACATACATATTAATTTGTTGACGTTTATTAGTTAAATTGTATAATTTATCATCATTTAATCTTTTATTTTAAGTTGTTATCGCGACTGTAACATTGTGTTCTCACAGGATAAGCGAACCCTGGTGTGACTAGTGCGAACTATCTTGAGGTTAGTTGGCCACTTAAAAGGTATATTTTTTCTCACAGTGAGACAATACTTTTTTTCTGCGAGTTTTATAAAACTTAAAGTTAATAATAAAAGGAACAAAGAATGTTTCTTGCGACACTTTTCTTCAGAAAAATTGTCAGAAAGAAATGTTTATTTATGGAGGGAATAATTGTGTTACGTTATTTATTGTAACTTCTGAATTTATATCTATAAGAATTGTAATTAAGATAAATTTCCTTGTTCATAACTGTAATGATTATAAGACATGAACCTTGAAATTGATGGATCGTATTTCTTATTAGAATTATTGATTCAACGATGTTGGTTGACCAGGAGTTGAAATCTTCTGACATATATTGTTACTTCCAGAAACCTAAAAGTAAAATATATGCAAGTTATAATCAACCGGTGATGAGTTTAATCGTCACTAAGTGGACTGTATTCCATGCACTTATCTATTTTTCCTTGCTTCTTATCAACTATTTTTAAGCTAAAAAAACATTGTAAACCAGGAAATAATATACAAAGTTATAGACTTTTTGCCATTGTTGTTTCATTTTTTTTTAATCAATGTCTTTTTCTTTGTTTTAAAATTGTCATTTAAGTTTTACTTTTCCATAATGCTACCATAGGTAAATGGAAAAATATTGTGTTCACCTTGATGTCCAAAACTGAAATATTTGTCAGAACTATTTGTATTAGGCGTTTATCATTGAGCGTGTAATTATGGATGTGTGTGTCACGACGTATAACTCCCATTTGTTATAGAAATTTAAAACTTCTATAACACAAACTAAACTAAAACGTTTTGCACAAAACTCCTACTTTAAATCTACTTGTGCTGCCCAGTAAATGATTTTTTAAACTGATATCGCTGATTCACGAATATATTTAAAAATTCGTTGACCAATTAAATTCATATTTTTCACGAGTTAGTTTGTATAAAGGACAAACAGATATGCAAATTTTATTTTTTTATTGGACGCAATTTGAAAGTTATGACTTTTTAATTAGCAATAGACTAGTTGAAGTTTGATTCGCAATAAATAAATATTAAGCATTTTATTCGGCATAAATTTAGAAACTGTAACATATTAAGAACATAAGATATTTTAACTTTAATTTTTTTTTTAAATTAAAATTACAATAAAATGTGTTTGAGCATAATTCAACTATTTAATAATATATAAAAAAAAACGGGGTGTGAGTGAATATTGAAAAATAAATATACATATATATAATATATATATATAATATATATATATAATAATATTATATAATATATTATATATATATATATACACATAGAGATATATTATACTTAGCTATCTTAATACATTAAAAGACCTGAAACATCGTTTTGGAGCTCTCAGGGGCTCTGTGTAACCTCATTGAAACCTATTTTAATAGTGAGTTAAGGTTATAATAAATTAATTTAATTTGGCTTCCAGCACATTGTTTGTGTTTTGATTTGTATTTTTAACGTTCTACTATATAAGTAATAGTTATTTTGTATTGATTATTTGATTGTACTTATAAGTGAAGGGGTTCAGGTTACTTTTTCGATGTTTCAAAATTCAAGTAATAGTAATAATATCTCTATGTATATAGGTAAATAACATACATAAATAACGTATAGGTAAATTTCACAAAAAAGGTAATCGTCATCATCTAAAGTTGGGGTGAATAAAAGAGAATAATATTCTGTGGACGACTGTAGCAAGTATACGAGTTTTATCGCCATAGAATGACAGTATTAGTAATGTTATGCCAAAAAAATTGTCATTCTTAAGCCTAGCAAAACGAGACCGAACTAATTCGACCTTAAGCTTTTAGTGACCATGACATCCTGAGTACAAGAGAAGTGAGTTTGAAGTTTGAAAAAAAGTTCTGAAGTACACTGTCTCCGATTTTCGACACTCATGCTCATCTGCTTTAAATAATTAATTTAGAAATGTTAATCGCATGGCAAAATACGGTACATTGTACGTGTTGTCAGTCTAATAAAATAAATAATCACGCCATTCAAAATTCCTCAAGTTATAATAAACTTTGTGGGTTATGTTTATAAGAAGATAATTGGACTAAAAAGAATTCTAAAGCAACAGGGGTCATCTATACTTAGCTGATAAGACCAGGCTGGACTTGATTGCATAAACCTCAGCGTCTGTGTTCCTACATTGCTTAACTAAGTTCTCAGTATGGTCTATAGGAAGGGAAAGCATGTTTCGTTCCTCAAGTATAAAATATACATTTTTTTCTAAAAGCCGACGCCCTGTTTTTATTTATTTTTTATTGTTTCATAATGTTCTGCTAATGGTTTAAGATATTAATTTTTAAATAGTATATATATATCATTCAATAATAAAGAACTGGGTAAATATTTATAGAGAATATTAGGTAAAAAATATTGTATTTTGTTATATGCTATATAAGATACTTTTATGTTTTATAATAGTAGATTCAATGCTGAGTTTAAAAGAGTATATACTATGTTTAATTTAAGGTCAATGGCATATCAAAATGTAGTTGCATCAAATTTAAGGCTAATTTTATTAAATTCGATTTTATTAAGGAATTTCAATGAAAAATGATAAATGTATGAGTGTTGGAATGTGAGATTTATCTGTCTGAATGTTATAATGTGAGATTTATCTGTCAGAATGTAAGATTTATCTGTTCCATGTCAACTTGCTTTACTAATATTTTGTTGTGCTAATGCGTAGTTTGGATTTTGTCTGTCATGAAATTAGTTTAATTAAAATGTAGGTAATCTAAATTGTTTAAACTGGATTTATAATTTAGTTTTATTTTTTAAGCTTTTTTGACATCACTATACATAGATAGGGGGGGGGGATATAGATATTTAAAATTTTAAATATTTTATTAAAAATTTGAAGTAAGGGAGAAGGTCTCCTGGTATTTTTTTCTTCGCAAAGTGAATTTAATTCATAGAATAATTATTCATATTATTTGCATTAATAAATAAATAGAGTTTGTAAAACCCTCCTTTCCTAAAATAAATGTTGAAATACAGAGGGATTGAGCGAATGTATCTGAAGCAGGTTTATTTAATAAATTTTTAGTTGTGTTTTGAATCATGTTATAATTAATCATTAACAATAATAAACAATAAATGTTGTCAAAGCATTAACAATAAAAAAAAATATGACAAACAAAAAAAATAATGAAACAGTTTTATCATTTATTGGAGATTGATGGTTTATTCCAGTTCCTTGAACTGTGAAGAGATAGGGAACATAATCAACGATCAACTGATGCCTATACCTCTTTATATTCTAGGCAATATCATTTCATGTAGGTCTAAATAAAGCTTAAGGGTCCGTGGCTCTGTCTACCTGTGACTCTGAAATAGTCGCTATTGAAGAATATTTGAGACAAGGATCATCCCTCAAACATTTATTTCAAGAACTAATGGACTGCTTTAATAAAAAAAGATTGACATCTATTGCGATAACAACTTTCTCGTACCAACCATTAAGTTCTACCTGCCGACAAGAGTGCCATCTACACTGCAATGCGGGATCAATGTGGACCTGTAAATCCATATATGTTGGCCAATTAGGTAGACCATACCGTGTTAGAATTTAAAGGGGCCAAGCAGATTTTATCAACACTCAATCGCTGTAAATCACAATCACAATTACCAAGAACACAAAACTGTGTTTTTGCATTTTTTTCTAAACAGAAACACATGAATTACCACGAAATATGTAGGAATAGTAAAAAGCACAGTCATAAGGCCTTTAATGTTAGACTTTAGCTTATTACTTACGACACCTTCAGTCAGCTGCAGGCTGCAGGACTCTGTCCTACAATTATATTAAGCTTCCTGTTAAGTGATTGTCTGACTTTCATCTTTTTCAAAGGACATAGACTTTTTCACCTTTTTTAGTAATTTAATTATGTCGCTTGGTTTTTTTATTTAGTCATTCTACTTTGTTGTTTAAGTACACTACACTATGATGGCCTGTAAGACCGAAAATAGTTTTTGTTTAACATAACAAATTATTGTGGAGACACTGTTTTCTATCAATCCCTGTGTTTAACGCACATTTCAATCTGAAATTAATTTATAATGGAGATCAGCTCAGTGATTCCTTAACCAAAGCTTTCAGTAAAATTAAGATGCTAAACACATTAAATGCTCTTAATTTAACTATAAATTACACAGCCCGAACCTGAAAATGAACAAGAGTTTTTGGAGTATTTTTTGTACAAGTGATTTTTAAAATTATTGGAAAAGTTGAAGTAGATTAATTTTTGAAGTGATTATCTTAATATTTCAAAATTACGGAGGCATGTGTTAGTCAAATAAAAAATATTAAAAACAGTGGTACATAAAACCGCTAGACCAGCATAACATTAAGTCCTACAAATAAAATCGAGCATGAATGAACCCAGGTATCCACATCTCTTAGTCCCTTCATAGAGATATAATACTAGAGGGGGCTAGCCTATACTTAATACATTGAGATACTGAAATCATTTTTAGGCTCCAGGGGCTCTGTTAACCTCATTGAAACCTCCTCCAAAGGGAGTTAGGGTTATAATTAATCAATTGTTTGCTCCCCGCAGATTGTTTGGTTGTGAATTTGTACTTTACAACTTTCTAACTATATAATTTACTGTTTTTTGTCTCTGTTTATTCAGTTAAAATGATAATCGAATGTGGTCAGTTATTTTTCGAATGTTTCAAAATTCACCAATAGGGCTTCTGTATATTATATCTTATGGTCCCGTCACAACCCGGAAATATATGGTTAACAATCCGTGTTATTAAGTAATTTATTCTACTATAAAGCTAAATTTTACATGTGCTCTGTGCTATCCGGTTTTTTACATCATTAACCGTCATTAATTACTCAAATAAATCGAAAATTTAAAAATCGCAGACCTGCGTTTTGATTTTTTCATCGATCGAAGTTAAGCACTGGGCTGGTCTCGTATATACAACCGCCGCTAATTTGATATGATGGCTAGTTGGCTAGTTAAATTATTTGTTAAATTTATGATAGTCAAATGACAAAAAGTACGCTGCAAAACCACCCCTTGAAATTTATGCCGCGCATTCAAAAAGGATTAAGTTTCAAACAACAAATATATATTATTATAATATATATATATATAAATTAATATATATAATATATTATATATGTATATTATTTATTATATATATAATTATAATAATACAGTACATATATTATAAATATATATATTTATTATATATTATACTATATATAATATATATTATTTATATATATACTCCATCGTGATGACTGTAAAAGTAAAAACCTAACGCTACAATGCAATTATAGATTATGAAGGTTTGTAGTTTTTTGAAAAAATGTTGTCCATATTACAGAGAAAATATTCGTTATTTTCAATTGATAGAAACACTAGCCACTTATAATCTTTTTAAATTATTTTTTTTTTAAGAATCAATTATTAGTAGCTTAACTTTTTAAAGGATCCGGGTTTTATTTTACGAAATAAATAATTAGCAGTAAAGTTTAAAGTGGAACCTGTCCAGGTCCAGGTTTAGGCTGAAGCTTTTGGAGTTCGAGTCTTATATACCGTCCGGTAAATGATTTACCGTTTGGGTAATCCAATTATTTAAGCTGTCTTAAGTAATCCCTTTTTGAATTAGCCACGAGATTCTAGAAATTTCATTCTTAATGACGTCATTCTAGAGATTTGTTTTAACTCCAGCTAGTTAAATCCAATGGGTTTGGAAACTCTAAGCTCAACATAACAAAGGTTAGTTTTACCGCAAAGGTTAATTACTTGTATAGAAAGTATTTATCTTTAAAAATGATATAGCTCCAGTCTTATAGAGCAATTTTAAACTTTTAATGTTTTACAAACTTTTTAAAAACTTAAACAGTAGCAGAATTTCCTTTGAATGTTTGGTTTCTTGTTTAACAATTCAGTTTTTGCTCTGTAGAAATGCGTATTTTTATATCATACCTTTTTCAGTGGCTGAACTTCAGATTTTGGGCCCTACCGCAAAAATTTAGCTGGACCCCTCTGGTCCTTTGAGCAAAACCAAAAAAACCCGTTCTCTTTCTACGGGTTTAGTATATTTAATTATGATCAGTAGACTAAAAACTTGTGTTTGGGTCAATCCATTTCAAGTGATCCAGAGATGTTACTCGAAAAAAATGAAAATTGATAATTTTTTTTCGGTGTTAGTCCTGCCCATAGGTAGAACAAAACGCTTAGTATTAATTTTTTCTACAGTCTCCTTTATTTTCAAAAATCACTTTTTAGTTCCCGAGGCACCCAAGTTTGAGTTTTTCCGCCTTTAGTTGAGGCTTAATAATTTCGCTCTTGCTAACAGCTTGATGAAACAGTTCGTTTGAACAGTGCCTAATTTGGGCTTTAGTATAAGAACAATATTTTTGTTCTAAACTGTTCTAACTACATCGTGATTTGCATAATAAATTGACCACAAAGACTGAAAATACCTTTTTCATTATTCTTTTTTTTAACAAGGATGATAATATGAAAAAATGAAATAATATTTCTTGGTTACTAAATAATATATATTAAACAAGAAAGAAAATATTTTAATTTCCAATTTCACCTTTTGGGGTCACTGAATTTATAAAACAAATTGAACAAAAAGTGATTTTGAAAATGAAGGAGGCTGTAGAAAAAAAATATACGGGCGTTTTGTAACACTTAATGGGCAGGACTAACACGAAAAAAAATGACTCAATTTGCATATTTTTTACGAGCAACAGTTCTGGAATCACTTGAAATGGATTGACGTTACAAAATACGGCCCCCCCCACAATGAAAAAAAAGAAAAAAAAAAAAACATATACAAAATTAAAAACGCAACTGTGAAATAATTGAAAGACTCACTGAGTGCCATGTGCAAATGATTTTAAAGAAAGTTGAAAATATATAGCTTTCATAATTAAGTTTCCAAAGTAGGAATACTAAATTTTATGTACATTGAATATGATAGCCTAACTTCACCTGTCCAGTAATTAAATTTAATCGACTAGACACAATACAACTAATACATCAATTTAATAATGACAATGTGACAAAAAATATTGATTATACTATTACTTCAAACCAGGATCTTTAATAAAAGATGACGCTAAAGGACTTTTCTGAACTTGAAGGTTGATAAAAGTGGAATAAGAGAAAATTTCTTCCCTATCGTTAAAGAAAATAAGCGCAACACACAGGTTATGTAGCAAAGTTGATCGTTTGCTTATCAACATTCTCTTCTGTTGCTTCTCGTGGTTTTATTGTGGGCATTGTTAAATCATTTGTGCTTATTTAAATTTTAAATTTGGACTATACTTGGATCTTCGTAAGTGATATATAGCCGTGTTTTGTTTAACCACTCAAAGCAATAACAAATGGGAACATGTAGATATGTTGCACTCTCAAATTTAGACGTGCGCTGTTATAAGAGCTGTAAGCATTCTTTCAAAGTTAATTGTCTAAAACTTAATATATCAGACATTTACAAACTGTCAAAACTGAATACTTCTTGAAAATTGATTTAGGTTAAGGCTCTCCATTTGAAAGACGGGAAAATTGTAAGCAGCCCGTTTTGCTAACTCACTAAAACTATTTTGCTGAAATTATTATTGTTATTATTTAATTAAACTAATAAATTGTATAAATATAATGTAATTATAATAATAATTAAATTATTACAGATTTTGGTAATTTGTTACGATTAGATTTCCTTTTTTTATGATGTTGAAAAAAAAACTCAGTTGGTTAATAATGTCCTAAGATAAGACCCTGCATATTATTAAGCTATTAATATACTACGGTTCAATACGACAAAACACCTTGTTTATTGAACCTGTGCGTTTTTTAATCAACATTACGTTAATTTTAGTACTTGAACCGCGCCTAAATGCTTCGCAGTATACTAAACTCCCAACACTTAAATATATTGTGGAATAGTTCACTTCACAATTTACTTTTTCTCTTGGGTGCCATTCGTCTGGGCGTCCAAATTCGTTTTGAGTTCCATGGAGCTCCAAACATATGAGCCGCAATGAATGGCGCGCCACGAATTGTCCTGCATTACGATTTCGCGTGATTTCTCTACAAAAAAGTTCTAGACGGCTCAAGTCGTTGGTAGCGCCCATTCTTTGCGCTCCATATCGTTTGGGGCTCCATTTTGAAATGGAGCTCACACGATTTGCAGCGTCTAAGAATTTTTAGAGAATCACACGAGAAAATTAAAGTGCAGTCAATTTGTTGACGCGCCATTTTAAGTGGAGCGCGAACGATTTGGAGCGTTATTAAATGGCGCGTGTACAATTTTTATGCAAAAATAATTAATTGCAATTCTCGAGCATAGTAGGGTTTAGTAACTTGCACTTGATAATTCAGTATTTCGCATAATTAATTTTTGTTTGATATTTAACGTCCAATACAAAAAAAATTATGGAAATTTGTTTATAATCATTGAGAGTATATTCCTGCAAATTTCAAGTTTACGGGTTCATATTTTCGATTTTTTTGCTAAAACTTTTTGCTAAAACAAATAGGTTAATGGTGAACATATAAACAATTTTGATATTCCGGGCAACAACTATTACCATATGACTGATTTTTTTTGTATCAGTCAATATCTAGCATGAACACAGGGAGTTATGCGTGACCAGACACACACACACAAAAACATGACATCAAAAGCTGAAATAGATTCAGATGGCTCCTTAAACACACCAAATGGATTATAAGTGAATCTGGGTAACAATTTTTTGGTTAAACAAATAATTTCCTCTATATACCTTCTATATAAGAAGGTGAGGAAAAGTAAAAACATAATAAGGGATTTCGATCCGTAGCCTCTACGGAGCCTTGGTCACTCGGACTACTTCGCAGCCCAAGGGCCTCCTTGTGGCCGCTTCACGGCCACGTTGTTTAGTATTATTTGCTGTTAATGGCATTTCGCCATGTATTTAGCGAATTTTCGTCGTCTAGCTATGTTCTTTTTAAGTCCACAAAGTTGTTACTTTAGTATTTATTTTTAAATACAATTTTGTCATTTATCTAGCGAATTTCTATCGATGATATGGCCCCTTTGAGGTATAATTTAGTTTTCATAAGATATATAAGCATTGAACCATTATCATACACCCAGTATACTAAAAGA
>JACMZG010000008.1:73383256-73428305 GCA_018340805.1 Microvelia longipes | reverse complement strand
GATTCCTGTACTCACGTAAGTCGTTTCTATACAGTCCATCTTTTAAAATTATAGTATTTAGCTTAAAGCTAATCTGGCAACTAGGCCAAGCTTGAGCGGATACACTGGAAAATTAATCGATTCGTTATTACCAAGGGTTCAAGTAAACTAATAGAATATTAATGATCTAATGACAATGTTTTTAAAGTAACGAAGCTCACGTTTGGACCAATTTCACGGTCGGGATCACTTCGATTCGGTAAATTAGTGAGGACCGTATAAAATATAATAATAACAGTCTCGGACACAAAACGTTGCCCTGCGTCACATCCTTGCTTCGTCATTAATGAAATTAAAAATGCTAAACGAGTCTTTACTCATAACAGTAATTAATTTTTAGTCATTATTTAAATAAATTAGGCTATTATGACAAAAATTATGTTTCATAAATTAGTTACTTTTAAGAAAATTTATTTACGAAGTTAAACGCTAAAAGACCACCCGCGGTAATATCAAAAACAATTTCAAAACTGATTTTGAAGTCACGAAAGGATTCCATTGACGTATTTTTTTAGTTTCGAATCGACTAACTCAACATCATTCATCATGTGTTTAGGATTTTTAAAGCCCTCCCGATGAAATCGATTCGTTCAAAACAATTTCTAAAAAAAATTATCAGTGACAAAAGAAGATTTGCATAAGTTGAAAACAATACCCTGTGTTTCCTTACTCATTGGGTTTCTTGAAAGTAGTTTATCATCCTTGTTTAAATATAATTAATCGTTTAGTTAAACTTACAGCGGCTTAGCTTGCTGTATCTGATAGATAAAGGAACATAGAATAAGATATATTTATTCATTTTTTAAAAAAAACAAACTTTCAATGCCAAAAACGATATCGATACTTATCTACTTTTATTTTTGACCTATTTTATCAGATAACTATCTTTTAGGTAAATTGTTTCTTTCTAGATCATTAGTCTCCAATGGTAATAGTATTCAGAAAGTAAATGATCTATTTAAGCATGCAGAAAATGATTTTACACCGGGTATTGATGATTTGAAGATTAGCTTTCTAA
This sequence comes from Microvelia longipes, assembly GCA_018340805.1. NCBI lineage: Eukaryota > Metazoa > Arthropoda > Insecta > Hemiptera > Veliidae > Microvelia > Microvelia longipes. The sequence continues at coordinate 73,427,248 of JACMZG010000008.1, read as the reverse complement.
CAAGGTTAAGTAATATTTTCAGACGACATTCAACATCATTAAGATCATTTATATTTCTGGAACATTTTTTTTTTCTTTTCCACATTCTAAAATAAGGAGAAGCATTGCATTAGCCAAAACATAACACCTACTTTTCCACATTTCGGCTCCTACAGATCATGAAAATCGAGAAAAATATTTTATAGGCTCACTTCAGCTACAGTTCAAACAGCTGATACAATTTTAATGAAACAGAGCACATGATGTGACTTGCAAATTTATCCAAATTTAATATCACATACGTCAAATAATGTATTTTGAATGAGAAACATTGTATATTAGGATAATTAATATTAAAAGATGCTGACTCAATCTATAAGTTAAAATTAAGTTTTAACTATGCTAAAAACATCATTTTCGGAGAAGGTTAAATTGAGTTGAGAGGGAGAGCACAGAGAGAGGTGGACTTGAGAGAGGAGTCCCCTCTGAGTGGTTCCAGACATGGGGTTAAAAGGTAATTAGTATTTAATTAGGAATAAATAATTAACTCAATCCCTTTCAGGAATTTAGTTAAATGGGCCAATGGTGCAATGACCAATTTTTCTTTCGTTGTAATTATTGAATAATCAAATTAATAAATGTAATAAAATAAACACTTATTCTTTAATGGCTTAAGCCAATATTCTTAAGTTTTAAGTTGGGTTTAAGACATAGAATATATATGCGGATCTATGAGCAAGCTAAAACTCTATAAAGCAGGCCCTCATACATATATCAAGCTATACCATAGAAAGAACGGCTCAATTAAGTAGCGTATATTTAAACTTGAAAAATTATGACAAAATAATTCCTTGATAAATAAGTGTTTAAAATGATGGTTTGAAGTTTTCTGTGTACAAAAAGGTTTCAACCAAAATTTTCGATTAGCACAGTATGCAGTATTCAATTTTATATTTTTTTACTCTGAGTAAAATTTACGTAATATATGCTCGAATAATTACCCTACCATTGTGGTTTTTATTGTCAATTAAGAAAATCATGATTTTAATTTAAAATTAGACAACTTCGTTGTTATTTCGGTTTCGCTCTTCTATGTTTACGCCTAATAAAGTGATTATGTAATAAAACCCTAATTTATTCTTCTGGATAGTGATGGTTCAGGCTGTGCCGGTGCTGTGTTAAGCTAGACAACGAAACACATATGGACAAGTCATTATCTTGCCCCATCAATAGTAACCAATCTCGGATGATAGAAATGTTCCCAGAAGTCGCATTGCATTTAGTTCTTTGCATTTCCTAGATGTCTCTTCTACAATCATATTGTGTCAATTATTCATGTCTGGATTGTTTAAAGTAAATGCGCTAAAACCCTTTAGTGATAACCATTAATAATTGGGCCATAATTAAGTGCATATAATGGTGTTCATAGTTTTGTAAAACCATTTGAATAAATCTGCGCGAAATTCCTTTTAAAAATCAAGAAAAAATTATTAATGAGTAGTAAATAATATGTACAAGTTATAAAGCTCACCATTGCTCTATATAGACACTTGTCCTACAGTCACACTCAACCAGGTTTATATTCCTCAATACCTCTAGTGTCCGATACCTTGTCCTACAGTCACACTCAACCAGGTTTATATTCCTCAATCCTCTAGTGTCCGATACCTTGTCCTACAGTCACCCTCAACCAGGTTTATATTCCTCAATCCTCTAGTGTCCGATACCTGTCCTACAAGGTCCACACAGGTTTATATTCCTCAATCCTCTAGTGTCCGATACCTGTCCTCCAGTCACCTCAACCAGGTTATATTCTCAACCCTAGTGTCATACCTTGTCCTCAGTTACCCTCAACCTGGTTTTAACTGCTCTATCCCCCAGTGTCCGATTCTGTGTCCGATTGGTCTTAATCTTAACAGACGCTTAAATTGGCAACATTACACAAAGATAAACCATACTGGTGTATCACGACGCTTTAAGTTCCTGTCACGTCATCTGGTCTAAGATATCACTGAGCAACTAACTACGTATCTACAATGTCGCATTGAAACCAGCATGGGCCAATGGTCTATAAGTGTGGGGTAGCACCAAGCCTTCCAACTCAAATCGTCACCAGATCCTGCAATCCAAAATAACAATGTTTAAGGCTAATTATTTATGTATAAATAATGAACTATTAGGATTCTATTAAAATATTTAAAGTTTTGCATAATAAATTTTATTAGATATCATTAAATGAATTACTAGATGACAGAATAATTTCATTGCAAAAAGAAATACCTGTTAAATTACCTAAAGAAATCATAAATAAATAAACATTTTATTTATTTTAATTACACACTAAGAATCTAAAATTATTGAGTTTAGTACCGGCGTAAACCAAAAGAAAGAGTCTGTCAGCGGGATCTTGTTTTTAAGATTAAAATTATAAGATAACCCCGCTTCAATTATAACATGCAACAACATTAAAAACATTTATTTATATTAATTTATTTGATTTTATTTATAAATTGTTTAGAAATATGAATTCATTATTTTTTTTAAAGAGAACTAACAGGAGCTACTCTACCGGTTCAAATGGTTTATGGTCATATTATAATAAAAGAGAGAAGAAATTAAATAGCAATAATCCAAATGATTTAAAAAATATATATATTAAAGAATGATTCCTTAGATGTTGATAAAAGGTTTCCGCTTCTTTGTGGATATTTGGATTTTACTTGTGTTGGTCTTTTTAGTTGCTTAACAGAACTGTTTCTGTTACTGAACTGACTTTTTTTGTTACTTATTTATTACTGTAGAAAAACAATAACAAGATTGTGTTAGCACTAAAACAGGAACGTATTGTGTTAGTACTAAACAGGAACAGTATTATTGTGTTAGCACTAAAACAGGAACAGTATTGTGTTAGTACTAAAAACAGGAACAGTATTATTGTGTTAGCACAGGAACAGTAAAAAACAGGACAGTAATTGTAGAGTATTGTGTTAGTACTAAAACAGGAACAGTATTATTGTGTTAGCACTAAAACAGGAACAGTATTGTGATAGTACTAAAAATCCTATACCGGATCACACTAATTGTCCGGTCTAGGTGTTTTTAGACTTTCTGATGTGTTTGTGGCAATGTTGTGTAGGTATATGTTATCATCGTAGCTCCCAGTGTATTTGTGTTAGAAAGTTGAAACAGTGTACAAAAAAACATTATTTAGGTCTAGATTGCTATCCAAAAATCAATATTTTTACTTTATCTTATTTATACCGTAGGTTTATTGGAAATGCTTAGTGTTAGCAAAAAATCCAAAACCGGGATGAAACCGGAATTATCCGTTTTTTAGGTGTTTTTAAGGTCTCCTGAGTGGTTTTTGCAAAGTTTTCTGTCTGTGTGTGTGTCTGTTATCATCGAAGCGCCCAGTGTATTTAATCTAGAGAGTTCAAACTTTGTACAAAAATCAGTCTACACCTGTAGTTGTGCTATTCGGAAAATATTTTGTATGAAATCATTAACTTGCAATAATGACTCAGGGAAAATTTCGACAAATCATAAAACGCGGAAAAATAATGCGATCGTATTGAGATTTAGCACGCACGTGACTATGTATAAGACTAACATATGTGCCAAGTTTAATCTCATTATCAATATTAATCTCATTATCAGCATTAGTTCTTGTTAGACTTGTGTACGTTTTTTTAAAAAAAATGTTAAACATTGGGAAATTGTTTAATTTGGTAAAAGTGTATATTATTACGTAATAAATAAGCACAATAAGTTTCGTTGCAATACAACAAGTATATCCATGATTTTTGTTGGATCATAAAAATTAAGGAGCATTGAGCGTGGTCAGTGCTGTCTGGGTGACCGCTGAGAATAATACGGATGCATTTACTATCTGAAGACGTGCGAAGCGAATCCGAAGGCATGTCGCAGTATAAATTTGGCGAACTGTATTTCTGAGGACGAGCGAAGCGAGTCCAAATCAGGGAGGATTAGCGTAGCGAATCCGATGTGATGAGGAAATGTTCCGAGGTAATCCGTTCCTGATTTTTTTGTACTGTCATTAATTGGCCGAAATGACTCAACAAAAATTTCGAAAATGTTGCTCCGTTTATTTAATAAAATTACTCCCGTGTAACGAGGATATTTTTGCCCTGGCAGCCCCAAAGCATGATTCCTTTCCAACCATTTATTCTTTTACTTTTCCTCATTTACTACCATAGGTATAAGGAAAAGTATTGCGTTTACCCTAAAAATCAGAAACCGAGATTTCATTATAATTATCCGTTTTAGACATTTTTATAACATTCTGAGTGATGATATACCTCTAGCTGTGTTTATGCTAGAGTGTTGAGAGTTGCCACAAAAATCAGACTATAGGTCTGGTTGTGTTGCCTTGAAGATGATAATTTTAGACTGCTAGACAACAAAATTTACAAAATATTCTGATATTTTTTATGTGATATGAACCTAATGTACTCATAAAGTTTGTCAATTGGTTGTAAGTTGGTATAATTATATTGTGTCAACTTACTAATAACCTCTCAATTGCTTGGTATATATTGTACTCTATTTCCTGAAAATCCACATTAAATTCATCCTCTAAAACGCAGAAGCCACAAAGAATTAGAATAAAAGTTTATAAATACAAGTGAAGCGTATAATTATGATTTGAAGGACTTGTTTATAAACTTATAGTATTAAAAAGTACTTCATCAGACACATCCTGGGTGGTAAACGGATTTATTACACATCAAAACCATCTACAAATCTTAAAGGGAATTATAGGGATTTTAAACTTTTTTTTTTGCTCAGGGTGGGAAAGCAAATGAGTATCATTAGAAATCGAAAAAATATAAAGCCTATAATTGATTCAAAAATTTATAAATATTGATAAATATTAAAGTGTCGAACTTTAAAAAAAAAGAGATAAGCTCCTTGTTGGCTTTCCGGCTGGGGAATTAGCATATTAAATATGTTTATATCACTCCATTTCCATACTTTTTTCCGATCGAGAAATATCAATAATTTTATTAGACAGAGGAATTATAGGGGAAAAAATACAATGTAATCTGTTCTTTGAGGTGAGATTATTAATTTGAATTTTAGGAATTATAAGATTTCTTGTGGGAGTGACTGAAACGCGTTTTTGAACAATATTATGCCTGATTTATTCTAATTTCCTGATTTATTTCTATTGCAATTAAGAAGAACCAAAGTTATAGCGAAAATCAGGAACAGAGTACATCGGGACTTTTCCTTGCAACATCGGATTCGCTACGCTCACCCTCAATAATTAGGAATCGCTTCGCTCGTCCTCAGACAGGACCGCAGGGAATAAAACAAATGTATTTATTGTTTTATTCCCTGCGGTCACGTATCCAGGCACTGAACTCGGTCGATGCTGCTTAACTTTTCTGATCCAACAATACCTGTAGATACTTGTCGTATCCAAACAAAACATGGTATACCTATTTATATTATATTGATAGTCAAAGGTGTTCAGATTCATAGAGATATTTTACTAGAGGGGCCCTATTGGTTAAATTGTGAAAAAGCGAAAACAGCGAAAAAGTAACCTGACCCCCTTCGATTATAAATACAACCAAATAATCAGTATTACTAAATCACAATAACTTATATTGGAGAGTGTTAAAAATACAAATTAAAACACAAACAATATGCGGGAAGCCAAAATCAATTGATTTATTATAACTTTAGCTCACTCTTGAAGGTGGTTTTAATGAGGTTTTCCAGATGCCCCTGAGATCCCCAAAAAGATGTTTCAGGCCTCTCAATGAATTGAGATAGGCTATGCCCCCTCTAGTGCATATTTCTATGTTCAGATTACTTTTTGCGATGTTTCAATATTCAACGAACAGTGCCCCTTAAGCAATAATGTCCTTTTGCGTAGAGCATTAATGTTAATACTACTTCATAAGTAAAAAATCAAGTTAAAGAACCTGACGACTCCATTAACTAAGGTTACAAGGAACGAATTCTGACACGTATTGCAGATGATAATACGTAATTAAGGGGACTTTTTCTTATTTAAAAGTATAGCTTATTAAAATAGCCCTTATATGTCCAAACATTACTTTTCCATTGTCTATTAGAACAACTAATTAAAAGGAATCTTTTGTTTTGTTTTTTACATTCCTGGGACTTTTGTTGATAATTGAATTGTGTAAGATTTTCAAATTATTTTTACCATATATGTATTTAATGAATTATAAACAAAGATGCTTGAGCAGGGTTGTACAAATATAGTTTTTGTAATTTAAGCTGTTTTATTAAGAGTTGAATCCTCCTTTTTAATCCTCATTATGTTCAACAATAAAGTAATTTTTACTTTAATAATTTAACAATTTTTTTCTTATGTTCAAGTTACACTAAGACTATATTTTGCCTTCTCCTCAAGGCATAATCATGTCTCTAAATATAAAGAATAAAAATGAGCAACTAATAAGTATTAATTTAATATACCTTATTTAGTTTATAAATATTTTTTTTATGTTTATAAGTAGTAGTAGTTCTTTAATTGCTTTTTATCTTGCCGTAAATAAAACGCCCTTGGCTTTTCGCTGTACCAAATTTATAATATTCATGGAGGAGGAGAGAAGGGGGAGTCAATATATGTGTATATGTATGTATGTTATATATATATATATATATATATATATATATATATATATATATATATATATATATATATATATATATATGTTTGTGTAAATATTTATGTATGTAAAATAAATAAATGCTCGTTTTAGGGCCTTTCGGCCCATCAGGGTATTCATCCTGCTGGAACTACCTCAGGTGGGCAGCATCTACTACACTTTAAGAATTAATTAAAGTTGGCGAAATCTTTTTAAAACAAATCCTATTTATAAAATCTTGGAGCATAGCCCGGGCTGCGAACCCCGGACCTCCGGTGCCGAAATCGAACGCCTTTACGATCACGGCCACGGAGGCAGATGATATGTATGTATGTATTGTATATATATGATAAGTTGTTCTTAGACGCTTCTATAGGATAACATTCTAACGCTTTCTTGATTCGAAATGACGCTTGGTACAAAAACCGACCATTTTAATGTCCTAAACCCCATAGTTAAAGGAATATTTGTGATGTCATTAACCCACACTGACTTATTTTGACTTATGAAGAGATCTTACATAAACAATGGTTTTAAACTATATTAAACAATAATTCGTAATAAGGAAAAATAATAATGATGACAGCAGTCCTAGTTTTGTTAGATTAATTTATTTTATCAGAGCTTTCGCACAAGCGATGCTTGTCATCCTCAGTGAATCTAATAACAAGTAAGCAAAACTAAACAATTAATGTAACAAAACTCGGACTGCTGTCTTCATTATTACTTTTCCTAATTAAGATTTCTCACAGTTCATTAAACTTAATTCTTAAATAATTCTTAAGTTATCATTATTACTTATGCTTAATCTTTATTAAAGATATAGTTATGCATAAAAATTGTGATTTGGTATTCATAATGAGTATACATATAACAGTCCGATATAATATCCTGTCATTATATTGCTTATGCATATTGCTCAAGGCTTAGTAATTAGTCAATGTCTATTTTAGTCAATGATAAAAACAAAAATAAATAAAAATAATAAAGAAAAAATATATACTACACAAATAAATAATTACGATGAAGGCCAATAGTATTCAACTATCACTTAATGAATGAACTTAAGAACGAGTTTCAATGCACATAAGTGGGATGAATATTATGTGGTTGAATTCGTGTATATTGATAGTTTGAGATCGAGGGGTGTGTTGATTGGTATATTAATCTGTCTTGTATAACTAACCCACTGAGCGCCTTGCAGAGTTGTGACGCACGTGTGGGTAGCATTTGTGCCATTTAAACGTGCAATATTTGAAGTTTTGAATTTTGTTACTTCAATTTATTCGTTATTTTAATGATTGTTTTTAACGATTCCATTAATTAAGTGCTAGTTTGGATAAAATTTGGACTTGGACCAATTTGAAATGGACTTGATTTGTACAATGAATGAATTGGAATTTGTACATACATGTTACCTATTTGTTTCCCTATTATTCTTATTTAAAAAATCGTGTATGGGGTACCTAGGAACTTTACATTATAAACTTTTCTCAACGCTCGCTTAGCTCGTTCTCAAAATGTCATTATTATCCAAAATAAACAAGAGGTCAATTTTGGCAGGTTTGTTTTTGTTAGTTTTAATTCTTATGCATATAAACAATGTATCATATAATCGTGGTTTTAGAAAATTGTCTTTGAAAAAAAAATCGCTTATGAGATGGCTCGTGTGGTGGGAAGGAGCCGCCTGGCAATGTTTCCAAAATCCGTTTTAGAGGTTCCTGATCACGAAAAAATACGTTTTACAAAACTTTATATACATACACACACACACACACACATACAACACACATACACACACACACACACACATATATATATAATATATATATATATATATATATATATATATATATATATATATATATATATATATATATCACTCTTTTTCTCGAACTGATTTTTTTTAAATCAATCTATGTACAAAAACCAACCTTGTGAAGGACACGAACCCTATCGAAAACCAAGCTGTATTGCCGTCATTAACCCGATTTGCTGAGCCGGCAAAATTTAAAAAAAAACGTTAAAATTCAGGATTAATTAGTTTAGATAGGGTCAGATTGGGCTAGATGAACTTGGCACACTGTGAACTAGTCATATGTGCCGCTGTCAGGTGATTGAGTGTGTACAAACTCTGGAGTAGATCAGTTGAGTGAGAGGAAAACGCTAATATGACTCTACGTGTTTAAGCCAAACTACGTCTAACCATCTCTAATCCCCGTTAACCATCTCCAGCCACCTCCCTGAAAACTTCTAAATACTTCTTACCGTCTGTAAGTACTTCTAACCACTTTAAACAATTTTTTATGTACTTGAAATTCTTCTTTTACCGCCTATTACAACTCTTATCTATCTTAAACTATTTTTAACCTCTTGTGTCTATCCCAAATCTCCTCTAACCACCTGTAACCATTCCTAACCGCCTTAAACCACATGCATTCCATCTATAACCAACTCAAACTCACAGTAACCGTCTCTAACCACCTTTAACGCCTATTTAATGAACTGTATCAACCTCTAACTCCCAATAATCTTCTCAAACTACTTCTAACCCATTGTAACTACATCTAAAACCATTTTAACTAATAATTACCTCCTCTAACTATCTTAACTATCTCTAACCCACAGTAACCATCTTAAACTACCTCTAACATCCTGATTTTAACACTCTGTAACCACCTCTAACCCTGTTCAACCATCTTTGATCGTACAAAACATCAACAAGCAAAAACTTTAGAACATATTTTACCTATGTTTTTATTAAACCTCCAAGAATAACCTACTCTCATATAGGGATATAATTTTTGCATATAAACCCTATACATGCAAAAATTTTCTTTTTCGGCTAAAATCTTAGTTAGGATTTTTTAGCTTCTGACAGCAGTATACGTGTTCTCATAAACATATCATTAGAAGTCAATTATTTTTATTTGTTGCTACCCTAAAAAAGTTTTAGATTAATCTTTGCTGCTTTTTTGTTTTTTTTTATTTAAAAACTTTGCTTCATTTTTCTGCAGATGTATAATCTTACTAGACTGTCGAGTTAAATAATGCTGAATTAATCGTCATCCCTGTGGACAACCAAAAGAAAAATGCCTTCTTTTTCTTGCTGCCTTAAACTGCTTAAACTTGCTGCCTGAATTTTTCTTAATTCCTAAAACAATTTTAGCTTTGTTTTATATTCTTTATTAATGAGTTATGTATTCTTAAATTTGTCTTGAGCGAAATAAACTTAATCATTCCGATTCCACTTAAAACATCCTATAAATATGTTTATAAATAAACTAGAATAAAATTATATTTAATTGAATTTACTTTTTTTGTTTTTTAGTTGCCCAAGACGTATCGATTTTACAGAGTGAGTTGATCAGTTTCGTTGGCTGATCTACAAGGCGCTGGTCGAGCACGAGCTCTCCTTGTCCACTTCTGATCTGTAAACGAGATAAAGAAATCTGAAATCATGAAATGACCATCGGTCACCACGTTTGGGTGTAAAATGGAATAAGTACAGTTTTTTTTAAAAAAAACTGTGATAGTGTGGTATTTGCAGCAAGTTGTTCTCTTTGTTAAGGTTTTGGTCACGAAGGGAAACATTGACGCCTCTAGAATTGTACGCTGGCTTACCGTCCCCCCGTTTCCACGTCTGTATAAACCAACCAGATTTATTATCTTCATTTACTTAACTTTTACATCGTTTGAAATCTCAATGCAGTTATACTCTGAACTAGGTGAGTTAAAAAACAAAATCATTGGAATAATATCTATTTAGAGGCATACCGATTGTGTTTGGAAAATTGTACTTATAATCTTTTAATTCATTCGTATATTTTCTTATTTGTACATGAAAAAGGATCATGAAAAAGGATTTGAGGAGGTATATATGAAAAAAAATCTGATTTCACTAAAAATCCGAAACAGCGATTTTATTTGCATCATTTGTCTGAAGTTTTATTAAAAACATGTTTTTCGTCGGTATATACACGTGTTTGTGTGTGTCTGTCTGTACGTGTATGTTCGTAAGACTTTCTGTAATTTTATTTCTGTCTGTCTGTATGTTTAGTTATATTACAATAAACATGAGGTATTTAAAAATATTATACTTTAACTATTACGTACATTTCCTCTCTTGTTATTATATTTTTTTAATATTATTTTTATTATTTATTTATGCTCTTTAATTATTTATTTATATATTTTTTTGATTATTATGTATTTTTTTTTAATTTTAAATAAGTGAACGGGTGTATGTGTTTGCTACTACGTATGCATGTGTCCGTCTGTACTTGTGTGTGTGTCTGTCGGTAAGGCGCACAATTATAAGTATTTTTGTATTTTTTTTCTAGTTTATTTTATCTCACTGTGTGCCAGATACCATCTCACACGTGTGTGCACTGAGAAAAATTAAGACTTTTTTTGTTTAACTAAATGTAGTTAGGAGGCACTTCATTGGGTTTAATTGGAAATTCATTGCAGTTATCTATTGGCTAGGCAATCCAGCAACAGTCGCGTAGATGTTGCAACTAAGTGATTTTAGTTCAGTGCGATTTAGCTGTAATAAATATGATTTATTTAAGTACAAAGACTAAATAGTGAGTTTCCATAAATGACGGTAGTTGCCGTTACTATACACGTTTAGTTATTATTATTATTTTTTTCTTTAACTACATTTTAGTAAAGGCAAAGAACCAATTAGTGAAGTCCTATATATTGTTTAAGGATTAACTGAACAATGTAGTTAAGTCCGAATACTTCATTTTAATCAAGTATCTGGTTAAGTTGAATGGCAAAATTTATTTAAGTATAGATGTTAATACGGCTCATACCGTTATTTTAACTATATAAAAAATAAGTACTAGATTCCTCAACTAAATTAAAAATTAATTTATTAATTACTGAAAGGAATATAATCAACATTAATTTTGCCGGTTTCAATTGTTACTTGTCCTAAAAATGGACAACGTTCATTAGCGTAATTTTTTAAATTAAAAATTCGCTAAAACATTATATACAGCGTTTGGATATTGAATAGAAGACGCAAAATGTACTACACCATCAAAACGAAGTTCCCTTTACACAAGAAAAGTACCTCAGGTTTCATTAAATCATGTCAAACGTTTCAAATTTTAAGAGGGGAGAGACTTTTAGACCCCCCTGTATATACTCGCTCGACCCCCCCCCCCCCCCGGCCGTCAATTTTTTTAATGTGCCTCCTCCAGATCTCTCGGTTGGATACGCCACTGATTAAAGGTGGTTCACTAGCTGCGTGGTCAAGTAGTTTTTTTAAATTTCATAGGTATACGATTTTTCAAAACCAACTTATTTAATAGTCATGTGGAAAAACTGTTGAGAATGGGGCCAAAGTTAATTTGAAATATTTATTGGAAAATAAATTAAATACAAATTGATTATTTAAACTGGCTTTTGGCAATATAGAGACATACATGTTATACAAAACTTGTGTAACATACAAATTTGTTGGAAATTTGAGCCTGCGAGGCCATGGTACGACACATTACTGCGCCTTTTTGTTGAAATCGACAAGAAATTTGTCGTTTTAAATGTATTATTTTGTTTTTTAACTAAATTCCAGTTAAAGTCAAGAAAAATTGTAAAGGCAGGTAGTGTCTACTAGAAATTCTAGAATCGTACGTAGTTCTGGTAGACTTAAAACAATTTAGAAGGATGTAACAGAACATTTAATTGAAAAGACAAGTGTTTAGTGGAATCCAATAGTAGGCTTGGTTAGAGGTAATATCTGACTCCCCACCCCAGCATGGGAATAGACAAGACGCGTACCCCCAGAACCATTCCGGTTTCTAGCTGCGTCGTGTGCATATTGTCTTCATGAACTCCTATATTCAATATTGCAATTTAAGTGTTTTAATTTTAATTGTAACATTTTTTGTGCGTTTTCGTTGATTGAGCTGTGAAGTGCTTTTTTATGTGAACAAAGATAATAATTGTAATAGTAAAGATAATAATTGTAAATATGGCATATTATTAAAATTATTGTTATAAAATATCATATTTATTAACTTAATTAATTTAATTAAGTCAATAAATATGAATGTTATGATATACAGGGTGGTCCAAAAGTCTCCCCCTCCCCTCCTTAAATTTTGAACTGTTTGACATAATTTAATGAAACCTGGGGAACTTTTCTTTAGGAAAGGGAACTTCGTTTTGTACAGGTTTTTGGGGAAAATGTAAAAAAGTAAATTGGAAGTGTTTTATTGCACATTTTGGATTCTATAGATGAATACAAGACATTTAGCCTACACCTGAAGTTAACTACACCATCAAAACGAAGTTCCCTTTACACAAGCAATGTATAATTGGATTCATTTGCTGCATTCATTAAAGTTAATTGTACTTGTTTATATATTTTGTATTTTTTTAATGATGATCTTTTGATAATTGCATAATTTCCCGTATGATATATTTGTGTAATGTTCTTTTTCAATTTTTAATAAAAATTTGATGTAATCAGTTCTGTTTTTTATATAAGTTACAAAACACCTCCATGGACTTGGAATATTGTATGTTTTATTTACTATTTTCCTAACACCTGCACTATTTCATTTCACTAGTGTCAGATGTGCACTTAGTTTGTGGCTAAGTGTTTATGATTATTAATTAATGTTTATATTTAACAAAGAATATGCGTAAATTTGTTCCATGTATAGATATTTGTGATATTTGTTTCAGTTATCTAAATGTAGCAAATGTACCTATTCTTTGTTAAACATAAACATTAATCAATAATCAACGATAAGCCACTAAACTAAAAAACTAAGTGCACATCTGACACTACTAAAATGAAGGGTCTACTGGCAAATTAGTAAAGGCAACTACAATGTATAGTAGATACTCTAGGAGATCTCTACTATAGTGTAGTAGAATCTACCAAAAAGTATACCAGACCCTACTTCAATAGAAGTAGTAGTAACCAGAAAGTATAGTAAAACATACCAGAAAGTATAGTAGGACTTACCAGAAAGTAATGGTAGTAGCAAAAAATTACAGTATAAACTACCAGAAGGTTAATGGAGCAACTAGAAGTTATTGAAGTTTAGTTACTATTACGTTGGGACCAACTAAATATATAATTTGCACTTAACCAGAAAAGTCCATATTGGAGTAAAATTTCACTGGGTCTAACTAAACAGAGAGTTGGGGGTAACAGAAAAATCAGTTACATCAGTAATAATCACCAACTATTTATAGTTAAGATCACTAGAATTTCCAATAAATGCATAGTCATAACTACTAAACCCCTCAACTGAACAGTTTAGACAAATCCTATAAACTCTCCTAACTATTTTCATTTAGCAGACCCAGCAAACATTTAGTCGTCCTTGGTTTTTCTAGAAATTTAGGTTAAACCCAATGTTTTTTCATTGTGAGATGCCAGAAATTTTTCTCAGTGTGTGAGAGTGTGTCTGTTTGTATGTGTCTGTCCGTCGTTACGATTGTGTGTCTCTCGTTACGTGTGTTTTTGCTTTAATTTTAACAATATAATTTTAAAATAATAGATTTTTGATTGAAATGACAAACAATATAATAGCTGATTAAGCAACAATGTTGATTACCTAAAGTACGATATTGATAAGGTGGGAACGATGGTGACGCTATTTTTATTTTTGTGTTATTTAAGGCGATCCTGCAAAGAGGGGGGGTAAAAATCACTTAAATGGAAATATCTCCGGTTCTCGGCAAAATATCAAAATTCTAAGACGGTACTTCACTTCTAATTTTCATTCTGCACATTTTAAGAATCATTTCAACCTTCTGGAGCAAACAACAGTGGCGCAATTTGAGAACTACTTTAAAAATTGTAGTTCTCAAATTGCACCACTGTTTTTTGCTCCAGAAGGTTGAAATGAGTCTTAAAATGTGCAGAATAAAAATTAGAAGTGAAGTACCGTCTTAGAATTTTGATATTTTGCATAGAACCAGAGATATTTCCGTTTAATTGATTTTTACCCCCACTCTTTGCGGGATCCCCTTAAGTAAGAATAGCATTTTTTATAGTTTTGACGATAAAATTTAATTTAAATACACAAAGTCAGTTGCAAGTACATGTGTGTATTTTTAAAATGATTAATAAATGGTCTCTTGTTAAGTAAAACGATAAAAACAAAGGTTTTCGTGCTTGGTTCAAACAATAAATCTCTAAAGATCTAAAAGTTTTAAGGCAAGTGTCAAACCGTATGCGCCCAAAGAGTAAAGCGGAAAGTTAACTACTTTCCGACATGATTTACATTCCATCCCTAATTTTCACAAACGGGCCAAAATTAGCCCCAAACCCACCAACAAACATAGCTCAAGTTAATTTTTATTCCTTTTAAGGGGAAATTACTCTACTTACCTCTGTTCTTTACTTGTAACATTTTAGTTTAAATTCGCAAATCTTTAAACATTATCAATTTTACGTGAAATCGAAAACCATTGCACAAAACTCTTTATTCTTTTAAATTTGAGTACATCAGTTAAGGAATATATTATTGTACCAAATACACTAAAAGTATTTTTAACATAAAACAGGAATTTATTTTCTGTTAATTAGTATCTTCTTCATCGCTATATGGTAATGATTCTTTCAATTTGGTTTTTACCTTTTTAAATTATTTTCTAGGCCCTTAACCTTTTCTACTTTCTCAATAGTGAAACTTCGAAAACCAAAGATGGAAATCACAAGTTGTTAACGATACTGGACCTGTCCGACGTTTTAACTTGAAGCATGCAATTTAAAAAACCTCTACTCCCTTCTTTTTTTAACTGGAATTCATTTTCTGTCTTGCACATTGAATATATTACACCTAATTCTTAAGTTTTATAAACTTGGAAGTCTTTGGTTCAAAGATCGCGGATCTATCATAGTATGCTTTATTGGTTATTTATAGATTAAAAATTCTAAGACAGTTTATAACGTAAGATTGGTGTTATCATATATTCTGTAGGTAAAATATTGAAAAAGTTTTGTGTTTGCGCTAAAATTACAAAACCGAGATTATCCCTGAATTAGCCATTTCAAATAAATTTAGCACCTCTTAAGTGGTTTTGGCCATGTTGTATGCGTGTAAAATATAATTTTAGCTGCCAGTGTGACTGTACAAATAGACAAACCGAGTGCTATAACCTCCCCTCCTCAATGGATCAGGTGTTAAATAATATATATATATATATATATATATATATATATATATATATATATATATATATATATATATATATATATATATATATATATATATATATATTAATCAAATAAATTTTGACCCCCAAATAATTATTAATTACGTGCCCAAATAATTATTTACAGTAATATTTGTGACGAAAATTTAAAGAAATCTCCATAACAATTATAAGTATCCACCAAAACACGAACACGGGTTCTCTAGATTTGAAGCCTAGTACTCTTACCACTTAACCAATAAGAAGATAATGGTTATGAAACACTTCATAGTACTAAAGGTCTTCTTTACTCTCTACTAAATTCCAGAGTAATCATTTTTTTTGTAAACTAAGTATTTTCTGGTTATTTAAGGTTTTTTTGTTGATGCATAAACTGGTTTTACTATATTGTTGATCTAAATAAAGATAAATAACACCACCTTTATTTAATTTTCCCTTTTAACAACCTTTAGTTCTTATTTACATTTTGGTCAACTTAGATTAATCGTATCGACTCCGGACCAGTTTTATTTTATTCAGCTCCCCAAAATACATATATTAAGACTATTTTCCCACTACAAAATTTAACCTTGAATTTTGCCATTTTTTTTTAAATACTGACTCTGCAAACCGGGTTAAGAAATCAGGACATAATAATTATTAAGCTAAAAATTCTTATGATTGTAGAGTATGAGAATTTTTATAACACATCAAATTTAAATTGAAGTGGTGTATAGGAAGGAGGGTAGTGTGCAAAGAGAAGGGGATAGAGCTTTAAACACACACATCCACATCTCACTACTTACCTTCAAGGCAAGGGTTCAATCAAAATACGTCCAGGTATAGCACCGAGTCAGTATTGCTGTTTTTTTACAGTGTCTTGGTTACTCGATACAGCCTCTTCATTCTGCTTGTCACCACTTTGCCGTAAAGTACTTTTGTCAGTTTGTTCCTGTTTTTTGTAGCATGTCTATTTTAGAATATAGTGTTTAGTGCTATGTTCTCTATTTTTTTTTAAATATCGTCCTGAATATAGGTTTTATACTCGTCTTTAATTTTTAAAACTTATTTATTTCTTGTGTTAATATTAATCAATCTTACTATAGCAGCAAGTCTACTACTCCAGGGATTGTTAAATCTCATTTTAAAAAAATTCTGGCGCGGTGGTCCGCATCGGGCGAATTTCCTTTGGATGCGTGTTTCCGTGCTTTTCACATTATATAAGTTTACAACTAGTAAATAAATAATTCCGGCGCGGTGGTCCGCTGTCGGGCGAATTTCATTTAGAATGCGTGTTTCCGTGCTAAACAACCCATTTCTTGCTTATGCAAGAACCATGCCCATTGCGTGGTTCCGGTTCATGCTTTAGAACCTAAGCAGTTATCAATTGTCAAGCACTGCTCGTAACTCATTTTGTCTGTATTTTCCAAAGGAAATGCGCATAATCATCCAGTTGTTGTACAAAACTATGCCTCTAAAATTAGAAGTACGCACTATTATTTGCACTAGTTTAAAGATTAGTTACTTATCTTTAAGCTTAGTCAGTTATCTTTAAAGGTTTTAGCGCATTTCCTTTGGAAAATACAGACAAAATGAGTTACGAGCAGTGCTTGACAATTTTTTCGATTTTTTGGTAACTTAAAGTGGTCGTATCGTCTTCGGACCGGTTTCATTCGATTCAGCGCCCTAAATTACATAGAAAACGACACCCTACTCGAAATTTATTTTTATCGACCTAAATTTTGGTTTTTGTAATTTACAATGGTTTTTTCGATTTTTAGGTCACTTAGAGTGGTCGTATCGACTTCGGACCGGTTTCATTCGATTCAGCGTCTCAAAAAACATAATATTGACCTTTTTCGCGGCAAAAAAGTATTAACCCTGAATTTTGCTGATTTTTTGAAAATTTCGCTGACTCAGCAAACCGGGTTAATGACGTCACAAAACTTGGTTTTCAATAGGGTTTGTGTCCTCCCGAAGGTTGATTTTTGCACCAAGTTTGGTTAAAAAATATTAATTTGTTCGAAAGATAGAGTGTTTACAAGAAAGTGTCTAGAAATACATATATATATATATATATATTATATATATATATATATATATATATATATATATATATATATATATATATAATATATATATAAAGTCTTGCGAAAATTTTTTTTTTCGTCATTAGGGACCTCTGAAACGGATTTGTGTCGTGGTCCGAGGTTCGAATTCCGCCATGACGCCTATCCCATTAGCGAATTTTTTCCCAAAGGAAATTCGCTAAAACATAGGCCTACTTCTGAACTTTTGGAAAGGCAATACAGAGCTAATAAGTCTTCTTCAGACTGTTAAATAATAATTTAACGTTGTGAAAAAGAATCTTGTTTATGAACATGTAAATTTTGTTGCACCGTTTTAATAAAACCAAGCTAAATTTGATCATTCGACGGAAAGTAATTAACATCAGCATATTACAAGATGATAGAAATGTATAAGGTGATTCAATTCGATGTAAACAATCCAAACGCAGTCGGAGGTTATAACCTGACTTTTTATGAACGAAGTAATAGACCAAGAGCCCAGGGGTGTTTTGTTAATAAAAAGTGTAATGGCTGGAACCGGTCTCAATTTTTCGTAAATACCTTCCTAACAAGGATCTGCAATTCTGCCGACTCGTATCGGATGGGTGTCCCAGGCAGAACCTTTGACCCCTAAAGTGCGTTCTGCCTGGGACACCCATCCGATACGAGTCGGCAGAATTGCAGATCCTTGTTCAGGAAGGTATTTACGAAAAATTGAGACTGGTTCCAGCCATTACACTGTTTGTTAACTTGGGTGGTAAATTTGACCTGTAAAGTGCGTTCTGCCTGGGACGCCCATCCGATACGAGTCGGCGAAATTGCAGATCCTTGTTCAGGAAGGTATTTACGAAAAAATTAAACCCGTTTCCAGCCATTACACTTTTTATTAACTTCGGTGGTAAATTTGACATGTAAAGTGCGTTCTGGCTGGGACACCCATCTGATACGAGTTTGCAGAATTGCAGATCCTTGTTCAGGAAGATATTTACGAAAAATTGAGACCGGTTTCAGCCATTACACTTTTTATTAACAAAACACCCCTGGGCTCTTGGTTTATAACGTCATTGCAGCAATCGGTATAGGTGGCTTACGTTGAAAATAATGAATAATTACCAATTGTAAACAAAATAAGAAAAAGATTTGGCTAAAATTTCTGAAATTATTAACTAGCATAAGATTTTTTAATTTACGTAGGGAAATAATTTATTTTTACGCAATATTTTAGTAAAATTAACACATTGTATAATTAAGTAGTTGTTTTCGTTACATTTGTTTTAGAAAATAATCTGTCAACTAACCATAAGCCTTGATAGCGTTGTGGATACGCATTCGCTTCTAATACAGGAGATTACGGGTACAATCCTCAGGGTCTTCAGACTACTTTTTATTTTAAAAAATTAAACTTTTGTAGCATAGTATTTAGGCCCGTATTCAAAGACGTTTTCCTAACATTCTCCTAACACCTAACGTTTTCCTAACATTTTCCTAACATTCTCCTAACATTTTCCTAACATTCTCATAACATTTTCCTAACACCTAACTTTTTCTTAACATTTTCCTAACATTTTCCTAACACTCACCTTAGGTTTAGGTAAGGGAAATGTTTTTAAGCCACGAAATTTAAATGATCGTTCCCGTGTTTTAAAAGTCATTTAGAGGCTTCGCATGATTTTTTTTAAGTAAGAACCTAAGGTAGTTAAGTCAAAAACAGATACCATTGTAAATAACGTAATATATCGCAAAATATCAATGTTATTAACTTATTACCTGGATTTACGACACACTTTGTCGTATTAATAACTATCTACATAAATTTACATAATATAAGTAAAAATGTTTCAGGCCTCTCAATTTATTAAGATAGGCTATGCCCCCTCTAGTATATATCTCTATGGAAAAAACAGCCCAAAAAACCAAAACAAACTGGTGGTAAAACTGACACTAATGTTGGTAAAACTGAGTCAAAACAAACAAATATTCTCGATTCAAAGAAATAGTTTTTGGGGGGTGGGGAATGAAAGGTGATCAAGAAATGTTATCATAGGATTAGCAAGGGAGCCGAAAGAAATTCTTCTTTTATTTCTTTATTGTTAGTTAATTTGTAATAAATGAGTTAAAAATTAATAGAACGACAGTCGGTGCTAAAAACATTTAATAGATAAATACTTCGATTATGGTATAAAACACCATTATCATGAAAATCAGCTTGTTATCATTCAATTTAAATACCTCTTACAATTAATTTAAACAATTTAGTGCAATAAAAAGGTAATTTTGTACAAACTATTATTCAAAAGTAAAATTAATTTACAATGAATAAATAAAACACTATATTGAGATTTTCACCTTCATATCACTCAATTTAAATACTCGTGACAACCCATTAAAACCCTATTTTTGAATGAAATATTGATTTGAGAAAAGAAATTTATAGAAATAATCGTCACAAATAAGATAACCTAAAAAAAACCCATAAGGACTTTAGCAATTGATTACCCTTTTGTTATCAATTTATTATCAGCGACAGTAGCGCTGCTATAGACTTCGAATCGCGAATAAAACTAAGACAAGCCTTTTTATCAGTTTATCTGCAAAGACACCTCGATATGAATGCACAATCGATCTGATTGGTTAACACTCGTGAACGTATCCTAAATCTTTTATTGAACAACATATTTATCGCTAAATAATTGTCCATTTCATATTGCATAGATCTAGATACTCTTACAGGACAAAATATAAAAATCCAAATATCCTTTTCTTCTTAAATTTAAATTCAGTATAGATTAATAAAAGGTCAGGAGAAGCACGACATGGCGCATATAAACCGTGTCCTTTGGCCTCTGAATATGAGATCTCGCCTTATCTCCATACCCAGGTATTGCAGGTAGTTTCGTATATGGTATAAATAACATCAAATTCCTATTGATAAAGATTAAAAGAATTCCATTAATTTGTACTTGCTAATATTTAGAGTTAGTCTGATGACACTCAGATCTGATAGAATCGAGTTTAATAGTTTCCAAGTTTTGATATCATCTCTTAAGCGGGGGTGTTGAATACCAACCTATTTTAATGTATAGAAGACTATGTACTTACGTGCTTATATTACCAGTATTGTGGACACGATTTATGGATGAAGTTGTTGCAAAAGGTAGTAATGGTTAAATTGTTGTTCTCAGTGAGGTTTTAATATTTTGATTACTACACGATCCAAAAACATAGTTTTAGTCATATCTGGATAAACAAAAAGCAATCTGCCTGTAGGTCGTTTTGCGATGTCGACACTTTAGATCGCTTCGCGGCTTCGACACTTTAGATCGCTTTGCGGCCACCGTGCCACCTTGTGAACACCTTGTGGTTATTGTTCTGTATTAGTTCGTCATATTACTAGTTTATGTAAATTGCCTACTGTTACGATATAATCGAAATTTCAAATATATTAGTCGATTGTTAATTTTTTGTATAATGTTATTCAAGTCAATCGTATAGATGTCACAATATTAGCGAACTTCCAAATGTATCGTAAAAAAAAAGATTTGTTTACATCTAAATAAATATTTCAAACGATAATATCAGAACTAATGCTTATAATACTGTTTAACACTGTGTATATGTTATTGAATAATCAGCTACCGTCGATACTTGATGTTGGATATAATATCCCTGGACAGGTATCACCTTAATCCCATCGTCAGCAGGCGGGGCAACACTCGAGCTCTCAACAAATAAAATTGTATCAGTGAAAAACTTCTAGTCTCTATAAGCAGGAAGAGCCCTCGAAGATAAGGAAGGGACTAGGCGAGGGATTATATAAAAAAGTATATAATTAAGTCAGGGTCGAGACTCTGAGAAGTCAAGGTGTGCGAGTGTGTCATCTGACGTTATGATGCTTTGGGTCTTTTATTATTATGTGTACTGCTATCATGTTTGACACCGGCTAAGGCGAAACCGGTCCAGGGATATTAAAATTGAATATTGAAATATTCAACAGCAAGTATCGAGGGTCACTGAGTCTTTAAATTCTTATCCAAATTGCCGTAAATATGACCAAAAGTGTTTACATTCATAGTATTATGAGAATATTAAATTTTAGTCTGATCAGATAATTTGGTTATCGTGGTTTGTGAATTTTCGCTAAGTCATTATTGCTGTTTAATAGTTCTATACACTTTTCATAAACAATAGAGTGGCCTGGAGCGATTGGGTTTGGCAAGAAGGGCCCAACAACGTGGCCTATTAGCCAAGCTCTGTCTTCCCACCCTATTACTACTACTAATACTAGGCCTATGGAAGATTTTCGTACAACATCATTCAAATCGGAATAAGTGTTGGAAAGTTAATGAGAGTCCCTTACACATAACAACCCCCACCCCTTCTCAACATGACCTGAACTTTATATGCTCGTTTCTTATACGGAAATTCACTAAAAACTATAAACTTATTTAAAGCCATTTATTTCACTTTTAGATTTTTCTGTGCTCTTATAATATTTTTTAATTTACCTCATTAATACTGTAACACAATTTTTCAACATTAGGTTTATGGCGAATAGATCCACAACTAAAAAAAATATGTTGATAATTTATTATAATTACGTACCAAGTTATAACGAAAAAATTGGGTAAGGTGATAAGGTCTCGTAACTTAGATGATAAGGTCTCGGAACTTAGGTGATAAGGTCTCGGAACTTTGGTGATAAGGTCTCGGAACTTAGGTGATAAGGTCTCGGAACTTAGGTCATAAGGTCTCGGAACTTAGGTGATAAGGTGTCCTTATCACACCAGATTCGCTATGCTGATCCTCCCTACTCCGGACTCGATTCGCTCTTCCTCAAATTATTCAAGACGTTAAATTTATACTGCAAAACGCTTCATTCCTAGCGGCCACCCATCCAGGCTCTGACCACGCTCGATTCTGCTTAACTTTTTTGATCTAACAAAAATCAGTGATGTATAAATTTAAACTCGATTGGACTACTTTCCGATTTTTAACAATTTGTTAAAAGACGCATACAAGTCATCTGAAAAAAATTAAACTAATGCTAACTAACGCTAATAATGAGATGAAACTTAATGTCCGTCTTATTATACATGGCCATATGCGTACCAAATCTTAATCCGATTGCAACATGTTTTTGCGTTTTATGATTTTTTGTAAATTTCACTGAGTCATTATTGTGGGTTATTGACGTCATAAAATTATTTTTTGGATAGCAAAACTACACTTAGACTGCTTTTTGTAGAAAGTTTCACCACTCTAACATAAATACACTGGGAGCTACGATAATAACAGACACTCACATGCGCGCGCGCATACACAGACATACAAACAGACAACTTTGTAAAAACTTCTCAGGAGGGTGTGATTGAGCACAAGTTAAGTTATTCATACTAGGAAACAAAGGAAAGAGTCCCTCCATACAAATAATTGTTTAATGACTAAGCGCTTTTAACCTAACATAGACATCATTTTCCTACATAAAACTATTTTCCTTTTCCGAGATGGTAATAGCTTGGTGAGTCGAGTAAGACTAATTGGTGGAGGGGGTGGCACTATCAGTAGAGCGCGCAGAAGTGGCGAGCTATCTCCTCTGATTTTAAGGTTCAAGTCACCCACATAACGAAGAATCTCAAGGTTTTTCAGGAAATGAAGCTTTTATCAGCACGATAAAGAAAACCAGCCGCATGCGGACCTTCTTTATGCCCTTCCGCAACTAGGTTGATAAAACCTACTAAAAGTTAACTTAGTGTGCTCGGCTAAACGCGTGTTTAAAGTTCTCCTGGTCTGACCAATATATTCAGACTTCTAAGTCTGTAAGTATCACACATAATTATGTTAACGTCGCTTTTAAAAGCAAGCGACAGGATCTTTAACTTTACTCAAGCGAAAACGGTTAGCACTAAAACTAACATTAAAACCATTACTTAGCTAGACTGACGCTACTTCATCGGATAAGCAACCAATATAGGGCACAGAGCATCATTTTGGGATGCTCTGTGTCCTCCATAGGTGCTGTGGTGTCCCATCATGGGTGGGAAACCACGATGGTGTCCTCACTCATAGCTCTTAGAAGTAACTTTTGCTTCTTTTTAGCGATTTACTTGTCAACCATAGAAACGTGGTAACCATTGTTATTTGCAATTAATTGTATAGTTGCAAGTTCTTTATTGTATGCTTCTTTATCAAGCGGCAGAGTGAGAAAACGATGTATAAGGGAGTGGAAAGTAGCCATTTTGTGACTCCATAGATGATGAGAGTCGAAGGGTATATTATTTGTGAACGTCGGTTTCTTGTGTACTTTATATAGCAACTCGCTACCATTCTTAAATATAGTCAAATCTAAGGAATTAGGTCTTTTTTCCTGCTCCAACTCTTGAGTTAAATTAATAGACTCGAAGCATCGGGTGTCACACCCAATGCCACCTGGTTTCGGATTCTTTTTGCCAAAACAATACTTGTCCCATAAACTTACGATATAAATGAGGAAAAGTAATACCGCAAGGAGTATGTATACTATGAGGAACCAATGGATAGGCAGTTATTCTGCAGGCTAGAAAAGATTAAAAGGGGAAAGACGTCCGTACTTTGGCTCTACCTGGCGGTATACATCTGATCTAGCACTGAATGATTAAAATGGAAAATACTTAGACAGTGACAGAACCTTTCTTCACCTACTGGACAAGTTTAAAACAATCTTAAAAAATGTTTAGTAAAAAAGATGTCTTTTTTCCAAAAAAATAAGGTTTCAACTAAAAAGCATATGTGCCTAAATGATAATTTTATTCTTAGGATGGTCACACTAGGTCACATTCTCCTTGTCGCTTTATCGCATTACCTACCTCAATTGCTGTATCCTCGTCTATTTGTCAATTAGTGGAATTTGACTCTTCCATTAAGACTCTCTTTTCCAAAGATAATCAATCGTCCCCCACTAAAACTACTAAAGCTTGGTAAACACCTCTCAGGAGATCCTAAAACTACTGAAACTTGATGAACACCACTCAGGAGATCCTAAAACTACTGAAACTTGGGAAACACCACTCAGGAGATCCTAAAACTACTGAAACTTGGTAAACACCAGTCAGAAGATCCTAAAACTACTGAAAATTGGTAATCACCACTCAGGAGATCCTAAAACTACTGCACCACTCAGGAGATCCTAAAACTACTGAAACTTGGTAAACACCATTTAGGAGATCCTAAAATTACGGATATGGAAAACATCACTTAGGAGATCCTTAAACGTGTAATTTAGTACAAATGTCGGTTTTTAGGACAAACACAATAATTTTCCTACTAATCACAATATAAATAAGAATAAGTTGAAAAATAAATTACATTACTAAATGTCTCCTTTACTTTCCATCCCGAGGAAGCATTGTTCCAACTTATAAGTAAATTTGCTTAAAAGTACTATTATAGTCATCGCATATTTAAAAGAAGTTAAAATTCGTGCCACTGTAATATCGCTGACAGTAATCTCAGTGGCATAAAGTATCCACCTATATGCTACTCCCTATTCTATCTATTGATTACAATCAATGTTAATATTTAAACTACTTTATTCTTTAATAGGAAAATCTATTTAAAACTTATTATCTTTAATAATGTTAAATATCTGTAATTCTATATCGTCTCACGAATAACTGTCCGTTAGTGAAGTAATATAATAGGCAATCCCTGTTTCGGTACTTATATAGATAATAAAGATATATTTAAATTTGTATCTTGATAAGTAGTTTGTATATAAAAATTAATGCTCTTTTTAAATATATTTTTCTAGATATTTATATTATTATTATACTATCTATATATTTAATAAAGATACTATTAAATAATAGTATAATAGTATAATAATAGTAATAGTAATAATACTATAGAATAGTAATAATAGTATAGTATATAAATAGTATAGTAATAATAGTATAATAATAATATAATAGTATAATAATAGAATTTTAGTATGTAACAAGACTGTGAAGAAGGTTTTTTTTACCGTGGCTTCTATATTCACTGTAGAGCGGAGGACAGTTCACTGTAAAAGGAGCTGAGTTTGTGTAGCATTCCCAGTCGCATAGCATACGCTAGTTTTTTCGGGCGTAGAAATAATTTACTATTTAGAAGAGAAACAGTATAATGTTAAACAATTTGCCGGTACAATTCTTTCGATCGCTTCGTTGGCCAAAAGTTTTCAATTCTGGCGGCGTATTTAATTTTTTGATGAGTTATGTAGTTTAAAGTTAATTAGTAGTTTCTAATTCATTGTTGTCTTTAATACTTCAAGCGAGGTCAACTAGAAACATAACTTTTAAGTTACGCTGAAACTGTTCTTATTCGATTTAGACTTCGGACCTCTTTGCTAGTCCTTAAAATATCATGACTATTGAAAGCCTATGGAGGTATTACTTCGGTTTCTGCGTTCAGCCCCAGAATAAAATGGTTATTCTGGGTAATTTAGGGTGTTATAAATTTGGAGTCGCTTTGCTCATCCTCAGAATGTCATGATTACCAGAAGTTTAAAGCATCATTACTTCCTATATGCCTGAAACAGATTATTAGGATGAAGTTTTGGTTTCGAACTTTCGCACTAATAGTCCGAAACCAAGACTTTATACTTTTCATAGACAATACTTTTCCTTATACTTACGGTAGTAGGTAATGAAAAGTAAAAAGTAGTTGTTATAATATTTGTTATTTCAAAGCGTCCTTCTTTTGAGGAAATAGAAAAGCAAAATTCAATGTAATTTATAATCAAACTGGATTCTTTACTTTCTAAAATTTTTGCTAAATAATTGAAATCATATAAATCTTTATTTAGTTCTTTCGAGTTTATTTATTTCCACAAGATATATAAATTAGATTAAATAATAAATATTATAATTAACGGACTAATAATAAAATAATTTTTACAATTCGTTTTTTTGGTGAAAATCTACACCAAAAAAGGATATTTAGGAAGGAGAAACAAGAATAAATAGCGTATTTGTTGGTATCAGTGCGTGAGTCATAAACTGATATTAGATAAATGACATGCTTTATTTATTTTTTTATTTTTTTTAGAACCAGTCCATTATTTTGTTTTTATCTAGAGCAGTTATTTTTCGATTTTTTTTTAAACTTATCTCCAATTTTAATCTTGTTCTGGGTCTACTTAGTGAAGATTTTAACCAGCTTTATTTGTCAGGATGGAGACGGCGCAGGCTAACCAACTTGATTTTTATCAGATTGTTAAAAAATAACTAATAAAATATTATGTACAAATATTAGTGTTAAAATCCCTTAACTGATCTTTGAAGACAAATTAACAGGACAAAATTGTGAATGTTTATTACTTTATTTAAACTATATTTTATTTATTTGATATCACTATTTTTCATCTAAAGACCTTGTTAACGACAATGTATTAACATATCGAGAAAAAGTTGATCTGGTTTTCATAAATTTTATTGCATTTCATTAGGTTTTGACTTAATACACACCTAAAGAAAATAATTAATACATGAATGTATTATTGCCCCAAGTTAAAGTCAGTTTAGTCTAGCCGTTTGACCTGTAACCTGTATTTTTAAATGCAAATATCAGTTTTTATCCTTTTAACGAATTTTCTTAATAGATTAATCCCTAATAGGCTAAAAGAAATGAGAGAGTCGAACACAGGAGTTGTTTGAAGTTGATGGAGTGCATAGCAATACCGAGTACATGACGTCACAACAACCTGGCTCCCAGTAAGGTTGATTCTTCTATAAGGTTAAAATTATTTTATCAAGTTTGATTTAAAAATATAAATCTCTTTGAAAGGTGGCGTATTTACGTAATTTGTATAGGAATACATACACCGTGAAATCTCACGGTGAAACACCAGAAAAAAAAATTAATTTAATCATGTTGAGACCAAATTTAAATAATTCTCTAAGAATACCCAGCGCAAATAATAACATTAATTACCCTAAATTTAACAGCGATAGTGGCGCTCCCTCAAACTTTGAATAACAAACATGGTATAAGTTTATCTTCCATAAAAAGGAGTTTGCAAAAATTCCATCGTTAGCATTCTCTTATGCTAATTAAATGTTTTCACAAACACACAGACACACAGTTATATATATATATATATATATATATATATATATATATATATATATATATATATATATATATATATATATATATATATTTTTTTTATATATATATATATATATATATTATATATTATAATATATATATATATATATATATATATATAATATATGTGTTATGTGTGTGTGTATGTATGTATGTATAATGTATTTAAAACATTAAAAATAATAATAATAACTTACAGGGAGTGAAAATATAGGTGTTGTGGATTTTCGAAAATTTTCGACATACGTCTTCGTTGGTCTGGAGAGAAAGGAAGTTTCCGAGCTACTTGGAAACTTAATACGGAAAAGAATAAGTACGGAAAAGAATACTTAATACGGAAAAAACGGAAGTTTCTAAGTAGCTCGGAAACTTCCTTTCTCTCCAGACCGACGAAGTCGTATGTCGAAAATTTTCTAAAATCCACAACACGTATATTTTCACCCTCTGCATGTTGTTATTATAATTTTAATGTTTTATTAAATACGATTAGTATTTTCTGTTTTCATTATTGTATATATTTATATATATATATATATATAATATATATAATATATATAATATATATATATATATATATTCCTAATGTATAATTAGGAAGAATGGAAGAATAATTTCCAACTCTTTTAATGGTTGGTAAGGAAGTTCGAGTGCTGTTTAATTTTTTTAGGTAAAACATTGGATTTAAATATAAAACATGAATTTATCGAGGAGAC
Organism: Microvelia longipes; assembly: GCA_018340805.1. Taxonomy (NCBI): domain Eukaryota; kingdom Metazoa; phylum Arthropoda; class Insecta; order Hemiptera; family Veliidae; genus Microvelia; species Microvelia longipes. The sequence continues at coordinate 73,398,532 of JACMZG010000008.1, read as the reverse complement.
GTGGGCGGGGTGAGTGAAAACAAGCAGAACATTGCAAGTTAAAGGATAGGATGTGATTAATGCCTTGGGCTTCTTGATTACACAGCTAAAACGTTGGCTTGGTCTTCGCCACACGAATATCAGGTAGTGGTGATTTAAACCTCTCCTCCTCTAATCCTATTTACTTGTCAGGTTTCATCATGTTCAACAGGTGTCAGATCCTCTGTGATACCGCTGTGTGGGAGTACACTTTTTAAATAATAATTGAGGTTAGTGTTAACAAAAATCAGTGCTAACATATTAAATATACCCGGTGGATGTTGATTTAACTTTAAATTTATAAAACTGATTTAGACACAATGGACACCTTTATTGTCTTATTGATATCCGGTCTAAAATATCTCTATGGTCAAAATAGACACGTTCTATGCTTACTATCGTTTAGTTTAAAAATCCCCAAGGTTATAAGTATTTTGGGGATTGACCAATCAGAGAAGTCGCTGCAGTAAAATAACCTGATTTGTTTACATAGTTTTTTCCCGCTCCCTTCTTGCAGGGATTTGGTTTCTTAAGACTTAGTGGTGTCTAAACTGACCTGTCAAGATTTTTATACTAAACGATAGACTGTATTTAAACCTTTACCTAAATAATATAGAGTATAGTGTTAAATAACACTATGTTAAATATTTATTGATTATAGCTCAGAATCATATATGTATTTATTCTTGATCCCCACCCCTATCCCCATAGCCCTAACCTCTTAAGCTCATTTTATTTTCGAAAATTCGCTAAAAGGTTAGTAAGTAGTTCGCAAGTCTTACATGCTAAATAGTCACTACAGGAAAGGACAATGAAAAGTAAGGAGTGACGGGATGGTAACAATACAGCCCACGTATACTGTTACACCTTGTTTACTTAATTTGACACCTCCATCCTTGCATACCGTCACAAATCCTCTATATGTCTTATCTATCTAATTCTACGCTACATTTATGATTATGATTTTAAACAAAGATCTATTTAATGAGAGTTTAATGATTCATGTAGATTTATTAGTAAATAAAAAACGATGTATTTATATTTTGTTGAGAAAATTGAACTTAAAAAAATTATTTCGGGATAATCGAAGAGATGAATATATTCCTGTTTTCGTTTGAACTTAAACTTGTTAAGCAAAAAAAAAGAAAGGAGTATATTTAAGCTTATTTATTACTTAATTAAACGAATTTATGAGGATAAATATACTCGAAAAGTTGGCTACGGGGTACCTCAGAACTTTTCCTCATCACATCGTACTCGCTACGCTCATACCCTACTTTAGGCTCGCTTCGCTCGTATTCAGAATATACAATTCGTAAAATTTATGTTGCAACACGACTTTGGACTCGTTTCGCTCGTTCTTTGATAGTTAATACATCCGTTTCATTACTAGCGGTCACCCATCCGGACTTTGTCTACGCTTAGTGTCGCTTAACTTTTATGATCCATAATATTCATGGATATACTCGTAGTATTAAAACGAAAGTTGGTGCACTTCTTTGTTACGTAAATGTATACACTTGTACTAAAGTTCAACAAAATTGCATTATTTTCCGATTTTATTTTTTTTAAATACGTACACAAGTTGTGTGATAAAATTTAACTAATGCTGATAATGAGATGAACAAAGAAGATGGCAACATGTGTGACAAATCTCAAGGGCCTCGTTTCACGAAAGTGTACAAATCTTGTATACTATACAATGACACACGGCTAAAATCAGTTGATAGTGCAGGAAAATAAAGCGAGAGAGCCAATGAGGATATTCCTGGATGGTAAACCACGCCCTCCATTTCAAATCAGGCCAATCTTATTGGTTCCTTGACATATTTTCCCACGCTGTCAACTGATTTTAGCCGTGTGACGTACTATACAAGTAAAAAGCTACAAGTTTACAAATGTTTCACTAATGTACAAGTGTAGACTAGTAATTATGAGCGATTTTCATATAATTTTATTAAAAAACAAAAGTTGTACAAGTTTTTTTTTTAAATCTCCAAGGATACGAGCATATTTTTGTCAAAATCCAATCAAATTTGATTATCTTCCCCGCAAATCTTACAAACTATTGTACAAAACAACTTGTAACTACAAGTGTCACAATTAAGCGTTTCACGAATATTATTACAATTTATTGTAGCCTGCAAGAGTTTTTGTAAACAACGTGACAAAATATTATTAAAACTAGTCTCATTCAATTCAGTAAATTATTTCGAATGTCATTATTAGAGTGTTATTTATAAAAAAAATATTAATTATTTATGTTAATTGTAATAGATAAGAAAACGTGTTTAATTAAATAGAAAAATGCTGCAAATCTACAGGTGTTTCCTTAGTAACACATATTAATTTGCCATTACAAGTTGTTTTTTACAATTTTTGTAACTACAAGGATTGTACTTTTGTGAAACGGGCCCCGATCGTATCATTTTTCGGCGATTTTTGATTTGTAGAAATTTTTATTTGGAATGAACTTTAGTTAGAATCGCGAAGTTTTCGGAAGCTGAAAATTATGCAGCATCTAGCATAGTCAGTGCCTAGAAAGGTGACCGCTGGGAATGAAACTAATGAATTTACTATCAAAGGACGAGCGAAGCGAGAATGAAGACGTGTTGCACTATAAATTTGTTGATTTTTATATTCTGAGGACGAATAAAGCTAGTCCTAAGTAGGGAGGATGAGCGTAGTAAATCTGATATAATGAGGAAAAGTTCCGAGGTACCCCGATCCCAATATTTTCCCCTTCTTGTTATTTATGAGCCCAAAAATTTAAAAAAAAATGCGGTCAATCGCACTGCATATCCTAGCATTTATATTTTGTTCTAAGGAATAAAATAAAGAAGTGCCACGTCAGAATACGAAAGTTGAGGAAGTTATAAAGACACAGTACTTGTTGAAGCAATTCAAAACGTGTTGCAAAGTTCTGTATAGAAGACGCAGCCTATTTGAAACTTCTTGTTAGCTCTGTACTCAGTACGTGAAACATGAAATACATACACTAGCGCTACGTGTTTGTGATAAGAATTAAAAGGGACCACCCGAAAAAAATATAACTAAAATTCGGTATATCACAAAGAGTCGATCTAAAGTTCAAAAACAACGCGAAATTGGTCATGTAACTTGTTCTTCATCCTATGCTTATAAAAAACTTTTACCATTAGGTATAAGGATTATTTTATTAGTACTTTAATTATTTTATTAGTATTTTAAATACTTTATTAGTATTTTTATTACTTTATGAGTACAATCATTATTTTATTGATATTTTAGTTATTTTAAAGGTAATTTAGTTATTTCATCAGTATTTTAGTTCATATATTAGTATTTTAAATATTTTTGTTAGTATTTTAATTACTTAATTATTTTACATTAGTCATTTTATTGGTATTTTAGTTATTATATCAGCATTTTAATTATTTTGTTTGTATATTAAATATTTTATGACTATTTCATTTATGTTATAAGTATTTTAGTTATTTCATCAGTACTTCAGTTATTCTATTAGTGCGTTACTGTTATGAGCCTTTTGTATTAATATAGTTATTATAATTTTCTTTAAAAAAAGGAGAGATTATTAGACAGAATATATTTTCAAAACACACACTCACACACACACACACAAATGGCTGTTTTAAGTATTATTATTATTATAATTATAACGCAATATTTGTCTTAAAATTATCATTATCTTAAAAAGGTTGAGCTTAAAGCATTTTTGACTTATTATGTTGTGGTACCAATTCTGGTTAAGACAACCAAGTAATTTAATTCTTAACTTTTTTTTCTCAACTTTTCCGTTTTTCTTCTCGTGATTTGAATTTCTTCTTTTGATTTGAACACTCGAACATGTTTGAATAGAGAAATACATCGAATATCTCATGACTACGAAAGATTCTAATTTAGAGTGCAGAACTTTAACGAAATACTTCATTCACATTGAGTTTTCCAGCTTAAAAGCGCAAAATATTCACAATAGTGAATTTACATGTTGGAAGAATACTTAATTATCTCAGAGGGTACCACGAATTATTAAACACAGCAGTTCTTAATATTATTATTATATTTTATTATTTAAACATACACACACACACACAGACAGACAGACAACTTTGTGAAAATTACTCAGGAGGTCATAAAAACACCTGAAATGGATAATTCATGTGAAACTCCGGTTTCGGATTTATTCACAATATTTTTCCTATATACCTACAGTATAATTGAGGAGAAGTATAAGAGTTTTGAGGTAGATTGTGTATTTAAAGGGATAATTTTGGTTGAAAGAAGGATTCTTTTAGTTTCAATAGCTTTTCGTTAGTTGTACTTCTTAGTTTATAGAATTCCATCTTAAATTACTAGGTAAAAGTAGGCTTTAATTCTATGTGTTACAAAATTTATTTTGTTTTAATTATTCAGCCATCATTGTGGCCATCTTCAGAACAATGAGATATTGTATCTCATTAATTTATTACTTTACTGTGATGTAATTTGTTTAGTCATTTAGAACCTTTTTTATGTACTTTTTAACGTTTTTAAGTAGTCTGTGATAGTTGTATGTAAAATTGGTTATTGTTCTGAAGATGGCCACAATGATGACTGAATAATTAAAACAAAATAAATTTTGTTACACATAGAATTAAAACCTACTTTTACCTAGTAATTTAAGTTTCTTTTAGTCTTGATGGAATAAAGCAGGCATTTCAATCTAATTTTAACAATAATAGTTAAATGTATTATTTAAACTCTGTCTTATTAAGAGTAAAAGTAATTATTTGTTAGTTCTTTCTTGTGCTAATTACTTGAAAATATTTATTTTACATAAAGGAATGTAAGTAAACCTCACCTAGATCTAAAGCAATATCTAGAGTCGCCGGTCACCCTCCGCTGATGTAGTAACAGTAGTTCTATGGAAACCTTGACTTCATGACTTCGAGTTACTTAAGAAACTTGTTTATAGGCTTTATGAAGAGGTATTAACGCCACATAGTTGTTCATTAAGACCCCGCTTAACTTATATCTAGAAACATAAAATTTGTTTCTTAATTTTAAGTTAATAATTTATTTACCATACTAAAATTAATACACAGCATGACAAAGTTAACCTTCACAAGGAAGGTTTCATGTTTATACAAAAGTAGTAAAAAATCTATCACCAGTTCTATAGAAATGGAAAATCACAAAATAGTCTTTCATGAATAAAAAGCTATATTTTAAAAGTTTCATTTTATTCACAATTATTAACTAATAACTTGCCTAATAAAACAAGCCATATATATATATATATATATATATATATATATATATATATATATATATATATATATATATATAATATATATATATATATATATATATATTGTATTAAGATGATAGCAAAAGAGACACTGACTAGTTGATTGCTCACTTTCTGTTTCTTAGATACTTTCTGCTTAGAATGAGGAGATCCTCAGTCTGCTTAGGATTAGATCTTTTTAACATTAGTTTGCTTAGCCTAAGGATTTGCTCAAATAGTGAAGGTGATGGGTTAAAATCCAATCTTTGACTATACCCTTGTCTAGTTTTAGGTATGGGTACCATGGGTTCAGGGCCCACAGAAGTACTTTCAGTACTTTTCAGCAGAGTGCCAGCTTATTCATTGCCTTCAATCCCCTATTGTCAGGCACCTATCTTATTGCTGCACCATTGTTGTTCACAAGGTTTTGTAAGCACTCACAGACAAGCTTAGAGTTCACTTTATATGAACCAAGAGCTTTAATGACAGCTTGGCTTTAGTAAAGCGCTTTCAAAATTTAAGCTTTAGAACTTAATTATTGACGCAATTATTCGCAAATAAATAAACATATGCGAAATTGTTGCTTTACGGCATAACTTACTACCTAATTACAAAGAATATAATTGTATTGCCTAATTATTCTGCATAAATATAAAATACTTACATAACACTAAAAAAATTAACAACTTTTATAATACGACACACGGATATTAAATATTTAACATAAACTTTGTTAAGTTACATTAAATGTATTCTTTTGATATCAGAATGTCTAGCGAAATCGATTCCCCCCCACTCACCCCTCTACATTGTTGAGGTTGTTAGAACAACCTCTTTCGAAAGTTTACTGACAAAAGTACATTAAGACGTACCAAATAAATATCATAAAACCATAAGATAATATACAATTTTATAACTTAAATTTAAAGGTTAAGCAATCATACAATTAATATGTTATCCAAAAGTAAAGATATTAACATTTTTTAAGAATCAAAAGTCCTAAAACATTATGTGAAGTCCTTACAATAAATCAAAACTTGGGCTTCACATGACATTTACAACTACCGTCTTAAAATCTTTAATTACTATTCTTAAACAAAAAGGCCACCGTTTAGAACTCCTAGGAATATAACCAAAGAGGGACTAATTCTTGACAATTATGCAAAAGATGCGTTCTACCATTAGAAGGCGTCAAATAGTCCAAACTGCTTCCCCAGAAAATCAAACAAATCATTTCGAATCGTAATTCCCTTTATAAAAAAAAAAATGTTAAAAATGTGAACTTATTATTAAGCCAACGGGGAATAAAACATATCTTTTAGCCTTGAAATTATATCAATAATTTATATAATTACATAGGATTATCTCAAATATTGGGTTTAAATTAAAAATTGAATTTTATTCCTATATATACAAGAAAACTGTAATTCATTGTTTATTTAAGTAAAAATAATTGAAAGGTACTTGGTTTTTACGAAGTTGAATATTTAAATTAAGTTTTGTCAAGGTGTTTTTTATGTCCACGCCATAAGATTATAAAAATGTTTAAAAAAAGGAACATAGTTTTCTTGTGTAACATAGTTAATTAAACTTTAATTCAAGTAAAACTTAAGGTATTAAACTTTTTATTTTAAGTCGTGAAACTTCCTAATTATTAAATTCATGGCAATAATGTCTATTGGGGTTTGAGTACCGATAGATAACTTTTTGTTGTTGGAGTGATTCACTTTATTCCCGATTTCAAAGATCATAAAAGATTCTTTCTGAAATATGTAAAAGACAAATATGTCCCACGAATGCCAAAAGCAAAACAGTTCATTACTGAACAATTTAGGAAAACGGAACTTTACATACAAATGTGTATTAGCAGCCCGAGCAATGAGAGAATGGTAATACCTCATGAGCAGAGCAAAGACGTTTTCCTCGCATATTGAGTACCATTCTCTCTCTATCTATGATTGTTACGTCTTAATATTGATAAATGACAATAAGTAATTACATTATTTAATTATTGATTATGGTTCATTATGATAACTATGATTCAGCCACTATCAAATCTTTTATGGCGTTTTTGATCCGTGTTTTTAATAGACTAGAGATAGTTAACCTTTAGGTTACATAGGCATATAGGAAAAGAAAGGTTCAAAAGTCAAGGGCGAAGAGATGGTCCCTGATTCACAACTTTTCTTTATGTTGTTTGTATTATTTGTCGTATTATTATTATTTGTTGCCACATGGCAGTTTTCCATGTATATATTCCGTCACCTTACTATGGCATTTTAAAGTCTACACTAATGTTGTTTCAGTATTTATTTTTACATGACATTTTGCCATGTATATTTCATTTTCATCAGGCCCAATCTGGAGGCATTTGCGGGCGATGAAACAGGCTCGATATGGGCCTTGAAGCCCTTTTTGTGGCCACATAGACGTTTTACATATATACAATAACATATATTGTGTACATGTTTTATAAATTGTGATTGGTGTAGTATGGTTTTTGATTTAAGTTTCAACACCGTAGTGTGAGCTAAGCTGGATTTATGCGTGATACAGTCACACGTTTACACACGCGCACTCTCACACAGATAGACGCAGGCAGACAGAATAATGAAAAACATGAAGAACCTTATCAAAGTTCCTAAAACAGATTTTATTCTTGAAATTTCGGTTTCGTATTACTAAGCTAACACAATACTTTTCCATATACTTGCGGTAGAAGGCGATAAAAAGTAAAAAACATAAAATGTAATCACCGAACGCGCATTTGAAATAAATCACTGTACTAAAATCGTAATACCATGAGTTACATTTAAACTTTATCAAACTAAACTCTGACATTAACTTACTAAGGTTATAGAAACACTTGAGATGATTAACCCACTTGAGACAAACTCAGACTCGTGCCTCTAAAACACTTAATAATTGTGAGAGATAATGTACTTGTAAGCTGTTTCGTCTTCGTTGTTAATTTAAACTTGAACAGCCATTAAAGTTAATGCTTCAACTTTACAACTTATGTTCTCTATAATTATTCATTAGTATAAGAAATATATTTAGGCGAAGCTTCTAGTTTATTATTACACAGTAATTTAATTATGCCAATAATTATTTAATTATTTATTCTCTTAAATTTAATTAATGTTCATTCTTGATCATTAAGCCAATTAAATTATAAGGAAAGCATGGTCAGTTTATTAACATTAGCATGCGCCAAGCGAATCAAAAAGGTACCGCTAGAAAATTACCGGATTTTTAAAATAAATCGAGTCCAAATTGAGGAGGAGAGCGTAGCGAGCCCAATAAAATAAAGTTTCGAGGTATCCCGTAGATTTAATAAAAGTATTATTTATAGTATTTATTATTAAGTATTAAATAAAGTTTAGCAAATTAATAAATATAAATCAGGTGAAATATTTTTAATTCAAATTTTTTCGATGGTTTTAAAATAAACCTTTAAATATAATTTGATACTAACCGAAGTTTTGCAAAACAATGTATATAGTTGACACATATATTGTGGAGAGACACCTAGGAAATGTAACAAGGCCAAATGCTAATCTACATCTGGGAACTGTTCATCATGTCTGATATTCGTCCATCATTGATGGCTCGACATAATGTCATGGTTCCCACTATGTTTCGTTAGTCTAACTCATCAAGGGCGCGACAGAGCCTGAAGCTCCAAACTTTAAATGGTCTATGAGATTTACATAAAGATAATTAAGCAAAGATTTGTTGCGAGGTATATCCATACAATAATTCAATATAATCCACGTATGTTTCAAATATGATAGTAATGAAAACTAATATTAAACACTTAAAAGTAAGGCGAGAGAAAAATTAAAAATGGTATTATATTGGATTGTCCCGGGTCAATTTGTTTTGTCGTGCTCGCATAATGGAAATAAAAGCACCTCGCAATCTTGTTTTTTTAATATCAAATGGGTGAATGTAAAGCATCCACGATTTATCCCAAATTTGGACACAAAATACTTTTCTCTGATTTTTTATTTTAAATAGATCGCGGCGAGTCCCAATTTTCGTGTTTCCAGTCTTGATAAATACCCAAGTTTTTCGCTGATCTTGATTTGGTTAGGGAATGAAATGTCCGTTTTCTTCGTAGGGTATTTTTCAGGTCAAGTAATGAACACGTTGTATTGAGGGGTTATTTAATAGCGCTAAATGTATAAAAAGAAAAAAATAACATAGGTAAACTTTAATAGTTTTGTCAAATAGCGGTGGCGTGTGCTGATAGGCGAATACGCAATTTCAAACATTCTGTTAATTGTACAACGAAGATACCCTTACAAAAAGTACTAATTCAAGAGTCTTTATCCGATTTTTTCGACTCTACTCACGACCTTGTTTTTAATTAACTTTCACTTTGTACCGAATGCTAAAAAGTTTAAAACATTATGCGAGGTAACAACCTAAATAACAATAGCAATAGAATTATATCCGATGTAGCGTGTTGGCACCTTCTCCACCTTCCATCCAATAACATCTTACAAATGAGAAAATTCTTTAACTAACTTGAATAAATTATACCTAAACATAGCGGGAGATGTTAAGTTGTCTCCGTAACCAAACCAAAGATATCCAGATACCTGCCCTAATAGAGTTCATCCTCGTGCTCCTTATCACAATTCTATAATAATTTCTAACTACATCCTGTGGAACTTGCTAACAAATTAAAATACCTGGATTTTGTTAAAACTAACTAAAATACCCGAGTTGTTTAGCTTTTAGAATTTTTTAAAAGAAGTTAAAGGTAATGATTTAAGCTCAAACTTACAGAGTCTACAGATCGAATAGTCCATAACTTATCGGCAGTCAAAATCTTTATCATCGGCGTCTGCAGTAAGAAATAAGAGAACTAGTTAACAACTACGTAGAACTAGTTACCAAACTACATAGAACTAGTTACCAAACTACATAGAAACTAGTTACCAAACTGCATAGAACTAGTTACCAAACTACGAAAGAACTCAGTTTACCAAAACTGACTAGACTAGTTACAAACTAACATAGAACTAGGTTACCAAAAAATAGTTACCAAACTACATAGAATAGTTTTAATCTCTCACAATCTCTATATTCACTACGACCGGCACGCTGCGGAACAGAGAAAGAAAGCGAGAGATTACTAGGGTCTATTGTAGGTTTGGTTAAACTATTTTTGGTACGTAGTTCCTATGTGTTTGGTAACTAAGTTTCTATGTAGTTTGGTACTAGTTCTTCGTAGTTTTGGTAACTAGTTCTATGCAGTTTGTTACTAGTTCTATGTAGTTGTGGTTACTAACTAGTTCCTGATGTAGTGTTGGTATCTGTAGTTCAACTACCAGGTTTGTTTACTAGTTTCTCTTATTTCTAACTGGGCATAAGACGCGATGCGAATAAAGATTGATGCCGATAATATGACTATGATCTGTAGATCTCTGTAAAAGTTTGAGCTTAAATCAATTCCCTTTAACTTCTTTAAAAAATCTAAATTGTAATCAAGCTGGTATTTTAGTTAGTTTTTTAAAAATCAAGTATTTTAATTTGTTCAAGCAAGTCCACAAGAATGTAGTTAGAAAATTATTATAGAATTGTGGAAGTAAGGACACGAGGAAATGAACTCTATTTAAGGGCCAGGTATCTGGATATCTTTGGTTTTGGTAACCGGAGACAACTTAACATCTCCCGCTATGTGTTTTAGTATTAATTATTCAAGTTAGTTAAAGAATTTCTCATTTGTAAGATGTTATTGGATGGAAGGTGAAGGTGCCAAAAACGCTACAAATCGGATATAATCTATTGCTTATTGTTATTTAGGTGTTACCCGCTATGTGTTTAAAACTTTTTAGCATTCGTTACAGAAGTTGAAAGTTAATTAAAAACAAAAGTCGTGAGTAGAGTCGAAAAAAATCGGATAAAGACTTCTTGAATTAGTACTTTTTGTAGGTATCTCGGTACAATTACAGAATGTTTGAATATTGCGTATTCGCTATCAGCAACGCCCACGCTATTTGACAAAACTATTAAAGTTTACTATGTTTTTTTTTCTTTACAGTAGCGCTATTAAAATAGACCCTTCAATAAAGTGTGCATTACTTGACCTGAAAAATACCCTATCGAAGAAAAGACATTTCATTCTCCTAACCAAATCAAGATAAAGCGGAAAACTTGGGTATTTATGCAAAGACTGAGAAACGACGAAAATGACTCGGTCCGCGATCTATTTGAAATAAAAAATCAGAAGAAAAGTATTTTGTGTCCAAGATTTGGATAAATTCGTGATGCCTTTACATTCACGTCATTTATATGTAAAAACAAGATTGGGAGGTGCTTTATTTCCAGTTAATGCGAGCACGACAACCAATTGACCCGGGACAATCCAATATAATACCATTGTTGAATTTTTCTGCTTCTTAGTGGTTTTTTAGTTTTCCATTAAATTGAAACAACAATAAAATTATATTGAATTATTGTATGGAATGAATACGAAAAACTCTTTGCTTAATTTATTTCTTTATGTAAATCTCATTAGAACATTTAAAGTTGAGTTAGGCTCTGTCCGGCCCGCCCTGATGAGTTGACGTAACGAAAACATAGGGGAACATGACATTATGTCGAGCCATCAATGAGACGGGGGGAAAAAAAAAAAAAAAAATATCGAATGATGGAAACAGTCCCCAGATGTAGCATTGGCATTTGCTTGTTTTACATTTCCCTGAGGTGTCTCTCCACAATTATATTGTGTCAACTATTCATTGTTTGCAAAACTCGTAGTAATCAAATGATAATTTTAAAGGTTTATTTAAACCATCGAAAAAATTTGAATTAAATATTTCACCTGATTTATATTTATTATTTGCTAACTTTATTTAATATATAATAATAAATATATAATAATATTTAAAAATCTACGGGATACCTCGAAACTATTTATTGGGCTCGCTACGCTCATCCTCCTCAATTTGGACTCGATTTATTTAAAAAATCCGGTTAATTTCTAGCGGTCACCTGATTCGCTTGCGCATGCTTAATGTTAATAAACTGACCATGCTTTCCTTATAATTTAATTGGCTTAATGATCAAGAATGAACATTAATTAAATTTAAGAGAATAAATAATTAAATAAATTATTGGCATAATTAAATTACTGTGTAATAATAAACTAGAAGCTTCGCCTAAATATATTTCTTATACTAATGAATAATTATAGAGAACATAAGTTGTAAAGTTGAAGCATTAACTTTAATGGCTGTTCAAGTTTAAATTAACAACGAAGACGAAACAGCTTACAAGTACATATCTCTCACAATTATTAAGTGTTTTAGAGGCACGAGTCTGAGTTTGTCTCAAGTGGGTAATCATCTCAAGTGTTTCTATAACCTTAGTAAGTTAATGTCAGAGTTTAGTTTGATAAAGTTTAAATGTAACTCATGGTCATTACGATTTTAGTACAGTGATTTAGTTTCAAATGCAGCGTTCGGTGATTACATTTTTTATGTTTTTTACTTTTTATCGCCTTCTACCGCAAGTATATGGAAAAGTATTGTGTTAGCTTAGTAATACGAAACCGAAATTTCAAGAATAAAATCTGTTTTAGGAACTTTGATAAGGTTCTTCATGTTTTTCATTATTCTGTCTGCCTGCGTCTATCTGTGTGAGAGTGCGCGTGTGTAAACGTGTGACTGTTCACGCATAAATCCAGCTTAGCTCACACTACGGTGTTGAAACTTAAATCAAAAACCATACTACACAATCACAATTTATAAAACATGTAACACAATATATGTTATTGTATATATGTAAACGTCTATGTGGCCACAAAAGGGCTTCAAGGCCCATATCGAGCCTTTCATCGCCGCAAATGCCTCCAGATTGGGCCTGATGAAAATGAAATATACATGGCAAAATGTCATGTAAAAATAAATACTGAAACAACATTAGTGTAGACTTTAAAATGCCATAGTAAGGTGACGGAATATATACATGGAAAACTGCCATGTGGCAACAAATAATAATAATACGACAAATAATACAAACAACATAAAGAAAAGTTGTGAATCAGGGACCATCTCTTCGCCCTTGACTTTTGAACCTTTCTTTTCCTATATGCCTATGTAACCTAAAGGTTAACTATCTCTAGTCTATTAAAAACACGGATCAAAAACGCCATAAAAGATTTGATAGTGGCTGAATCATAGTTATCATAATGAACCATAATCAATAATTAAATAATGTAATTACTTATTGTCATTTATCAATATTAAGACGTAACAATCATAGATAGAGAGAGAATGGTACTCAATATGCGAGGAAAACGTCTTTGCTCTGCTCATGAGGTATTACCATTCTCTCAATTGCTCGGGCTGCTAATACACATTTGTATGTAAAGTTCCGTTTTCCTAAATTGGTTCAGTAATGAACTGTTTTGCTTTTGGCATTCGTGGGACATATTTGTCTTTTACATATTTCAGAAAGAATCTTTTATGATCTTTGAAATCGGGAATAAAGTGATCACTCCAACAACAAAAAAGTTATCTTATCGGTACTCAAACCCCAATAGACATTATTGCCATGAATTTAATAATTAGGAAGTTTCACGACTTAAAATAAAAAGTTTAATACCTTAAGTTTTACTTGAATTAAAGTTTAATTAACTATGTTACACAAGAAAACTATGTTCCTTTTTTTAAACATTTTTATAATCTTATGGCGTGGACATAAAAAAACACCTTGACAAAAAACTTAAATTTAAATATTCAACTTCGTAAATAACCAAGTACCTTTCAATTATTATTTACTTAAATAAACAATGAATTACAGTTTTTCTTGTATATATAGGAATAAAATTCAATTTTTAATTTAAACCCAATATTTGAGATAATCCTATGTAATTATATAAATTATTGATATAATTTCAGGCTAAAAGATATGTTTTTATTCCCGTTGGCTTAATAATAAGTTCACAATTTTTAACATTTTTTTTTTTTATAAAGGGAATTACGAATTCGAAATGATTTGGTTTGATTTTCCCTGGGAAGCAAGTTTGGACCTATTTGACGCCTTCTAAGGGTAGAACGCATCTTTTGCATAATTGTCAAGAATTAGTCCTCTTTGGTTATAGTTCCTAGGAGTTCTAAACGGTGGCCTTTTTGTTTAAGAATAGTATTTAAAAGATTTTAAGACGGTAGTTGTAAATGTCATGTGAAGGCCCAAGTTTTGATTTATTGTAAAGGACTTCACATAATTTTTTTAGGACTTTTTGATTCTTAAAAAATGTTAATGATCTTTTACTTTTGGATAACATATTAATTGTAAGTGATTGCTTAACCCCTTTAAATTTAAGTTATAAAATTGTATAAATTACTATGGTTTTTTGATGATATTTATTTGGTACGTCTTAATGTACTTTTGTCAAGTAAACTTTCAAGGTTGTTCTAAAACCTCAACAATGTGAGGGGTGGAGTGGGGGGAAATCGATTTCCGCTAGACATATCTGATATCAAGAAAGAATACATTTAAAGTAACTTAACAAAGTTTATGTTAATAATTTAATATCCTGTGTCCGTATTAAATAAAAGTTGTTTAATTTTTTTAGTGTTATGTAAGTATTTTATATTTAATGCAGAATAATTAGGCAATACAATTATACTTCCTTTGTAATAGGTAAGTAAGTATGGCCGTAAAGCAAACAATTTCGCATATGTTTATGTATTTGCGAATAATCTTGCGTCAAAATTAAAGTTATAAAACGCTTAAATTTTGAAAGCGCTTTACTAAAGCCAAGCTGTCATTAAAGCTCTTGGTTCATAATAAAGTTGAACTCTAGCTTGTCTGTGAGTGCTTACAAAACCTTGTGAACAACAATGTGCAGCAAATAAGATAGTGCCTGACAATAGGGGGATTGAAGGCAATGAATAAGCTGGCACTTCTTGCTGAAAAGTACTGAATAGTACTTCTGTGGGCCCTGAACCCATGGTACCCTACCT
>JACMZG010000008.1:73314495-73382256 GCA_018340805.1 Microvelia longipes | reverse complement strand
AAGGATTCTTTTAGTTTCAATAGCTTTTCGTTAGTTGTACTTCTTAGTTTATAGAATTCCATCTTAAATTACTAGGTAAAAGTAGGCTTTAATTCTATGTGTTACAAAATTTATTTTGTTTTAATTATTCAGCCATCATTGTGGCCATCTTCAGAACAATGAGATATTGTATCTCATTAATTTATTACTTTACTGTGATGTAATTTGTTTAGTCATTTAGAACCTTTTTTATGTACTTTTTAACGTTTTTAAGTAGTCTGTGATAGTTGTATGTAAAATTGGTTATTGTTCTGAAGATGGCCACAATGATGACTGAATAATTAAAACAAAATAAATTTTGTTACACATAGAATTAAAACCCTACTTTTACCTAGTAATTTAAGTTTCTTTTAGTCTTGATGGAATAAAGCAGGCATTTCAATCTAATTTTAACAATAATAGTTAAATGTATTATTTAAACTCTGTCTTATTAAGAGTAAAAGTAATTATTTGTTAGTTCTTTCTTGTGCTAATTACTTGAAAATATTTATTTTTACATAAAGGAATGTAAGTAAACCTCACCTAGATCTAAAGCAATATCTAGAGTCGCCGGTCACCCTCCGCTGATGTAGTAACAGTAGTTCTATGGAAACCTTGACTTCATGACTTCGAGTTACTTAAGAAACTTGTTTATAGGCTTTATTGAAGAGGTATTAACGCCACATAGTTGTTCATTAAGACCCCGCTTAACTTATATCTAGAAACATAAAATTTGTTTCTTAATTTTAAGTTAATAATTTATTTACCATACTAAAATTAATACACAGCATGACAAAGTTAACCTTCACAAGGAAGGTTTCATGTTTATACAAAAGTAGTAAAAAATCTATCACCAGTTCTATAGAAATGGAAAATCACAAAATAGTCTTTCATGAATAAAAAGCTATATTTTAAAAGTTTCATTTTATTCACAATTATTAACTAATAACTTGCCTAATAAAACAAGCATATATATATATATATATATATATATATATATATATATATATATATATATATATATATATATATATATATATATATAATATATTGTATTAAGATGATAGCAAAAGAGACACTGACTAGTTGATTGCTCACTTTCTGTTTCTTAGATACTTTCTGCTTAGAATGAGGAGATCCTCAGTCTGCTTAGGATTAGATCTTTTTAACATTAGTTTGCTTAGCCTAAGGATTTGCTCAAATAGTGAAGGTGATGGGTTAAAATCCAATCTTTGACTATACCCTTGTCTAGTTTTAGGTATGGGTACCATGGGTTCAGGGCCCACAGAAGTACTTTCAGTACTTTTCAGCAAGAGTGCCAGCTTATTCATTGCCTTCAATCCCCCTATTGTCAGGCACCTATCTTATTGCTGCACCATTGTTGTTCACAAGGTTTTGTAAGCACTCACAGACAAGCTTAGAGTTCACTTTATATGAACCAAGAGCTTTAATGACAGCTTGGCTTTAGTAAAGCGCTTTCAAAATTTAAGCTTTAGAACTTAATTATTGACGCAATTATTCGCAAATAAATAAACATATGCGAAATTGTTGCTTTACGGCATAACTTACTACCTAATTACAAAGAATATAATTGTATTGCCTAATTATTCTGCATAAATATAAATACTTACATAACACTAAAAAAATTAACAACTTTTATAATACGACACACGGATATTAAATATTTAACATAAACTTTGTTAAGTTACATTAAATGTATTCTTTTGATATCAGAATGTCTAGCGAAATCGATTCCCCCCCACTCACCCCTCTACATTGTTGAGGTTGTTAGAACAACCTCTTTCGAAAGTTTACTGACAAAAGTACATTAAGACGTACCAAATAAATATCATAAAACCATAAGATAATATACAATTTTATAACTTAAATTTAAAGGTTAAGCAATCATACAATTAATATGTTATCCAAAAGTAAAGATATTAACATTTTTTAAGAAATCAAAAGTCCTAAAACATTATGTGAAGTCCTTACAATAAATCAAAACTTGGGCTTCACATGACATTTACAACTACCGTCTTAAAATCTTTAATTACTATTCTTAAAACAAAAAGGCCACCGTTTAGAACTCCTAGGAATATAACCAAAGAGGGACTAATTCTGACAATTATGCAAAAGATGCGTTCTACCATTAGAAGGCGTCAAATAGTCCAAACTGCTTCCCCAGAAAATCAAAACAAATCATTTCGAATCGTAATTCCCTTTATAAAAAAAAAAATGTTAAAAATGTGAACTTATTATTAAGCCAACGGGGAATAAAACATATCTTTTAGCCTTGAATTATATCAATAATAATTTATAAATTACATAGGATTATCTCAAATATTGGGTTTAAATTAAAAATTGAATTTTATTCCTATATATACAAGAAAAACTGTAATTCATTGTTTATTTAAGTAAATAATAATTGAAAGGTACTTGGTTATTTACGAAGTTGAATATTTAAATTAAGTTTTGTCAAGGTGTTTTTTTATGTCCACGCCATAAGATTATAAAAATGTTTAAAAAAAGGAACATAGTTTTCTTGTGTAACATAGTTAATTAAACTTTAATTCAAGTAAAACTTAAGGTATTAAACTTTTTATTTTAAGTCGTGAAACTTCCTAATTATTAAATTCATGGGCAATAATGTCTATTGGGGTTTGAGTACCGATAAGTAACTTTTTTGTTGTTGGAGTGATCACTTTATTCCCGATTTCAAAGATCATAAAGATTCTTTCTGAAATTGTAAAAGACAAATATGTCCCACGAATGCCAAAAGCAAAACAGTTCATTACTGAACAATTTAGGAAAACGGAACTTTACATACAAATGTGTATTAGCAGCCCGAGCAATGAGAGAATGGTAATGTAATGAGCAGAGCAAAGACGTTTTCCTCGCATATAGAGGTACCGTCTTAATATTGACGTAATATTGATTAAATGACATAATTAATTACATTATTATTATTGATTATGGTTCATTATGATAACTATGATTCAGCGACTATCAAATCTTTTATGGCGTTTTTCGATTGTTTTAATAGACTAGAGATAGTTAACCTTTAGGTTATCATAGGCATATAGGAAAAGAAAGGTTCAAAGTCAAGGGCGAGAGATGGTCCCTGATGTGATGTTGTTGTTTATCGTATTATTTGTATTTGTATGTTGTTTGGCAGTTTTCCATGTATATATTCCGTCACCTTACTATGGCATTTTAAAGTCTACACTAATGTTGTTCAGTATTTTTTACATGACATTTTGCCATGTATATTTCATTTTCATCAGGCCCAATCTGGAGGCATTTGCGGCGATGAAAGGCTCGATATGGGCCTTGAAGCCCTTTTGTGGCCACATAGACGTTTACATATATACAATAACATATATTGTGTACATGTTTTATAAATTGTGATTGGTGTAGTATGGTTTTTGATTTAAGTTTCAACACCGTAGTGTGAGCTAAGCTGGATTTATGCGTGATACAGTCACACGTTTACACACGCGCACTCTCACACAGATAGACGCAGGCAGACAGAATAATGAAAAACATGAAGAACCTTATCAAAGTTCCTAAAACAGATTTTATTCTTGAAATTTCGGTTTCGTATTACTAAGCTAACACAATACTTTTCCATATACTTGCGGTAGAAGGCGATAAAAAGTAAAAAACATAAAAAATGTAATCACCGAACGCTGCATTTGAAACTAAATCACTGTACTAAAATCGTAATGACCATGAGTTACATTTAAACTTTATCAAACTAAACTCTGACATTAACTTACTAAGGTTATAGAAACACTTGAGATGATTACCCACTTGAGACAAACTCAGACTCGTGCCTCTAAAACACTTAATAATTGTGAGAGATATGTACTTGTAAGCTGTTTCGTCTTCGTTGTTAATTTAAACTTGAACAGCCATTAAAGTTAATGCTTCAATTTACAACTTATGTTCTCTATAATTATTCATTAGTATAAGAAATATATTTAGGCGAAGCTTCTAGTTTTATTACACAGTAATTTAATTATGCCAATAATTATTAATTATTTATTCTCTTAAATTTAATTAATGTTCATTCTTGATTAAGCCAATTTAAATTATAAGGAAAGCATGGTCAGTTTATTAACATTAAGCATGCGCAAGCGAATCAGGTGACCGCTAGAAATTAACCGGATTTTTTAAATAAATCGAGTCCAAATTGAGGAGGATGAGCGTAGCGAGCCCAATAAATAGTTTCGAGGTATCCCGTAGATTTTTAAATATTATTATACTATTATTATTATATATTAAATAAGTTAGCAAATAATAAATATAAATCAGGTGAAATATTTAATTCAAATTTTTTCGATGGTTTAAATAAACCTTTAAATATATCATTTTGATACTACCGATTTTGCAACCATGGATAAGTTGACACAATATAATTGTGGAGAGACACCTAGGAAATGTAACAAGCCAAATCAATGCTACTCTGGGAACTGTTCCATCATTCGATTATCGTCTCAGTCATTTGAGCTCGACATAGGTCATGTCCCACTATGTTTCGTTACGTCTAACTCATCAGGGCGCCGACAGAGCCTGAACTCAACTTTAAATGGTTCTATGAGATTTACATAAAGAATAAATTAAGCAAAGAGTTTTTCAGTATTATCCATACAATAATTCAATATAATTTTATTGTTGTTTCAATATTATATGAAAACTAATAAAACACTAAGTAAGCAAGAAAAATTCAACAATGGTATTATATTGGATTGTCCCGGGTCAATTTGTTTTGTCGTGCTCGCATAATGGAAATAAAGCACCTCCAATCTTGTTTTTTAATATAAATGGGTGAATGTAAAGCATCACGATTTATCCAAATTTGGACACAAAATACTTTTCTCTGATTTTTTATTTTAAATAGATCGCGGCCGAGTCCAATTTTCGTGTTTCCAGTCTTGCATAAATACCCAAGTTTTCGCTGATCTTGATTTGGTTAGGAGAATGAAATGTCGTTTTCTTCGTAGGGTATTTTTCAGGTCAAGTAATGCACACGTTGTATTGAAGGGGTTATTTTAATAGCGCTACTGTAAAAAAGAAAAAAATAACATAGTAAACTTTAATAGTTTTGTCAAATAGCGTGGCGTGTGCTGATAGCGAATACGCAATTTCAACATTCTGTTAATTGTACCGAAGATACCTTACAAAAAGTACTAATTCAAGAAGTCTTTATCCGATTTTTTTCGACTCTACTCACGACTTTGTTTTTAATTAACTTTCAACTTTGTAACGAATGCTAAAAAGTTTTAAAACATTAGCGGGTAACACCTAAATAACAATAGCAATAGATTATATCCGATGTAGCGTGTTGGCACCTTCTCACCTTCCATCCAATAACATCTTACAAATGAGAAATTCTTTAACTAACTTGAATAAATTAATACTAAACACTAGCGGGAGATGTTAAGTTGTCTCCGTACCAAACCAAAGATATCCAGATACCTGGCCCTAAATAGAGTTCATCCTCGTGCTCCTTACTCCACAATTCTATAATAATTTTCTAACTACATCCTGTGGACTTGCTAACAAATTAAAATACTGATTTTTAAAACTAACTAAAATACCCGAGCTTGATTTACATTTTAGATTTTTTAAAGAAGTTAAAGGGTAATGATTTAAGCTCAACTTTTACAGAGATCTACAGATCTAGTCATACTTATCGGCATCAATCCTTTATCATCGGCGTCTGCAGTAGAAATAAGAGAACTAGTTAACAAACTGCGTTGAACTAGTTACCAACTACTACTATTACAAACTGCATAGAACTAGAAGAACTAGTTACCAACTACATAGAACTAGTTACCAAACTACATAGAACTAGTTACCAAAAAAAGTTACCAAACTACGCTAGAACTAGTTACCAAAACTACATACATAGAACTAGTTTAAACCTACGACGTAGAACTAGTTACCAAACTACGTAGAACTAGTTACCAAACTACGTATAACTAGTTAACTAGTTAGTTACCAAAACTAACATAGAACTAGGTTACCAAACTACATAGAACTAGTTACCAACTACATAGAAACTAGTTACCAAACTACTACACGTAGAAACTAGTTACCAAACTACTACCGTAGAACCTAGTTACCAAACTACATAGAACTAGTTACCAAGAACTAGTTACCAAACTACATAGAACTAGTTACCAAAACTACGACGTAGAACTAGTTACCAAACTACGTAGAACTAGTTAACCAAACTACGTAGAACTAGTTACCAAACTACAAGAACTAACGTTACACGAAACCTACATAGAACTAGTTACCAAATACGTAGAACTACTTACCAAACTACATAGAAACTAGTTACCAAACATACATAGACACTAGTTATACAAACTACGTAGCAACTAGTTACCAAACTACGTAGAAACTACATAGAACTAGTTACCTAAATACATAGATCTAGTTAGCTAACTATATATAGAACTAGTTGCCTAACGAGGCATACCCTATCTCAATTCATTAGGACTGAAGGCTTGAAATTGTTTTAGGGTTCTCAGGAATCAGAGTGAACTCATTGTAACCTCCTTTAAGAGTGCGAAAAAGTTTGTGGCGGAAACAGACTATACCTTGTAGACATTGTTTCCGCTAGACTACTCTACTGACTTTTCGCAACTCTTCTACTACTCCTTCTCCAACTACTACTAATAAAAGACCTTCCTCTTCGAGTTCTAACTAAGAACTGACTCTATTTCCTACAATTATTATAAATGTAAACATAAACAAACTGGCTATGTAAGTTAAAATAAATAGATAACTTGCTCCTCGCTTCCGCGACAAAGTTATAATAAATCAAACATTTGTGTCTTATCGCACATTGTTTGTGTTTTGTTTTGAGTTATGTACTGTGATAATCGAAGGTGTTATAGCTACTTTTCCAATGGTTTGAATGTCAACCAATTTCTTCCCTCCGATGGAACTGGTCCATAAGAGATGCACAATGATTCCGATATCTTACCTTTTACTATAGTCTTTTGCTTACCTTTTATAGTCCTTATAAATCTTATCTTTAACAAGTCTTTATATCTTATCTCCTATATCCTTACCAAGTCTATATATCTTATCTTTATCCAGACTATATATATCTTATCTTTTATAGTCTTTATATATCCCATTTTTACCTTCATACAGTATTTTGCTTACCTTTTAATATAGTCTTTTATATTTATAATGGATCTTTTTTTGTCGCATTTTAATCTTACTTAATTATTTGGAAAATGTTAAATAAGATGCTTACCAAGAGCATAAGTCATTTCTCTACAATGTTTTCCATAATGTAATAGGTAACTTATCCTATAGTCTAATACCTTTTGCTCTCTATTGTTAAATCATATCGGATTCAATCAAGTTCCTCTGAATTTACTTTTAAGATTTTATGCAAGATTTGGAATAGACATTCTGATGTTCTGTAATTTAAGATATATTTTTTTAAACCGGCAGTAAAGTAGGTTGACTCAAAAATAGTAAAGTAAAGTAGTTATTAACTCAAAATACTCAGTAAAGTGCGATTTTATTGTCAGGGTAGTGTAAGTAGTTATCAAACAATTATTATTGTAAGACATATTAAGTTTTACCTCAAATCTTAAGAAGAAAAAGATAAATTAACAATAAAAACATCAACAATTCTGTAAAATATTATTACAATTTCTACAGTTGAATCAAAATTAAGATTAAACTGTATTTGTTTTTAATGAGCTGTAAAAAATAGTATATCATACATGGCGGTTGTTTGTTAGAAGATATCCAATTGATATCTTTTTTCTGCATCAATAAAATGGCATTTTACAGTATAGCAAAATAATCTACAATTATATGAATTTATTGAGTCTATCACGGTTCATCGATCTAGAGTATAATACATGTCTAAAATCAGTTAACAGCGCGGGAAAATAGTGTTTTTGAAATGGTGGGCGTGGTTTAACATTCAGGACTAACCTCATTGGCTCCCTCGCATTTTTCCCACGCTGACAACTGATTTTAGCCATGTGTTACACAACAGTTGGGTCAAAGAGGAAGAAATATAATTTTTTCATCAAATTATTTTTGCCACTGATGACTTCTTTTATATTGAAAATGCTTTTATATTATTTTTTTTTAATATTTAACGACTCTTTTTCTTCTTTCCGACTTATTTTATTTTTTATACTGTCTAATATTTTCAAAAGTATATTGAGGGTGGTCTAAAAGTAAAATTACATTTTAAACTAATTAAGTTATCCACTTTACAAATAAGTCTGATTGGTTGCACGTTAAACGAATCATTGTTTTAACGCGTACTTGAACCTTGTCAAGGTACATTATTTTAATCTTTTCAAGAAACTGAATTTGATGCTATATTATAAAAGGTTATAGTAACATGTCATTGAGTACCATAAAATGATGAGACATTTATCACTACACACCGTAGATAATCCACTTAACGCGAGATATTTCGTAAGGTATCAAACGAAACGAATCATCACGTAGACCGTCGCGTCCCGTCGTCAGACATAAATAATTTAATATTATGTCTTTATGTATCAAGATCAAGACGGT
This sequence comes from Microvelia longipes, assembly GCA_018340805.1. Taxonomy (NCBI): domain Eukaryota; kingdom Metazoa; phylum Arthropoda; class Insecta; order Hemiptera; family Veliidae; genus Microvelia; species Microvelia longipes. The sequence goes on along the minus strand of JACMZG010000008.1, from coordinate 73,373,658 downwards.
CCGTAGCTGATCGTAACGACGCGGGCCGGCATCAAAACATCTGTAACTTTTTAATCTTTCTAAAGACAGTGAACATCTCTTTGATAATGATAATAAAATATTAATCAAATACCAGTGCTTGGCTTTTATACTTCTTTTTTTTGAAGATTTAACAGCTTATTAAAAATTCCTACCGCGGTGGTTTTGAACGAATTCTTTTGAAATCTGTGCTCTTTAAAGACTTTTACTCAATTGTGGCTGAATTTTAAAAGGAAAGCGATATGTTGTCACGTTTCTATCATAATCATTCGTCACACTATTAATTTCATTAATTTAAAGCCCTAGTTAACTTCGAATTCTCTGTGACAAATCCAGATTTATTGAGTAGAAGAAGTCGAGAAGTTGCAGAAGTGTATAACGAAACCATGCAGTTTCAAAGAAATTTGCCTGGCACTGCGGACGGACCTCGCATAGAAATACTTTGTCAGTTATAACTTCCAGCTTTTAACACCTGTAACTTGGCTTCAAGGTTCCTGGAATTTTGTAACCTAGAGTACTTTAAGGGTTCGTATGCGATTTCAGACTGTTTCATTACATCAGACTTCGATGAAATCGGCACCCTACATTAAAATTTTTGTTACTACTGTCTTTCATACTTTGTGAATTGTTATTAATTTTATAAGCCCACTTTCTAGAAAATGTATGGTTTAAGCAAAAGATTTATTATGTTTGTAACTTTTCGCCAGTAATAGATACAAATTTTAACTTAAATTTCAATTAAATTTCAGTCAAAATTTTGCCTTTTTAAGGTTGTATCGCTTCCGAACTACTTCCCTTCGACTATTAGCCTCAAAACTTATCGAAGACGAAACCCTTTAAGACTTCCTGATAGTCGGACCGTTTCCATTCAATTTAGCGCTCCAAGACACCACAAAATACCTGTTTTCCAGCAAAAATTAGTATCCTTGATTTTTTAGATTTTATTTAAAAGTTGGTGACTCAGCAAATCAGTTTAATGACGTGCGCCAACCTGTTTTAATAAGGATCTTTGTTAGTTTATCTACTAAGTTTTATTTAAAAATGTTTATCCGTACATGCTATTACAAAACGCTTACTCTTCCCTTATGGTGCTTACGAAAAAAATAGCTAGAAATACACCACGTACATATTATATATAAATATATATTATATATATATTAATATAATATTATATATATAATTATACTATTACATAGCGATTTTTATTTTAAACAATATTTACTAATAAACCAAGGAGCCCCAGGGGTGTTTTTTTTAAATAAAAAGTGTAATGGCTGGAACCGGTTCTAATTTTTTCGTAAATACCTTCCTGACAGGATTTGCAATTCTGCCGACTCGTATCGGATGGTGTCCAGCAGAACGCACTTTAGGGGTCAAAGGTTCTGCCTGGGACACCCATCCGATACGAGTCTGCAGAATTGCAGATCCTTGTTCAGTAAGATATTTACGATAAATTGTGACCGGTTCCAGCCATTACACTTTTTATTAACAAAACCCCCTGGGCTCTTGGTCTATAATAGGATGAGCAGCAGGGCGGGAGCCATGCTAATTTAAGTTATAGTCAGTTTAAAGTTAAATTAATTTAGGCATATAGTTAAGTTTTTGAAGAGGTTTCCAATAAACGGAAGCTAATTTAATAAATTAGTTTCATAATTTAGGCCTACAAGCTCTGAATATGGGGTGAAACCATAGTCATTTATTATATAGAGTTATTTCTTTTAAACTTACGAATTAATTTTAATGTCCTGTTACGCTTAATATTTATAAATCCTTGCGTAATTTTAAAGCTCTTTTTTCAGAAGTACGAACCTAAAATTTAGACGAAGGATGACAATCTGGGCGTTTAGTTTCCTTATAAGTATTTATGACACTTCATCACTGTATGTGTAAGAGATAGTTAATATTGGTTTGGCATTACCGATCATTTAAATTGCTTATCTTTCGAGGAATCTTGTTAATGTGTTTTTAACTAACACTGCCTCTTGAATTAATAACTCATAATTTAAAGTTTCTAAATTACTCAAACTGTATTTACTTACCGTCTTATGCAACATTTTAAGAATTTATTTAGATATAGAATTTTTACATTGCTTATCCTCTGGAGACAGTGGTTGAGTGCAGGCTTTAGGCATATATACTTTGCCTCATTTATACCGTAGGTATATAGGAAAAGTATTGTGTTTGCAAAAAATCCGGAACCAAGATGTCATCGGAATTATACGTTTCAGGTGTTTATAAGGCCAACTAAGTGGTTTTCACAGTTTTCTGTATGTGTGTTTGTGTGTGTGTGCGTGTCTGTTATCATCGTAGCTCCCAGTGTATTTACGCTAGAGAGATGAAAACATTATACAAAAATCAGTCTACAGCTGTGTGTAGTAGTGCTATTTATTTAGAACATTCCAAGTACTGCTGTAGTTGTGCTATTTATTCAGCACATTCTAACTACTGCTGTAGTTTTGCTATTTATTCAGCACATTCTAAGTACTGCTGTAGTTGTGCTATTTATTCAGCACATTCCAACTACTGCTGTAGTTGTGCTATTTATTCAGCACTTCCATCTGCCTATTTATTCTATTCCAACTACTGCAGTAGTTGAAAAATAATATTTTAAGGCGTCATTACCTCTCATTAATGTTTCAATCATTATTGAATAAATCATCAATAATAATGAGATCGGATTGAGATTTGGTCATGCTGCAGTATAAATTTGGCGAATTGTATATTCTGAGGACGAGCGAAGCGAGTATACGCTTAAGTTTGGAGAATGAGCGTAACAAATCCGATGTGATAAGGAAAAGTTCCGAGGTACCCCGTACCCGATATTTTAATCTTAAACAAAATTGAAATAATAATATCTAAGTGTCTATTGGTAACACTTAATTTTATATGAAAATAAAAGAATAATATACTTGGCGGTAAAGTAGCATATCATTGCTGCGAGACTTTGTTATTGACGAGCGATAGCGAATGAATAAATCATTTCTAAAGCAAAATATTCTGAGGACTGGTGAAGGGAGTTCGATCTTGAATAAAATGTGTCATCCTATATTAAAGAACTTTTTTGACCTCATGGAAGTTGTAGAAGATAGAGAAATAGGAGCAAACATACCTTCCCATGTTTATAATGAAAAAGGCGCCAAGCGTAGGTTATGTAGCAAGGTTGTCGAGTTTGCTTCTCAACTTTCTTCAGTGCTTCGTGTGATTGTTACATTTGGTGCTTGTTAAGTCATTTGTGCTAGATTAATTTTATATTTTGGACTATATTTAGCCACTTTTTGAGTGATAATTTAAGCGTGTTTATAGCCTTCTCAAGCAATAAACAATAGGAAACCATTGAGAGGTAAGTTTGCCTCTAAAATGTAAGACCTGTCCTGTTATAAGAATTGTAAGCATGCGCAGTATGTACCAAGCATGTGCAGTTGGTTTTAGACGTGTGTTTCGTGTTGAATTCTCTATTTTTTGGTTATCGACGGGGTCACTTTTTTGTATGGCAAATGGACTAAGTGCGTCATCTTATTTATTTAAGATCCTTTTTATGTATCGAGATTGAAGTAGTGTTTTCTTAGCTTTAATCCTAACATTCTGAACACGAGCGAAGCGCGTCCAAAACATAAAATATTAAACTTACTTTAGATCAGTATTATATTCTAATGTCGATCATAGAAGACCGAACTATCACTAGCTTAAGCTTTGGTTACTCAAAATATTCTTAGAACGTGCGAAGTAAGTCCAAAGTTGAGAGGATATGTATCTAAGTACCCTGCACCCTTTTTAAGTTTCATTGACTTTATTTTACACAACCTGCTTTCAGATTACATGTGAATTTTTTAAACTGTAATCATGTTTTCCAAATATGGAATAAATACCCCGTGTCTTTATTAGAACAAAATAAATTTACAACTAAAAAAAATTAAACAAAACTAAGTATAGAAATTCAAACCTATCAAGACGTCTAAGCCTTTGTCTGTTGTTCCCTTAACAAGACGTTAAGGTGCTTTTCTTTATTTCGAAAAAAGTAAGACATATTCTTATTAATATTATACTTAGTATTAATTGGTCGCAACAATCATAAGAAAAAGAAGAAAAAAATCTTCCTGAGTTGGATTAACAACAACAAAGTCGGCATTTATAAAACGTTAAAAAGAAATAAAGAAATTAAAGCGACATCGGTTCGTTTTGTTCTTCATGTTCTTTGTTAAGAATAAAATCGAAAGAAAAAAAAGTGAAGCAAAGTGTACAGAAAAGGAGATTTAATATTTAATAATGTAATCTTATAAAATTTAAATCCTTTGAGGGAGGTCCTGAAAAAAAGAGACATTTGAAGGATTAATTACATCTAGATTTCAAACCAAACGACATCAGTCGGAAAAAAAACGTCTCAGACTGAAGATGGCGGATTTGAAGATGTTTTTTTTTTGAAAAATAAATCAATAAATACAGTAAAGCGCGTGTGGTCTTAAGTATTTTTCTTAAGTTAGATAAAGTTTCAAAATTAAAGAGACTGCGTTATGAAAAGACGAAAGATGGACACGTTATGGAGTGATTGGCAGTAATTGGATTGGACCTTAATTTGCTATTCTCAACCAGTTTTCCAAATGAACTCACAACTGCATTTACAATAAAATAATCAGATTATAGTAAATTGGAGCTTGATGAACTCAAAGATAAATAAGTACGAAGACCGTCACGTTTCAGCCAAGTCTTAATCTCGATTTATTTGAAATCATTCGACTGCGCTTTAACGCCCATAAAAGGATTATCTTTAAGTTTAATAATTTATACTTGAATGTTTATTTATTAAGGGTAACTTCAGAAAATATCCACTTGGAGTTTTCAAGATCTTTAAAATCTTAATCATTAGTTGAGACGTTAATAAATCTTAATTTAATGTGGAAATAATGAATAGAATTTTACTCTTTATATGCCATCAAAAACTTAAAGTATGGTCGTGGTTATAGCAAATAGTGTTATCCTTAAATATGCGAAACAAAGAGTTTATCAGAAGTATCCGTTTGCGGTGTTTTTATGTCATTCTGAGTAGTGTGCCATAATGTCTGCGTTACGCATAACTCCTGCAGTGTTTATACTATAGAATTGAAACAACATGGCACAGAAATCAACTTTAATGTCTAGTTGTCTAGTTGCGATAAAAATATTTTAATTTTGTTATTGAGTCATTAATGTACCTCTATAGATGACAAACAAATCTTGGATGATATATATATATATATATATTATATATATATATATATATATATATATATATATATATATATATATATATATATATATATAATATATATATATATATATATAATATGAAATATAAAGAATTTTAAATAGAAAACACTTAGAAAAGACTTACATGAAATTTGGTAACGTTTCGAACTAAGTTCTTCGTCTGACGGAGAGGGACTGATATATATATTCATGATATATATATATATATATATAATATATATATATTATATATATATATATATATATATATATATATATATATATATGTGTTGTTTGAGATTATCAAGTGCAAAAACGTTGACAAAAGGAAGTGCAATTTCTTTAAATTTAATTTTCAAAGCATTGAAATTTAAAATTTCAATGCTTCCTCTCCTATTTGCAGGAGAAAGTAAAAGAAATATTAAAGCTATCCCTTTAACTATACATTACGTACAGAAGCAATAATTTCATATCCAGTAGCGTTAAGTAGTAAAAACTTTTAAGTCTATTTGTCGTAACGACAGAAACCCAACCATAATAAAAATATCCTTTAACAGAACCGTGAGAGATTTTTTATTCTTTGTGTAAAAGTTTTTTTTTTAATATTTTATTACTCCTTAGTGCTGTCACAGTTTTCTCCCTCGGGAGTTTCTTTGTAAGCGTAGTACAATTAGCAATAGTTAGTTAGGAATTTTTTAAATTGTGCTGTTCATCGTTCCTTTTAATAAAAAAATGTTAATTGTTAAAAATATATTTATCATTCTTTATTTATATTTTTATTTCTTTTTCTTAGTAATTGTGTTCTAAGAATGCTTGTAGTTATACATTTAGCATGTTCAAAGTAAATGATTAGTGACAGATGTTTGTATTTTGCTGCCAGTACCAGCTACCATTAGAACGCTACTACTGCCATCTGCCATTAGCCCAAGTGGTAGATGCAATTAACCTGCTACTAGAGAATGCTTATTTCGCCCAAACTAGTGGCAGATGCCAGTACCCTGCTACTAGTTACAGCTGCCAATAGACTGCTAATAGTGGCAGCTGCAACTAGCCTGCCACTAGTAAAAATTCATTCTGCTAAAACTAGTGTCAGATGCCATTACCCTGCTACTAGTTACAGCTGCCCTTAGACTGCAACTAGTAAATGTTTATTTAGCCCAAACTAGTGGCAGATGCCATTACCCTGCTACTAGTTACAGCTGCCATTAGTCTGATACTAGTAAAAGTGTATTTAGCCAAAACTTGCGGCGGATGCCATTACCCCGATACTAGTTACAGCTACCATAAGCTCGCTATTAGTGGCAGCAGCCAATAGAAACCATCTATGAGATCTTATTTGGATAAATATCTGAAAGAGTTGTCGCTTATAGGATCTTTACGTCTATACTTTTGGAAGGTACTTTTACGACAGATAAAAATTTAATGAGCTTAAAACACCACCGTACTACACACTAACGACTTTGACACATTCAGATATTACTTAATATAATTGGACTAGATACATCAGGAAGAATATCAACGAATATGCTATCCTACATCTGGATTTTTTTCCTTTGGAATTTGGCTTAATAATATTTGACAAAGCACAGACTCATTTTGCCTTTTCATTTAAAATCCACTCATCTTGGGTACATTTTTACCTTGTTATTCTTCGGAATTGAGGCAGGATGAGTTCTAGTGGTTTGAGTTCGGCGCTGAATTGAGTTGGTCATAACAAAGCAGAGAGGGGAAATGTCGAATGGTGAATAGCATATAGCTTTATGTAGCCAGGTTTCTCGTAAAATTATAGACAGGAAACTAATTATGGCCTGGCCATGCTAATGCCGCAATAGATATATTATAATACAATTCATCTCCAATTGCTTCAACGGTTATTGTTTTATGGTAATATTTAACGGGTGTTTATTGTGGTATGAGACGAAAGAGTATTTACTCGAGTTCTCTGGCCTTTTTCGTAAAATCCATTGACATTAAATTAATATTTTAATATTAGTGGGAAGTAATAATTAATATTTTAAACCTACTAGTATATACCTTTCTGTAGTAAATAAGTACAATAAGTTTCGTTTTAATATGGCTTACTATAATATATCCTTATAAAACTAATGATATAATATTTATAAGACAATACTGATAATATAATACTTATAATAAATCCTTATAACTTATAAAGTAAAGTTAAGCGGCATTTAGCGTGGTCAGTGCTGTATGGATGACCGCTGAGAGTGAAACGGATGCATTTATTATTAGAGGACGAGCGAAGCGAGTCCGAAGACATGCTGCAGTATAAATAGCGAGTCCAAAGCAGAGATGATGAGCGTAGCGAATTTGATGTGATGAGGAAACGTTCCGAGGTACCCAGTAGCCAATTTTTTTTCTTTTTCTTATTTGTATAAATGAATTATCCTTTTCCCGAGTGATTTTCATAATGTTGTGTGTGAGTGTTTGTGTGTGTTTGTCTGATATCATCATAGCTTCCAGAGTGTTTATGGTAGAGAGTTAAAACTTAATGTTTGTGGGGTCATTTTTGTGGGTTAATGACGTCTCACATATTTCATAAACAATAGGCTTCAGGACATTAACAAAGTGAATTTTTTAAAAAGTTTCATTTTTATCCAAGAAAGCGTTCGAAAATTATCGTGTACCATAGAAACGTCTAGGATACAAAAATCTCTTGCATACATACAATTTTTCAAGTACGACTATGGTTTTGTTGGGGATACTACCTGAGGATGAGCATAGCAAATCCAATGGAAAAGTTTTGAGATACCCCGTTCTCAACTTGTCATTTTTTTTACTTTTGCTTATAAAACAAGTACGAAAAATTGTAATATATTTATTTTATACTACCAAGTTTTATAAAACATGAATATTTGACTCAATCTATATCTCTCGCACACAAGTTATATAGCGTCAAAAGTACGATTAAAAAATTAAGCCGTACCAATGAAAATAATTAAATTTGTGAAAAGTCGAAATAATAATTTAAAGTAGCGGATAGGGTGAGAGTGTCAAGAAAATCGGAACGCTTCTGTAACTTACGAACGCTCTATGAAATTAGAATAATACTTGGTTCGAAATTGAACTCATATTGTATAAATGAACAAGTTTTGCGGGCTTAGTGTTTTTTTATTTAAACGACAGCCACATTAATTAACTAAACAGGCACTCACAGAGTACTATATTTCAAGATTAGTAAATTATTTCTTTCTTGTAAAATTCAATATAATGGTCTACAGTTGATAATTTTGTTGGAGCAGATGACAAATCGTTAATTAGCGAGCACAGCGAGCCTGAAAGTGTAGCAGTATTTGGCCTTTTCTTCTCCTTTACATGCTTCTGGACTTTCCTTGAAGTTGATTCCTAGACAGCCTGAATCAAACGTATTAACGCAGTTTTCGTTCGATGGCGCTGAATCAAATGAAACCGATCTGAAGTCGATATGACTTCATTAAGTGTCCAAAAAGTTAAAAAAAAACCATGGTAAATACCGTAAACAAAGTCAGATGAAAAATAATTCTCTAGTAGAGTGTCGTTTTTAATGTTTGTTGAATCGAATAAAACTGGGTGGGAGCCGATGCGACTACTAAAAATTTCTTTTGGAAAGTTCCGGTTTATGCATTATAACTTGAGCAGTTACTCAAGCACTTATTATCAAGCACAACTGCTCATTTTCTTCTGTATTTTAAAGCCATCAAAGATAAAACTAACTGAACTATTAATTAGTGCAAACAATGGTGTACACTGTTTCATTTTGATGCACTGTATTTTATAACTAACCAAATAATTATGCGCATTTCCTTTGAAAAATTCAGAAAAAATGAGTTACCAGTAGTGCTTGATAATCGAGCAACTGTTTATGTTATAATGCATAAACCGGAACCTTAAGTAAAATATATAAGCACGGAAAACGCATCCCAAGGAAATTCACCCGCCATGTGAACCACCGCGCTTTTTTTTATTTTTTTGTTACACATACTTATTTTTTACAATTTAATTTAAAAATAAAATGTATTGACACCAATCATTTTCTCAACCCAAAAGCAATCTTCTGCGTCCCAATTTGGTATCGCGGCTAAAGGGTACAAACTTGCTGCTCTATATATCCCTACACACAACTTTGTCATACTTACCTAAGTATGTTTTAGGCAATAATATCCGACCAGGATCGAACCCGCACTGTCTAGGTGGCAGGCGTGCGTGCTAACTATTACACACCCTGATCACAGACGATATTACAAATCATTTGAAGTGAAAGGTTTGAATTAAGTTAATGAAAATTGAGTGTAATTACCGTCCTGTATCTCTCATCCCATGTCTAGCAAAAGTTATAGAGATATGTGTTAAAACCAGAATTGTAGAGTATTTTGAAACAAATCAACTTCTTTACGAACATCAGTACGGCTATAGAAAGGGAAGGAGCACTACGCAAGCTGTCACTAGGTTTATAAACATATGTATGGAAAATTATGATCTTCAACAAGTAGTTTCAGCTTATTTTTTTTACTTTTCCAAAGCATTCGATGGAGTGCAGATTGAGATATTAAGAGTGAAAGTAGCTTACTACGGATTAGACGAGACATTAATAAATTTCTTGATATCATATTTACAAGGGTGGCAACAATTCATAGACATAGGTGGCTCCTGTTCAACCTTACAAAGCATAATACATGGTGTTAGACAAGGATCTATATTAGGTCCTATATTATTTCATATATATATTAACGACTTTCCCTACGTCATGCGTTTATTAGTAGCTGGAGCTTTTCTTTTCGCTGATGATTATGGGCTAATTTTTTTAGCGGATTGATTCAAAACTCAATCCGACTTGCTTGAGCTACAGTCAATAGCACTTAATATTAAATGACTGGTGTAAAGCCAATAAGGTAAAACTTAATAATAATAAAACCGTAAATATTAGATTTAATTTTATGGATAACAGGTAAACTCTTTTAAATTTTTAGGCATCTATATTGACAACAAATTATCATGGGAACCTCATATTGACAATTTAGCTAAAAGATTAAGTACAAGCATTTATATGCTCAAGAAAGTTTCAAGCTCCGTCTCCCAAAATTCTCTTAAAATAGTTTATTTTGCTCATTTTTTTAGTTTAATATCTTACGGCACAATGATTTGGGGAGCTTCTCCCCATGCGAGTAGACTATTCATTCTACAAAAGAAAGCACTACGGGTTATCTCAAATCTACCCAACAAAACATCTTGTAAACAATTTGTTTCAGACTCATGAAATTCTTATTTTTTATTCTTTATATTGCTATCAGCTTTTAAATTACATTCATAGTATTAGATCAAGTCTAACTAAAGTAGAGAACATTCATTCTCACTATACAAGGCAGACAAATCATATAGTACTTAACAAATACAGACTGACAAGAACAGCTAAATATAATTCAATTCAAGCAGGGCTAAAGCTGTATAACTTATTACCTGAAAATATAAGAGCCCTTGAAGAGAAAAGATTTGACAAATTAGTAAAAATTAATCTTTTAAAAAATCCCTTGTACAGTGTGGAAGAATTTCAATCCATACATTTTAATTGTAACAAATAATTTTTTTGTTTTAACTTTTTACAATTTACAGAAATGTATATTATGTAAAATAAAGGATTAATTATTTATTATTTATTTATTTTGAAATAAGAATTTAAACCTTTTTGGGTTAATTAATTTATTTCTAATTAAGTTATAAACAAAACTCGAGTTTTAGTGTATAATAAATAAAGAGTTTATTTTATAGTTCACGCCTAGAAGGCGTTAAGCGTGAACTATTTTATAGTTGACGCCTTCTAGCCCGGCACTGTACTTTAATTACCCGAGTACCTGGATCAACAAGCCCTAACGGCACTTAACACTTTTTTATTACTTCTGTTATTTATGAAAAGAGTAATAAGTCATTAAGTCCAAAAGTAATTAGAATTGTTTTAAAAATATATTTATATCTGAATAACTGATAATTTTTTTTAAATATATTAATAATGCGTTTTTCCAGGGAAAGGCACCCCCCCCCCCAGAGCAACCAGGGTGCCCTCCCCAGTTTTTGGAATCTCATCCCCGGCTGGACTTATTAAATATACCCCCTTCTATTCAACAGGGGTCAGAAAAAATAGCCATATGTGGAATAATAAAAAATGTGTTTCATACTACAAATAATTTCAAAATCAAAATTGTAAACCCCAAAAAGTTGAAGAAAATTTTAAGAGTTGTTCGGATTACGGATGTGAAGATGGGAGTGGGGAGGATTTTTTAAATTAGCTCTATTATTACAAAAATATAGACCATTACTATATGTGTGTGTGTGTGTGTGTTTGTGTGTAAGTGTATATTATATATATATATATATATATATATATATATATATATAATATATATAATATATATATATATTATATATATATATATATATATATATATATATATAGACAGGCTGTAGGACTAAAAACAAAAAGCGTAATTTAAAGTAAAAAATAAGAATTAAGGAGAATGATCTTAATATTCAAGTGGAATTTGTTTTTTTTTATTGTCAACAAGCATAGACATTTATTTCTTTATTGTGGAGCTTAATTAGACATTATTATAATACGACACACGGCTAAAATCTGTTGACAGTGTGGAAATAGTTGGGGAACCAAGGTTGGCCTGATTTGAATTGAGAATGTGTTTTCACATCCAGGACTTACCTCATTGGCTCCCTCGTTTATTTTCCCACGCTGTCAATTGATTTTAGCCTTGTGTCGTACCATAGCTCCACGCAACGAGTATGATTAGCATTGGTAAAACAATGATACTACAATGTTTTACTACTAACATGACATTCAACAAGCTATTTTGGATTTTAACTGATTTTTATATTAATGGGGACGGTTTTTGATAGTATAAGAAACATTTTTAAGTTTTATTAGTTAACTAATTAATTAATTGAGGTTTAATTAAAAGGGGGTAAAATTGAGGATAAAAAGAGAGAATAGGTGTTTTCTATAATAGGCCCTGGTACACTAAGTGGGTTCATAATGACTCAGCATATAATAATGTCATTATAATCAGTAACGCGAATTGAATCAGTACTAATATATTGAATGGTAGTACTAAAAATTTGATTACTTCATTGGAAACAAATATGTGAACATCTAATTAGAAATAATTTGATAATTACTTAAATAGAAAGAAATAGATGGTTACCTAATTAGAAATAAATAATTAATTACTTTATTAGAAATAAATAGATGATTACTCAATTATAAATAAATAATGGATTGTTTTAATAAAAATAAATATTTGATTATTTCATTAAAAATAAATACGAATGTAAAAAAATAATTAAATAGAAATAAATACTTATATAGTTAACTAGGAATAAAGGAATCTCATAGGCATAATTTTTCTGATACAAAACCGCTGGTTATGAGTCTAAATTTGTTGACTGTTTTATATAATTTTTTTATCATTTAGATATGTAACAATATAGGTTGAATTTTAAAACATCGAAATAGTAACTTAAACACCTTCGAGTATAATTATAATTAAATAAACAATAAAATATTATAGTAACCATTAGAATTTAACGTAAAAGAAAACAATGTGCGAAAACCCGATAATAATTAGAAAGAAATAGATGGTCACTTAACTAGAAAAAAATAATTAATTACTTTATTAGAAATAAATAGATGATTACTCAATTATAAATAAATAATGGGTTGTTTTAATGGAACTGAATATTTGATTATTTCATTAAAAATAAATACTTACGAATGTAAATAAATAATTAAATAGAAATAAATACTTATATAGTTAATTAGAAATAAATTGATGAAATAATAACTTACAAAATAGATATATTAAAGTAACAATTACTGTTAATTACTATTTTAATCCAAATAAGGACAATACAAATAATTTATAAACACTTAGTCTATAATGTTAATATTTCAATTACATTACATAAAATAAATCTTACTATATCTTCTATCTCATTGGACGAAACACAGTATAAGTGAAAGTATTTTTAAAACTAGGTCAACCAATCAGAGTCCAGTTAATACAGGGGTAAATTAAAAATGGCTACCAATATTACAAAATAATATTTATATTTACAATAAAATATAATATTGCAGTCGAGAGTAATGACTATAATTACAGTAAAATACACACCCACATAACATACTTACAAAATATTATTACTTAGTTTATACAATAGTATTTTATATTTTTTTAATTGGTATTTTTTTTTAATTCCATGTCTTTCTATTAGTTGTTGAAATTATTAATTTTAATTATTGTAATACGATCAATTACAACTTATTACACAATATGATAATATAATATTATCTTATAATTTTTTTAAATTGATTGTTAAATTATAGAGAATTATATATATTCTATAAAATATAAATTAACAATAATTAAATACACATTAATATTTATATTTTTTTATAATGTACTATTTAAAATTTCTTTTTAATTTAGCACCTCAAAATAATAGTCACAAAAAATTACTATTAATGTTATTTATTTTAAATAACTTAAACAGTAATTTTTACTGTTAAAGACTTAAAATATTAAGTAAATTTATTTTTCAAATAATTATTACTAAAAAATAGAGTGCTTGGCAAGACCTCATTTTAGGTTAAGGTAGAGTTTCTCAGCATGTTTATAAATTATTAATTTTTTAATTATAGAAAGTAAAAATAAAATTTATATTTTATTAATAAAAATTATAATTTTTTGTCTGTAAAATGTATAATGTTTATTTTATAGGCCAGTCATGAACAGAGAGCAAGTTTTTAATCAAATTGACAGTCAAATTTGATTAGGATTTTAATTGAAACACTTGTCAAACTATGTATAAAACACCAGACTATACAAAGCTGATAGAGTTTATTGGGTGATTCAATTAGAGGATTTAAATGAATAAAATCAATTTTTTTTTTCATTATAAATTATAGTCTGTCATTGACGTTACTGCACGAATAAATAGCTGCTTACACCGAATCCTGCAATGACGTCACACGTCATTCATAAAAAAAATTCAGGTTATAACCTCCAAATGCGTTTAGTTTGTTGACATAGAATTGAATCATCTAATAAATTGCTTACATCTTGAGACTATAGAGTTTTATTAGCAGTTTTCAGATTATTACGATTTAGCGCGAATAAGAGTGGTTTAGGTTTACCTGTTTTTCTTTTAACTTTTTGGACAAGTTATAGAAATAACGAGACCAGCAGATAAGCGCTAGTGAGCATATAGAAGACAAAATTAGAAAAACAGCTGCAACAGATTTGAACTCTATAGGGTTTCTGCTGTACACAACCAGCAATGATGTGAATTTTAAATTTTTAAAATAAATTAATTATCTGCTAAAACTTACAGTACACGACACGAAAGTGAAGCGAATGTACGATTGTCGCTTTCAACAGTCAGAGTTCATATAATCCAACCTATCCAAATCGTTTCCATTATTTTTTATAATTGACACATTTGTCAATACTTTAAATAATTAAAAAAATGTCTCTTCACTTTCTTTTCTTTTACATGGCTATTTAGCTATCATTGTTGTAAATATAATCTATAGAACAGAAATTGTTTATCATTCTAAAGCTTAAGAATGTTATTCAATTTTATACTTAAATGGCACAACTAGTATATGTTTTAGATTATTAATTCTAACGCTTATGTTACGCTAAAAGAGTTATTCTCATGCTTTGTACCCTAATTACTTCAATTTTATTATACTTCTAATTTTATATTCTTTTATTAACTTATTCTTACACTTTTTTCAATATTTACACTACTAATATGACACAATTGAATTACTCGGGAATAAAATAAATAAAAATAACAATAGCGATGTCTGTCAACTGTTTTAAATATTTATATAACTAAAATGACACTAATGAATTACTTGGGATTAACATAAAAATAATAATAGCTATGTCTGTCAACTGTTTTAAATATTTATATAACTAAATTGACACAAATTAAATACATGAAAATAAAAATTAATAATAATAGCAATTTTTATAATCTTTTTAAAATATTTATATAATTAATTTGTCGCAAATAAATTTCTGTACAATTACGTAAAATTATTAGGTAATTAAGTACCCCGATCTCACAACTTTATAAGAATATAAAAATCACCAAATTTATTTTACGTAAAATATTTTTTTATTACCAAATAATATTTTTACTCTCCTTATTTACCATAAATATAATATTAAAATATTATGTCTAAAAAAACATCTGGAACCGTAATTGTCAATTTCAGTTCTTTTTCTCAAACTTGTCTGTTTGTAATCGAAGAATCAGCTACCGTCGATACTTGCTGTTGGATATGAATATCCCTGGACCGGTTTCGGCATAACGCCATCATCAGCAGGTGGGGCAAAACTCAAGCTCTCAACTAATAAAGTTGTATCAGTGATTAATTAACTTCAGAGGGCTCGTCGTGCTCATTGAGACTTGAAGTTAATCACTGATACAACTTGATTAGTTGAGAGCTTGAGTGTTGCCCCGCCTACTGATGATGGCGTTATGCCGAAACCGGTCCAGAGATTCATATCTAACAGCAAGTAACGACGGTAGCTGATTCTTCGATTTCTTCTTCAACTTACAGTAAATAAAACCTTTTTAATTTTGTCTGTTTGTGTGTGTGTGTGGACTGTACGCTCATCCTCACTGCTGTCCGAAGTACTGATGATATTGAACGTAGCGAATCCGATGCTGTGAGGAAACGTTCCAATGTACCTTGTTACGCATTTTGTGCATCATTAAAATATTTTATAGAAGTTCTAAATAACTAAAAAAAAATATAATTTCAAATAACCCAAAAGATAGATAGATAATTATAATATAAATATAATTATCTATAAAATAATATGCATTTTAACTTAAATTATTAGTATTAATAAAAGTGTCTCTAAAATTACTTACTTTGGTAAAGTTAAACAAAAAATTTACAGTTGCTATTATTATTTTTATATTTTTTTATCTTAAAAATAGACAGATACATAACCATGCAGATCCTCTAATTTATATAATTATTTAATAATAAATTAACTAATAAATATATTTAAGCAAATAACAATCAAATATAGGAAAAATCACTCACATTTTATAATTACATTTTAAAACTAAGTACAATCAGTCAGGAACAATACCGTTATATTTACACTTAATTTACATTTAAATGGAATATTTAAAAAAAAAAAAAAAAGAAGAAGAAATTGTTTATAAATTAAATACACTTCTGTTATCAAAATATCTCATAAGCATAATTTTCTGATACAAAACCGCTGATTATGAGTCTAAATGTGTTGACTGTTTCATATACTTTTTTTAACATATAAATATGTAACAATATCGGTTGAATTTTAAAACATCGAAATAGTAACTTAAACACTTTCGAGTATGATTATAAATAAATAAACAATAAAAGATTATAGTAACCATTTGAATTTAACGTAAAAGAAAACATTGTGCAAAGAACTGATAATGATTGATAAATAATAATCTTATCACATTCTTGAAGGAGGTTACAAAGAGGTTTACGCAGAACCCTAAGATCCCTTAAATTCTGTTTTAAGTCTCTTAATGAACTAAGATAGGTTATGCTCTCTCTAGTAATATATTATCTCTATGGATGTTAACTAATAATAGACTTAGTAGTTCACAACTAATTAGTTAGGCAATGTCATTTCTTTTATTAAACTATCTTACTATAAATAATTCAAAGATTGTTATTAACAATTTGAAAATAGTGATAAAATTGCATCAGCGGTTCTTTTATTTTATAAATTTCTTGCATTCAAAAAAAAATATTGTTTAGAAAATATAATAATCCAATATGTATATAATATAAAAAAAACATTTAAACAAGTATTAAAAAGTTTACATAACAAATTTAAATTATTAATAAAAAAAATGTAATTTGAAGTTGTTATTAGATGTTTATTTTTTATTTAAAAAAGAATAATTTATTAAAAAGATAAATATTGCAAAGAAAAAAAAATCAAATTCATTAAAAGAATCGCACTCGTTAATAATCAATAGATATTTAATAGATATCTATATAAGTAACTATCAGAGGAATTTTACTTTAAATTAAAACCAATGAACTGTGCACAGTCTGCAATATGCAAGAAAACGAGAATTAAGCTCACATTATCTTAAGATGTCCTATTTACGAATCTCAAGGAGAAGCTTATCTACCCATCAATCTAATAAGTAACCTTACTAATATAGCATCCATTATAGGCATTCCGTCAAAGAAAGAGGCCTCTTCTATTTATTATTTCTTTCTTAACGTCTTAAAAATAAGGTCATTTATATTAAATTTACAATTTCTCCCTTTAACTTAAATTTTAACTTTATATTTTTTTTAACTTTCACAGGTGTAAACATTTAATTTATTTATTATTTACTATCTATTATTATGAACCGTTTGTATGAAGTTTGTATACTTATTATTGTTATATTATCTGTTTGCTTTCCGTCGGCATGAAAAAATGTATTTGAAATTTATGACATATTAACTCAATATTTATTTTAGATTATTAGAATAATCTAGGGCTTGTGAAGTTTAATCAATAATAGATAAAATACTCTACATGGAGTGTAATAATGGAGTGAAACCCTTAATATATTAGGTTGAATTATTTTATCAACAAAGCTGGGAAGTATTGAATAATATAAAACAATTTTAACTGAAAATAAGTATTAAAAGATTTTTAAGAAAAAATATATGTAATATTTTTTTTTATAATAAATTAATATTTTGTAGCAATAATTTATAACATTATTCCTAGATGATTTAAGTGTGTGTACAAACTCAAACTCAGGGATGAATTAGTTGAGTAAAATTTAAGTAAGGGGAAACGCTTATACGACCCTACGGGTATTATAAGCATTAAAAGAACAAAAAATAACATTATTAATTCAATAAACACGACTTATGTTGTAATCAAAAAGTTCAAATAATTTAAAAAGAAATTGTACAATTGCATGGAACATTTTTCGATAATTAATACATTTTGATAAAATATTTTCTTTTATATAATATATAGTTTTATCTTGCCTTAGGCCTTTTTACTTTATTTAAAATGTTCAACAAAATAATTTATTTTTATTCTATCCTTGAAAACAGTTATTATTAAAACAAAAAAATACCAAGAACACAACATTTTACGCTTTAAAATTTGTATTGATTTTTTAGATTGAAGATATCTATTTATTGATATTCAGACTTTATTTGATTAAATACATATTTACATACTTTACCTTGTGGTATTGTTAAAGTATTCCAATGTAACTTTTTTAAAGTTCATATCTGTACATAATAATATATAAAAAAAACAACTTAATGACAAAATATGTACTGTCACGTAATAAAAAAGTCATCAAAGTCGAGAGATGACGAGACATCAAAATCTTGTAGATCAGAAGCGGTAAGAGAACAATGGTCAGAGAGATCGTCCAGGGCAAATGATTCTGAGGTTGATATAGTACTGGTCGAGGGTGATGATTGGTGATGATAGAATGAAGTCGATGGCGATGAAGCACCGCTGTCTAGAGTTTCAGACAGAGCAGAAATATAAGACATTGCTAGTCTGAGAGTTGCTATCTTAGTCATCTTCTCGTCTTGGTAAGGTACAGCTCTTCTTAACGTCTCGAAAGCTTCGTTAATTTCTTTCATTCTACATCTTTCTCTCGCGTTAGCATTTTTCCTTCTATACTTACTTAAAGGCGCCGCTTTTCTTTTGCTCTTATTTCCTCTTCTGACGATCCTTACAGGCGGTTTTTCTTCTTCCTCCTCCTCGTCTTCGCGCCTAAAATTACTCGTTCGTTTGGGTCTCAACGAGTAAATCTTTTCAGCGTTATTATTGGGATCTTGTATTGTACAGACTTGGGCCATGTTCCATCACTTAGCGATGTTTACCGACGTGCGCTGGATACGGACGCGGATACCGTCTCGGTTCTGTATCTGAATGACTACTGAACCTTTCTATACTAGTGCTTGGTGTCTTAAGATAAGCTTGAAAACCTGTTTTTGGTCCAGGCGCCACGACCTGCAGACTCACTCCATCTAGCGGACTTACTTTCAACTTACCTTTAAACTAGCGGACTTACCAAGGACTTAAAATCAAATATGTATATTTTACAAAACACGTAGAACCATTACAACCACAGTTTATGCTACTCTATAGGTAACCCCTTATGCCCAAATAATAATCTTCAAAACCATTATTACTGTCGTGTATTTATTGTATCTGCATTAAAGCATAACTTCATTGTAAAAATAAATTATGGTGTGAAAAATTCTAAATAAAAGTTATAAGTTTAAATTTAAGCAATGGAGTCACCAACTAGGATACACCAAACGTAATCCTTCCAACAAATTAATACTTCCTTAATAAAGCCAACTTATAATCTTACTCATTAGTGTGTTAGATTAAAAGTACAAACTTTAATATCTACATAAATTTAACTATTAACACCATGTATAATCCATTATATTCAGAACATATGAATGACAATAAAATTTAAGTTTATTATTAAACTATCAACGTATGTGTGTGTGTGTATTTATAGACACTTTCTTGTATACACGCTATCTTTTGAAGGGATTAATATTTTTTAATCAAAGGGGGTACAAAAATCAACCTTGGGAGGGACACGAGTCCTTCAATAGAAAGTAAGTTTTTTGGGACTTCAATAGCCCGGTTTGATGAGTCAAGAAAATTTCCAAAAATCGGCAAAACTCAAAGTTTCTATTTTTGGCCACAAAAAAGTATTTGTTTATGTTTTTTGACGCTGAATTGTATGAAACTGGTCCGAACTTAACAATTGAGTTACTGCTCAAGTTATAAAGCTAAAGCCGGAATCTTAAGCAAGAAATGGATTGTTAAGCACGGATACACCCATTCCAAAGGAAATTCGCCTGACATGCGAACCACCGCGCCAGAATTATTTATTTTACTCTGGGAAATATTTGCGCCAAACTTCTACTCAAAACAGTGGGTTTACAGTTGAAATGCGTCTAAAACGCATTTCAACTGTGTTTAAGATTTTTTTTTGGGGGGGGAGGGAAGCGAAAGGGGGCTTCTCTCCCCTTCCATCCTCAATCTCTTTTTGAAAGAGGGGGACACACTGATCAAGATATATATATATATATATATATATATAATATATATATATATATATATATATATATTCTTGATCAGTGTGTCCCTCTTTCAAAAGAGATTGAGGATGGAAGGGGAGAGAAGCTCCCTTTCGCTTCTCTCCCCCCAAAAAAAATCTTAAACATATATATATATATATATATATATATATATATATATATATATATAATATATATATCTGTGTGTGTGTATGTACAAGATTTGTGTCCCTAGACGTTTCTATAGGACACGAGATTTTGTTCTTAGACGCTTTAATAGAAAATAATAACATTTAAACGCTTTCTTGGATCGAAATAAAATTTGGCACAAAAATCAACCTTGTTAATGCCCTAAACCCTATTGTTTGTGAAATATTTGTGACGTATTTAACCTACTATGATAACCCCGAAAACGTTTAATAAAATCAGAAAAATTAACACAATCTAATCAGAACTAAACACAAAAAGTGTTTAGGACAGACTGAAAGATTTTTAACATGCACTAGTATGTAGGGTTGATGAATATGCCAAGTTTTTTAATTTAATTTTCTGTATTAGTTCCGGTTATATTGATAGACTTATTAAACATGATGTAAACAAATCATATATTTTACTAATAAATGTAATAAAAATAAAAATATATTTTTTTACTAATATATTTGAGAATTCGCTTATACCATGGCAGACTGCCACTTATATAAACTAGTAATATGCCGAACAAACATGTGGACGCAAAGCGGCCCTTCAGCACCGAAAGCCGAAAGCCTCTTGTTTTGGTTTTACAAGAGACTACATGCGTGTCAAATTACAGATTGTTCCAATAATTTTCCGAGTTTTATAAATTTTGAGTTAGTAACGAATAACACCGGCATAAAAATACTGTCAGCAAAGCACAACTAGACACAAAGATTGATTTTCGTGTCAAGTTCAATTCTTTAGTATATTTTAAAAAATGTAATAAAAATAATCAAAATCGCTTATAATTATTTATAATATCTTTGTATACATTAATTGTATTTTACTATAAATTATAATCGTTTAGGAGAAAAAGTGAAAAATAAAAATAAAAAAAAAGAAATAAAGAACCAGAGGGCACAATTATTTCAAAATATGTAATCATCACAAGAAAAGGCCCGCTATATTATATTTCATTTTTAAGATGTTCTGCTACCTTTAACTACTTTTTATTAAAATAAGTAAAGAAAAAAGTTGAACCTAACCTTTGGTAGCTTATTGAACGCCTCCGCTTCAAGTACCATTTTTTAAAAAGAAAATTAGATAATACTTTATTTTGAATGCAAACATTAGTGTCATCGTTAATGCTACCTAAAAGTTTAAATTTAGTTTTTTATTAAATTCTTCCATTATAAGTTTTGAACAAATTTAAAATGAATATTCTATTTAAATGGTAATAAAGGAGACCATTTAGTGCGAAATAAATCGTCAGAACAAAGTAGACCGCTTTTTATTGAATGGCTTACGAATAAAAAGCTATTAACACACGTTCCGTTCCTAAATTGGATTATTATGTGTGAAATTGAACTTCCTGACTTTCAGATTAGTTAATAAAATTATTATAAATTTTATTTTAAAAGAATGAAAATACAATAATTTACAAACTTATTTTATATTTTTAGTAAGAGTAGGTTTTAAGGTGGTCTATTGGTTCGCCTCGGTTCTCCGCCTACCTTTACAGTCGCGTAATGAGCTACTTAAGTTTTTCGTTAATAATTATTTAAAAATTGCAGCTGTTAAAGTTTTTTTTGGTCCACACCAGATCGAATATAAATTCTAGCTGATAAAGATAGTCTACAGGTACCAGAGCGAATCTAAATTTCAGCTGTTAAAGATAGTCCACAGGTACCAGATCGAATCTAAATTCTAACTGATAAAGATAGTCCACAGGTACCAGAGCGAATTTAAATTCTAGCTGCTAAAGATAGTCCATAGGTACCAGAGCGAATCTAAATTTCAGCTGTTAAAGATAGTCCACAGGTACCAGATGGAATCTAAATTCTAGCTGCTAAAGATAGTCCACAGGCACCAGATCGAATCTAAATTTCAGCTGTTAAAGATAGTCCACAAGTACCAGAGCGAATCTAAATTTCAGCTGTTAAAGATAGTCTACAGGTACCAGATCGAATCTAAATTTCAGCTGTTAAAGATAGTCCACAGGACCAGAGCGAATCTAAATTTCTGTTAAAGATAGTCTACAGGTACCAGATCGAATCTAAATTTCAGCTGTTAAAGATAGTCCACAGGTACCAGATCGAATCTAAATTTCAGCTGTTAAAGATAGTCCACAAGTACCAGAGCGAATCTAAATTTCAGCTGTTAAAGATAGTCTACAGGTACCAGATCGAATCTAAATTTCAGCTGTTAAAGATAGTCCACAGGTACCAGAGCGAATCTTAATTTCAGCTGTTAAAGATAGTCCACAGGTACCAGATCGAATCTAAATTTCAGCTATGTCGAAAGTGACCAATACTACTATACATAGAGATATACATTATTACTAGAGGGGCCCTATAGGTTAAATTTTAAAACACCGACAAACCTGACCTCCTTCACTTATAAATATAATAAAGTAATCAGTGCAAAATAACATTAACTTATATAGTCGAACGGTAAAAATACAAATCAGAACACAAATAATGTGCGGGAAGCTGGTAAAATTGATTCATTATAACCTGAACTCACTCTTAGAGGAAGTTTCAATGAGGTTACATAGAGCCCCTGAGAGCCCGAAAATGATGTTTTAGGCCTCCCAATGTATTCAGGTAGGCTTTACCTCCTCTAGTATATATCTCTATAGCCAATCAATGGATCTGGTTGCTAGAGAGAAATGTTTACAGATTTATTGTGAAGACAATGACAATAAATTTCACTAATAAGAGAGCAGGCAGTTTATATCTCTCATACAAGAAAAAAGCTGTCTCGCTTCGCTCGACAGTAAATATAGTCGTCACGGTGAAAAAAGACCCTCTTCACAGTCTTGTAACAAAATATACTATTTTATCGTAGAAAAAAATATATTAGTAGGAATATATTTTTTTTTTTCAAAAATGTTATTATTACGAATCAGAGATTTTTACCTTATACATTTGGTCCTTCCTTAAAGATATGGATATTCCCCTACCCTAGCCAAAAAATTTAAAGATTATTTGGCTAAAATTTTCAGTCAGGAAATTTCAATATAGCTCACCGACACAAAATACCTGCAGCCTAATGTTTCCTGCTGATTTATTTGAACAAAATAAGATAATCTTTACCGTCTTACAAATCCTGCCATATCCCTACAAATCATTTTAAAGTCTAAATAAAGATATACAACTACCGTATCATTGACAGATAATTATTTGAAAATAACATCGATATATCACTTGGAAACCTCATAATAAACGCATAATAGCTTCTCGAAGTGCGGCATTTCGTGTATTTTAATTGCTCGTTAAGTCATATATTTCGTTGTTATGATTAAGGCTTATGACTGCGAAACGGTAGAATATTTGCCCGCGAGTCAAAATAAATCAGGTGGTTGTAATATTTTTTTTTATCCAAGCTCCTTGAAGTGCTGCTGCTTTTTTGATTTAGTTTGTTTCAGTTTCCTTCTCAAAATAAAAAAAAAAAAATTGTAATAGGTTTTAAAATAGATGTTTTCGATTGATTTTTCGACTTGAATTTTTATTTAAATCAGATTTCTTTAAGACCTGTTTTTGTTTACCAGGGAGCAGGCGCCCGACCAAAGCCGAATGATCTTTCTCGTGAATAACCTTCTATTTTAGTTTAATCATTATATTTTGATATATTTATTTGTTTATAATGTATTATTATATTTTTATACATAGGTATCAAATAATGCCAAACTTTGTTGTATTGATTTTGAGACTTTTATTTCTATATTATACTGATTTTTTTATTTTTTTCTTTAATAATTGTATTTGCTATATATATATATATATATATATATATATATATATATATATATATATATATATATATATATATATATATATATATATATGTATATATATATATATATATATATATATATATATATATATATATATATATATATATATATATATATATATATATATATATATATATATATATATATATATATATATAATGCTGTTTAGAATCTTTCTCGACTCATCAGGGACCACTGTGGAAACCATATCAGGTGTTAATGGTATCCGTTTCTTATCAGAAGTTGGTGATAACGAATTATTATAATCATCTTTTATACACTAATAGCGTAACCAGGGATGCGAACTCCAGACCCATGTGATGTCAAGGGTCAGTATAAATACTGATGCTCAAACGACCCCTGCCACGGAGGCGGCTCCTTATAAGTTACTAAAAATATTCTAAACAACTTTTCCCCCATAGATCTCCAAGTTTAATACTATTATAAAATATTAATCTATCTTATGTTATGAAAAATATAATATCTTATTTATAAATAAAATATAATATCTTATATTATAAATAAAATATGATGTCTTACATTATAAAAAAATATATCTTATACAATAAATAAAATATACATCTTATATTTAATAAAATATAATATCTTATATTATAAATAAAATATACATCTTATATTATAAATAAAAATGTATATCTTATATTATAAATAAAATATAATATCTTATATTAAAAATAAAATATATATAGTATGTTATAAATAAAATATATTGAAGAAAAACTTACATATATCACGCTGTTATATTAAGTTACTATACAGCAAATCTTGAGATCCCTTCAAAGATGAGTTGAGCTCCCTTTCTTCAACAGCAGACCTAGTGTCTTCAGTACAGAGGCGATGCGCTAAGTCGCTTTGCCCTGTAACATTGTAATTCCGTTGAAGATATACAAATAGAGAAGAATCTATAACAAGACACATGCCAAAAACAATTTGCAGATACTGTGCCTACAATCATAATATTTACTACGCAGTCCTAAAATTTGAAACAGATTCACCTCCCGATAAATGGTTTTGTAATGAACAAACTATGTATATATATATATATATATATATATATATATATATATATATATATATATATTATATATATATATATATATAAATATATATAATTTTATTTTATCGTTATTCACAAGGAAAATCTATTATTTAGTTAAGAAATAAATAGTTTCAAAACAAAATCAAATTAAAAAAAATCACCATAGATTTAAAGGGTACAACTCTCATCAATAATCCAGTCGAATCCTTCTTGTTAAGATCGTTTAAAAGTTAATGATCTAACTCAAAATTTTCTTACACCATCTCATTCCTTGAAAAGTATCATCTAAATCATTTTTGCGATTAAAATAATTAATATTACAAAAAAAATAGTTATCGACAAAAAAAAAACGATTAATTCGACGCGAACCGTTAAGTCAACATGTAGTATTCATCATTTATAAATCTATACTTAAATTAATAAATTGAATCTCTACAAAAATATTTAGTTGATGAACTATTAATGAAGATTAATTTATTCTTAATGGAGGTTATATAGATCATATATTCAGATACTAACGCTATTATTCATACTAATTATTTGTATAAGGGATGACCATGAAGAAAAAGAAATTATGTTTTTTTTTATTAAAAAATTATTAATGATAGTTTATTGTAACAGTATGCGTTTGAATGTTTCTGTTATAGAAAGTAATAATGAGAAATATGATACGAGTGTGTGTAAGCGAACTTTCATCAGAAAAAGACAATTTAGAGGTTGTTCGGATGATAGATGTGGAGGGGGGTCGATTCAAATTTGCTTCCTGGTTTAATTTCAGTCAATATTGATCAATTAAAAGAAAAAAATGTTCGTAAACTTTACTTTTATATTCTAGGTTAATAATAATAATTAATTCTTAACAGACTAATAGCTATTTTGTTAATTTAATTTTATAAAATGAGCTTTATTAAAAAAAGTATGAGCTTTTCTAGGATCAAGGTTTAGGCAGCTACAGGGCTGTGGCTTTTAGCTGCTTTGCAATGTCGGTCCCTCGGGCCGCTTTGTGGGGCACATTGCTATTTTCCGTATTATTTGTTTTGACACGGCATTTTGTCATTTATTAATTAGTAGCGAATTATCTTCGCCTATATAAAAATATATATAATTCAATTCAAGAACTGGTTGATATAAGAACACAGAAATTGTGTGTTCACATCTTGATTGATATAAGAACACAGAAATTGGTGTTCAAATCTTGATTGATATAAGAACATGGATATTGGTGTTCTAACCTTGATTGATATATGAACACAGAAATTGTGTGTTCACATCTTGATTGATATAAAAACACAGAAATTGTTGTTCAAATCTTGATTCATATTAAAACACAGAAATTTTGTGTTTAAATTTTGATTGATATAAGAACACAGAAATTGTGTGTTCAAATCTTGATTGATATAAGAACACAAAAATTGGTGTGTTCAAATCTTGATTGATATAAGAACACAGAAATTGTGTGTTCAAATCATGATCTTAAGAGTATTTCCGCTATCAAGTTTCAAGGCGCCACCTGACCTACCCCTTTACAAGCTTTATAAATAAGCATCAATATACAGCATTCAGGACTTGAATTGAATTCTAAGTAACCTTATTTATTGCAGGTTTATTTCATTCTTACAAACAGTAGGCACTAAGGAACCGATGCAAATGTTTATTCGAGTACAATCTTATAAACGAAAAAGTCGTTAGCCGAACATAATTTATAATTTAAATAAAAATATTTTAAATTTTAAAGTTATACAATTTTGTAAAAATATACGATGAGATTTAAGTATAGCTTGAATGCTCAAATCCTTTTGATTTTTTCAAAAGGATTTGTCAAAAGATGTCAAAAAAATGCGTCATAGTGTAGGGCATAATTGTTTCACTACCGTTGGTAAGAAAAATAGACTGGGGTAACATTGGAGACTATATGAGAGCACATAAATATTATATTTCTTCATTAATGCTTAATATGTGTTATGCCGACATTTTTTATTTATTTCTTTTGTTTTATTACTTACAACTATTAAACAAGGCAAGAATACGATTTTAATATGTAAATTTAACCAATAAGCTAATATCAAGCGCCGAAATCCAACAGAATGTGTTGACATTAAGAAATTCTGGCGCGGTGGTCCGCATGTCGGGCGAATTTCCTTTGGATGCGTGTTTCCGTGCTTTTTACATTATATAAGTTTACAACTACTAAATAAATTATTCCGCCGCGGTGGTCCGCTGTCGGGCGAATTTCATGTAGAATGCGTGTTTCCGTGCTAAACAATCCATTTTTGCTTATGCAAGAACCATATCTATAGCGTGGTCCCGGTTCATGCTTTAGAACCTAAGCAGTTACTCAATTGTCAAGCACTGCTCGTAACTCATTTTGAAATGCGCTAAAACCTTTAAAGATAACTGACTAAGCTTAAAGATAAGTAACCAAGCTTTAAACTAATGCAAATAATAGTGCGTACTTCTTATTTTAGAAGTACAACGTGAAGTAATCACGCAGTTGCAGAACAACTGCGCATTTCCTTTGGAAAATACAGACAAAATGAGTTACGAGCAGTGCTTGACAATTGAGTAACTGCTTAGGTTCTAAAGCATGAACCGGGACCACGCTATAGATATGGTTCTTGCATAAGCAAAAATGGATTGTTTAGCACGGAAACACGCATTCTACATGAAATTCGCCCGACAGCGGACCACCGCGGCGGAATAATTTATTTAGTAGTTGTAAACTTATATAATGTAAAAAGCACGGAAACACGCATCCAAAGGAAATTCGCCGACATGCGGACCACCGCGCCAGAATTATTTTCTAGTTGTAAACTTATATTAGGTAAAAAAAAACGATAAAAAATTATTGTCCCTACTAGGATTTGAACCCAGGTACTCTGGGTTTGAGTGCTCGCATCCAAAGGAAATTCGCCCGACATGCGGATCACCGCGCCAGAATTATTTTCTAGTTGTAAACTTATATTAAGTAAAAAAAAAACGATACAAATTTTTCGACCCTTCCAGGATGTGAACCCAGGTACCCTGAGTTTGAGTGGTCGTATTGACTCCGGACCACTGGCATTTAACTCAGAGGCCCGAAAAACATTGAAAACGACACCTACTCGAAATTTAATTTTTCAACGACCGTAATTTTGGTTTTCTGTAATTTTTGTGTTTTTCGACTTTTTGGTAACTTTAAGTGGTCGTATCGACTTCGGACCGGTTTCATTCGACTCAGCGCCCCAAATTACATAGAAAACGACACCCTACTCGAAATTTATTTTTTATTGACCAAAATTTTGGTTTTCGGTAATTTACAATGGTTTTTTTGATTTTTAGGTCCCTTAGAGTGGTCGTATCGACTTCGGACCGGTTTCATTCGATTCAGCGTCTCAAAAAACATAAATATTGACCTTTTTCGCGGCAAAAAATATTAACCCTGAATTTTGCCGATTTTTTAAAATTTCGCTGACTCAGCAAACCGGGTTAATGACGTCACAAAAACCTGGTTTTCAATAGGGTTCGTGTCCTCCCAAAGGTTGATTTTTGTACCAAGTTTGGTTAAAAAATATTAATCCGTTCGAAAGATAGAGTGTTTACAAGAAAGTGTCTAGAAATACATATATATACATATATATATATATATATATATATATATATATATATATATATATATATATATATATATATATATATATATATATATATATATATAATATATATATATAATATATATATATATAATATATATATATATATATATAAAGTCTCGCGAAACGTATTTTTTCGTCATTAGGGACCTCTGAAACGGATTTGTGTCGTGGTCCGAGGTTCGAATTCCGCCATGACGCCTATCCCATTAGCCGAATTTCCAAAGGAAATTCGGCTATAAATAAATTTTCGACTTGGCAAGTTTGGGTATGGACAAGGATCTTGAACTAAAGGGATGGCGCATTTAGTAACTTTTCTAACCTCAAAGACGTTGTATGAGATAGAGAAATGGGAGCAAACGTATCCCATGGTTATAGCAAAATAACATTGGCGCGAAAAATGAGAAAATGCGCATATTTATCTCAGTATAAAGTTCCTTATGGCTGCCAGTACGCAGCCATTTGAATTTCAGTTTATGGTAAGTTTTAGCGAAATTATAAACTCAAATAATGTAAATAATACGAAAAAAATTAGTGCCAGCACCAATTTTCTAACCTGAAAACTCTAGCTTTTAGTAGTTTTATTGATTCTGGACCGGTTTTATTGAATTCACCACCCCAAAAAACATCGATATCGACACCCTACTCGACATATGTTGTTTATCGATCGTGTTTTAGGGTACCCAGAAATTTACCACCGTTATTTTTCGACAATTCGGTCATTTAAAGTAGTCGTATAGGCTTCGGACCGGTGTTGCTCGTTTCAGTACCTCAAAACAACACCCTACTTAAAAACTGTTTTTTATCGAACGTTATTTTCGTTCCTTGTTATTTTTCATGGTTTATTCGACTTTTTGGTCACTAATAATGTTATATCGACTCCGGACCGGTTTTATTATTCAGCGCCTCAAAATACATACCTATAGACTTTTGTTCCGGCGAAAACTTTTAATTGACTTAACAAGCACCAAAGGTAACTAACATCACAACAAATAACAAACGACAAGCACAGAACGACAAGCACAGAACGACAAGCACAGAACGACAAGCACAGAACGACAAGCACAGAACGACAAGCACAGAACGATAAGCACAGAACGACAAGCACAGAACGACAAGCAGAACGATAAGCACAGAACGACAAGCATAGTACGAAAAGCACAGTACGACAAGCACAGAACGACAAGCACAGAACGACAAGCACAGAACGACAAGACACAAGCACACGAACGACAAGCACAGAACGACAAAGCACAGTACGACAGCACAGAACGACAAGCACAGATAAGCACAGAACGACAAGCACAGAACGACAAGCACAGAACGATAAGCACAGAACGACAAGCACAGAACGACAAGCACAGAACGATAAGCACAGAACGACAAGCATAGTACGACAAGCACAGAACGACAAGCACAGTACGACAAGCGATAAGCACAGAACGACAAGCACAGAACGACAAGCACAGAACGATAACAGACGACAGCACAGAACGACAAGCACAGACGACAACACAGAACACAAGCACGACCACAGTACGACAAGCACAGAACGATAAGCACAGAAGACAGCACAGAACGACAAGCACAGAACGACAAGCACAGTACGACAAGCACGAACGACACAAACACAGAACGACAAGCACAGAACGATAGCACAGAACGACAAGCATAGTACGACAAGCACAGTACGACAAGCACAGAACAACAAGCCCAGTACGACAAGCACAGAACGACAAGCACAGAACGACAAGCACAACGAACGACAAGCACAGAACGACAAGAACGACAAGCACAGAACGACAAGCCAGTACGAACAAGCACACACAAGCACACGACAACACAGAACACAAGCACAGTACGACAAGCACAGTACGACAAGCACAGTACGACAAGCACAGTACGACAAGCACAGTACGACAAGCACAGAACGACACACAGAACACAAGCACAGACGACAAGCACAGAACGAAGCACAGTACGACAAGTACGACAAGCACAGTAACAAGCACAGACGACAAGCACAGTACGACAAGCACAGTTAATTGACAAGCACAGTACGACAAGCACAGAACGACAAGCACAGAAGAAAGTTGAGGAGTCTTTCGCGCCTTTTTTGCTGTAACCATTTGAAGGTAAGTTAACTTCTATTTCTCTCTCATACAACGTCCAATGTGTCACAAAAGTTCCTTAATGCATCATCTCTATTATTCAAGATCCTTAGTAATGTCTTATCAAAAAGAAAGTAATAATAATTGTATGAATATACTTTATTAAAGAACATTAATCAAACGACTACCAAGAAGTGATAGTATCTTCTAAAAATCAGTTTCGTAACTAAATATATGATTTTATAATTTACCCTAACATATTTGGACACATTCTGACAAAGGTGTTAGTAAATAAGCATGTTATTAGGTTCCCACACAATATGACGTCACTGGCTACCGTATAATATACGCCTTTATCATGTTCACACTTCTAGTTTACACTCTTAACTTAAATAAATTCAAATTTGAACTCTCTTTCTATAAAAATGAAATTGAAGCCGACCTCATCACATTAAATAGTATTTATTTTTACATTTTTTTCTCTTCAGTTTTGAAATTTCATGCTTTTCATCCTTCGTCAAAATTGAAAAACTTATGGTTATAAATTTTTGTTCTTTATACTTTTTTTTATTTTTGTCATAAGGAATTATGAATGGTAAATTTATTTTGAGAATATTAGTTATATTTTCTTTTTTCTTCCTTTTCTGTTTCAACCCGCATCTTTTTTCGAGTTCCTAAATTGTCCCGTCTCTATTTTTCGTTCACTTGCAATTTTGTACGCATGCTTATAGGAAACTCTGATGAGTGTTAGTTTCCAATTTTCGATACTATGCTTAAAAATCACTTTTTACTCTGAATTAAAAATATCTTAATATTGCTGAACTCATTCTTCTAAAACTCTCAAGTTTCGTTTTGGCTAATACAAAATTTTATGTATTCCTAGCGGATTTTTGTTTTTGTCTTAAATGGATAATTTGTTTTAATGAAACTTGGTACAGAAATCAACAACCTTGGGGGACACAAATCCTATCGAAAACCAAGTTGTTGTGACAACATTAACCCGGTTTGCTGAGTCAGTAAAAACTTCAAAAAAATCGGCAGAACTCAGTGTTAATATTTTCTTCCGCAAAAAAGTATTTTTTTTGTTTTTTTTTAAATAAAACAACAAGTTGTGACGCTGCAGCTCAGGTTATCAAATATATACCGAAAAATTAAGCTAAAATTGGGTTAATCAGCAAGAAATCGCGCATTTCAAAGAATATTCGCCCGGCTTACGCGCCTGATTTTTTTTTTTTTTAAAGAAACATTAACGACTAAATTGATAATACAATATAATTGTGCGAGAGACACCTAGGAAATGTAACAAGCAAAAAGCAATGCTACATCTGGGAACTGTTTCATCATTCGACATTCTTCATCATTGATGGCTCAACATTCCACTCTGTTTTGTTACGTCTAACTCATCAGGGCGCCGACAGAGCCTGAAGATATATGTTTTGCTTGCCATGCATGATGGCGGTAAGAGAGCACCGCTCGTCTCTGGTAAGTACTTCACATTATATTCTTCGGAATTAATTAAAGGTCAGAGTGAGTTCAGGCTCAGTCGGTGCCCTGATGAGTTAGACGTAACGAAACAGAGTGGGACATGACATTATGTCGAGCCATCAATGATGACGAATGTCGAATGATGCAACAGTTCCCAGATGTAGCATTGCTTTTTGCTTGTTACATTTTCTAGGTTTCTCTCGTACAATTAATATTGTGTCAACTATTCATGTTATGCAAAACACGGTAGTATCAAATGATATAAATTGATAATGTTGTTTTTTTAACCTTTACATTTTACTTTAAGATTATGGAATTTATTAAAATTTATAGTTCCATTTTATTAAAGCGATTGAAGAATTGGAGTCGTTATTATCCTAATTAGAAATAACCTAATTAGGTCTGACATTATGTCGTACGTGAATACCTATGTTACATATGTTTCACTACAGAGAGAAGTTTCAAAAGCCCTATAAAAGGCTTTATAGTCCTAGAGGGAACTATAAGGTTGCAAGGTGCTCAACTCCGTCCACAACTCGGTAACACTAATAGGGCCTTGGTTAAGTTTAACCATGTCCAACCAGACATGAACCAGGGTTGAAAGACTGTCCTGATAGACAGTCATTTTATAGGCGTCATTCCATTTGGGAAAATAATAAAACAAAATGTAAACAATATTTACCAAACGAACAGAGGTCAGACTCTTTGGAGAATCCAAAGTAGGGATGAGCAGAAAAAGCTAAACACGCCACCAAACACGACAGTCTCTAGAAAGGGAATGCCATTTTAAGGCCCACAAATATCTAAAAGTGACAGATAAGGTACTTAATCCTAGTAAGCCATCATAAAGCAAATATGCTTGATAACTTGTATACTGGGGCATAAATTATGTACAAAACGCAGAAAAACTTGTCCAGTGTCGAAAGACTAATAAACACTGAATGGATTCAAATAAAAACTAATCTGAAACGCTAAATAAAATTCTATGGGCTCCATGGCCGTAAAAATTAAAATAACTAAACTGAAAATACTAGATATTGATATATACACTAAATAAGTGTTCACTCTGCACCAGCCTAACGATATGCAGATAACGAAAAGAGGAGGACTGTATATATTGTTGTAAGGTAAAAAAAAGTAAGCAGTAAAAAACACAATTTGAAAACAGTAGAGGTGTAATTAAAGGCATTAAACTTTATATTGGCATAACCAAAATAGCATAGATTAATAACAATTGAAACCAATTTAAACGAGTACCCACCAGCCCTATTATTTAAAAAGAATATAAAGTGAGGTGACCATAATGATTGTGATTCCTTTGAGAGAGGCTGAAGGTAAAAGCTTAATCCAACTTGATTCCAGACAGATATAGGATAGACCAAACACAGCACTGATGTCCTTGTTGACAGGTTCACTGCATCACAAATTGATATACTATGATTGCAATCTAATAACTGGAACTTTCTAACTAATTTTGACACTATTAATTGTTATTCGAAACTTCATAATTAATTGAATTTACTTGTTTAAGAAGTAATGTACATGTGCTCGCTAAATGGCGAAATTTAGATTATATAAAAAACCCGATTTTTCTTTTAGTGGGTGTATAGGTGCGATATGTCAACAGATTCTTAGAGCAACAGAAGTCGTAGCGATCTATTGAGATTATTGTTTAAAACGGCTTGAAGAGTATTAATGCATTGGTGGACAAGGGACATAAATCAAAATAAAATATTAAAAGGCAAATAACTAAAGTTGAAAAAAGGAATACTAAATTGGATATGCCAACAAAACAAACAAGATAAAACTATAAAATAAGCATAATAAGTAAAATTAGGTTCATGTATGAACAATAAATACTTAATAAATGGTAAATCAACTTAATTAAAAATAATCTGTGAATATTAGGATCCTGGGGCCCCTTACAATAGTATTCTGCAGACAGTCTTTTGTCTGCCCTAATCATACTACTGGGCTCACATAATTATCATAAAATCAAATAATAAGTAAAAAGAAAAGAAAAGTAGATGGCGAATGGTCACCAAACTTCTAGTGTTCACCACTAAATTGTGGTGATGATGGAGAAGTGTAGAGGAAGGTTTGTTAGGAGAAATACTGCTACCCACAGCAGATCTTATGCTGGGATTACCCAAAAATAATCTGTTAGCAGCGTAAATCTAACCTGACAGCAGCGTAAATGTTTACTGATTTAGTAGGCTAACCAAATGACCAGCAGCAACAATGTCCTAAGAACTAGGCACACTCAACCAACCATAATTGCAGCAAACTGTAAAACAAGGTAACTTAACTTCTGCCACTATAGATCTATCCACTCTTAAAAGTCTGGCACTCTTAATACAACTAAGTTGAGGCTTAATTCACTTGAACTTTGCCTAAAATACAACTTAGCACATGGCTAAAACTGTGACCCAACAGAACCTACATACTGGTTACACCTCCATTCCCTACAAAGGAAAACAATGCTACCATCTTAATCAGAAAACTAAATGAAGACAAGCAAACCTGCTAAAACGCAATGGAGCCAAAATCCAAACGCAAAATTATAAAAACTATTTTTAAACAGTTTGAATAACAAACAAAACAATTGCTACAGCCCTAAAAACAATGAAATTATATCGTATATCGAAGGCTATAAATAATTAGAGGTTCTTCCTTAATATAATTATCATTTTAAAATTAGAGATCCTAATTTTAAAATTAATTTTATTCAAGTACTAATAGGGTATTTGTGAAAAATAGGAATCCTAAGGTAAGGTTCAAATTTTGTCAGTTTTCTGACGTTTTCATTAGGACGCTTCTTTACCTCACCGGGTTTCAAAAAGAAAATTCTTTATTTTTTCCTCTCCGGCTCTCAGTTGTTCCAAAAGATGTGTGAAAGAATCCTGATTATCATGAAAATTCGAAGGTATATTTCTACTTAAAACAGAAATAATAATTACTACCATGTTATAATGCTAATAACATGTTAAAGACTCTCATTAAAACATTATTATATTAAATTAAAATTCCTCTATAATTTAAATAACTTAATTATTATATTAGATAACAGCACTCATAAAAAAAATTATCTTCTATTAGAAATTAATTTATCAATATTTTATGCTTAAAAAAAATCATAAATTTGTACAAAATATGTAGTTAAAATCTAAACCGAGAAAGAGTTACAATGTAAAGAGGTAGCTATAGCTTAAGGGCGTTTTAAAAATGTTTAATTTTAAAATGCAGTTTCATATTTTTAAAAGAAATAAAGCCGCTTCTGATCTTATGATCGGACTTAACAAGACAACCAATGTCTTAAAGAAAGAAAAATATAAAATAAAAAAAGCTCCCAAAAAATATTTATACATTTACAATTCATAAATATTTTATGGAGCGGGTTCCTATATGATAAGTTGTTTATTGGAATGAATGGATTGTTATTAATAGTCCAATTGTAAAGCTCTGTGAGTGTAAGAATCTAGTGGCTCTGCCATCAATATTAAGACTACCCTTTTATATTATCTTATTTGAAATAAGTTATAAATTTGTAATATAGATATTTTTAAGTTTAAGAATATAATTGAAGTTAATGAGAATCAAAACTTTGAGGCTTGGGTATTCTATATAGATATTTATTCGAGATTAATTAAGTTTTAATGTTAAATTGTAATTTTATACTTGTATTTTTCTGTTTAGTTTGTTTTTTAACTAATTTTCACTTTTATTATTTATAATAATTTTATCTTTATTATTATTTAATAAATTTTAGTGATAAGTGAAATTACTTACGCTTGGCAAAGCGTTTAGTCCGCTACAAGTCGTATGGCCCTTGAGGTGACTCTTCGGACTGTTTTGATCATAACGCTAATAGACATTATTTATTTAGTTCATCATATACGTTACATCTTTAAGAAAAATTGAAAAAAATACCGTTTATTTTTAGCCTAAACGAGTGGGACGATTACGCTAAAAACCGGTCTTAATAGATTCAGAAGATCTATAGGACACCAAACTCAACAAAATATTATTTCTTTCATTCTACCGATTTCTTTTTACAATCATTATGACGTCATTAAGTAGGTCAATGGCATCACTTCATAAACAATAGGTTGCGACAAGGAACAATAGATGTCCATGTGGTTTTAGTGCAAAATTTCATCTAAGAGCCTTCAAAGGTTTCTAATGTCGATGATTAAGCTTGACTTTTAATATCAAATGTCCACTTTTTACACTTTTACGGCACTTATTCCCTCCAAAATAATTATCTTAGACAAAAATATGCAAGAACAAAAACGTATTCATATCTAGACTCCAAAATGTCTCGTATTCATCTCTAGACCCCAAAATATCTCGTATTCATATCTAGACCCCAAAATGTCTCGTATTCATCTCTAGACCCCAAAATGTCTCGTATTTATATCTAGACTCCAAAATGTCTCGTATTCATCACTAGCCCAAAATGTCTCGCATTCATCTCTAGACCACAAAAAGCCTAATAAAAGTAAACTTTGTGTTGCATGGGACTTCCAAAATTAGCTACACCGCCAAAAAGAGCATCTCCAAAATTATTTAAGAGAGAGGGGGTGATTTTTATCAACTCTCTCTCTCTCTCTCTCTCTCTCTCTCTCTCTCTATATTATTTATATATATATATATGTGTGTGTGTGTGTGTGTGTGTGTGTGTGTGTGGTGTGTGTGAGTGTGTGGTGTATATAAATATAAATAAATATATTTATATTTATATATATTTTAATGGATACATCCTACAAAGGAACTATATAAAGGGAAAGGAACATATCAGACCTTCACAATGTGAAAAGGTGTCTCCAACCCCCACCACTACTCCCTCGTGCACTCGTAGCACTACTACAGCCTAACTATCATCAGATTATACGTCAAATAAAGTTTTTTTTCTTTAATATTGTATTGTTGTTAACTGTACATATTTAATACTATTCTTGCCTTGTTCAAGATTATAAAGTTATGAATGCAAAGAAAAAAAAAATTCTTGAATTAAAGTAGATCTTAAAAGTGGAAAACACAAACTTTATACGCTACTCCAATACTTTTAAACTTAATATAGGACATGTTTTTCCCATGCCCATCTATTTTCCTTGAAAACGATGGCGACATTTTTTTCTGCCTTTGTGTTTCCTCTAGGTTTTCATATTTATCCATTTCCATAATCCGTCTAGTGTTAAGTACAAGCTGATTCGCTATGCGAGATCATTCGGATCGAAGTTTTCTTAATAAACTTTTTAATATTTATTCAATGATTTCCTAAACAATTCTTTTAAGATACACAAACAAGCTTTTAGATACTCAACTAAATGGTTACTCTCATTTTATGTTTAATATATTCAATAATATTAATTATACTTTTTCAACACAACAAGTAAAATATCAGCTAAACATCAATGAATTAAATCTAATATTCAAATATTTACAAGATTTAGGACGGATTATCCAATTGTTAATTTATATTCAGGATAAGCACGATATCGATACCTATAATTAAAACCCAATTATTATGAGTGGCGCCAAACGAGTTCGAGTTTCATGAAGAGTTATTGGCCAAAAATCAAACCTAAATGTTTGAACTGAATTCTCAGCTGAATCTTTTACGAAAATTGAAAGAAAATAAATAAATTTTTAATTGCAACTGAATATCATTGCCTACTGGATTTCAATACCTTGAGGCTAAGAAGCAATTTCTCTTTCATTTAGTTAAAAAATTGGGTACGCGATACCTCGGAACCTTTTCTTACCTTATCAGGTTTGCTACACTAATCTTAACCCCTTCAAATTAGCTTTTTCTCCTCCTCAGAATATCAATAACGCCTAATTTATAATTTAAACAAAATAACACATTTTCGGACTCCTTCAATCTTCCTCAGGCTGTAAATACATTCGTTTTTACTACATGTATCTAAACATTCTCTCAATACTGCTAAACTTTTATGATCCAAGAAGAAACCTATGATATACTTGGCGTATGGACATTCCGAAACTTTTTATTTGTCAGAGCTTTAATGTGGGTCTAGACGTTGCAAAGAAATCTGCAACGCCTAGAACCAACCTCAAAACCTGACAAAAAAAAAAAAAAAAATAAAAAAAAAAAAAATAAATAAATAAATAATAATAAATAATATAATAATAATAAAATAAATAATAAAAAAAAAAAAATAAATAAAAATAAATAAATAAATAAATAAAAAAAAAAAAATAAAATAATAAAAAAAAATAAAATAAATAAATAAATAAAAAAATAAAAAAAAATAAATAAATAAATAAATAATAAAAAAAAATTTAAAAAAAAAAAAAAAAAATAATATATATAATATATTAAAAATAATAATATAATAATAATAATAATAAAAAATAAAAAAATAAAAAAAAAAAAAAAAAAAATAAAAAAAAAAATAAAAAATAAATAAAAATAAAATAAAATAAAATAAAAAAAAAAATTAAAAAAAAAAAAAAAAAAAAAATGAAAATAAATTATAACTACAGTATTGGTAAAGTGTTCCTATAACATTGTCTAGATCATCTTTTTTAGCTCGCAGGATGTCTCAGCAAAAAGTATTGATCATTTCCACGAGTCCTCGTTTTCAGCATGACATTTACTATGGTGTCGGGTGTGATTGGCCCATATATCATGGTTAGATTTAGTCTCTCGTTGGTCCATTTAGTACAATCAAAAAAAGTATGTTCTACGTTGTCAATGAGACCAGGGCAATAGAGACAATCAGAAGACTGATGCTTCCCGATTTTGTAAGTAGACCTAAAATATCCGTTGCCCACTAAGGAGCTGTGTATGTAGAAACCTACTTCTCCATGCGTTCGGTCTACCCATGATTGATATCTTTTATCAGGCGCCATGTCCAGCGGCCTCTTGTCTCCTCATCCCATGAAAGTTGCCACCGCCCCATGGTTCTATCTCTTTCTTCTTTTCGTACTGCATCATAATTGGCTTCTATTTTTCTCAATGTCCTTAGGACATTAAAGTAGGAGCTCTTTATATTATGTTTATAACCTTAGATGTATTTTGTTACTAATTCTTAATTCAGCATTTAAGATGTATAATTTTCATATTTACTTTGTATAATAAATAAATAAAGATATTTGTTTAGAAAAAATTAGATTTCTTACATTTTTTTAAAAATTGTACATTTTATGAAAATTGAACTAAAGCTAATAATGAAGTTGACTTGGCACAAACTTAGGTTAACTTGGCTCTGGATGGCTCATATAGGCTCCATTGCGGCTCATATTGGCTCATATTGGCTCTTAATGGTTCATATTGATTCCAACACGGCTCACATTGGCTCTAAGGAGCTCTAACACGGGCCATATAGGCTCTCTCATAGCTCCAGGTGGCTCATATTGGGTGCAACGCAGATTTAGATGGCTTAAAAAATATAAAAATGGCGTTGAATATAAGTTTATAATTGCTAGTTGTGTCTCGGCTTCAGTACAGTCAAGATGACTTTCACTGATATCATTGATTTTCAAGGGTTGGTTGACATTGAGGGGCAAGTCATCAATTACCTCGCGTGTTTGGACCTGGAGACGAAATCGACTTTGTACAGGTTATTTTTATCACCAAAATATTACATTCAAGATTCTAAATCTATGAAAACAAATTATTGGCTTACATTAAATTTCCACAGTATAAACTGGGATGACGGTGTTGTTAAGTACGAACGGATGTCTTAAGTTTTTAAACTTTTATTTAATCGTTACACACACTTAGTCGTAAATGGAAAAGTACAGCTATTGAAAAAATATTTGCCAAATAATTGTTTCATTGTAGATTCACTTGCGGTAGAATGCCTTCAAATCAGTTCATTGGTATAGCTGGCGACCCTGCCTCATTCATATGCATAATAAAAGTTTGCTTGCGTTCAGGCTTAAGTATCGAGTTTGTTCGATAGCTCGTAAACAGATCTGTACTGGGTTTGACCATGAATTTACTGCCGGTTTCTTGTGTTGCTACGTGAGTTACATTTGTAGATATTTATTTTCAAGTTTACTCTTTTAATTGAGTTATATGTGAAATAGTCTTACTCTCATGTCTCAACAGCTTCCACAAATACGAGATGGAACTCTAGTACAGTGAAGTGTGCCGTAATTGGATCCCTGGCGTGGCATAGCGACCCGTAAACCCACAGAGCGGTCATTGACGTGGCATAGCGTTCCGTAAACATATATTGCTCTGAAGACATGTAAGTGTTGGTGTTATTTTATACATTAATAAAAGTGTTTTATAATACATTAAAAAATAAAAAAGAATATAGGGGCACTGTACACCTTCCCGATGTGTTTCCACCTTGACGTGGTGGGAAGGTTTTTTACTAAGAGAGACACTTGATAATCTCGGAGCACTAGGGTGGTCTAGTGGTAATATATTATCTTTCTACTTGATTTCGCCTAAACCTAGGTTCAAACCACATCCCCGGAGTGCTTCTACTTATATAGTGGGGATACAAAAAGATGCACGGTCTTATTAAGAATGATATTTTTTACACATATTTAATGTTACTCTTATAACAATATGGAAAGTAAAACAAGTTTAATGAATACAAGCAATTATACAAGAATAAGAAAGAGGGTAGGGCTGAAAATTATTGGATATCAACCAAGTGGAAGAAGTAGAAGAAGAGGAGGTGGTGGAGGAAGAAGAGGAGGGGTGGAGGAGGATCTAGAATAAATTTTTAGCCCCTATTTACAATAATTAACTCTCGAATTAATTAACAAATTTTTCCGCGTTTTAAGAACTTTATAATTTATAACTGTTATATAACGTCATAAAAAAATTACCCGGATGGCACAACTAGACCAAAAGATTGATTTTTATTTCAAGTTTCAACTCTGGGAGCTACTATAATAACAGACACACACACATACATAGACACAGACAGACAACTTAGTAAAAACTACTCAGTCCGTCTTGAAAACACTTTAAAAGGATAATTCAGGTAAAATCTCGGTTTTGGAATTTTAGTGCGAACACAATACTTTTCCTATATAACGACGCTATAAACAAGTAAAAGTAAAACCACCCTGCAATGAAGCAGCAATACTGGTTTTTAATTTAAAGTTTAATTTACAAAAAAAAATATGCACTTTTGTTTCTTTTATATTAATATACAAGAAAGATAATTTGCTTAAACCTAAAAAAACCATGTAAGTTATAGCAACATAAAATAAATTTATATCTATAAGTTAGCAAAAAATATCCTAAAAATATTTTAATTAAATTTCATTAAAATATTTTTTAAGCGTGTCGAGGAGTAATCTTTAGTTAATAAATATTGGTATAAATTTCATAATTAATACCTATTATTAGCATTCCACATTTCAAACACTAATATATTTCTTTTATATCTTTATTTAAGCTTGTAAAGATTTTTTTTTATTTAATACATATATTTTTCAAAGATTGTGACTAGTATAATATTAAAAATTAGATTAGATTTAATTAAAACGGATGCTTCTTAAAGAATAACATGTTAAATATATGTTATATATAGATTACATCCCATTTATTTTAGGACTAAAAACTACTGAGATTACATTCGTAAATATCTATATAATATTTAATTAGAATTTATTTAGAAGGTTTCAAAAGATTAATAAAAGTATAAGTTAAAATATCCTGAAAATATGATACTATAAAATATATTTTTGAT
Organism: Microvelia longipes; assembly: GCA_018340805.1. Lineage (NCBI taxonomy): Eukaryota > Metazoa > Arthropoda > Insecta > Hemiptera > Veliidae > Microvelia > Microvelia longipes. Next base: position 73,331,289 of record JACMZG010000008.1, on the reverse strand, counting down.
TAGTTATTAGAAAAAGTCATTCAGAACTACAATGGGAAGCTTTCAAATATTTAGATAGCTTTATAAGAACAGGTTAATCTTTGTCTGATTTTTTAACTTCTTCTTTGTTTTGACTTAGCTTATTTTATTTTATATAATTATACATAAAAGTCCTTCATAAGTCAAGAAAAGGCGTGAACTTTATAGTCTTGTTTAGAAAACTATAATTTAATTAATATTAAGACGTGTTATGAGAAATTCTAATTGTGACCGAGGGGAATGAAATTAAATAGACTTGATGTCCAAAATTTATGTTGAGCGAGTTCCTATATAAACCGTTAGGCAAGAACAAGAAGCAACTGACCCAAAATAAACATGATTTTAAATGCTTTTAACTAAAAGCTCTAGGTTAGTCCTCTAGAGCAGAGAGAATTAGGGTACAGGTGCTCGGGTCGTGGCTGATCCAGTTCCATGTCTAAGCTGACTCAACTTTTTAACGTGGCTGACCCAGCTCCATGTCGTGGCTGACCCAAATCAATGAAGTGGCTGACCTAGCTCTATGTCGTGGCTGACCCAGCTCCATGACGTGGCTGACTTAACTCCTTCACGTAGCTTATCCTGGTTCCTATCGAGGTTGACTCAGCTTCTTGTCACGGTTGACACACCTCTTTGACCTTGCTCACCCATCTCTATTACGTGGCTGACCCAGCTCTATGACGTGGCTGACTCAGCTCCATAACATGGCTAACCCAACTCCATGTCATGGCTGACTTAGCTCCTTCACGAAGCTTATCCTGGTTCCTATCGAAGCTGACCCAGCTTCTTGTCATGGTTGACATAGCTTCTTGACCTGGCTCATCCTTTTCATGTCGTAGCTGATCCAGCTCCAAGTCGTGACTGACCCAGCTTCTTGTCGTGGTTGACACAGCTTCTTGACCTGGTTCATCCTCTCCAATTCGTGGCAGATCCAGCTCCAAGTCGTGGCTGACCCAGCTCCTTCACGTAGCTTATCATGGTTCCTATCGAGGCTGACACAGCTTCTTGACCTGGCCCATCCTCTCCATGTCGTGGCTGATCCAGCTCCAAGTCGTGACTGACCCAGCTTCACGTAGCTTTTCATGGTTTCTTTTGAGCCTGACACAGTTCCATGTTGTGGCTGTCCTAATTCCATGTCGCAGCTGACCCAGATCCTTATCTTAGCCTACTCACGGGTATTGTTAAGTTACGTAATTTTCAATAAGTTTTGTTTATAAGAGACTTATAATAATTATTAATAAATAACTTCACGTATTAATTATTTTCATAAGGTTTTATAAAAATAAATTGTCCTAAAAAAAATGTTGGAAATTCTACAATTTTATCAAGTTCCAAGAAAACGACAAAATAGTTTAGTCAAGATTTAAATCTTTAATTAAAATTTGATGATGCTGAGCTAACCATATCTCTTAAAATTTATAATACCTTAAAAATATTAATAGGCATTAAAAAAATTAAAGAACTAAGCCCCCTCTTAAAAAAATGCCCCCGGGCAGTCATGATCCCAAGCTATTGACCTCAATATTAATAGTGGCGACGGCATCTACTTTAATAAAAAAAAACTCCACAAAAAATGGATCCAATTACTTGTCAAATAATTTATTATTTTTTTATTTATAAATCTTTACTCCTATATACTTAAAAAGAATTATATAAGTTATTTTCACGCGTCTTTTTCGCTAAAGATATATTATCTCAATGTGTTGACAAGTCCCTACCTGAAGATTATTGACGATATATTTTTTTTCATGAAAAATACAACTTATCAAAATCTGCTTAGGTTGACAGTATTATTAAGTTTTTAACACTTATGGACGCTACACTTTGAGCATAAATTAAAAGTGGATATTTTTTTAATAAATAGATGAATTTTTATATGCTTGGAAATTTCGATTGGCGGAAATATGTTTGAACAAGAAGCATAACTATAGTTTTCCTTTACATCTCTTTTGTACTTATTTATTTATTAATATTTTTATTATTGTTTATTTATTTTATTATTATCAATTATTATTATTATTTATTTACGATTTATTACGAGGATTTTCAACTGAGTCATTCAGGCTATATCCAGTCGTTAAGAAATTACTTGGATAAACTTCGGGTAATGCGTGGGATGGAAATCCTTCCACGCGCCGTCCTTCGATAGGGATGTTAAGCCGGTGGTTCCGAGCCTGTGCAATGTCAGGTACTCGTAAAAGATCCCTAACCCTAAATGAACCAGGGTTTAGGCAAAATTTAGGACCCTCAATAGTAGTTTATATTAAATACATATGTTTCTGCCTTATAGTTTCGAGAGCAGGAAAGCCTAGTCTGAAAGTGGGGCACGTATTGTTTCTATTTGAAGCTAGAGTAAAAAGTCACGGCTCTTCTGTTGATTAGACGTAAAATGCCTGCTATAGCACCCATAAAGTATCTTCTATCTAAGAGAGTCAGCAAAAAGGGCCCAACAACGCGGCTTACTTGCTAGGTGGTCTATTACCTCTCCCTAATTACTATCTACTATCTAGTTTGAAGAAAAAAATAAAAAATGGTGCGGTGGCTCGTAAAGCGAGTGATTTTTCTTTAAAATGCGAGCTTTCTCTCTCATTAATCCATTTCTTGCTTGAGTTTCCGATATTCGCTAAAACGTGGAAAACGACATGCTACTAAATTGTTTTATTTAATGGCCAGATTTTAAGTTTTTCAGTATGAAATGAGTGTTGTGACTCCACTCAACAGCAAGGATCTGGTCTAACATTTCATAAAAGATCCTTTTAACCTGTTCACGCCTGGTTACAAGTCCAGCATTCACACCTAATCAGATCCTTGTATTATTATAGTTTGCAGCTCCGAATTCATTTTTTAGCGTTAATTTCTATTACTTTTTACTTCTCCATTTCAAAAAGCTTAGGAAGCTGATCATCGTGTCATGTTGTTGTCAAATCATTGTTAGCAAATTCTTAACTCTCTGCGTGTTACTCTATACTTATGTATGAAATTATATGATTGTAGTGCAACTCTACATTTCATGTTAGACACACTCATACATACATACACCACACACACACACACACACACACACACACACACACACACACACACATATATATATATATAATATATATATATATATATATATATATATATATATATATATATATATATATATATATATATATTTATATATATATATATACATACATAGATAGATTTTAAAATCTATTTTCTCATCATCAGGGGCCTCTGAAACAGTAATTGGTCACATTTCCGAGTCCAACTTCCGCCATTCGAGTTAACCCATTAGTGAATTTTTAAAGAAAAGTCCCTAAAAGGAAATCCAATTAAGAATCTTGAACAAAAACCCCAAGTAATCTCTAATTTAAGCTTGGAAGAGAAAAATTTACTGTCTTTACTAAAGACTTAACCTCTCCTAAGCTCTCCTGAGTTCGTCTTTGATTTCCAATAATTCGTTGTCCCTATGGGTTGGCCTAGGTCTCAATTATGTGCAAAAGACAAAGAACTTCACTTCGTATCCTGTTGTTCTGTTATGTCTTAGGTGTCATGATGATCAGTATAGGTTAGTTGCTTGTAGCTATTCCTTAATGTGTAAGCTATTCTACTTTAATAAATAAAGGGGAGAGACAGTCTTCCATTTATTTATAATTCTTCATTGTCTCTCCACTTGTTGTACCTCTTCCTTGGGTATGTAATTTAAATTTAATAAGCTTATTTTCATTCAAAATATTCAATATTTTTGAACTAAATAAATTAATTATCAGATAATTCGTGTAAGATTTTTTTAATTCTTTAGAAAAATCTGATTTTGTAGTAAAAATAAGTTAAAAGGATTTTTTACTGAAAAAATTATCTTTTTCATCTTTTGTTTATCGAGGTGTTGATTTTGTTGGAGAAAAAAAAAATCAATGACGGCTCTTCAATAAAATTAATAAAAAGTGTTTACACTTAAAAAAGATCATAAGATAATAAAGGGGAGAAATGAGGAAGACCTCACACCTTATTTCTAAAATAAGATCTACACGTCCTTATACCTTTAAACAAAATATTAAAAAAATGAAGCAGTGATTAAAAGGTTGTCGTACTATCCTTCTATTCACGCATTTTTTGTTCTTGTTTTTTGTTATAAAACAAAAACAAAATTGGATAAATATTCGGAGAAAAGATTTTTGAATTTTTAATAACCATTTTCAAGCGGCTTCTAATCGATGTTTTAATTAAAGGCTGGAAAAGGATGAGTGCATCTAAAATCTTAAGTCAAACTATTCCAGGGATTTTTTTTGGTTTTTAAGGCATGTGTCAGGCATCCATTAGCGATCCATTATTGGATCAATTTATTTGTTTATGTTTTGATATTTTAGATGAATATTATAATTATATGTATATATCTACATATAATAATTAAAGAAAAAAATTTAACAGTTTAGTTTACAATTACGTAATTTTTAGTTACGAACCAAAGGAGTTGATAAACAAAGGATGCTCAATCACTCAACAATATAAATTTAAAAAATCGGGTACGGGGTTCCTTAGGAACTTTTCCTCATTATATTGGGTTCGCTACGCTCATCCTCTTAGCTTCTGACTCGCTTTTCTCGTCCTCAGAAGTACTATTCTTTAAATTTATATTGCAACACGTCTTAGGACTTGCTTCGCTCGTCCTCAGATAATAAATACATTTATCTATCAGACAAAGAAGAATAAAGATTTTTTATTTATTTATTTTCTCTCTTTCTTATTTTTTACTAGATGTAGTCATTGATTTATTTTTTTCATTGTTCAGGCACTGATGATGACCGAAAGGTTGAAAGCTGGCTCTGTCAATAAATATTATATGTGGAGAGACTTGGGTGTTTTATTAATTATTAATACATTTATCTACTTACGGCTGTAAAATTGCTCATTACCGAACTGTTTTTAAGCTGCAAAATATCATTTTGCCTACACTGTCAACAAAATATTTATAAACAGTACGGGAAAATTGCTTGGTAATACAAAACCTCCTAGGGAGTTATGGTACATTTAAATATAATGGTAAGAAAGTCAAAACTCCCAAGGAGGAGAAATGAAATTATTTGAGGTTATTGTGTTGCAGGTTAATTAGGTAAATTTTAGTGTTTTTCACTTTGTCAGCAATGATTCATAGAGGTTTTTTAATTTTTTTTTAATAACATCACAATATATTGCTGTATAATTATTACTATTAATACAAGTATTGAATTTGTTTACAAAAAACATTATATTATAATAAAAAAAAATAAAGTTGGCAACCCTAATATCTACGGCTTGTTTTAATTTTTTACCATGAGTGGTCAAATTTGTGTCATCGGTTTTTTTTACTTTTTCTTCAGTTACTTTGTTTAAATAAAGGCAGTAGGTAATATAAAACGTATATAAACGATAACTTTTATAAACAAACGAAAAGTTGATAATAATTATAATGAATTAGATAAATAATAAGGACAAGGAACATAGAAACATTGTTGACATTGATGAATTATTGGACCACACGCCACCTGATATTTTAAGTATTGCATCAGTCTTTTCTGCCGTAAGTAGATAAAATAATATATGCTACTATGCAGCAAAGGAAACATTGCTGACTCGTTCTATTTGTCTGCATCGGCTCCGCCTCTGCAGGCAAATCGCTATTTGCCTGAATCGGCTTCGCCTCGTCAGTCAAATCGGGCTCGGGGGCTAATTTATAAAACTCGTCTGCAAAATTACATTTTGCTGCCTAGTAGCATAATATACTATTGTTTAATTCCCAGTGGTTATTTATCCAGGCACACGCTCGATGGTGCTTAACTTTTATAGTCCACCAAAAATCAGATAGACTTGTATTTATAACGAAACTATGCACACTTATTTATTACGTCAAGGGGTACACTTGTACAAAATTTCAACTAAATTGAAATATTTTCCGATTTTTTACAATTTTTTAAAAAACGTATACAAATCATTCGATAAAAATTGAACTAATGCTGATAATGATAATGATGTGAAACTTAGCCCATATGTTAGTCTTATACATATCTACAAGTGAGCTAAATTGCAATTAGATCGCACAATTTTTCCGTGTTTTATGAAAATTTTAATATTTTTCTAAGTCATTATTGCGGGTTAATGGCGTCAAAAAATATTTTTCGAATAACATAATTACAGCGGTAGACTGATTTGTGTACAAAATTTCAACTCTCTAAATATACTGGGTGCAATGATGATAACAGACACACGCACAGATACACACACATATAGACAGACAAATTTGAGAAAACCACTCAAGAGGCCTTAAAAGCACCTGGATCGGATAATTCCGGTTTCATCCTGGTATCGGATTTTTTTTTGCAAACACAATATTTTATACCTACGGTATAAATGAGGAAAAGTAAAAATAGAAAAGGGGTACCTCGGTACTTTTCTTATTAACTTCGGAGTCGCTTCGCTCATACTCTGAACGTCCTATTTACACATACAGAGGAGCAAAAAGCCAAAATAGGGTCACCGCATTTTCAAAAAAAAATAAAGAGGGTAGGACAACGTTGACATCTACTCAGTTTAAAAGTATTGGAAAAGCTTATAAATTTTGTGTTTTTCACTCGTAATGTCTAACACGGTTATTATTATTGATATTTAATCAATGTAAATATCAATCTTATCAAATATCACAACAAGATTTAAATACTGATTTTTGTACCAAATTTCTGGCGTAATTCACTGGAAGATACGATTATAACACAATGTTTGTTTGTATGTTACAATCGTATCTTCCAGTTAATTACGCCAGAAACTTGGTACAAAAATCAGTATTTAAATCTTGTTGTGATATTTGATAAGATTGATATTTACATTGATTAAATAGGAATCAAAGCAGGAATGGTGCGATACTTTTGTCTGTATAACCGATCTCGCTTCTCCCTCCCTCCCCTCTACCTTATTTTCTCTTCTAACTATTCTTCTTTTTATTTATTATAACTATATCTTATTATAACTATATCTTCTTTATTATAACTATATCTTCACATTTTTTTTATTTTATTATTACTTTATAAATTCATTAAATAGCATTATGACTTTTTCCATTCTATTCTGTTACATCTGTTTTGAATAAGTTGAATGAAGAATTAGTTAAATTGAATTAGTTGAATTAGATCACATTTGATATGCAACAGGAGTTGAAACTTTTAGCTTTCATATCTCCCTAGGTCTCTTGAGCTAACTAGTTCATATCCCTCAGCCCGTTGGCCTCAGAAGCTAATGAAGTTTGCTACTTCAGCACAGCCCTAGGAGAAAACTAAAACATAAGCTGTAATAATTTTCCTTCAAATCAAAATAATTTTAGTTATAAGTAACAATAATTAGTAACAGTATAATAAATATTCATTTTTTCAAATAAAATATGATTTGAAGGAAAAATTATCAAAATATTTTCTTATGTATTATTTAAATTTTTAAATTAACAATTATATGTATTACGTATTATTTATTTATTACTTAAATTATTATAAGATTTATTTACTTATGTACATCTATGACAAGAAAATCTTTTTTTACAAAGTTTTACAAAAAAAAGTAATAATTTATTACACAACATATTATTTAAACTAAAAATAAATTTTAAAAAATTGAACAAAATATAATTTATGTAGTTTTATTTTAAATATTATTTTGAACTTAAAACGCTATATATTACATTAAACTAGAGGTCGCGGGGTTAATACTTTAAAACTTCTTCCCTGAAGTCAGGGTACTTATTGAAATCATTGACATGCTTCTTCACTACATGCAATTACGTAAGGCAGAAAATAATAATTTAGTAATAAATCATTTCAGCGCGAAGGTGTGATCTATTGATATATTGGCGTGTTTTCTATTTCCTGCGTATGATTTCAAAGATGTATCTAATATGTAAGAGATGACTTTTGCCTTAAGCAGAATTAGATTTAATGGAAGCCGACGTGTTTCATTATAGTTTTTCTAAGCTCCGGAGTATTTAAGATTGTATTAAGTTAATGATGTATGGATTTTTATTTTTATTTAGAAAAACTTCCCAATTATATTAAAAAGAGTTCCTACTATTTCAAGATATTATTTTAGTTTTGATGTCTTAGGTAGTCGAGATTTGTAAGGTTGAATCTGATTTTGATTCGACACTCATTTTAAACTTTTTTATTCTTAAGTAGGAGTCTTCAGCCATTTTACTACGATTAGCCTATACCGATTCCTGCAATCACGTCACACGTAATTCATAAAAAGAGTCAGGTTATAACTTTCGAATGCGTTTGGTTTGTTTACATCGAATTAAATCTAACATCTTGGATTAAACCAAAGTTAAAAAAAATTAAAATTGAAATTTATTTAAATTTTTAAACATAAATGTTTTCTATGTCACGTTGCCAACTAAATAAATTTAAAATATAAATACAAAAACTAAATTCAGATTGATGAATTAACAGAAAAGGTAAGAAAGGAGGTCACTCATTGCCTTTCAAAATCATATTTTAGCCCATATTACATTTTATATTTAAAAAAAAAATTAGTCGTCCGATGGTTGACCCTCTGTCACCTATCATTGCATATTTAGGCCTTGATCATATTGTCTTCTTCAATTATTGCCAAATATTTAGTTAAAATAAAAATAGTTTAGAAATATGTTGAGGTGGTTAGGTATTGTATTTCTAGTAAAAATCCAAATATCATATAGTTTTTATAACTATATTATAATTGCTGTTAATTTTATTAACAGCAATTTATAATAATTTTTATCTGACACTTTGGTTGGTCTTATATATGATTAAATGCGTGTTAAAGTTGGAGTCACCAACCCAAAAATATATAAGGGGGACCGACCAAAACCTATGCAACAAAACGTTTGAAAATATCTATATAACACTAAAATCCCGTAAATGTCGGAAAAAATCCAGTAGGCACCTGAGAAGTAAAATTATTTTCTTTCAGGCAAAATTTAAATTTTTCGGCTTCACTTTAGGTATAACACTTCGGCTTTGCCTCGGGAGTTAAATAAATAAATTCTTTGGCTTTGCCTCGAGATTAAAATGCATTGTTGTCAACTTAGGAACCAAATTACTGATCTGGTAAATAATAGCATTTTTTACGTACTTGGTTAGGTCACTCTTTTATAAAATGTAGCTAAATATAACGCTCTCAGGGGCTTTGTGTAACCTCATTGAAACCTTCTTTGAGAGTCAGTTAAGGTTTTAATTAATAAATTTATTTCGGTTTCCTCCTACATTGTTAGTGTTTTGATTTGTATTTTCATCGTTTTACTATTTATGTTATTGTAATTTTGTACCAATTATTTGATTATATTTATAAGCGAAGTTGGTCAGGTTATTTTTTTAGATGTTTCAAAATTTAGCCTATAGGGCCTTTCTAGTAATAATACCTCTATGGCATAAGGTGTACGAGTGACTAGAAAGATCATTCCAAGCGCTTACACAATCATTCTAAGTTATGATACATATTATTAAAATAATATTTAATATGTACTTGCTTTGGCGGTATATAAACTACAATTGGAACGATACCGAGAAAAAAAATCTAATATAAGAAATTCCTTAGAATAAACTTCCATAGCTCCATAATTCGCGTTCCAAACGATACATTTTACTTCACATCCACCGATTGTAAAGTTAATTCTTATTGTGTGATATACTGTCTCAACAAATAATATCACAACAGTGAATATTTACCGAAATTACATCTCGTCTTAAAAAATATACTAGTTTAGTTAACAATTAATTCAAAAATCTCCCTAGCTATGGTTTCCAAATTTCAAATTAATTAAGACGTTAAAATTCTTCATATATATTTACATATTAAATTTAAGGATTTTTTAGTAGATCGTGGGAACTATAGATGGAAATTTAAAAAAAATGTCTAGGCGTGGACAGCTGCTGAAACGGACTACAAGGCGTGGCGTCACCATAACAACTCCCCTCAGAGTTTAAACAAATACAAAATATAGTTGGATTAAGGACATATAATTTTTTGATTAGTAATTAAAATGCTTTAAAGATATATTTTATCACCTAATTAAACTATTACGGGTAAGGTAAACAACCCTATTATAAGTAACTGTTATTTATAAGCGATTTCGTTACGAACTAAAAGGTATCACTTAATTTGTTAAATAGCAGGTATTAAAAAGCCGCTTTTCCAAAGATTGATAATAATTTGTCACTAGCTTGATTTTCTTATTAATATTAAAAGGCTTTTAGTTAAACCCAGATTTATGAATCCTTTAGAAGGAAGGTTTATAAAATTTACATGAAATTATTAATGGGACGATCTGTAATTAGAAATGCTTCCTGATGAAACTGGATTTGAATAGCAGGTTTGTTGGATGTGTAATTACAGCGATCCGGACATTACACAACCATTTACACGTTTCTGACTAACTTCACACAGGCAGGACTTGAATTAATAGGTACTTGGTTTATATCTTTATTTATTTATTAATAAGTTTTAATTATGACAAGTAGAGTTTTATCCACTCGTCAAAATTAGTTTATTAGTCTATAGCTATCCCCTCAAATCATACTCTGTAAACAACTCACGCAATTTTCTTTATTTGTTTAAAATTTGGTACACTTATTAATTATACCACTCTGATATAATTAATTATACCACTCTATTATGTTTTTACTGTTCCTTAATTAGTAGGTGTATAATAAAAGTAAAGCGTTTGCAATGATCCGAAGCCGGGAATTTAACAGAGTTCTTGGTTTCAGGTGTTTTCAAACCTTCTGAGAGGTTTGTAACAAACTTTCCTATCAAAATGTATATACATACTCAATCATATGGTTGAGTATGTGTCTAATATTATTGTAGCTCTCAGTGTGTTCATGAAAGAGATCTTATCATTAGTAGGTAGAAGTACAAATTAGGTAGTGGTACAAAGTAGGTATTAATATAAAGTAGGTAGTACAATGTAGGTAGAAGTATAAAGGAGTAAGTATTACAAAGTAGATCGTAGTACAAAGTAGTTAGTAGTACAAAGTAGGTAGTAGTACAATGTAGGTAGAAGTACAATGTAGGTAGAAGTACAAAGTAGTTAGTATACAAAGTAGATCGTGTACAAAGTAGGTAGTGGTACAAAATAAATATTAATATAAAGTAGGTAGTACAATGTAGGTAGAAGTATAAAGGAGTAAGTATTACAAAGTAGATCGTAGTACAAAGTAGTTAGTAGTACAAAGTAGGTAGTAGTACAATGTAGGTAAAAGTACAATGTAGGTAGAAGTACAAAGTAGTTAGTATTACAAAGTAGATCGTAGTACAAAGTAGGTAGTGGTACAAAATAAATATTAATATAAAGTAGGTAGTACAATGTAGGTAGAAGTATAAAGGAGTAAGTATTACAAAGTAGATCGTAGTACAAAGTAGTAGTCAAGTAGGTAGTGGTACAAAATAAATATTAATATAAAGTAGTAGTACAATGTAGGTAAAGTACAAAGGTAAGTATTACAAAGTAGATCGTAGTACAAAGTAGTTAGTAGTACAAAGTAGGTAGTGGTACAAAATAAATATTAATATAAAGTAGGTAGTAGTACAATGTAGGTAGAAGTACAAAGTAGTTAGTAGTACAAAGTAGATCGTAGAACAAAGTAGTTAGTAGTACAAAGTAGATCGTAGAACAAAGTAGTTAGTTGTACAAAGTAGATCGTAGAACAAAGTAGTTAGTAGTACAAAATAAATCGTAGTAGAAAGTAGGTAGTAGTACAAAGTAGTACAAAATAGATCTTAGTAGGTACAAAGTAGATTGTAGTACAAAGTAGTTAGTACTACTAACTACACTTGGAAATACAGACTCACACATAAAGTCAGACAACTTTGCAAAAAACTACTTAGGAGTTCCTAATGAACCTAAAACGGATAATTTAAGTAAAATCCAGGTTTCGGATTTTTTTTTTGCAAACACAATTCTTTTCCTATACACGTACAGTATAAGTTAATAAAAGTAAAATATCCAGCATGCGTTTGCATAAAAAAGTGTTAAAACTCTTACTAAGTACATATTTTTTGACAAAAAGCTGAAATATTTGAAGAAAAAATTTGTTTAATATCAAATTTCAACCTTATCCTGATGATGATCTAAATGATTTAAAGTGATACCTGTAATTATCATAAAAAAGAAATATGCAAATCACTTTTAATCTTCATTATCTTTTAATAAAGATAAAAATCAAGATTTTAATCTTTTTTCATTTTTTTGTTTTATTCACATAAATAATTTGTTAATCGTATTTCAATGAATTTTTATTACATAAGCATTGTAATTATAGTTTATAAATTAATAAATTATATGGACAAAAATAAACCTTAGATAAAAGATAAAATAGCTTAGGCTCTTTTATTCGTTATAAATAATATTTATTATTGATCAGTGAATTCACCAGTTTCAGAATAACTGCCCCCCTCTATATCCCTTATTAGTTCATTTCCTCTATTGAAATTCGTTACCTATGATAGACATTAAGTATTTCGGGGCAGCAAAATCAAAAGGTATTATAATACGACACACGCAAGGAAGCCAATGAGGTTAGATGTTAAAACGTACGTCCTATGGTTAAACACGTCTTTGGTTAATTTGTTTGTTTTATTTATTATCGCTAACTTTAAAATACACTTTAAGCATAACGGTCGCCTCTATCACCCGAGGTGGTTCCCGCAGGGTTTATCCCTAATGGGCCGCAAGGCTCTAAAAGGGCATTATATTATTTTATATATAGTAATATAAAATAATATAAAAATAAAAGTATAAAAGGAATAGGTGACTAAGTTAAAATATTGTTAAGTTAAAAAACATTTTAAATTGTTATTACACCGTGTATGTTTTTTTTACACAATGTAAATATCTAATTTAAAAGAATAATAGACAAATAAACAAAATAATAATAACAAAACAATAGATAAGGTAGTGCCCACTACTGGATCAATGTGTTTTTGTACAAGACCTAGCAAGCGGAACCCCCGTGCCCAGAACTGGAACTTCGTCACAACTAAAACCCAGTAACGTGCACCTCTCTTAATTAATTAAAACATTAATTTTTATTAACAAAATAAACAATTTAATATTTATTAAACACTGAAGAATGAAAAAATATATTATTTTATTTAATTAAAATTGAACAACATATCTTAAACTTTAAGATTTTTTGATCGTCTTTTTAGTGAACTTGTGAAAAAATACGCGCCATATTCAAGAGCTCGAGACCGACTGCCATTCAATCAGCTCATTTAGGCACATTAGACGATGTTTTTGAATAAATTCGGTATTAAAATTAATGTTAAGGATGGTTCCAATAAAAAAAATTATTTTGTTTTCGTCTAAACCTAGCAGATTTCTTATTATTTTCCATAAACCGCTGTGGGGTCCCGGGTACTGGTGCTTTTACCCTAGGAAGAAAGTGCAAGAAAGCCTGGTGCGGTAAGTTGGAGTTCTAATAAACATAAGGAAAAGCAGATCAGGGCTTTTAAATTAGATCCAACCAGTGAAATAAAAAGAGTTTTAAAAGAATCTATGGATTGAAAAGATTTCGTGTTAATTTCAATAAAATCTAAAATTTAAAGTTTTGATTAGTGATATGATTAATATTATGTAAAGTAAAATTCAGGGCTGAGTCAAAAATAACACTAAGGTCTCGGATATGATTTACTATGGATAATGGAGAATTTTCTATGTTATACTGATAGTCTATAGAAAGGGTAAGTCTATGGAACCTCTTAAGGAAACATTTACCTATGTTAAGAAATAATTTGTTACTATTGTACCAATCAGTAAGTATGGTAAGAGATTTTTGGAAAAGGATACAGTCCAAAATAGAATTTATTGCCAAAAACATTTTAAGGTCATCTGCATAAAAAGATATTTAACTATTGGGGGAAATTTAAAATCAATATTAAATAAAATAAAAATCAAGGGCCCCCAAATGGGAACCTTGGGGCACTCCACTAGAGGCAAAGAAATAATCAGACAGGGTAGATTTAAGGGATAGGGGAAATTTAAGATTAACTCGGAGTTTTTAATTGGTAAGGTAGCTCTTATGCCAAATGCATAGAGCTTACTGATTGTAATAGAGTGCAATATTCTATCAAAGGCTTTGGAAAAATCAGTGTGAATGGATTCCACTTGATAACCAGAGTCAAAACTATTGAGGATGTAATTTTGGAAGATGAGCAGATTTGAGGTTGGGGATTTTCCACAAAGCCATGTTAGTGGGGACTGATGATGGAATTAAATGAAAGTAATATTTTGTTCAGAATCAGGCATTCAAAGGCTTTTGGAATAAGGTCGGTAAGATATGATATCAAATCTATCACCACTTTTAAATATTGGAGTAAATTTTCAGGAAAGGCACCTGTAGACAAGAATTTATTAAATATAATGAACAAAGGAAAGGTGATTGCTTCGTGACAGTAACGTAAAAGATAAAGAGGGATATTATCAGGACCTGGACCTTTATTGATATTTAAAAAAATTATTGATATTTCACGTAAACAAAGGTACGTTTAGCACAGCTTTAAATATATATATATCTTAGAGGATAATAATTATGAAGTGTTTTATTTACAGAAAACAATACAAATTTGCAAATAAAGCACTTCAAACTATGTACAAAACCCTGACCACAAGAAACACACATAGTATCCCTTGAGGTACTAGGGACAGTAGTGCGACTTTACAAAGAATGTTAAAAGAAAATTACGTTGATCAATCATTTCGCCGGCATAAAATTGCTGGAGAGGGAATGATTCTGCTGGCTGTCCAGATTTCACAAATTTATTAACTATTTTTGATTTTAAGTTCTTATAGATGTTAAAAATGTTTTGAAATTTTCTTAAAATCAAATGCCTGCCCACTTTTATTTATTTTTTAGAATAGTTTAATTGATTACAACCGAAATTCAGGTTAGACTTAATAAATAATAATTTTAAACAGTAAAAACAAAAGAAGTTCATTATTCCAAGCCGAAAATTAATCAATTTTCACTCGTTAATAATAAACTACCAAATAATAAGAAGCTACTTGGACGATGAAACCATCCTCTCCTTATATGCCTAAAGCGAATAATCTCGAACACGGAGGTTTCACTCGATGTAACTCCAGTAAAGAAAAGGGTTTGATTGTATGTTAATAGCCACCTTCCTCGACTCGGTCCGTTGACATATCTGATGTTGGACCCCTCCCCAAAACTGACAATGACAAATTGTCATCCTCAGTTTCAAATCTGCCCAAAATCTTTTTGTCGGTGCGATTCTTTTTATCCTTTAGTTTCTATATCTTTAACTAAATCAGCTGCCTTGTTTTTCTGCAGTTATCTCTATTGTGTTAAACTATTCTTCTACAATCATTTACATTCACCTATTAATTTTGATTTTACGATATTAAAATTTGTAAAGTTGATTAAGCCCTGCATACCATAATATGACAGATTTATTCGTTTGTATGATCATATCATAATTATACGTCTTTATTATTCAGATATCTTCTTTTATTTTTAATTATATTCTGTTGGATATTCTTATTGAATTAATTTAACATTGTTGTTCTAACTATTTTTATTCATGATTGCGTTGAGTAATAATTTAGAATAATATATTATTACCATGAATATCACAACTAGAAAAATAATTGACATATTTGTGACACTTATAAATAATTGACTTGTATTTCTGAGGACGAGCGAAGCGAGTCCGAAGCTAGGAGGATGACCAAGTGAATTTGATAAGGAAAAGTTCTGAGGTTCTCTCAGATGTATTTATGTATTTTTTTATATTGCTAATGTTACCATTTATATAATAATGTAAAGGCCTGTGCCCGTGTATTATATTATAATGTAAAGGGCCTGTGCCCGTATTTATATATAATGTAATAATAATCTAAAGGGCTGTGTCCGTGTTTATATAATAATGTAAAGGGCCTGTGCCCGTGTTTATATAATAATGTAAAGGGCCTGTGTCCGTGCATTTATATAATAATGTAAAGGGCCTGTGTCCGTGCATTTATATAATAATGTAAAGGGCCTGTGCCCGTGTATTTATATAATAATGTAAAGGGCTTGTGCCCGTGTATTTATATAATAATGTAAAGGGCCTGTGCCCGTGTATTTATATAATAATTTAAAGGGCCTGTGCCGTGCATTTATATAATAATGTATGTGCCCGTGTATTATAAAATAATGTAAAGGGCTTGTGCCCGTGTATTTATATAATAATGTAAAGGCCTGTGCCCGTGTATTTATATATAATGTAAGGCCTGTACTAGTGTATTTATAAAAATAAAGTAAAATAAATAAATATTGTTATTTAAAAGTTAATAAATAACGGTTTCACTTCAACGAAAGCTACAATATATTATTCTCATAAATAACATGTTCTAAAACGCATTATCTCTTTTTCTTAAAATATAACTTAACCAATCTGGTAGCACCATTTCTCTTAAAATCCATTTAAAATAAATTTAGTTTCTTCCCCACATATAATTATGAATTCCATATCATTAGATATATCAGTTAAAAATACATAGATCTTTCGAAATCGAAAATTTTTAATAGGTGGTTCCCTAATAACACTTGATAGAGTACTCGTCCATATTATAATTGAGTTAATAACTTAAAATCAGAATAACTCCCCCGGGGTACAATACTGCGCTCCTATATATATTTCTTAAGCTACAGATAAATGAAATAAATAAACTTGATAATCATCTGTAAAAATTAATTGACAAACTGCTTTTTGCAGAAAATATATTATTAT
>JACMZG010000008.1:73226995-73309495 GCA_018340805.1 Microvelia longipes | reverse complement strand
CACGGAAACACGAATTCTACATGAAATTCGCCCGACAGCGGACCACCGCGACGGAATTATTTATTTAGTAGTTGTAAACTTATATAGTGTAAAAAGCACGGAAACACGCATCCAAAGGAAATTCGCCCGACAGCGGACCACCGCGACGGAATTATTTATTTAGTAGTTGTAAACTTATATAGTGTAAAAAGCACGGAAACACGCATCCAAAGGAAATTCGCCCGACATGCGGACCACCGCGCCAGAATTTTGTCAATTACTTTTGTTTTTCTTTTGCCTCATTTTAGATTTTTTTCTATTGTCTTTATTAATTCACCCTTTGTTAGACAGTCTTTTCCTAAATTATGGTCAAACCAATTTTCATTATGATTTAATACATCCGAACACAATTTTTTTACTTATAGTTACACACAAACAGACGCCTAAAGACAGACAAGCAAAAACAGACCTACAAACTACATGTTAAACAGTATAGGACACACAAACATAGGCAATAACAAAGACATACATACATCAACACAAACATTAACATTTACAAAGACATACAAACATAGACAATCACAAAGACATACATACATCAACACAAACAAAGACAATCACAAAGACATACATACATCAACACAAACATAGACAATCACAATGACATACATACATCAACACAAACATAGACAATCACAAAGACATACATACATCAACACAAGCAAACCTACAGTTATACACAAACGAAAAGAAACGTATACTAAGAGTTATAAACACAAGGTCACGCACAAATACTAAATGGCAGGCAGAAAACACATTTAACGGTATATAAAAACATACAAACGCATGGAGGACACAAAGATTGACAGATAAACAGATATGCAACAAATTTTATAAAAAAAAACAGATATACAATAACAGACATTCATAAATAGGCATACACAAACAGATACAGATATAGATAATGATGCATACAATCACAAACACACACACACAACAAAAGTTATACAAAAACAAGTTAAATATAGCCTGGCACAAAATAGACAGACACAAAACAGACAGGAACAAAATGGACAGGCTCAAAATTGCTTGGTACAAATTAGACTGACTCTGAATACACAGACACAAAATATACAGGCAAAAAATAGACAGGCATAAAAATGGACAGGCATAAAAATGGACAGGCACAAAATAGCTAGGCTCAAAATAGACTGACACAAAATAGACAGGAACATAATAGACAGGCATAAAAATGGACAGGGACAAAATAGCTAAACTCTAAAAAGACTGACACAAAATAGACTGACTCAAAATAGACAGGAACAAAATAGACAGGCACGAAATAGACAGGCACAAAATCAGACAAAATACAAGCAGGACACAAATTCAGAAAAAAATAATATACTTCCTAAAACTATTCCAAAATAGTAGTAACAAATTCTGAATCCGAAATCCAAAAGAGTCTAATCCAAACGTTCTCAACTCTAATTGACTAAATCCTAAAAATCTAAAAGAAAACATAATAAAATATCCCTCGTTGTAATATAATAATTAAGAAATGAGACCATAATCTACTTTTTGACGTTTATTAAGTTAATGAAGTAATAAACTCGAGATCACGTGGGCACTACAATACTGTAGAGAAATAATAAACTTGCATTTTCCTTATAACTTCTTCCTCAAAGTGTAGGATGGTGTTATTTATTTATTCTATTATTATTAGTTATATTATTAAATAATTCTTTTGTAACTAATTTAGGACTACAAGACTTAGTTAAAGAAAGTAAAATACAGTCAAAAATCAAAAAACTAACATAAAATAATATTAGATATATGTAACACAACAGGACACTATATTTCTAGATTAGCAAGGTAGAATTATTTAATTGTATTCTAGAAGTTTCTTAAATGACTAAAAATCTTTTCTAAAAACGACTTAAAGTCGTAGTCAAGAACCAGTAACGATATACGTTGCTTAATATAAAGTACTTCCGATGTAAACATTTCTCTATAGTATTACTTTGTAATGGAACGTTACTGCCTATGGCAATGTAATGGAACGTTTCTCTCTATGGCAATGTAATGGAACGTTCTCTCTATGGCAATGTAATGGAAAGTTTCTCTCTATGGCAATGTAATAAAACGCTTCTCTCTATGGCAATGTAATGGAATGTTTATCTCTATACCAATGTAATGGAACCTTTGTTATAGAATCTATAATATGTTATAGAACATTACATTGTAAAGTATTAACTAATACTTTATAAAGGAACTCTCTGTTTTATTAATTTGGAAAAAAACGTTAATCCCATGAAGAAAAATTATTCTGTCGCGAAGGTCCGTTAGCCGGGGCAAATTTTTATTTGAAATGTGCGCTTTTTTGCTTGTCAATCCATTTATTAGTATATATTTAAGGACCTAGGCAGTAGCATCACAATTAATTTTTTTTAGATAAAAAGCGCATATTTATTGCACATTTTTTACCCTGCATGGACGGCACAACATTATTCACATCCATTTCAAGCCTAATTTATGTTACTTTTGACAAAATATCCTTTGAAAAATTCGAAAAAATTAATCAACTAGTTGTAACGCTACTGCTCAAGGTTTTAAATACATAAGGCATCTTCATTAGAGATTTTTTTTTAAAATAAAATTCTCTGAGAAAAATATTAATTTTATTAACACAAGATCTAATGGTCAACTAGATCAAACGGTTGATTTCTTTTGCAAGTTTCAACTATATACGATAAAAGCACGTGAAGTCAAAATTTTGAACTTATATTACGAACACATTACTTTTCCTATATACCTACGGTATAATACTGAAATCGAATGTGTGAAATAGTTTAAACCCTGTAAGATTGATAAGCTGTCAGATTTTTGCATAAGATTCAAATTAAGTTGTGTCGCCCTGTCATGTTATTTATATATTAAGATATTTGCTAAGACATGGGACGGTGATGAAGTTTTCATGTCAGCGTCTATCTGATGTCTTCTCTAATATATCGACTGTCATGTCGACTTCATATCTAAGCCGAATCCACACAGTCCAACTTAGTTTATCTTTTGTAATATTCAGTTACATTCTTCTTTGAAGGAAGTTCAAGAAACATCCGTAGAGGAGTAAATGCTAATATTATTGTTTTAATGTACTATCATACTTTTAGCGAATTTCTTCATAAAATAAACTTATGAGCATAAGCAATTATTGGTTAACATTTTAAAGATGGCCTCAGCTCCCTTATATATATATATATATATATATATATATATATATAATATATATATATATATATATATATATATATATATATATATATATATATATAATATATATATATTATATATATATATATATATATATATATATGTATATATATATATATATATATATAATATATAATATATATATATATATATATATATATATATATATATATAATATATATATATATATATATATATATATATATATATATATATATATATATATATAATATATATATATATATATATATAATATATATATATATATATATATATATATATATATATATATATATATATGGATACCAAAAAGTAAAAGGGGATAAGTCGAAAAATGCAACTTTTCAGGAACCGAAAAACAAACTTTGAATGAAGCTCTAAAATCGTTAAAACCAGTTACAGTTTTTATTTGAACATTATTCTGTTTATTAATATGTTCTGTATAATGAGAAGTAGTTTTGTATTCAATTAATAAATAGTTCACGAGATATTGGGGAAAATTTAGGAAAAACCACTGACTTATACCTTTTTTGTCGGTTTCAAAGAAGTAGTTATCCCCTTTTGACTGATTTTCCACTTGTCATTTTTAAGGTTGTTGAACCAAAAATCAAACTATTTTTCATGGTTAAAGTAAGCTTACTATTATAGTAAATTATCTATGTAGATAGAGTTTCATATTTCTAATTAAAATGTGTATAAACATGAAAGTAAAAATTTACTAATTTACACAGAAAACAAAAATGTTCCTGAGTTAGCCCGGTGTCCATTTGAATACTAAAATCAATGTGTTTAGATAGGAATATTTTAATTTAAGTTAATATCATTGTTTCAAGAATTTAAATTGAAATATTAGCTTAAAATATCCAAAACATTGGCTGTGCGACTTTTCGGTAATGTAGTCTTCACTGAAAAGTATAAAGGGGATAAGTAATTCTTAGGTCATATTTAGGTATAAGTTCATATTAATGATATAAACATTAAAACGTAAAAAGGAGGTAACTCACCAGTGCAGCGTTGCCAAGTAATACTTACTTGGTAAGCTGTAGATGTTTTACAGTATTGGCCTTTTCATAGTTTTGAATACTTATACAGGGTGACAAAAATCTCCTCCCGCCAAACTTATTGGGAGTTATAATGAAATAAAATATATTTATAAACTATAGAAAATTTAGATTGCGTAACTAGACAGTAAAGTGATTTTCATTGCTGCGCAATTTGTTTTTTGACAAGCGATATAATAATAATTACAAGAACTACTCAATAAGTATATACGGGCCATTGAAATTTTTTGGCTATAAGTTTCAAAATTTAATTTTTAGTATTTTAAAAATTGCGCTAATGCGCACGCACAAAAATGTTTTTTTTTTTCAAAAAATTCGTGTAGGGTATCAAATTGTAGGTATTGGTGAGTAGAACACAAACATGTATTATTTTTTCAAAATGGCAACCTTAAAACCCGTTAAAAATATCAAAATTCACCAAACAATTGTAGGAACCCCCCCCTTTAACTAACCCATAATAAGCAGCCCTAAACCTATTAAAAATGCTTAATAATAGCTTTGCTATGGAAATTCTCCCGATAAAAATATTCAAAAGTTAATTTTAGTAATATAAAATTTCACTAACGCGCATGCGCAAAAATAAATATTTTTTGAAAAAATCGTGCGGGGTATCAAATCGTAGGTATTGATGGGTAGAACACAAATATGCATCGATTTAATTTTAAAAATGGTGACCCTAACACTCGTCAAAAATATCAGACACCACAAAAATTGTTGTGACCCCCCCCCCCCCCCCTCTTCAACTAACGTATAATGAGCAGCACTAAAAATATTAAATAAATATTTAGTATAAAATAAAAATAACCATACAATACTAGGGCTCGCTTCGGTCGTCTTTATGTGCTTGTTTGTCAATATCTACTTTAAGGGAAACATTTTAAACAAGGCAAAAAATCATGGGCTCGCTTCGCTCGCCTTTTTGTATAATGTTTATCAGTACCTTTTTAAGAGTTTTTAAAAAAAAATAACCATACAATACTAGGCTCGCTTCGGTCGTCTTTATGTGCTTGTTTGTCAATCTACTTTAAGAGAAACATTTTAAAACAAGGCATAAAAATCATGGGCTCGCTTCGCTCGCCTTTTTGTATATGTTTATCAGTACCTTTTTAAGAGTTTAAAAAAAAAATAACCATACAATACTAGGGCTCGTTTCGCTCGCCTTTATGTGCTTAGTTGTCAATATCTATTTTAAGGTGGGGTGGGAATGGAAAAGGAACTCAGCGTCGGGGACCTGACCTGGGTTCCGCTTTTATCCACTAGAATGCGCTAGAAGAGAAAACTACTCTGTAGTATAAAGAGGGGGCGTTCCTTAGTTGGGGGTGTGTGAAGCGCCTTCTCCCACTCTACGCCACCGCCTTACCCGATTTATAATAGTCTTATCTCGTTTGTCTCGAGATGAGACTATTTTCTTACTTACACGTATAATACTGTACTTATTGATACGAAAAAATTCGTTCACTTATTAATATATTACACAGTTTTCTAGTAAAATATTTTTTTTTAAAACAAAGCTTGTTGTTAGATTTCGAAGATAATCTTCGAAACCCTTATACTTTCTGTCGAGCGTCTGTCTGTCCGATTTCTCATCTCGGGAACTCAATAGCTAGAATGTTGAAATTTGGTATACATCTATTTTATCCAACTACAGGAAAAATAGAGCCAACAATCTGGCATGCGCATTTGTCGATTTATACGAATGCTCACATTCGCAAAAATAAATATTGTTTTGAAAATCATGAGAGGTTTTCCTATTGTAGGTATTGATGGGTAGAACACTAATATGCATTAAATACTGGTTACACACAAATAGAGTGTAAAAATACACATATTTACACACTAAAAATGTGTAATATGCATCGCTTTTTCAAAATGCAAAAACCACCAAAAAATTGTCCCCCCTCCTCCAACTAACCCATAAAGAGGAGCCCTAAAATATGAAAATGCTCAATAAAAGCCCTATAAGGGCCATTGAAATTCTTCGGATAAAAAGTTTCAAACAGTTAATTTAGCATTTCACTAATTGCACATACGCGCACGCGCAAAAAATAAATTTTTTTTAAACAAATGTGGTGTATCAAATTGCAATGAATATTTATATATCAGGTTGGAATGAATATATATTTATATTTTTCGTGAATTTGTAAACTACACTAGTCCTAAATACAAGTATTGTCACTATACGTAATGTTTATTCGTGATAGTCTAAATTGTAAGACTGAAGAATATAGTAAACTATGCATTAGTTTAGGTTGCAATAAATATACTAAATATTTTAGTGAAGTTGTAAAATGCCTACTATTGCTATATTAATTATGAATATAATGAATCAAGGGAGTGAAGCGAACAGTAACCTTTTTTATCAAATATTATATTGAAGCAATCTTGCGAATGCGCAGTGAGCGTTTTTTATATACTTTCAAATATATTTATAGCAATTTAGTGAGCGTAGCGAGTCATGTTTTATACTCTCACGTATATATTTATAGCAAACTAGCGAGCGAAATGAGCCTTTTTTAGTGTACCTAATTTTACACTTCACTGTTTTGCGAGCTTAGACAGCGTCTTTTTATATATAGCTTTTGCATTCTTGCGAGCGAAGAGAGCCCTTTTAATGAATTTAATATGTTGCCTCTTGATATGAGCCTAGTTATCTTGCGAAGCGCCTCTTTTTTACGCTCTTTGTATATACTTATCTTACCAAAAACCATTTATATGGTAAAATATTCCCTGCCTAGTCTTTGTTTCAAAAAAGTAGGGAAATCACCTTTTCTGTCCCATGCACCAAGTCATGTCCGTATTGGGTGCTCATAGGCGTTTCAAAGTAAAGCTGCTAGGTTGACAATAGTTAAGGGCCCTGTTTAAATTAAGAGGCAATCACCCGCTTCTTCTCCTTGGCGGCAAACCAGCTGTGTGAACGAGTAAAATATCAAACAATTCAGGTGTTCATGGAGATTAATCATAACAGATTTTAGCAGTTATCATAATTGCAGCAGTTTTACTAACCTGCATAGATCCAGGCGTATACAAAAAAAATGAATAAATAAATATAATCAGGCACTATACCCTATATATATAGGGTATAGAGTATACCCTTGCAAACACTACCTCTAAAGGTGATGATTGAAGGAGAAGAAGCTGATGATTGCCTCTCAAAGTAAATAGGGCCCTTAACTATTGCCAACCTAGCAAATTCACTTTGAAACGCCTATGATATGACTTGGCGGGACAGGAAAGTTGATTTCCCTACTTTTTTGGACCAAAGACTTAGAGGGGAGTATTTTACCACATAAGCGGTTTTTGGTAAGATTTAATGACTTTTTGTACGGCTCCTGTTTTATGTAAAAACAGACGTAAACATAATACGTGTAGTAAATAAAGCTGTAAAGAGTGTCAAGGTATTAAATATACCACTCTCAAGCTTTGTTTTCTGCGGCGCGTACAACATAGGATTGATTAATTTGGGATTTATTGATATAAGAATGTTAAAAAGGCATAAAAAAATCCAAAAGTCCTCAAACACCAAAATCCATTCATTAGTAAAGAGTGCAGATGGGTCAACTTAAATAAAAGTAGCGTTTGCTAGCTAAGTGTCTAGCTCCGTGTTTAGCACAGGAATGTTGAATTTGAGATTTTATCAAGCGTAAGACAAATTCAAAAAGTCACTACATATCAAAATGTGTTCAGTACTCTTGGCTGCAGGCTAGTTTTTCGCTCCGCGTTAAGCGTAAAAACATCGATTTTAGATTTGAATGAGGTAGGAATACACACGAGCATAAGAGAAATCTAAAAAGTCTTTACACATCAAAATCCGTTCAGTAGTCTAGGCTGTATAGGTGCATAAACATATAAAACTATCGTTCGCTAGCTTAGTTTTTCGCTCCGCGTACAGCTTAGAACGTCGAATTTAAGATTTTAGGTAGGAATGGACAAAAGCATAAGACGAATCCAAAAAGTTCTTATATGTCAAAATCCGTTCAGTAGTTTAGGCTGTAGGTGCGTCAACAAAAAGTGCAGGAAGGGAGGTTTGCAAAATATAATTTTCAATTATATTTGGATGATTTTTTTTTTATTTTTGATCTACAAGGCACGCCCTTTAAAGATATTATTTATTTATTTATGTACCTATAGCCGTTTTTCCGCTACAAACCCTACTTTGTTGCGTACAGTATACTATTATACACTGGCAGCTTAAGTGGTTTTTTGACTAAGCGGGGTATTTTTACTTTTCTTCTTGACTTGGCGGGGCGGAACCCTGCTGGGTTTCTAAATAGCAAACTTGCGAGCATGTCATTGATTAATTTTATTTTAACGTGAGTTCCTAATATAACCCATTACTAGTTACATTATGATCATTTTTTTTGCTCCAATATACAATTAAGACACTAATTACACGTATATTAATTTATGACAATCTCTAATAAGACTAAAAAAACATAGTGAACTATGCTATAGCTTTGGTTGCTATGATAAATGGAATTAAGTAAAAAATGAAAGAAATAGCCAAATTCAAAATATTTTTTTATTTATACAAACTTTTATTTTGATTTACTTAAAAGTTATTCATATTTTATTAATAAAAGTAATTTAAATCTTTTTAATTTATGCTTTCCATAACAATTAAATGTTTCGCAAATACTGATTGTAAAACACTAATAAAAACTATTTCAATTTATGTGTTAAAGACTTACTAGTGTCAAAATGTATATTTTGATTTTATTGATTGACATATATTGTATTGTTTAATTGTATATGCCTTGTTAATTGTATGTAGTAGGACGAATAGTTTAATAGTGACCTTTTACAATCCAAACTATATTTACCACTAAACTTATTGAAGCATTTTAAACACTATAATAAATAATTTGTTGTCTTCATTTGTAAATTATGAATATACATATGTGTCATATGATTTTTTAACTGTAATATTGATTGACATATATAATAATTTAAGTTATGGTTTAATAGGAAAGACCTAGCCGACTGAAAAGGGGCGAAGGTAGCTCCGCCTACTCCTGCTTCTGACGTGTACAGTAAGTTCGAGTATACCTTAAAAAACCTGATGACTGACATCTATCGATAACGCTGGAACTAAAATCCCATTTTACGCGTTATTTTCGCCAGCTTAGTACGCCTTGATAAATTAATATTTTTTATTGAAATTTTGGTTTTGAGTTCTAAGTCACATGATAAGGGGGCCTAGTAATTACATTTTTAAAATTTTAAGTTCAAAATGAAAATTTTGATTTTAACCAGCGCGTACACGCTTGATTAAAAAAAATTCAAAAAAATAAAAACTAGGTACCCTTTGGCATTTTAATAGTTTTAAATTAAAAAAAAATTACGTCTCTATCTTAAAAATTACGTACGGGAGACGTGGGATAGCATTTTAAGTTCGCGTTCCACCCACCCTTAAGGGAAACATATAAAACAAGGCATAAAATTCATGGGCTCGCTTCGCTCGCCTTTTTGTATATGTTTATCAGTACCTAATTTTACAGCATAGAGTAAAGACATAACATAATATTTTAGAGCTGTCTTCGCTCGCCTTTATGTGCTTGTTTAATAGCCAATTTAAACTATAGAATTAAACTTTACATAACATTCTAGGGCTCGCTTCACTCCCTTATATAAGTTTGTTTGTCGATACCTAAATTTAGAAAAAAAAAATAAAACATAAAATAAGATTCAAGGGCTCGCTTCGCTCACCTTTATGTGCTTGTTTGGGTACTAGCCAATTTTAATCTAGAATCAAACTTTTTCATAAAAATCTAGGGCGCGCTTCGCTCGCCATTAAGTGCTTGGTTGTCAATATCTACTTTAAGGGGAGCATTTAAAACAAGGCATAAAATCATGGGCTCGCATCGCTCGCCTTTTTGTCTATGTTTATCAGAACCTCATTTTATAGCATAGAGTAAAGATATAACATAATATTCTAGAGCTGTCTTCGCTCGCCTTTATGTGCTTGTTTAATAGCCAATTTTAACTATAGAATTAAACTTTACATAACATTCTAGGGCTCGCTTCACTCGCTTATATAAGTTTGTTTGTCGATAGCTAAATTTAGAAAAAAAAAATTAAAAACAAAAAAAAGATTCAAAGGCTCGCTTCCCTCGCCTTTATGTGTTTGCATATCAGTGCTTTCTTAAGAGTATTAAATGAAAATAACCATACGATACTAGGGCTCGCTTCGCTCGCCTTTATGTGCTTGTTTGGTACCTAGCCAATTTTAAACTATAAAAATCAAACTTTTACATAACATTCTAGGGCTCGCTTCGCTCGCCTATGTATATATTTGTTTGTCGATACCTAATTTTTGAGAAATTTAAAACATAGAATAAGATTTAAAGGCTCGCTTCAATCGCCATTATGTGCTTGGTTGTCAATAACTATTTTAAGAGGAACATTTAAAACAAGGCATAAAATTAAGGGCACGCTTCGCTCGCCTTTTGTCTTTATTTATCAGAACCTCATTTTATAGCATAGAGTAAAGACATAACATAATATTCTATGGCTCGCTTTGCTCGCCTTTATGTGCTTGTTTAGTACTAGCCAATTTTAAACTATAAAATCAAACTTTTACATAACATTCTAGGGCTCGCTTCGCTCGCCTATGTATATATTTGTTTGTCGATACCTAATTTTTGAGAAAATTTAAAACATAGAATAAGATTTAAAGGCTCGCTTCAATCGCCATTATGTGCTTGGTTGTCAATAACTATTTAAAGAGCAACATTTAAAACAAGGCATAAAATTAAGGGCACGCTTCGCTCGCCTTTTGTCTACATTTATCAGAACCTCATTTTATAGCATAGAGTAAAGACATAACATAATATTTTAGGGCTCGCTTTGCTCGCCTTTATGTGCTTGTTTAGTACTAGCCAATTTTAAACTATAGAATTAAACTTTTATACAACATTCTAGGGCTCGCTTCACTCGCTTATATAAGTTTGTTTGTCGATAGCTAAATTTAGAAAAAAAAAAATTAAAACATAAAATAAGATTCAAAGGCTCGCTTCGCTCGCTTTATGTGTTTGCATATCAGTGCCTTTCTTAAGAGTATATAATAAAAATAACCATACAATAGTAGAGCTCGCTTCACCCGCCTTTATGTGCTTGATTGGTACTAGCCAATTATAAAGTATAGAATCAAACTTTTACATAACAATCTAAGGCTCGCTCGCTCGCCCATATATGTTTGTTTGTCGATGCCTAAATATATAGAAAAATTTAGAACATAAAACAGAATACAAGGGCTCGCTTCGCTCGCCTATATGTCTTTGCATATCAGTACTGTTTTAAGAGTATATAATTAAAATAACAATAATTACTAGGGCTCGCTTCGCTCGCCTCTTTGTGCTTGTTTTCTAAATTTTACATTAAGAGAAATTAAGAACTAGGCATAAAAATTCATGGGCTCGCTTCGCTCGCCTTTTTGTATATGTGTATCAGTTCCTAATTTTATAGCATAGAGTAAAGACATTTTGAGTAATAGCCGCCATTTTAAAAAAGCGAGGCATATTTGTGTTCTACCCATCGATACCTACAATTTGATACCACACATAATTTTGCAAAAAAATTTTTTTTTTTGGCGCGTGCGCGTATGTGCGATTTTGAAATTGCTTAAATTAACTTTTGAAACTTTTTTTCCAGAATTTCTATGGCCCGTAAAGGGCTTTTATTGGCTATTTTTCCCATATTTTTAAGGCTTCTCCTTATGCCTTAAAAGGGGGGGGGGGAACAAGCATTTTTTGGTGGTTTTCGATATTATTGGCGGGTGTAATATCCGCCATTTTTAAAAAGCGGTGCATATTTGTGTACTACCCATCGATACCTACAATTTGAAAAAAATATTTTTTTGGCGAAATGTGCGCATTCGCNAGAACATAAAACAGAATACAAGGGCTCGCTTCGCTCGCCTATATGTCTTTGCATATCAGTACTGTTTTAAGAGTATATAATTAAAATAACAATAATTACTAGGGCTCGCTTCGCTCGCCTCTTTGTGCTTGTTTTCTAAATTTTACATTAAGAGAAACATTAAGAACTAGGCATAAAATTCATGGGCTCGCTTCGCTCGCCTTTTTGTATATGTGTATCAGTTCCTAATTTTATAGCATAGAGTAAAGACATTTTGAGTAATAGCCGCCATTTTAAAAAAGCGAGGCATATTTGTGTTCTACCCATCGATACCTACATTTGATACCACACATAATTTTGCAAAAAAATTTTTTTTTTTGGCGCGTGCGCGTATGTGCGATTTTGAAATTGCTTAAATTAACTTTTGAAACTTTTTTTCCTCAGAATTTCTATGGCCCGTAAAGGGTTTTATTGGCTATTTTCCCATATTTTTAAGGCTTCTCCTTATGCCTTAAAAGGGGGGGGGGAACAAGCATTTTTTGGTGGTTTTCGATATTATTGGCGGGTGTAATATCCGCCATTTTTAAAAAGCGGTGCATATTTGTGTACTACCCATCGATACCTACAATTTGAAAAAAATATTTTTTTTGGCGAATGTGCGCATTCGCTTATAAATCGACAGATGCGCGTGTGAGATAGTTGGCTATATTTTTCCTGTTGTTGAATAAAATAGTTACACATGTATACCAAATTTCAACTTCCTAGCTATTGTAGTTCCTAAGATGAGAAATCGGACAGACAGACGCTCGACAGAAAGTATAAGTATAAGTATAAGGCTCGACATAAAGTAACAGAAGTTAGGGTTTCGAAGATTATCTTCGAAACCCTAACAAAAAGACGATAAGTTGACTTATCCCCTTTATACTCAGAAACCCAAATGCATACTTTTGCAAAAGGGTATAACTCGACTTATGTCTTTTGTATTTATAATTTTCACAACTTATTGAAATCCATATGGAATAACTTAACTTATACCCTTTATACTAAATGTTTCTGTCCGAAATGTAAGATAACTCCTTTGTATTAAGTTAATAATTAAAAAACTAATTATCGTAAACTAACATTCGTTATACCAATCGATAGAGCTTCTTTTCCTGATTCCAGCGATAGTAATAACTCAAAATCGGCATTTTTCGACTTATCACCTTTTTACTTTTTGGTATCCATATATATATATATATATATATTATATATATATATATATTATATATATATATATTATATATGCCAAAACAAAGTGCTCATGCTTGGTATGAACTGCGCATGCTTACAATAAATATATTAACCGTTGCAATAATTACATTAACTGTGCAGGTCTTAAAATTAGATGCAAACTTCCGAAAAATCAGATGAAAATGCTTAATTTCATTTTTGGGAGTTTTATTAATAAACATTTTTTTAACTTTAGTTAAGAAAACTCATAAAATGAAGTTCATAAAGTTCTTTAAAAAGTCTACTGTAAAAAAACTAACCTTTTGAACCAATTAAATGTGAACTTGCGAATAAAAAGAATGTGCGTACTACGCACAGTACGCACAATATCATTTACAGTTTGAATTTTAAAAACCCCACAACAATCAAAGATTCGACCTATATAAGTTACAATTAAAACCCAACATTTAAATTTAACACGACGTGACTTGTTGGTGCGAATAATTGTAAGGTCAACTCAATACCGACATGTAGATTTTAAAATCAATTATGTTACGTGTAGTGAAATAAATACTTTCATATGATGTTTTCAAAGATATTTTATAATTCTAATTAAAGATTTATAAATACAAAAGCTGCAAGTCTGATTATAACGGGAGATTTGTGATCATTATCATAGGATATCTGATTCATTATCTTTTAGATTTAGTCGCTTATAAGTAAGTTCTGTAAGGTTCCTTGTTGGAGATTAAAAAGAAATGAAGAAAACATCCTTCTGCAATCTTGTACCTACTGGGAGTTGACTTACCTGACCCCGTTAGAGGGCGCTCAGGATACCATCGCTGTTAAAATTTCTTTATGTAAAAATAATAATAAAATAAACATTCTTGAAAAAGCCTATTAATTGCTCCTTTTAAAAATTAATTGCTTCTTTGAAATGCGTGCTTTCTTGCTTATCAATCTAATTCTTGCTTAAATTTTCGGTATATACCTTATAACCTGAGGAGGGAGGACCCAATGGTTAGCACGTGCGCCTGTCACCCAGACAATCCGAGTTCGATCCTAATTGGGGCTTCTAAGATTTTCATGCGAGGGATGAAAATCCTTAAGCGTTAAGCCGATGGTTCCGACCCTATGCGATGTCAGGTACACGTAAAAGATCCCTAACCCTAAATGAACCTGGGTTAAGGCCAAATTTAGGACACTCGATAGTAGTTTAAATGTAAAATTATAAATATGTTTCTGCCTTATGGTTTCGAGAGCAAGAAAGCTTAGTATAGCAGTGGGGCACGTGTTGTTTCTTATTAAAGATATTGAAACTTACAATAAAGCCACGGCTCTTCTGAGGATTAGATGCAAAATGCCTGCACTAGGACTCATAAGGTGGTGCATTATCTTCTACCTAAAGGAATTAGCAAAAGGACCCAATAACGTGGCCTACTTACTAGGCGATTTATCACCTCTCCCTAACTACTATCACTATCACTATAACCAGAGCAGTAGCGTCAAAACTTGTTATTTTTTAACTTTTCAAAAAAAAATGCACATACTTATCCCGTAGATTATACAATGCACGCCACAGCACTATTCGCACTCATAAAATATAAGTACATGGCCTCGGATGGGCCATATAAATATGAATACGTAATTAATTAGATGTAATAATTAATTAATATTTATTATTTATTAGATGAATAATAATACAATTATTAATTAATGAATACGCAAATACTACATATACTATATATGTTGCGCTTAACAGGATCTTACACCCACTGTACAGTTAAAGAAACATTCTTTTTTCATATCATTGGTAATGACGTCATAATTTAGTTATTTTCCAATTGCACCATTTATGATTATCCGATTGAGCAAACACCATTTATGATGTTCCGATTAAGCAGAAACCATTTATAATGATCTGATTGAGCAGAAACCATTTATGATGTTACGATTAAGCAGAAAAGTTCCATTTGAGACCATTTATAATGTTTTCCAATTGAGCAGAAACCATTTTATAATGTTCCGATTGAGCAGAAACCATCTTATTAATGTTCCGATTGAGCAGAAACCATTATAATGATCTGATTGAGCAGACCATTATAATTCCAATTTAACAGACACCATTTATAATGTTCCAATTTAACAGACACCATTTATAATGTTCGATTAAGCAGAAACCATTTATAATGATCTGATTAAGCAGAAACCATTTATAATGTTCCGATGCAGAGACCATTTATAATGTTCCGATTGAGCAGAAACCATTTTAATGTTCCGATTGCAGCAGAAACCATTTATATAATGTTCCAATTTAACAGACACCATTTATAATGTTCCGATTAAGCAGAAACCATTTATAATGATCTGATTGAGCAGAAACCATTTATAATGATGTCCGATTAGCAGGAGGAACATTTATAATGATCTGATTTGAAGCCAGAAACCATTTATAATTGTTCGCAATTTACAGACACCATTTAATTTAATTTTCCATTGTGTTCGATTAAGCAGAAACCATTTATAATAATCTGATTAAGCAGAAACCATTATATGTTTCCGATTTAGCAGAGCAGACCATTTATAATGTTCCGATTTGAGGCAGAAACATTTATAAATGTTCCGATTGAGCAGAAACATTTAAATGATCTGATTGAGGCAGAAACCATTTATAATGTTCCAATTAACAGAACCATTTATATGTTCCGATTAAGCCAGAGAACCATTTATAATGATCTGATTGAGCAGAAACCATTTATGATGTTCCGATTTAGCAGAGACCATTTATGATGTTACGATTGAGCAGAAACCATTTATAATGTTCCGATTGAGCAGAAACCATTTATGATGTTCGATTAAGCAGAAACCATTATATTTCCAATTTACAGACACCATTATATGTTCCGATTGAGCAGAAACCATTTATAATGTTCCGATTGAGCAGAAACCATTTATAATGTTCCGATTGAGCAGAAACCATTTATGATGTTCCGATCCCACATTTTAATGTACCGATGAGCAGAAACATTTAATGTTCCGATTGAGCAGAACCATTATAATTTCCGATTGAGCAGAACATTTATGATGTTCCGATTGAGCAGAAACCGGTCCCAATCGTTGCACATTGCCCTACGACAGTAGAAATTACTACGAGTTTTTTCCGCTTTGCAGGCCTGCTTAACTCTCGGTGGTTCTGTGAATCTGTCCAGGATAAAATGTACCCGGATAAAATGTACCCTTCCTATATATTTCTCGCTTTGTAGGATGTAAGTTTTTTACGACGTAGCAAGTCATGCTGGAACCACCTGAATTGAATATTATTTCTTTTTACAAATCATAAATATTAACGTTTGACTATAGGACGAATAGGATTAAAATATGTGTCCTTTGAGGATCATACTTAAAACCTGGTATGCGGAAACCATCGAAAGTGGACTATAAAGTACAAATAATTGTATTTGTACAGTACGCTTATTCTATCCGTTTAACAAAAAAAAAAAAAAAATAAAGATTACCAATTAAAGACAATAAAAGATCTGTAATATTGCACTCCAAATCTATAGGTATGCAGCAACTTTTGCGAGGTACCTCGGAACTTTTCCTATTTCATCGGATTCGCTACGCTCATCCTTTCATCATCTTCTGTTTCGCTTTGCTTACCCCCAGACAATAAAAATCTGTTTTAATTCCTGGGGGTCTTCCTATTCGCCTTTGTGACTACGCTCGATCGCTATTCGGTTAACATAGTGATCTGATATAGGTTTAATATAATAAAGTATATAATATAATACTCATTATATCTATATAATACATATATTCCTATAACGCTAATCAGTATACGCAGTATATAGTAGCAATGACAGCTATTACCAATATTAAGCTCCACTAAAATTCCCAATTAATCAGCGGTAGCTTAATTAAATTACTATTAACTCTCTCGCTTAAGCGGCAAAAAAATCAAGAGCAAATAAAACTATAGAATAAAATAGGCTTACTAAGCGATTACAATATAAATTCAAGTGGAGAAAAATAATATCTTAAATTAAAAATCATATAATTGGTTAATATAATAAAATAATGTTTAAGAGTCAAATAAACACAAACAAATAAAGGTCAATAAATAAAATAAAACAAAGTTCAATAAATAAACTACTTAGCTTAGAATAAGACTCACTAATCTAATTTTTCCAATAAT
The DNA here is from genome assembly GCA_018340805.1 of Microvelia longipes. Taxonomy (NCBI): domain Eukaryota; kingdom Metazoa; phylum Arthropoda; class Insecta; order Hemiptera; family Veliidae; genus Microvelia; species Microvelia longipes. Next base: position 73,291,921 of record JACMZG010000008.1, on the reverse strand, counting down.
ATCAAGAATTCGAATGTTTAATTAGATAGGTGTAAGCAAATACAGAAATGAGCTTAGTTTTCGTATTTTAGTTGTAAAGTAATGCTACAAGTAAAGTTGAAGTTGTAAAGTTACTTTATTAGCTCAACTACGAGCTAAGTTGCTTCTTAGCTTCATCCACTATCCTTTATATTATGACATGTTTACTTAAGACAGTCGTTGTAAGAAGATACGTATAACTAAGATACCTCATGTTTGAACTTGTCTAACCAGTGTAGACATTTCTTGAAATAAAAAAAAAATCCCTAAATATTACATTGCTATCGTGGGAAAGACATCCTAAACGTGTTCAAGTACTGTTGTCTTAAAATAAACAAAATAATGTTAGGTAGTTTTCAACCAAAAATCATAAATTGTTAAAATAGTTTTTTAGCGAATTTTCAAAGTTTTATTAGCGCGCTACAAATGAGCAAACCATGTATTAAGGGGAAAAAGAGTGGAATTTTAATTTTTTTTGTGATTTTAAAAAAACTGAACTTTAACATTACTTCTTTTATATTGTAGATATATTGGAAACGATTGCGTTTGCACTAAAAATCGGAAACGAAGGTGAAACCCAAAATTTTTACTTGAACCGTATTAAGGTGATTGTTAAGACTTTCTAATTGTTTTACAATTAGCATGTGTGTAACATTGTGTGTGTGACATTCGTTTGTGTTTGTTATATTTGCTAGATTTTTGAAACTTCGGCTATAAAAATCGATATGATTTGCATGGCATTGGGTTCTCCATATATTGTTAAGTCAGGAGTGACGCCGATACGATAGTGGGCAGAGCCAAATGAGACAAGTGAATATTGTTTTTATTGAACAATATTTTCGCTCCACATGAGTCGATATCTGTTTACACGTCAATATCCCTAAAAAGATAAAACACTTAAATCAGTGATAATTCACAGAATGAAAGGGAAAATCAAAAAAATACTTGCTTAACATGAGTTAACAAGCAATGGTATAAAAATCAATCTTTTGGTCTAGTTTTCCATTCAGAATTTTAAGACGTTATTAACTGTCAACAGTATCATTTAATATGCTTAGTATATTTAACGGATCACTAATCGTTAAGCACTACAAGCATGTTCAGTCCATGGATGGGGGACCACTATTGTTCAAATTAAAAACTACTGTTTCATCAATCAATAAAAATGTAATCCTAATCGTTATAGATGAAAGTCTTAAATAATAATTTATAATAATTAAGAATTAAATAATCTAGTTAATCGATTATACCTCGCTCACAAAGTAGGTGGGTATAGAAGGTCGTAAGTTCATCTCATTTTAACTAATTTAATAATTTTTAAATATAATTTCTTATAATTTTTTTAAACATATAATTATTTCATATAATTATATGTTTTTTTCAGATGTTTATATAATTTTTTCTAAACTCATATGTTCTGTTTTGCCTAACCGTATTGACTCTTCGTTTACAAACATGGTCATAATGTATGTCATATATTTCTTTATTACTTTTCTGGATTAAAAATTAGTCTTTCAAGTCATTATAAGTAAATTTTAACACCTTGTTCTTTTTTTGAAAATTTAAATATCGTTCTGCTACCATTTGTTTAAAGCTTGTCTCATTAGTACACTAATGCTTAAACATTCAAATTTAGTTTTCGCCCACAGAGGATATTTTGTCTGCTTCACAATATCTCTTAGCTGTTCCTATTTATATTCTGTTTTTCGGTTGTTCTGATTTGTGTTTAATTTGTGATTTAAGGCCCTTGTTTAATTTAATTTGAAAACCCATTTCGTTTTGTTTCAAAATTAAACCAAACAAAATAATTGAATTAATCCTCAATTAAGGACATGTTCTGACATGGCCTTTGTGATCATTTGAATAAAATATTCATGTTTTGAACGCATTTCAAGATTCTGCTTGTTCTCCGAAACCAGAATATATATGAATATATATCCTATCTCATCTTTAAGGCTCAGTCTCTCTTCGTCCGTGGAAGAACTAAAAAAATTCAAAACGTTACGTTTTTATTGTAAGTGTTTCTAAATGTCTCTAAATTTTGAATATATGCTATATAATTATATATATATATATTATAATATATATATTATAATGATAATATATATCTATATATATATATATATATATATATATATATTATTATATATATATATAGGTGTGTATGTTGATGTGTGTGTGTTGTGTGTGTGTGTGGTGTGTGTGTGTGTTGTGTGTGTGTGGTGTGTGTGTGTGTGTGGTGTGTGTGTGTGTTGTGTGTGTGTGTGTGTGTGTGTGTTGTGTGTGTGTGGTGTTATATATATATATATATATATATATATATAGTATATATATATATTATATTATTATATATTATACACACACACACACAAACATCCGTGTACCAACGGAAATCGAAAACTGGTCAGTAACGTCATACTTTTCTACAAGTGTAACCAATAAGGTTTGACATCTGTCAAATCTTTTCATACTATAGTTGGAACTTGTTTTCTACGCAATTTAACAGAACTTCAATCTTCTTTTTGAACGTTTTTGTACGAAGGTAGTAAAAGAATATCTTAAACCTTGCTGACATAGGTTCCTTTAATCCATCTCGCCTGGCCACAAGTCTATGCGTAGTGTGAACCAAGCGCTTTTTTTCAGCAGCTTTGTATCCGTTTATCAGCTTAATTTTTCATAGCATTTACCTTCCCTTCGTTTTCAAGTACTCATTAGTAACTGATCACGTATGATCAGCAGATATACGTGTCGACGTATATTTCTTTCATTATACAAAAGTTATATATATATATATATTCAACTAAATTAGGTTGTTAAATAGAACTATAAAACCATTAACTTAAAAACTGTATTACTTTAATCCAAAATAGCCATTTTAATTTCAAAACAATATTGAAAGGAATAAACTCAAAAAAAAACAAATTAAAATTCTTATTTTAAAATTGCATGGTTACTATTTAAGGGAAATTTAAATTCACCTGAGTTATTAAGTTAAAAGGTGTGAATTAAATTTAGTATTCGAGTACCATAAAATTAAGTCATTTCATTCTGAAGAATAGAATTGAGTTTTTTACTTAATTTTAAAATTATTTTATCTTAGTACTTTATTTCATTGAAATCTTTTATAAAACACTTTATTTTTTTTTTTTATAAATACTTATCTTTAAGTTAACATAATTTTTCGATAAAAAAGGACTCAATAATAAAAAGGCTTATCTTTGGTTTAAACACTTTTTTACAACTGATAAAATTCTCGGATAAGATGAAAAGTGTTTTATATTTAAATACAGATATTTACATTCTATTGTACTTTTTTAAGTTGACCACACACCGAGTCAAACTTAATTACAAATTCATATTAGGTTTGAACTTGTAGATGGTAGTCTTCAAGTTATATTTTGTACTCAAGACTTCAGACAGTAAAATATAACTGTTTTTACTATGACTGTTAAGAATGAATTTATTTTCTATTTTAAACCCATTATTACAGTCAAGTATATTACTTTAATATTTAAGATGGTACATAATAATAATAATTTATAATTTGCACTTCATGCGTTTTTTCTATTTATTCATTTTAATTTATTTTATCTATCAATTCATTCTTTATTGTTTTATAATCAAATTATTTTTTTACTGAAGCGAGACGCCTCAAGATTCTAAAATCTGAGTGAGGCGTCTTCTGTCGGTCAATTATTTTTTTCACTCTTGGACAATTCTAAAGAAAAACAATTAAAATTTATTCATACCAAGGGGAATTACGCTTCGACGCATACTCCTTGTACTTAAAATTACCAAATGAATGTAAAAGACTAAAAATAAGACCGAAAATGAAATAAATTTAGATCCATAGTTTGGGGTGGCCAATAATTAAAAACATAAATTAAGAAATCAATTAATAGGGGTATTGATCATAGGCTGTATGTCATCTGCGCCAACACTGTGTATGGAAGTGATTTTAGGTTTACCCTAATTAGACACATGGGTCTGAATCGAGAAGATTGCTATCTCAACATGCATCAGGCTACGAGGAAATCAGCTTTGGAACGAACAGCACTCTAACATAAGTGAAGCAGCTTTGAAAGCCAACCTTATCCTATAATATAAACCAGCTAAAAATAACAGTACAAGCACCACCTATTAAGTTAATAGTCAAAATATCATTAATAAATACATGGGAAAATATCAATAATAATCAAAATACCATTAAGAAATACATGGAAAATATTAATAATAGTCAAAATCTATTAAAAAATGTACGAAAAAATATCAATAATGGTCAAAATACCATTAAAAATGCATGAGAAAATATCTATAATGGTCAAAATACCATTAAAATGCATAAGAAAATATCTATAATGGTCAAAATACCATTAAGAAATGCATGGAAAAATATCAATAATAGTCAAAATACCATAGAACTTGCAATTGGCTTAGCTGAAGGTATTTAAGACTCTATTCTTAATGACTTATTAAGAGAAAACAGAAAAATCTTTTCTGAAACGTAATAATTGTAGACAATGAAGAGGAAAACTTGGTTGCTGAAAGATTGAAGATGAAAACTGATTTATGATAAGTTTCCTTACAGGTCACTTTTAGCTAGAGTAACATCTTTATAACATTCGTCTTTATGATACGCTTGTTTGCCCTAAATACGAAGACAAAAATGAAGCTTTTATACAATTCCTAAGCGCATGCGAGGCCCATAGCATCTCAAGGTTCTGAATGTTCGGCCTGGTTGAATTTGCTCAAACCTCGGGAAGACATTTAACAGGGCATACTATAATTAAAATAAAGGTGTGGCGAAATGAGCCAATAGCGTTGGTTTATTTATCTAGTTCTTACAAGACCTGCTCTTTCCTTCTGACATACATACTCCTAATACTTTCCCAAGGGGATAAAATACAGTTGAGGACAAGGATCTATAAAAAAGAGATGACGTGCAAGGACGATTTAATATTGTGACTCCTTTGAGGAAAAAAATAACAACAAACTGCATCAACTGTACAATCTTACATTTAATGGCAAACTTGCCTCTCTATGAATGATTTTCTATTATTTATGTTGATTATAAATAAACAGTAAAATTACTTTTTCATTTAACTTTTTCTCATTTATGCCGTAAGACAATTCAATTAAAGACAAATTCAGAAGCCGGGATTTTATTTGGATTATCTGTTTTAGGTGTTTTAAGACCTCCTGAGAGGTTTTCACAAAGTTGCCAGTCTGTATGTGTGTGTGTATGTTATGATCGTAGCTCCTGATGTGTTTATGCTACAGAGTTGAAACATGTTCAAGAACCAATCTTTAGGTTTAGATGAGCTATTTAGAAAATATTTTTTTTACGTCGCCATTGACCAGAAATAATGACTTAAAACGCGGCAAAATGTAGTGATAGATTTGTGATTTAAAACATATATCGTCATATATAAGACCAACACATGCACAATGTTTTATCTTTTTATCAGCACTAGTTTAATGTTTATCGAATGACTTATTTACTCATTTAAAAAATTGGAAAAACTAATAATATTGGAATTAAGTTGAAATTGTATTAGTATACTAATAAATAAGCGTTGGTTTATTTACCTAGTTCTTACAAGACCTGCCCTCACTTATGTAATAAAAGTACTACGTTTGTTACAATACATGGCAAGTATATCATTGGTTTTTGTAGGATCATAAAAGTTTAACAGGATCGAGCAAAGTAAATGTCTGGACTAATTATTTTCCCTATAATCTATTTAATACCTGAGGAAGACCGAGTTATCAACTTCAACAAATTGATTTGACTACTGAAAAGTTAATTATGTAAGCTAATTAATTCGATAAACCACAAGAACTGAAACTAGCAAGTTATAAGAACTAACTAATTTACTGATAAGGAGTCACGGAAAAAAATTCTTCTAACTTTTGTCACTAGTGCTGAAAATGAAAAAAATCTCCTTTTTTCGGCACTAATACCGAAAGTATGACGAATTCATCTACAAAAATGCAAAGACGTAATTTCATTGAATGTTGATGTAATGTCAATATTAAGTATCTGTCGTAGATAAAATATGTTTATTTATATATTATAAATAACATAGATTTTTTTAATTTTTACCAAATTTGGGTTACTTGCATATACGTTACAAGCTATTGTGACCAATCCCATTGCAGTCCCAAAATGAAACTTAGGGGACTTTTTCCTAAGAATTAGACCTACTTTCAGGAATTTTTTCAGATTTTTAAAAATTTGACTTTTTGAGATATTGGCTTTTTAAAAATAAATTAGCTCATATTTCGATATCGAATATGATTATACAAAAAATTGCAAAAGCCATTTGAAACACCCAGATTTTAGCTTTAAAATGCAACCAGAATGAAGAATATACCTATACTAGTTTTTACGATACAGCCATTTTTATAGCTTATAAAATTGCAAATATTGACAAATTTGGGAAACTTTGACATGATACTGTACACGCCCAGCTGATCAGAATGAGCTAAAAATTGGGTTTATTACTTCTTTCTATAGTTCCTACCTGTCAGCAAAGTTTCATCAAAATTGCTGACATCAAGTCCAAAAAGGTGTGTTGATTTGACATGGAATGACCCATTTATATATTATAAATAACATAGAGATATATTACTAGAGGGGCCCTACTGGTTGAATTTTGAAACATCGAGAAAATAACCTGACTACCTTCGACTATTTATATAAACAAATGAACAGAACAAAATTACAGTAAATTATATCAATATAATGTTTAACATACAAATCAAAACACAAAAAGTGTGCAAGAAGCCGAAAACAATTGATTTATTATAACCTTAACTCACTATTGGAAGTTAGGTTTCAATGAAGTTACACAGAGCCCCTGAGAGCCCCAAAATGTTGTTTCAGGCCTCTTAATGTATTGAGATAGGCTATACCCCCTCTAGTATATATCTCTATGATAAATAAACAGTCACTTCTATCTACTTTTTTCTATCTACTTCTCAATTTCGCAACGTCCATAAAGCTTGCAGTTAATTAACTTAGTTTTAGAATCAAAATAAGTCCATACTTAATATTTCTGCATTAAAGACACTTCCTCATGATTATCTGATTAAATTTAATTAAAAATCTTGGTCATAAAATTATGCCTTATGCCTGTTTCTTCCTATATTTTGATTTTATAACCTGACAACCGAACGTTTTTGTATTTTCCCTATTAAGAACTTATACAGTGAATTCTCGGTAAATTATGAGAAAATAAGAAAATTATTAACAAGAAACTAAATAAATTAATATATTGCCTATTACTTTTGAGTTTAAAATTCAAAAAAATAAAATAAAGCGTAAGTTTTCAATAAATTGTTTATTATCTATAAGTAATTGTTATTATTTTATTACTCGTTTAGATCCTTGTGGCTCATTGGGTTATCCTCATGCGGGAGCCATCTCAGTTGGTAATTGGGGCTACCGTTTTTAGAGAGTTAACTTAAAGTTAGTAATATTTTATTTGTAAAATAATCTATTAAAAATGAGAGCGTGACCTGGGATACGCTAATTTATACAAAAAAATATTTTGTCCTTGAAAAATGAACAGCTAATTAACTTAATATTAATTGTTTTACTAAACCAAGTTCATTCTATTATTTCATTGACGAATTGTGAATTAAAATCTATCTAACATTATAGAGAAATATTGTGTATTATTTAATAAAATAAACATAGTGACATGTTTTTTTAAAGTTATAAAAAAATCGGGTACGGGGTACCTCGGAAATTTTCCTTGCCTCATTGGATTCGCTACACTATCCACCAATCTTCTGACTCGCTTCGCTCGTCTTTAGAATATATAAATCGCTAAAATTAGACTGCAATACATCTTTGGTCTTGCTTCGCTCGTCCTTAGATAGTAATTACAATAGCTTTATTCTCAACGGTCATCCATCCAGGCACTGACATCACTTCCACTTAACTTTTATGTTCCGACAAAAACCATATATATACTTGACGTATTGAAGCGGAAATTAATATTCTTATTTAATACGTAAAGAAATACACTAGTACCAAATTTAACCTCAATTAGATTTTTAACAATTTTTTCCACACACACACACATACACATACAACCTTGTGAATTTCACTCAGGAGGCCTTAGAAACACCTGAAACGGATAATTTCGGTTTCATCCCGGTTTTGCTTTTTTGCAAACACAATACTTTTCTTATTTATCTAATTTAATTCTTTTTTGAATACCCACGGTATAAATGAGATTTTTTTTTACTTTTTTTAGATTTTTTTTAGAAGGGGTAAGTTTGCCATTAAATTTAAGTTAGCCCTTTAATTATTATGTTAGAGCTGGGATTTAAATTGAATTATTCGATCATAGTGATAAAAAGACCTTCCAAGTAGATTCCTACCAAGTTGTCTGTCCGTAAGAGTGCATGTTTGTCTGCTATCATCGTGTGATTTATACTGGAGTTTGTATAGAAATTAAAAAACTTTATGTTTGTAAAAAAAGGAACTTTGTACAGAAGTATGTTTTAGGTTTAGTTTTGCTACTCTAAAAGTATATGATAGCGCCGGTTCCAAAAAAAATAGTTTGCGGTGGCTTGCTCAACAATATATTACCTAAGCAGTAACATTTCTATTGAAACTTATTTTTTTCGGATTACTTAAAGAAATTACGCTGAAACATTTTAAAATTGGTTTACGTAAAGCTTTAAAGATGCAGTGCCTATTTTGGAATGCTGACCATAGCTGTGTATAACCTCAATGTGTAAACCTATTAAAAACCTGGAAAAAATTAGTAACAAATAGTAATGCTGTTGCTCATTACTTAGTTCTTCGGGTTATGAAGAACTAACCGAAAACATAAACAAGAAATAGATGACGCATTTCTTAAAGGGAATCCGCCCGGCTTGCGGACTTCCGTGCCAGAATTAAAATCTAATATTTTATATGCAACAGAAATAAAAGAAATAAACTCTCGCGTCAACTCCCTCAGCGAAGCCTTGATAGTGAAAAAAAATTATTGCCCTCAGCAACCCTCGGCAATAAACTATACGATGACAAAAATGTAAGAGATGAACTAATTAGTTCATGACCCTTAGTTTGTCTGCCTTCAAGAGCTAATTAAGTATCTTCCTTAGGCTTTACCTTTAGAAGAAACTTAAACTCGAGCTGTAAAACTTTTTTCCATCCTGCTTGCAAAAATGTAACAAATTAAGTACTGTATTAGATTATATATGTAGAATACATTACCTAATAAATAAATAAAATCAATAAAAATAAATCAATATAGAACCTTGGGATTCAATTAGCCAAAAAAAAGCCGACAAAACCCAAATAAATTTAAGTTTCAAACATTTCAGGCTAAAAGATATCAATAATAAATGGTTTTTTACAAGTTAAATTATTCACTTTATTCATTTATACGAAAAGAATTTTTACTTTTCATTCGGAGAAGTTTAAAAAACCGTCCTCTGACTTTTTATTACTTAATAACGACTATATTTGGTTTTATTACAAAAAGATTTTTCGTCCTATTTATTATTGTTATTAAAAAGATGGCATCCGTTTTTACAATTCGAAAAAAAATAGCGGCTTTATTCAATAAATGATTAATAAAAAAAACGTCTACTTATAGTATAATATATTTGATTGTAGGTGTTTTTCATACTATAAAACCAATAAATATTCCGACCGGAATAAAATAAACAAATTTATTGCCTAAAAGCCACGGGTTAACAAATTGAGATTTTGTGTTATAAACGATTATTCCGTGGGGTCAGGTGACGCGGGTTGGAACCTTCCAAAATATTTATGAAATTCACCGTCGTAAAACGATGCCGCACATAATCTTACCCCTTTTAAAAATCTATATCAATAAAATTGTTTTTTGTCGTTAACCATCAACTTGTCCAATATTTGTTTTTTATTCAAAAGCCCTACTAAAAATCCCACCTATGGATTGAATCGTAAAACACCTGGGGTGGTCCGTAGATATATCTTTTGACTACCGAAACTCTCTACGCGTTCCAATTCCTAGCAGTAATCTACCTACCACATTTTAAATTAAAATATCAAGTCGTAAATTATGTTCTATATGAGCTTATGGAAATAATATAGGAAAACATATAAAAGGTTTTTTTTTTTTAAATTTTAATAAATTAATTTGTAAGATTACAAATTGATTATAAATGGTTCTGTAATAGATATGTTAAGTGGAATTTAATAAGTAATGCATTTAAATATTTATGTAAAAATGGAACATTTTAATAAATTTTTAATAATTTTATTAATATTTTTGATTGGTTTTTAGACCTCTATTATCAAAGAAATGTAAAAAGAAATAATCTGACTAGAACAGACAGAGAGAGCATAAAACCAAAATCGTATCACCGTTCACACAGAAAATAAAGGGCATCGGACAATGTTGTCCGATATTAAGTTTAAAAATTATAGTGAAGTCTATAAAGTTCGTGTTTTTACTCTTAATTTCCAACACACTTATTTCAACATACTTTAAGTTTAGTATTTTTTTTGTTTTATTTATAACTTACAAATCTTTAGCAAGGTAATTTGTAAACATATGTAATTTATATTATCACGATACAATAATATAACTAGTATTACGTAAATTGGTGGCACTCCAATGACGTCACGCGTACGTGTTTATGTGTGACATAAACACATTTAAAAAATTATCGGTTATTTTGATCATTTTATTCATGTCATATAAATATATTTTCTTTTTTTACTCTGGAAGAGCTATAAAAGGATATGCAAGACGATTTTTTCGCTCACAATGTTTTTTTGTAATGGACCGTCATATTAGCTGCTATTTAAAAAATATTTTCTCGTATCATAGAGATATTATTACTAGAGGGGCCCAATTGATTGAATATTGAAGCATAAAAAAATTAACCAGACTAACTTCGACTATCAACATAACCAAATAAACAACACTAAATCACAGTAACTTATATAGTGGAACGATTAAAATACAATTCGAAACACAAACAAACTGTGGGATATCAAAAACGATTGGTTTATTATAAGATAATATAAGATAATATTGTTCGACATATAAAAATATCTACAATCGAAAGTTTTACTTTACGCATTATAAAAAGATCCTAAACCACATGTAATTAAGTTCTTAGGAAGGGTTACCTTAAAATTGATTAAGGTACTTCAAGTTCCAAACAACTGAGCACTATATCGCTTCTATGACCTTATAAGAAGTGCTTGTAACCTACTTTTAGCTAGAAAATTACGCTTATAAAATATATATAACGGATTCCCAATAAAAAATGAGGACTATTTTAAATCACATTGAATGTTCGTCTGAGTAAGGCTTAGAATTTAGTTTCTTACGTAAATATTTATTTGATGTCTTTTGCTGTTTTGGGCTATTTTATCCGGCTACAATCCGATAAACAATAAACATTTATTTCACACAACATTCAGACCCATATTTAAGTTAAGCCAAAAGTATTATTAAGTGAAGGCAAAATCTCACATTTTTTGTCGGCAGCTATATCTGGTAAAAGAAGACGTGCAAATTTATGTCCTTAGGATCTCTTTACATCATATATATCAAAAGATTTATTTCCTATTCACTCTACGAAAGAGTTAAAACTTACAAAGGAAAAACTAACTAAATCTCCCAAACGTTAATGTTTCTAAAATCTGTGAATGGTGTAATTCGACTAAAAAAGCCGCTCTTCCTGAGATAAAGATCAGTTTTAAAACGAAACCTAAAAAAGAGATTAAAGAAAAGATGAATGTCTATTGTTGCCTTGATGTTTCCATGTATCTAAGGATTCTATACAATGCTATAATTCTCAATGAAACGTTCAAATACTATCATTGTCACAGCATCAACATTTTGAAACAGCATCATACTGAACAAAATCTTAAACAGATACTAAATTTTCTTCTTCTTCTTTTTATTTTATTGTCCTAACTAAATATGGCAGACATACACTTCGATCGTTGTAAATGAAAAAGACAATAACAATTTCTTATCTCTTTAAAAAAATTGGTGAGTGAACTGCGTGTGGCTTTATTTGACATAAAGACGGACTTGGTAAAAGATTTGTATCGCCCACACCTTCAAAAACAAATTCAAAAGATGAATGTCATTTTTAAGAAACTGCTTCGAACTTACAAATTCCTCTCTCTCATTTAAGATAACTATAATATTGTTGTGTTACAGGACAAGGGCCATACTTTCCTAGGCTTATAAATGTAATGTTAACATTACACTATTGTAACTTTCCTACAAAGATGATAAATAACGTTATAAATGAAATAAAAATAGTTGTATCCTCAAAGTGTAACGTCTTTCTAGTTTTTTTCTCTCATATATTACATTTTTGAGTAAGGACTCACACTGTGTTTCGTAGACTAAAACAAATAACTTTATTATTTAAACAAAACATTAATTTCACGTATTTCACATAAACATATTTTAACAACTTTAGAGCTTAAATATATTTTATCTCATTAAAAAATATTTTTATGATAAAATTTTACAGCTTGCATATTTGTCTAAAAATAAAATATCACTTATACACTATGATAAAGAGTTACTCAAGTCTATGTTAGTAGATTTATTCTTTTAATATCAATACATATTATGTAAAGTAATAAGCATTAAGACAATTGCTCAGACCAGTTATAATTACCTTGTAAGAACTAATTACCATGTAAGAGCTAGGCTGACTAGATAGGATTCAGATGTGACCCAAATATGTGACTATATTTTCAGAATGAAACCAGGAGTACCAGAATTTACTTTAGTCAATAAAATCTAAACAATTTAACAGTAGACTATTTGGCTAGGTGGTAAAGCAGCATTTTATTGCTGCAGAAACTTAACGAGCGACAGCGAGTCAATAAATATTAAATTAAATTTTGTTCCAAGACGTTTCTATAAAAACCTATAACTTTTGAGCACTTTCTTGGATGGAAATTTGAAACTTGGTTTATGAAATATGTGTGACGTCATGAACCCACAATAATGAATTTGCAAAAATTGACGTAATCAAGAGGCCGAAGACCTTTTATTTTGAAAGCACGTTAAACCTTGCTATCTATACTGATTTTTAAACAAATAAATAGTGTTGAAATACTTAAATAGAGAAAGGTACAACTTTTGTTTTTTTTATTTTCTTATAGATTTTGGGTGTAATTTAATATGTAAGACAATAAATTTCTGTCCAATAACTACTTTTATTGTCAGTAATCGTACTTTACTGACTTTGTGAGATAGTAAAGTATCGACTTTACTGCCGCTCTAAGAAAAATCTATTTATTTTAATTATTTTTTTTATAGTATGACTTAATAGAGATTGTATCTTACGTGCTTTCAGCTCAAATCTATCAATCCCATTTAATTAATTGCTAGCCAATAAGGAAAAAGTGTATTTGTGCTTTTCTTACATAATTACTGTTTGTTTTTAATTATTAATATTTTAAAACTATTTAATAACTTGTTTTATTATCACAGCGGTAAAGTATTATTAAAGAGCAAAAAAGAATTAATTTATTACATCTGTATGATCCATTATTAAATATTTAATTACTCCATTATTTATTTCAGATACTTAGAGGTTATATATTACGTAATTTGTCGATTAGAGTCTTACTACGAGCTGCAGAAGCTAATAAATGCTGCGAAATTATTACTTGAACTAAAGAGAAGCTATAAAAGTATCCAATAATTACCATCCGGGTGTCGGTAAAGTTAAAGAAAGAGAAATATAAGGAATAGTATTTAAGTCCAATCTAGGCTGGTATTAGCTACGAGGCGTTAACAGTTGCTCTGTTTAAGCGCCTACTCTAAGTACATGGGCGGTTCTTCTAGTAGATACGCCTTTTGTAAAAATTGTTTTTTTAAAAACCCATTAGAGCTACTTCAAACCGACTCTACTGGGTTAAGATAATAAGAAGGCCGTAACTGATCTTAGAATGTTTTTCTCTTACATTTTATTGTTTTGATTTTAACAGAAGCAACTAAACTACAAATAATTGTTTAAGTCAGTTCCTTAAACTTTATATGAAATATAGCTTTTTGCGGACTGTATTTTACTTTAATTTTTAATTATATAGGGTGAAACGAACAAGTCCTGAAATGGTAAAATAGCTGTAATTGAAAACTTTAAAAATTGTATGAAGAACTTTGGAAAACTACTTGTAATAAAAAAGCATGCGTTGTTTATCATTATAAAATAATATAACTTTAATAGAGTAAGTATTAAGGGACAATAATCGTAAAAAACATCGAGGACTGTAGCTGTAAACGTGGATGCATTTTACAATCGCAAACGATTTAGGCATTTTCAATTAATAGTTTAATAATAATTTGGGTCTACTAACCTCTGGACATTTATTTTAGTACCTTGAAAACAGTAATGTCACTTCTTGCATTTATGAAAACAATTAATAGAACAAATTCAAAAATACGCAACAAATCCAAAATACGCGACTGATTCAAAATACGCAACAAATTTAAATACGCAACAAATTCAAATACGCAACAAATTCAAAATACGCAACATTGTAACCGTTTCTAAAATTTGTTCGTGCAATAAAATTTCGGCAAACTGATTTTAAAAATTAACAAGAAGAAGAAAAGAAAAAAGCAACCTATTTTAAAAATCAAATAGTTCATGAAACTTTTGAACTAAATTGATTTTAACATAAAACTTAATAAGATTGAAAAAGCATGCAAATACAGGATTTTCTTTTAAGAAAAATATATGTTTTTGCCAAAGAAATGTGAACTATTGCTAGCGATATTGTGTTGTTTTTGACTTTCCAGGCACTGATAATGATTGATAAGGTCGAAAACTGTTCAATTATTTCAAGGGTCTTAAATAACGCGGTAAGGGAACTTTGCTGATGTTATGAACCAAGGATCTTGAATAAAGGGGATGACGCACTAAGTCGATTTGCCATAAAAAAGTGATCTCATCGAAAACCAAAAAATAGAGAGAATTCAACACGAAACACACGTCAAAAACCAACTGCATATGCATGGTACAAACTGCGCATGCTTACAATTCTTATAACAGCGCACGTCTTAAATTTTAGAGGCAAACTTACCTCTCAATGGTTTCCCATTGTTTATTGCTAGAGAAGGTTATAACAAAACACACTTAAATTATCACTCACTGAAGTGGCAAATTACAGTCCAAAATTTAAAATTAAACAAGCACAAATGACTTAACAAGCACCACAAATGTAACAATCACGAGAAGCACAAAAAAAAGTTAAGAAGCAAACTTGACTACCTGCGTTTGGTGCCTTTTTTCATTAGAACCATGGGGAAGGTAAGATTGCTCCTATTTCTCTATCTCATACAACTTCCATGGAGTCAGAAAAGTTCCTTAATGCGTCATCCCCTTTATTCAAGATCCTTGTTATGAACGTATGAAATAAATAGGAGCAAACCTACCTTCCCTAATGGTTATAGCTGAAGGCGCAAAACGCAGGTTATGTAACAAGGATAAGAGGAGTTAAACATATATTAATACTTTTGAGCAAATAAAACATTTAAAAGACCAACCTTTGTTATTTAAATACAGGTGGTAACAAGCAAAATTAAGTGCATCACGTTTCACTATTCTTTTATAACCTACAATGGTAAACATTTGTCGGAAGGTAAGTTTGCCTCTAAATTTTAAGACTTGCTCCCAGTTAATGTGATTATTATAAGCTTGCGCAGTCTGCACCAAACATATAGCACTTTGTTTTTGGCATATTTTTAGTGATGGAATCTCCTCTATTTTTTATCCTCGACGGGGTCACTTAGTCATTGTCATTTAAACAAGTCATTTAAAAATGTCTAACCTATTTTACCAAAATGTATAATTCAAGTTCGAATTTATAAATGTACTTATACTGAATACCTCAATATAAGTACGGATTATTTCGGCAATATTATATATTTTTGGAAAAAGAAAGCTAGCTTCTCAACAGGGTCACTTTTTTAACGTCCGACATCTTTATTTAAGATCCCTGATGTATTATAACAATTATACTCATTTAAAAAGACAAATATTGTTCTAATTTAATTAGAATATTCAACGCCACAATAATTATTGAATAATAATACCCTCTATGTGTCATAAAATGCATATTAAAACGGTCGGCGCGGCGTCTAGGTTTAGTTTGATTGCTAAATGCACCTTTGTGAATCTACCAATAAAAGTGGTTTAAATAACTTTAATATGCTTTATTAAAGGTTAGTGGTATATAAAATTACCTTTTCCTGTTTTTATTTTAAAATTAATCCAATAAAAGTCATCTAAAACAATAAAATAAATAAATCAAAAATTTTTACATAAAAATAATAAAATAAATTTAAAGAATTTACTACCATTCTTTCAGACAAACACTTTATTTTTATAATACATAAATAAATACTGTAATAAAATATTTTAATTTAGTTAAAATATTTTATAAATTATACCTGTTTTTTAAGATAGCTACAGAAAGTTAAAAAAAGGAAAAATCATTTATAAGACATAAATTCAGAAATATTTCGAGATGTTCAGATTAGATTCATATCTATTTGAGATATTTATAGATAAATATGAGTTGAAATAAATTGAAATATATCCCACTGATTTGATTTTTAAGTTTTTAGATTCTGGGTTGAAGAGAATGCGAGATAAAATCAGTAGCTTTTATAGAGCTTAGTTTACAAGTTTATTTGATGCGACTGTGATTTCTATCTACTGGTTTGTCGGTGATACGGAAGCTTTAAACTATGTTTTCTTTTAAGTAGTTATTTGATATGGTAGTGTTATAAATTTTAGTTTTAAGTTTAGAAATACGATTTGGTTTGTGTTAGTTATAGGTTAGTTTATATTAAGTTGTATTTTTAAATTAATTAAATTTCATTAATTAAGTTATAAAATGAGTTGTGAGTTTCTTTGATCGTTGTGTTAAATTTCCTGACATTTGAAAAACGACATCTTAAATATATAGATCCTTCTGGTGCTTTCAAAAGATAGGGAGGTTTAATGAAATGGTCTAATAAATAGTATATAGTATAATATGTGGTATATAATAAAGTAAATTAATATTTATTTTACTGCCGAGATAATAGGCAGTAAAATTTAATATAGCACACTAGTTTTATTAATTATACCCCGAGGAGAAGCCGAGACAGGCAAATAGTAAACTGCCAGCAGAGACAGAGCCTAATCTAGTAACTGTTAGTCAGCAATGAGTCAGCAATGTTTCCATTGATGCATAGCATATACTATTTTAACTACAAAAGGCAGAAACAATGAGGGAATGTTATTAGACTTATTAAAGTATAACAACCTAAATTATAAACCTGAATAATTTGTAATTTTAATTTGGTACAATGATTGGAATAAATCATTCAATTAGTTAATTAATTATATTTAATATATTTTTTAGTTCAACAAAGAAATCACATTGTCAAGTAATGTTTGGTGTAGTAATTTGTAAATTTCAGAATATAAATAAATAAATAAACCATTTATTATAGTAAATATTATAAAGTATATCCAAAAATTTACTATAAAAATTACTTAATACTACAAATCGGGATTATCCCGTGGTTATACCCTCCTCAAAATTTTGTTTGAAATAATTTCAGAATATACAAATCCCAAATGTAATTCAACACATCTTTAGACTCGCTTCGCTAGTTCTCAGATAGTGAAAACATTTGTTTTGTTTTCAGCGGTTACCCATCTAGGCACTGACCTTGCTCGATGCTGCTTAAATTATATGATCAAACGAAACCCATGTTTATAAGTTGAACAGCCAACTTAATTTTTAAACATTATTACATTTTACTTTTTTGATAAAATCTTGACCTTCTAATGATATTATTTAACTTTTTTTTCTTTATTTTCTTAATTATTGATGTAATTATCTTTGTATTTCGTGTATGTGAAGAATAGTTAGTCTGACTTGTTTAATATTTTATTGTATTTTGTAAAAGTACCTATAGGTCCGTTTATGTACAAATAAATAAAAAACCCCGAAAATATTTTTGCTGCATTGAAACTAAACTTTTTTCAATTTTTATAAAACGTATAGAAGTAATTGGATAAAAATTAAACTAATACTAATAATAAAATTAAACTTGGCACATATGCTGGTCATTTATTTAACTACATGTGTGCTAAATATCAAATCGATCGATACATTTTTCCGTGTTTCATGAATTTCCGAAATGTTTGATGAGTTTTTATTTCCGGTTAATGAGGCCATATAAAAATTATCATCTGGATAGCACAACTTTATCTAAAACAATAATTTTACACTCTCTGGTAAAAATAAGCTAGTAGCTACGATGATAACAGACAGACACACAGTCCACTCTGGAGGTCTCAAATTCACATCAAACGGAATAATTCAGGTGAAATCCTGGTTTGTATTTTTATATACCTACTTAACTATCTATATAGCTACTATACCTATCTATATAGCTACTATACCTGTTTATATAGCTCTATACCTATCTATACCTACATACCTATCTATATACCTACTATATCATATATATATATATATATATTATATATATATATATATATATAATATATATATATATAATATTAATATATTATTACCTACTATACCTAATCTATATACCTACTGTCCTATAATATATATATATCTATATACATATACCTATACTATATATATCTATATAGCTACATTACTATCTATATACCTACTGTACTATAATATATACCTACTATACCTAATCTATAGCTACCTACTGTACCTATATATATACCTACTATACCTATTCCAATATACGGATTTTTCGACACTTTTTCTTTATACTTACGATATGAGTAACAAAAAGTAAAAATCCTTTATAAAATGAATTAAAACACATCTCTTATTCATAGTTATTTTTTGAAGTCATTATTATTCTTCTTAAGCCCAATGAAAACTTTAGCTTGAATGCCAAACTTGATTAGATAATACCAAAGGCTTTAACACTGTTTACCGATTATAACACATTCTATAGCATTAGTACCTTGTTATTAAGATTAGTATTGACTTACTGACCTTACGATCTGTTGCTGTCTCGTCCTGTAATCCTTTCTAAATATTTTTATAAACTTTTACTGGATCATAAAGTATTTTGACATTATAAAGTGCTATTTGATCTGTTTGAAGTGCTATTGAACTTATTTATCTGATGATTACTTCTTTCATTTTAAATAAATAGTTGTTGATTTGATCTTTTATCTCTTTCTCTGCTTATTATTCAAATAATAATTAGGATGATTGTTATTTATAAAGGTATCATTTCTTTTGAATGAGGGGCTTAAAATTAATAATACAATCACTATCATTTAGATTTTTGTAAGAGTTATTTGAAAAGAACTTTATAATATTATTATTATAAAGTTATTATTGTATGTTGCAAAACACAATTTTACAACATAGAATAATAATGGTATCATTGAGATATATTACTAGAGGGGACACAGCCTATCTCAATACATTGAAATGCTTGAAACATCTTTTCGGGGCTCTTAGGGGCTCCGTTTGACCTCATTCAAACCTCCATCATGAGTGAGTTAAAATTTTAATAAATAAACTGTCGTATGGTTTTCACACATTTTTTTTTCTTTTATTTTGTGTTATAAACATTCTAATTATAATATATTTTGTTCTGTTGATTTAATTATAAGAATAATCGAAGGTGTTCAGGTTACTTTTTCAATGTTTCAAAATGTAACCGATAGAACCATTCTAGTAATATATCTCTATGACTGGCATAGGCAAAGCATAACCTATATAATTCACTGATAACAAAGATTGGAATCAACAAACAATCATGGAAGACAAATCGTGGAGTATAAAAGGGAATTTATTTTGTTTCAGTATTTTCCTTTGTTTTAAATGATTAATTAATGTTTGATTCTGGCTTTTTAAATTGTTTTATATCCAAGTGTTTCTTTGATTTCTAAATTATTTTTAACAGTATTTAATTTTGTTTTTTATTGAAAGATGAAATAAGAATTTTTATTTTTGACGTCATAATTATACATTAATCAAGAAAACAAATCAGTGTTGTATTGTGTCTTTTCTCAGTCAGACCAGGGAAAAATATTTTTCTGGTCTCGCTGAAGACCAGTTCAACTGCGTTTTTAATGCGACGATACGTCTTATAAAACGTAGTATTAATATTTTATCATAAAATAAATTTTATATTAGCATCAAAATGTTATTTTTTTAATCAGTAGTTCTTAACCAAGAAGCCGTAGAAAAATTTCTTGGGAACCCCAATACTTTTTGTGAAAAAATGTGAATTAAATGGATTAGGGATCCATTCAATAATTTGTTAAATACTAATTTACCTATCAGAATATCTACATTTATCAACTATGGTAAATTATTAGGAACTTGTTGCCTTTCGGATCAACATATCTATGAGGAAGAAGTTTATCTTTAATGATCCATATTAAGAGCAAAGTAAGGAACTGCCTGCACATTGAATTTTGTGAATCTTGTCTTCGAGATGCCTTAAGCACAAACATAAACTTCGGGTTTTTATATCAACAAGTTCAAAGTCGTAACACTCTAGGCTTTAATCCACTACTTTAACCTTTTTTTTATTTATTGAATAATACAACAACAAAATTATTGTTACAAGTATTAATGTTAATGTAGTTTTAGTGGCATGATAAGACATATAAGAGGAACAATCTAGTGATATTACTCCAGCGTTTTTTTTTGTTTTTTTGCGATACTATCGGTGATAATACATGAAATATGAAAATAAAAAGTTATAAAAAATAATAAAATAGAGATAATTAGATTTTGAAAGGTAGCATTTGATAAATAATTTAAATTTATATAAAATGGCGAGCTTAGATAAGATAAGATAAGATTGAATGATGTAAAGTTATAAATTTATAGTGATAGCTGGTCACGTGGCCACTGCCTCCTCATGCGTCGTACAGGATTATCAGGAAGGGTGTTTGAGGAAGGATTTTGTACTTGACGGTTAAGATGTTCGGTTAAGGATTCATGAAAACGTTTATAGCGGGATACGGAAAGGTCTCGGACAAAAGGAACATTAAGGTCGTTGTGGAGGGTTCGTTTGATACGTAAAAAGGAGCATTTGTGATTGTTCGAAGGATTTGGGATTGCAGGATGATTTGAGTCGGAAGACTTGGTGCTACCCCACACTTATAGACCATAGGCCCATGCTGGTTACAATACAACATTATAGATACGTATACTTTATTCTGAGGTCAAAAAGAAGAAGGAGCGTCTTCTTAGGCTTTAAGCAATCAAGCATTCTGAAGTTATTCAAAACTTTGAATCATTATTTTATTTAAGTTCGAGCGCAGCTATACCGAACTAATGTTACCTTAATCTTTGGCTAATCATGACATTCTAAGGACGAGCGAAGCGAGTCTTAAGTTGTGTGGAATAGTATCGAGGTACACCGTACCTTATAATTGTTATATAGAATTTTTTTTTTTGTGAAAATAAACCAAAATGTTTTATCTTCACCTTTTAAACAGTGTTTAAGTGTATAATTTATCTTTAAAACAGCGCTTACGTATATAAAATAAACGATTATATACTTGTGATTAGATACTAAGTCAAAAAGTTCAAATTAAAGGTAAGTAGCTTTAGACCGCGTGAGATGTAACATTACTCTACCGCTCATATAAAGTACTCATGGTATTATTTATTGGATCTGGTCACGCCAAAATTCCAGTAAAGCACGACCTTAATAACCTATCAAATTCCTATATTTTTACAAATTTATTTTTGTAATTAACTAATCCTTTTCTCCGAGTTTAATTACATTCTTGGCACAATCCCGCCGGTTTCAGAAGAACCTAAAGAGGCAGAAGAAAGTACAAAGAGAATTTAATACTTCGTTACACGAAGTATCATGAAGAAGTCCTCATACTAAGAATAAATACTGTAATGGCTACAAAACTAAAAAGATAAAAAGGTCCAATTTATCTGGCACACATTTTTAAAAAGCGTTAAACAAAAATAACATATAAATGTAAAAATTATAAAACGAGATAGGGGTCTATTTTGTATCGTAATATAAAAATATAAATTAAATTGTATTAACAGTTTAATTTTAATTTTTGTGGTTTGAAATAATAATACAAAAGTGAAAAATTCGTTTTGCTTTCCTCTCCTTGTACTGAAAGCATGCAGAAAAAATTGTATACCCAATCAAAAAATAATTCTTTGATCCATTTCGGGCTTTTTTATAATGTTATGAATATTTTTTATCATGGTGACTGTCATTCTATGAGTGTCACGTAGCAGCTCTTTTTTCCCATCTATTTGTCTGATTTATTGTATTATATAATGTTTGTTAGGCTAGCACTGATGATGGCCTCTTGTTAAAAGGGCTTTGCTATTAAGAAATATATTTTCTGTGGAGAGACTTCTTCCAGAAAAGATGAACTCATCTTTTTATTCTTCCTCTTAAATTTATTTCAAATAAATATAAATCAGATTTTGTGTTCCCACGCTGGATAAAACAGAACAAGTTATTGGCACTGTCACACAGTTGTTTGCTAGACGAAAGGTAAGACGTAAGGTAGACGTCTCTCTACTTTATTCTTAAAACGCTCCAGAGTTAATAATGAGCACTTTCTAGGATATACCGACTTTAAAATATGAAGTGCTTAAGTCACATTTAAGAAAGAGGAGTAACTTTGAAAGATTTAGATGACCGATTCAAATAAATGTCGAGTAAAGGTTGTTCTCAGGAAGGATTTTTAAACTTCGAAGAGCGTCATCGACTTTTAATGACGTTTTTTTAGTGGTAAATTTATACAAATATTTCTTGACTTGCCATTTATTTCAAATTCTTTTACATGTTCAATAAATTTGAAGGTGCGGAATCTTCAGTACCTGAATAAACCATCAATCCTGACATTCTTCCCTTTCTCTCACATTCTCAGGTACTTCAAAAGATATCTTTTCAGGGATTAAATAAATTTAATACCTGCATTATTTTTATTAACTGATTTTAGTAGTTTGGAGTCAAATCAATTTTTACGCGATTTTGCCCAAGGACTTGGTTGGAAAGAGGATCGTCTCAAAAAAAACAATCGTCAACCACTTGATCGCAAGTACCAAAAGATGCAAACGCACCAAAAAAAAAAACAATCAACGGCACTACATTCGATTCTTTTAATAAAATCTATTTTATTTATATATTTTTCATTTATCAAGTATTCGTTCACCAAGCGTTTGAATGTTATTGTGGAACTAAGAGAGTCTACAATCTCTGGCATATTATACATTATATATAATTTATACATATGTAATATCAATAATATATATTGTAATCAATAACCTATTGATTACTTGTGATTTAGAATAAGCACCAGTGGAGTTTTTTTTATAATTAAAGGAACGAAGAAAATAGTCTCTTCACAAAACAATTATTTATTCAGAGCGCTTCCAACCTAACATGAGGCCATCATTAGTGCCAGATATAACATAAAGAAAAAACGGCTATAAAAGACGTTAAAGGTAAATACATGTCAAAAAGTAGAATTCGCAGTTTTCCTTCTCTTCTTTTTCGACTAGACGATGTTGGCGAGTCGTGACAAACTGTTGACAGGTGATTTCACTGTTTGACACGTGTTTACCTATACTGTATTTCTCTTAGCCGTTTTTTCTTTATGTTATATCTGGTACTGATGATGGCCTCATGTTAGAAGCGCTCTGAATAAATTATTGTTTTGTGGAGAGACTCCTTTCTTCGTTTCTTTAATATCGATCACTTACTTTAGTGCTTAATTTACAACTTACTTAGATTTATTTTAATTAATTTTATTGCCTCGCCACAACTTCTTGTCTCCGCGTGTCTCTATCCCACCCACCATCATTTTTGTTTCTATTTTCAATATCTTTTTACCAAAATGAAATTATTAAATATAATTAATTTTAGTTTACAAAAATGAAATTTTTAAATATAATTAATTTTAGTTTACCAAAATGAAATTATTATATATAATTAATTGTATTATACCAAAATAAATTCCAATAAACACGTAATCTTTTTACTTTTACCATATTTACTTATCGTTATTTATATCGTAGGAAAAGCATTATAAAAAATGAGTCGGAAGACGAGGTGCAGCATAAATTTAATGACTTGTAAATTCTGAGGGCGAGCGAAGTGAGCGAAGTAGGGAGGATGAGCGTAGCGGTGAGAAAAAGTTCCCAGTACCCCATACTCGATTTTTATTAATTAAAATTAAATTCTATTTGTTTAATTTTATAGAACTATAGTCTCTCTTTTTGTCTCAACAATTATGCTAATATGTTCAATACCGATTCCTAGAAAGAAGGATTTTTTTCAAAATAAAGACACCAAAAACATACATGGGCGCCAACATCCCAAAACAAAAACCAAGCAAGGATATAACAAATCAATCAGTCTTTAATTGCTAAATTAATTCTATTCAATATGACATCGTGATTACAAACTACACGAATTAACCATAAATGGAATCAAATGAAACGACAAGGAATCCTGACTTACTTTTCAATGGAACTATCGATTCCTCGTCAGACTCGAGCTGTCGATTACTGTACGAATGACGCCGTTCAAATATTATTTGTAGTTAATTGACGAAAGGGAACTGTCTCCAAGGAAGGTATCGTCTAAATTGGTCATTGTTACTTAATTGTTCAGCATTTTTAGCAATGCACGAGAAGGAATCTTGTATTTCTACATATTTCTTAAGTTTTTATCGCGTTATTTTATTTTAAATGTTTTTTTAATCATTCTTTAAGACCTACCACAAAGTTTGAAAAAAACTTCTTCTTAAAAAAATTTCTAAGAATGACTACTATCTGCTTGAAAAGAAATTCAAGACTTTTACTTTAGTTGTCGGAAAATATTTAAAGAATTATAAAAATCACTCATAATTATAAAGACAGTGTGAACCCAATTTAATTTTTAAGAAAAAAATGCTTGATTTTACTGTTTGAATTAAATAAATTTTCAGCAACTGTTTAAAAGCTGTTTGTTAAGAAAATAGTTGACTGTCCATGTAAGTTTGAAACATAATATACTGAGCTATATGTGCCAAGAAGTTCAAGTAGAAGTGACGAAAAATAGTTTATAAAATAAACAGCAGTCCGAAATAGTTATTTATCTACCGAGATTTTAACCAAAGATCCTGGTCGAGTCTTCAGATTATGAGATTTATTGAAACATTGATTTATTAGATGAAGCAACTCAACAAACCTTTAGTTTTATCTTTAGATTTTGTTTTTTATGTTTAAATTAAATCTTTCACCCAGATGACAACTAAAATCAGGGACACTTTGGATGATGAGAACATATTGAGGACGAGCGAAGCGAGTTCGAAGTTGTAAGGAAAGGACCGTGGTACCCATATCGACGTTGGATAATAAATAGAAATAATTAGTACTAAAAAATAGTTTTTTCACTAAATTAGCTTATACCGTATTTCTAATCTATTTCTGCTGATGGGGTAGAGTTGGGTGTGTTTTAAAGTGGTTTTAAGACGACTGGGTAACAATTGTGGGCCTGGAGAGCTAAAATATGGCCGATCGGAAGGCCTCAGGGAAGCCCCCGGGATTTGAAGTGGTTAAGGCCAGGGCCGAAAGCAGATAGTGGTTAAGTGTTCATTATGTTGGTACCAGAGCTAAAGTGTTTTATAAATCGCAAAGTAATTAATTTTAGTCTGAAATAATCTGAATAAAGGCAAATTATTATCAAAATTAAAATTATAACAAACATAAGATCCCCCTCTGTTATCCCCTAATCTGATGCATAAAGTTTAGAATTTAGAACTGGCGAAGTCAATATTGAAAGAGTACATTTAAAAAAAACAAAGGTTTACAACTATCAAAAAAATTGAAACGAATAACATAAATAACATTTATATTTTCAAATGAAATAAACATCCATTAAAAGTCTCGAATCAAGAATAACTAAACTGTAATTGATAATTATTAGAAGAGGTGGAGTAAAGATATAAAACGCGTTGGCTCAGTCGTTTTGAACAATACTCTTCATTAATGAATATTCATACACAAGAACTCTTGCATTTATAATAACTTTTAAGTTTGATAGGATGAAGTTGGACTGCTTAACCTGTTAGGTATACTGAAAGGCAATTCACACTTTTTAAATTTCTTGTCTTTATACCCAAAGTGGATTTGTCTATATTCAACTTATTGTGCCTGAGTTTCAGAGGCAATATATAATTATTTACGAAAAAAGTTACTAAAAAGAATGCAGCAGTCCAAAATAGTTGAGATACAACTACTGAGCTTTCAACCAAGGATCAACCTGCGTCATCAGGGTGAACAGATTTTATTAAAATATGAACAACCAACATAACTTAAACATACTACTGAAGGTTTGTTTATAATTTAATACTACCGAGTTCAGCAAAACATGAATAGTTGACACATTATAATTGTGCAAAAGACACCTAGGGTATGTAACAAGCAAAATGCAATGTTAAATCTGGGAACTGTTCAATCATTCGACAATAATCACCATTGATAGCTACACAGATGTAGCATTGCATTTGCTAGTTACATTAGCTAGGTATTTCTCGCACAATTATATAGTGTAAAGGTTTGTTGTTCATTTTTCAATAAATCGCATTACTCAGATGACTTTAAGAATCAAGTTTAATGGACTGTGAGAAATCTTAATTAGGAAAATTATAATAAAGACAGCAGTTCTAGTTTTGGTAAATTAATTAATTTTATCAGAGCTTTCGCACAAGCGATGCTCATCCTGAGTGAATCTAATGACAGGTAAACAAAACCATAAATATACTCAGATGACGACCAGGGCGTCATTCCATAAATGATTGGATTTATGGAATTGATTCCATTTAATATTAATCCCTCTTTACGACCTTTTCCGCATTCTTTTTGACGCCCTCTTTAGCTTGATTTTAAGGAATTCCGGGGGAAAAACTGTTATGTCGGTATAATTTTTTAACGTTTTGGAAGGTAAATGACATTTAGAGAACCCTGAACCAGACTCGATATTGAACCTACAACATAAAAAATAGATAAAACATTTGTTTACTTTCGTTACTCCAAGCAAAAATAATAGCGACTTAATGACTGATATTCCATGAGATGATTATAAAATGAAAATAAATAACGCTTTTGTATTAATTGTACTAAAGAAGTAAAAATACAGCGAAAAGAAATCAAAATGAGTTTAATAAAAAAAAACCAAAGAATGAAGGCACAAAAAAAAGAATAAAAAATACCAGAACGAGGTATATTTGTTGGCTCGCGCCACCTCATCAATTCTCGGAATACCGAGTCCTGCAGGTATTCCAGGATAACGTTAGTCCTGCGTCCTGCCTAAACATTCCTTATCCTGACCCCTTAGTTATCAAAACCTTTTTGACTTTGGGACCCTCAGAAAATTTCACACCTCTTAAAGATAAAAAAAACCCATGAATAACTTTCTATAATATATTTATAAAAAATAAAAAATGATCCATAAAATGTTTTAAAGTCATTATTTATTTATATGTTTTCAGTTTTAAGTCTATAATAACTATTAATTATAAGTAGGAACAATAAGTAATAAAAAGTCGGGTGTCGGGTACAAGATACTCGGTACTTTTCCTTACAACTTCGTAATCTCATCGATTTTCCTTCGAATTTCGCTCTAGCTATGCTCGACTTCAGAATTATTACGTGAAATGCCCAAGGAGTTATAACTTGAAATGAATAAAAACTTTGAAAAGCAATGCAGCAGATTCAATAGAAAAATATAGGAAGTACTTTTATAATATGTTCACGAATGCATTATAAAACCTGTGTACATACTTGACAGCCTGGTTTTTATTAGATCTGATTTTGCATAGGAATATTAAATATACATTTTAATATTTATCATTTTGATACTACCGAGTTTTGCAAAACATGAATAGTTGACACAATATCTCTCGCACAATTATATTTTAATATTTTTTCATTTAAACATTTCAGAAAAAAATAATATTTCTTTCTGGTGAAAACAAACGTAAAACCAATAAATAAATATTTTTGACCATTACTTAAAACGTAAACTTTAAATAGCTAATTTAGTGGATCGATTATCTTTTATAGATTTGGGATAAATTTCCCATAGTGACCACTTTCCATATTCTGAGAAGAGTGAAGCGAGTTACATTGACATATTTGAGGAAGAGTGAAGCGAGTTTAAAAAAACTGAATGAGGAGAGTTTTAGAAAACATGGTGTGCGAGTTAGAAAAACATGGTGACCTGAGGAAGAGTGAGCGAGTTAGAAAAAACATAGTGACTTTCATTCTGAGGAAGAGTACATGGTGACTTCTTGGCGAGTTAGAAAAACAGTGACTTATATTCAGAGGAAGAGTGAAGCGAGTTATAAAACATGGTGACTTCCATATTCTGAGGAAGAGTGAAGCGAGTTAGAAAAACATGGTGACTTCCATATTCTTGAAGCGAGTTAGAAAAACATGGTGACTTCCATATTCTGAGGAAGAGTGAAGCGAGTTAGAAAAACATGGTGACTTCCATATTCTGAGGAAGAGTGAAGCGAGTTAGAAAAACATGGTGACTTTCGAGTTAGAAAACATGGCGACTTCCATTTTCTGAGGAAGAGGTGAAGCGAGTTAGAAAAACATGGTGACTTCCATATTCAGAGGAAGAGTGAAGCGAGTTATAAAAACATGGTGACCATACAGTTTAGAAAACATGGGACTTCCATATTCAGAGGAAGAGTGAAGCGAGTTATAAAAACATGGTGACTTCCATATTCTGAGGAAGAGTGAAGCGAGTTAAAAACATGGTGACTTTCCATATCTGAGGAAGAGTGAAGCGGTTAGAAAAACATGGTGACTTTCATAGAGAAGAGTGAAAGCGAGTTAGAAAAAAACATGGCGATTCTGAAGGAAGAGTGAAGCGCCATGGTGCAGAGGAAGAGTGAGCGAGTTAGAAACACTGGTGACTTCCATATTCTGAGGAAAGTGAAGCGAGTTAGAAAAACATGGTGACTTCCATATTCTGAGGAAGGTGAAGCGAGTTAAAACATGGTGACTTCAATTCTGAGGAAGAGTGAAGCGTTAGAAAAACATGGTGACTTCATATTCTTGAAGAGTGAAGCGAGTTAGAAAATCATATTCTGAGGAAGAGTGAAGCGAGTTAAAAACATGGTGACTTCATATTCTGAGGAAGAGTGAGCGAGTTAGAAAACTTCCATATTCTGAGGAGAGTGAAGCGAGTAGAAAACATGGTGACTTCCATATTCAGAGTGAGCGAGAGAAAACATGGTGACTTCCATATTCTGAGGAAGAGTGAAGCGAGTATAAAAACATGGTGACTTCAATTCTGGGAAGAGTGAGCGAGTTTAAAAAAATGGTGACTTCCATATTCTGAGGAAGAGTGAAGCGAGTTAGAAAAAATGGCTTGAGGAAGAGTGAAGGAGTTAAAACTCCATATTCTGGGAAGAGTGAAGCAGAGTTAGAAAAACATGTTGACTTCCATATTCGAGGAAGAGTGAAGCGAGTTAGAAAAACATGGTGACTTCCATATTCTGAGGAAGAGGTGAAGCGTTATAAAAACATGGTGACTTCCATATTCTGAGGAAGGTGAAGCGAGTTAGAAAACATGGGTGACTTCCATATTCTGAGAGTGAAGCGAGTTAGAAAAACATGGTGACTTTCATATTCTGAGGAAGAGTGAAGCGAGTTAGAAAAACATGGTGACTTCCATATTCTGAGGAAGAGTGAAGCGAGGTTAAAAACATGGTGACTTTCATATTCTGAGGGAAGGTGAAGCGAGTTAAAAAACATGGTGACTTCCATATTCTGAGGAAAGAGTGAAGCGAGTTAGAAAAACATGGGACTTCCATATTCAGAGGAAGAGTGAAGCGAGTTATAAACATGGTGACTTCATATTCTGAGGAAGAGTGAAGCGAGTTAAAAACATGGTGACTTCCATATTCTGAGGAAGAGTGAAGCGAGTTTAAAAAAAAATGGTGACTTCCATATTTCTGAGAAGAGTGAAGCGAGTTAGAAAAAACATGGTGACTCCATATTCTGAGGAAGAGTGAAGCGAGTTATAAAAACATGGTGACTTCCATATTCTGAGGAGAGGGAGCGAGTTAGTTAAAAACATGGTGACTTCCATATTCGAGGAAGAGTGAAGCGAGTTAGAAACATGTGACTTCCATATTCGAGGAAGAGTGAAGCGAGTTTTAAAAACATGTGAGATGTGAGGAAAGGAAGCGAGTTATAAAAACATGGTGACTTCCATATTCTGAGGAAGAGTGAAGCGAGTTAGAAAAACATGGTGACTTCCTATTCTGAGGAAGAGTGAAGCGATTAGAAAAACATGGTGACTTCATATTCAGAGGAAGAGTGAAGCGAGTTATAAAAACATGTGACTTCCATATTTCTGAGGAGAGTGAAGCGAGTTAAAAAACTGGTGACTTCCATATTCTGGGAAGAGTGAGCGAGTTATTATAAAAACATGGTGACTTCCATATTCTGAGAAGAGTAGTTAGAAAAAACATGGTGACTTCCATAATTCTTGAGGAGAGTGAAGCGATTAGAAAAAACATGGTGACTTCCATATCTGAGGAAGAGTGAAGCGAGTTAAAAAACATTGATCATAATTCTGAGGAAGAGTTAGTTTAGAAAAACTGGGACTTCATATTCTGAGGGAAGAGTGAAGCGAGTTAAAAAACATGGTGACTTTCATATTCTAGAGGGAAGAGTGAAGCGAGTTAAAAAAACATGGTACTTTCGAGTGAAGCGAGTTAAAAAAACATGGTGACTTCCATATTCTGAGGAAGGTGAAGCGAGTTAAAAACATTGGTGACTTTCATATTCTGAGGAAGAGTGAAGCGAGTTAAAAAACTGGTGACTTCCATATTCTGAGGAAGAGTGGAGCGAGTAAAAAAACATGGTGACTTCCATATTCTGAGAAGAGTGAACGAGTTAAAAAAAACATGGTGACTTTCAATTCTGAGGAAGAGTGAAGCGAGTTAAAAAACATGGTGACTTCCATATTCTGAGGAAGAGTGAAGCGAGTTAAAAAAACATGGTGACTTCCATTCTGAGGAAGAGTTCTGTTAAAAAAACAGGACTGAGGAAGAGTGAAGCGAGTTAAAAAAACATGGTGACTTTCATATTCTGAGGAAGAGTGAAGCGAGTTAAAAAACATGGTGACTTTCATATTCTGAGGAAGGTGAAGCGAGTTAAAAAAACATGGTGACTTCCATATTCTGAGGAAGAGTGAAGCGAGTTAAAAACATGGTGACTTCCATATTCTGAGGAAGAGTGAAGCGAGTTAAAAAAACATGGTGACTTCATATTCTGAGGAAGATTGAAGCGAGTTAAAAAAACATGGTGACTTCATATTCTGAGGAAGAGTGAAGCGAGTTAAAAAACATGGTGACTTTCATATTCTTGAGGAAGAGTGAGCGAGGTAAAAAAACATGGGTGACTTCCATATTCTGAGGAGAGTGAAGCGAGTTAAAAAAACATGGTGACTTCCATATTCTGAGGAAGAGTGAAGCGAGTTAAAAAAACATGGTGACTTCCATATTCTGAGGAAGAGTGAAGCGAGTTAAAAAAACATGGTGACTTCCATATTCTGAGGAAGAGTGAAGCGAGTTAAAAAACATGGTGACTTTCATATTCTGAGGAAGAGTGAAGCGAGTTAGAGGGTGGAGGAGAGTGAAGCGAGTTAGAAAAACATGGGTGACTTCCATATTCTGAGAAGAGTGAAGCGAGGTTAAAAAAACATGGTGACTTTCATATTCTGAGGAAGAGTGAGCGAGTTAGAAAAACATGGTGACTTCCATATTCAGGAAGAGTGAAGCGAGTTAGAAAACATGGTGACACTGAGGAACGAGTGGTAAAAAACATGTGACTTCCATCTCTGAGGAGAGCTGAAGCGATTAGAAAAACATGGTGACTTCCATATTTGAGAGAGTGAAGCGAGTTAAAAAAACATGGTGACTTCATATTCTCAGCGAGTTAGAGTGAAGCGAGGTTAGAAAAACATGGTGACTTCCATATTCAGAGGAAGAGTGAAGCGAGTTAGAAAAACAGGTGACTTCATCTTCTCTGAGGAAGAGTGAAGGCGAGTTATAAAAACATGGTGACTTCCATTAGTTCAGAGAAGAAGGAAGCGAGTTAGAAAAACAGTTGGTGACTTCCATATTCTGAGGAGAGTGAAGCGAGTTATAAAAACATGGTGACTTCCATATTCTGAGGAAGAGTGAAGCGAGACCGAAGTAATGAGGACAAGCTTAGCGAATCCGATACGGTAATAAAACTTACGAGTTTCCCCGTTCCTTTTTATTCTTTGATATCCTTTTTAATTTCAAGTATTACTGGTTATTTTTTTTAAGGATTCGTCCTTCAGTCCAAGTAGAGGCGCCTGTGAGACATCGATTAATCAATTCATTCAATTTTACATCAGGGATAGAGTAGTAATTAAATAACAAAGTTTTATTTAAATAAAACTTTCATTGTTTAGACCAATAATATTTACATAAAAATTAATTATTCTTGCTTTTATTCCTTTATATAAAATAGTAACTAATGAATGTATAATTGAAGGCTAAGTTTATAATGTAGGGGCTTAAGGTCGCACTGCGGCCACTGCTTCCCCGGGCCGTCGGCCAGATTAGTTGGAGTCCATTGTATTTTGGTTGTTGTTTTGTATTATTATTATTTCATATTGGATGAAATATTTTTTTTAATTCTCTTTATTAATAAAAAAAATATAAAATTACAATTGACAAAATTAAATTTTTGCAAAGAAATAAAAAATAAAACTATACCATAAAAGGACAAGGTCCTGCGTCATGAGAGGGATAAGCATAATACTTTAGCAACGTATTATGGAATTTTTATGTTATGAGCCTCCTCGCGATTATCTCTCCTCGCAGGTTCGCCGAGCAGTCTTGCGATGCTCGTTGTGGCTTGTGAGGGAACTTATTATTGTACTGACAGTCTGGGATAGTGAGATAACCAGGATTTTACAAAATGTAGGGGACCCTCTTATCAACTATCTTTCCCCCTCTATTACCACTGCAGCTAAGACATGTGTACGCTATTAGTTTCACTTTAAATGGTCCAATTGACCTGAAACCAGCCTCCTATTTAGTATCTCAACGCGTTTAAATAAAATCTATGTTGAAACGCTTATTATATATATTATATATATATATATATATATATATATATATATACAGTCGGACTCTATATAACGAACTTAAAGGTTCAAGTGAAAAAATTCGTTATATAGAAATTTCGTTGTATAGAAATTGAAAAAATAAATAACTCTGTACTACTTTATGATATTTTAATGGATATATAGGATGAATAATAACATCGCAGTTGCATATTTAGCAGCTTTTTTTTATTAGCGGTCCTGTCACAGGCATTTTTGTCCCTTAACATTGTCACCCACTGTAAAATTGCGTCATCAATGTCTTCGTACTTGCATACTCGAGTACTATTTTTTAAATCGCCACTAGTTTCGAATAACGTAAGTATAAATTCCCGATTTTTTAAATTGTTGATATGGAACTAGAAGCGATTTTATACTTCAGAGACAAGTCTTTGTTTTTGACTCCATCGTCAGAATCTTTTAATAAATTGATTTTTTCAGAAAGGGACAGCGATTTCCGTTTTGACATTTTAATAAACTCGATTTACAAACAAATAAAAAGTTTCACAAACGAACTGGTCAGACCGAATACCAAATTAAAACCGAAAGAATTTTAGCTCTATGCTGTGTTAATCCTAATTTCATGGAAAATTGTAAAGAAAGAGTTCGCAAAATTAGATAAGGCAGGGCGAGAATCAATATATAATTGTTCTTGGAAATTACAGAAATACAGAAGTGCCGTTTTGGTCAATTCCCTGAAAGTTTGCAGGTCTTGTCTTTATCTTTATTTCTGGAAATTTTGTTCGTTATATAGAATTTTTTTTCGTTAAATAGAAACACTTTTAAACAAAAATTCAAGGGAACGTAAAAAAATTCGTTACATAGAGACTTTCGTTGTATAGAAGTTCGTTATATGGAGGCCGACTGTTATATATATATATATATATATATATATATATATATATATATATATATATATATATATATATATATATATATATATATATATATATATATATATATATATATTATATATATATATATATATTATATATATATTATATATATATATATATATATATATATATATTATATATATATATATATATATATATATATATATATATAATATATATATATATTATGATGAAAACCAATGATTTTAACTCTAAATTTCAATATAATATTGAAATTTAGAATTAAAAAAATTAATCCTGTCTAAGATTGATATTACTCATTTAAAAATCAATCAACTTTGTCTAATCTAATTTGGTTAACACAAGAACCGGTCAGATAAGGGACCGTGTATCACATCTTCGACTCCATTTCAGACGAGGATTTCTTATTTTATTATAATCAGATTATTCGATTTGCCACAATCTTTCTGGAGCCTTAAAAGGCGATTAAACAACTTTAGGAGTATCAAAGACAAAGATTTTCTCTTTTTTAAAAAGCTATTTATCTCTAACAACAACCAGATTTGTCTCTTTTAATTGTCACCAATTCCGGGATGCCTCATTAATAATTAAATTTGGGGTGAAAAACACGGGATTTTAGAAGGAATTGAAGGGACAGATCCTTAATTATTGGTTACGTCAATTAAAAGATTTGGGACGTGTTGGAGCCGAGAGATAGGTTACATTCTATCTAGTAGCCACTACATCTTATACGTGGTAAACTTAAACATTCACTTTATCTTTTCGTATTTTTTCCGTGTTTGCTTCCGATTTATTTATTTATTAATGGACGTAATATTTGATGGACATAAAATAAACTGTAATTAACTAATGTAAATACAATGTAATAATATAATGTAAATACACTGTTCTCAACCAATACAAAAAAATGTACAAAACTAATTGCACGTAAAGTGCACCAAATAAACGTTAATAAACAGCACAACACTAACGTAAATGAACTTTTCATAACTTAGTTAAAAAGTACGAGACTAATATAAATGAACTGTACTAAACTAACGTAAATAGATTAATCAAACGTAAAATAAACGTAACTAGACTAATATAAATGGACTAACGTAAAAAAAATAACGTAAATAAAAAGTACTCTACTAACATAAATGAACTGTACTAAACTTACGTAAATAATGCGCACTAAACTAACGTAAATAAAACATAATTGGATATCTTTCATTCGTCATTCATAATTATCAAAAAAAAGTTATTAAAAGTGTCTAAGACATAGAAGTAAGTATAAAATAAAAACTTGGGTACGGGGTACCTCGCAACTTTTCCTCACCCTTAGGACTCGCTTCGCTCGTCCTCAGAATAGAATGGTTAACAAATGGCCTAGGGCTATTGTTAACTATGAATAGGATAGTTACCAGACATTTTTTAACAAAAACACATTTCTCGAAGTAAATAATGGCGGCATGATATCACTTCAGCATATTTTTTTTCGATTATTTTTAACAAATAATAATTTAATTAGTATAAAAAGCATACAAGAACGTTAAACTTCGCATAATCTTAAATGAGAAAAAGTTCCGATTTTAACTCGGTTTTATTAAATTATTTGAATTTTTGGCAGCAATTTGTAACCTTGACAAATGTAAACAAACTTTTACGTTTAATAAAAGTGTCGCACTAATTAATAATTAAGTTCGCATATAACTTTTTAACTAATAGATTTTGATCGGAGTTTTTTTTATATTTGTTTCTATTTTTTTGCGGTTTCAACGACGTGTTATATGTCAAAAACACGTGTATATTTTTGGTATTATTAAGCGTCAACATTTAAATTTCAAAAGTAAATAATTTCAAAATTGCGGCCAATATCAATTTTTTTCTGCCAAATTTCAAGTTTATCGGGTCATTTTTCGTTTTTTATGATTTTTTTAAATTTTTGACTAAGCAAATAGGGTTAATGGTGACATAAAATTTTAATATTCCGAGCAGCACAACTAGACCCTAAGACTGATTTTTGTACCAAGTTTCAACTATCTAGCATAAACACAGTGGGAGTTATGCGTGACACAGACACACACACAGACAGACATCAAGCTAAAATCGGTTCAGATGGTCCAAAAAACACCTAAAATGGAAAATTCAAGTGAAATCTCGGGTTAAAATTTTTTGGGTGAAACCAATACTTTTCCTCTATATACCTTCTGTATAAGAAGGTAAGGAAAAGTAAAAACATCAGTACAATAGATTATAAATACAACAATAATTGAAATAGAAAAAAAATCGGGTACGGGGAACCTCGGAACTTTTCCTCATTATATCGCTACGCTCATCCTCCCTGCTTCGAAATCGCTTCGCTCGTCTTCAGATAGTAAATGCATCCGTATCTTTCTCAGCGGTCACCCATACAGCACTGACCACGCTCAATGCTTCTTAATTTTTATCATCCAACAAACATCATAGATATAATTGTCGTGTTGAAGCGAAACTTAGTGTACTTATTTATTAGGTATTAATATACACGTGTACCAAATTTCTACTCAATTAGACCATTTCTCATTTTTTTACAATTTTTTAAAAAACGTACACAAGTCATTCAATGAAAATTAAACTAATGCTGATAATGAGATGAAACTTCATATGTTCATATGTTAGTCTTATATATAGTCACATGCGTGCATAATCTCAATCCGATAGCATAATATTTTCGCGTTTAATAAATTTTTGAAATTTTCGCTGAGTCATTATTGCGGGTTAATGACGTCATAAAAAATTATTTCTTAATAGCACAATTACAGCGGTAGACTGATTTATGTTCAAAATTTCAACTCTCTAGCATTTATACACAATAACACACACACACACACACATACAGACAGACAACTTTGTGAAAACCATTCAGGTGGCCTTAAAAACGTCTGAAACGGATAATTCCGGTTTCATCCCGGTTTCGAATTTTTTTGCAAACACAATATTTTTCCTATATACCTACGGTATAAATAAGGGAAAGTAA
Source organism: Microvelia longipes (assembly GCA_018340805.1). Lineage (NCBI taxonomy): Eukaryota > Metazoa > Arthropoda > Insecta > Hemiptera > Veliidae > Microvelia > Microvelia longipes. The sequence continues at coordinate 73,254,779 of JACMZG010000008.1, read as the reverse complement.
AAAAGTCACTGATAGATATAGAGCGGTATGAATCATATAATAGTCCAAGAGTGAGGCCTAAATAATGTGACTCATTTTGTACTACTTCAAACCAATTTTTTTTTAAAATATACCTCAAATTATGAAGGAAAAGCATATCTGCCTATCCAGAGTGAAGCCTTTCATATTAATGCGCTCGCTCAAAATATTAGAAAATCACACGAATTTCAGTTTTCTTGCAAAAAGTGGTTCCCTGTATGTCGTTTGCAAAACGTGAAGATAATGTTGTATAGCTGATAAAATGTCCTATAAAACGAGTGTTTTTCCATAAAACAACACACAACAACAACTGAAGTTGTGAGATTTTTTAAACGGCCAAAAAATGCATAAAAAGCCAATATTTGTTTAAAGGAAACCGCTGACTGCGTAAATTAACCATTTTTTTGGTATCTTTGAAAGAGCCATAACTTTAGTGGTAGTCATACAATTTTGATGATTTAACACTCGTTTTATAGAACATATTATCAGCTTTAAAAAATGTTCTCTTCATGTTTTACACACGAGCCAGAGGAAACCACTTATTCTGAAATTTGAGCGATTTTCTTACATTTTTAGCATGAGCAATTATATGAATGGCTCCACTCTAAATAGACAGACTTCATTTTTTCTTTACAATCTAAGGTATATTTTCAGAAAAATTTGGTTAGAAGTGGTACAAAATGAGTCTCATTTTTTGAGGTTCCAGCTCCTTGACAATACTAGAGGGGCATAGCCTATCTCAATACATTGAAAGACCGGAAACATATTGGGAGTGATACCACTCAAAATAACTCCAATAAACAGTGTTACCAACTGAAAGCACAACTAAATGAAGCGCTGAAGCATAGTGTTTATTTTTTTAAATACTTATTTTCTAATTAAAATTGATTTTTCGTTACTTGAACATCATTAAACATCTTTAACTATAAATTGATCTGATGGGAAAAAAACCTAAAACAACATAACCACGGAAGATGTGTATACGGACAAGTTAAATAAATTTCTTTTTGGTACGACCCCCCTTCATGTCGGAACCAGAGGTCCTGTAATACAAGCTTTTATTTAACACCTTAACCAATCAAGATGAAGAAGAAAATTAAAAAGAAACCTATTACAGGCTATAAAGCTCTATTTACCACTGTTATCATTAATAAGTATGTTACACTTGTTTGAAATATTCCGAGTTAATCACCTTTACTAAACCCAATTCCAGTTAAAGTCTATTAATCCCTTCTTTCTATACAATATTATTTCGTCTTAATTTATTACCCTTTATCTGGGTTCTGTTTTATCTTTCTGATCATTAAAACTTAAGTTTAAAAAATATTCAGTATATGTTTGAACAATTTTTGAAACCTATTTTATTAAAGTTTATTTCATTTATATGCCGGAAGTCTAACAACACTAATATGATGGAGACTGTCTCCTAGAATTGAGTCTATTCCTTTATTTCCTTTATTTGAGAATTTCCTTTACTTCATGAATTCCGGAGATGATAGCAAAGTCATCACCGGTTATAAGAGCAAAATCATCGCAAGTTATAAGAGCAAAATCATCACAGGTTATAAGAGTAAATTCATCCCCGGTTATAAGAACAAAATCATCACAGGTTATAAGAGCAAAAACATCACCGGTTATAAGAGCAAAATCATCAGAGGTTATAAAAGCAAAATCATCACCGGTTATAAGAGCAAAAACATCACCGGTTATAAGAGCAAAAACATCACCGGTTATAAGAGCAAAAACATCACCGATTATAAGTGTAAAATCATCATTGGTTATAAGAGCAAAATCAATGAATACATTCAAAATGTAACATAAGCACATCACCAAACTAGAACATTAAGTGACGCATGAAATTGAATACTATTAATGGACTACGGAAAAACAACAAGTCCTAAAAGATTAACGTGTTTAAGTTAATTTCATGAAGATTTAGGTCTTCCGGTGGTGACCGCGTCAATGTAGATGAAGAATCCGACGTTTCGCTTCCACTGTGGGAGGCATCTTCAGGGATGTAGGACATCATGGATAGAAACACAATGCTCCACAAAACTGAACAGAACAGTTCAGTTTTGTAGAGCATTGTGTTTCTATCCATGATGTCCTACATCCCTGAAGATGCCTCCCACAGTGGAAGCGAAACGTCGGATTATTTATCTACATTGACGCGGTCACCACCGGAAGACCTAAATCTTCATAACAATAACCGCGGAAGCCTACGCAGTTTATTAAGTTAATTTCCTTTGTAAATAATTTGCTAATAAGATAACTTGTGTGGTAGGGGGCGCTGCACGGAAGTGTGTCCAAAATCCGTTTCGCGTAACTGTGTTTGCGACTTTAAATATTACTTGGTTTAAATTTGTATTGTAGTGAGAACACTGTAAGGGACCAGCGGCTGCTTCCACTCTTTTTACTGCTTTATTTTTATTTACTTATGTCACTTTAGATCTACGTTTAGATTTTTATGCTAGCCCTTCTCTGTACCACTTGTTGATTTTTCGAAAGGTTATTGGTGTAGTCCAGCGGGGTGCTGTGTGAAGCGTCATGTAATTTTATTTTTTTTTCGAATCATTTCAATAACCGGAGTTTATCGTTTCAATGGATCATTGAGAACTTGCGTTTTCCCCCAAGAAGCCCCTTCATAGCACCTAAGGTGTATAATATGCTGTAGTATTGCAAGCTGTGTAAGAGCTCCTTAATAGCAAGAGTGCTCCGTGTAACTTTAGGTAGATATGCTGTAGCGTTTCAAGCTGTGTATATGCCCCTTTATAGCACCAGAACAGAATGTGACTATAAAAAGAAATAATGCAACGTTTTAAGCTGTAGAGTTTGTCTTGATCAGACTTTACTAAAAAAAAACCCATGCTAGGCCACCGATTTATATGTTTTTAAAAATCAAGTTGACTACATATAAATTCTTAAGCTTGTTTAGTAATGCTGTGATTCGCTCAACACTAAAGGGCAAATTATCTAACTACAACGTGTGTCAGATGACATGACGTGATGACGTGTGTCTTGAGAGCATTGGCTGAGCAGTCTGTGACCGAGTCTTCTATTTATACTGCTAGGATGTGTAAAATGCTAAAACGATCATTTGTAATAACGAATTTATTAAACAAATATTTGTAGAAGTTGCCTCTCAGTTTAAGTGATAGGTGGTTGACTTCGGGGTTGGTGAAAAGGACCCAATAGTGTGGTCTACTCACCAGGCTTGACTACTGTCCACTCTTACTACTACTACTGCCTCTCAGTTTAGGAGGCATGGAAGCAAACTTTTAAAGCTTATGTAGTAATCATAGTTTTTGATCTTGGTTTTAACATCGACAGTATATGTTTTTATTTTACTAAAAAGACAAAAAGAAAATTAGAAATATTCTAAAAATTATTTGCTCTATATTTTTACCTTAAGTAGAGAAAAGGTTAGACATCTCCTCTCTCTCTCCTATAAACAAAAATATCGTTATTGTTATTAGTATTTAACATTTTAATTAGATTTTAGATAACTTGGTATGTTTCCAAACAAAGAGATATAAACGTAGCAAACTTTCTGATGCATTAATAAGATCGACCTTGATTCAATTTATTGATTCTTTTTCCAGAAAATCAGTTGACTTTAACCTTTTTTAGATAATATATGTTACCTATTTTGTATAGGTCAATAAGATTAAGAAGATAGATATGATGGTTCAAGGGTATGCACTAAAAGCAATCATATTTAATGACTTGAACATTTTGTAACAATGCAATTTTCTATTGGTAGGAAATTATGGTTTCATAATTGGCTTGTTTACTTTTAGACAACTGTATTTATCAGTGGCACCAGTCCAGAACTCATTGACCCTGGTCAGTTCACAACTCATTTACCCAAGTCAGTTCTCAACTAATTAACCCTGGTCTGTTCACAATTCGTTGTCCCAAGTCAATTTACAACTTATCGACCCAAGCCGATTATTAACCGTTTTATTAGCAACTCATTAATCCTGGACAGTCCACAACTTATTCACCCAAGTCAGTTCACAACTTATTGTCCCAAATCTATTCACAACTTATCTACCCAAGTAAGTCCTCAACTCATTGACCCTGGTCGGTCCAGAATTCATGGACCCTGTTCGGTCCACAACTTATTGACCCTGGTCAGTTTAGAACTCATTGTTTCTGGTCATTCCATAACTCATTCACCCAAGTCAGTTCACTGATCAATGATCCTGGTCAGCCCACAACTCATCGACCCAAGTCAGTCTTCAACTCATCATCTTAAATCAGTCACAACTTATTGACACTTGTCAATCCACATCTAATTCACCCAGGTTAGTCCACGTCTCATTCATGATCCTGTGCAGTATTTTATAAATTTGTTCTTGCCAGCGTTATTGACCCCTAAAAATAGCTACTACTTAAACTAGGACATTTGGCTACAATTTGACCCAGGCTAGTTTGCTACCATTTGATCCAGGCTACTTTGCTACAATTTGATCCAGGCTAGTTTGCTACAATTTGACCCAGGCTAGTTTACTACAATTTGATCCAGGCTAGTTTGCTACAATTTGATCCAGGCTAGTTTGCTACAATTTGACTCTGACTAGTTTGCTACAATTTTGACCCAGACTATTGATTTGATCCAGGCTAGTTTGCTACAATTTGACCAGGCTAGTTTGCTTCAATTTAATCCAGGCTAGTTTGCTACAATTTGATCCAGGCTAGTTTGCTACAATTTGATCCAGGCTAGTTTGCTACAATTTGACTCTGACTAGTTTGCTACAATATCACCCAGACTAGTTTGCAACAATTTGATCCAGGCTAGGTTTGCTACAATTTGATCCAGGCTAGTTTGCTACAATTTGACCCACGCTGGTTTGCTTCAATTTGATCCAGGCTAGTTTGCTACAATTTGATCCAGGCTAGTTTGCTACAATTTGACCCAGGCTAGTTTGCTACAACAAAGTCTCTGTTTACAGACAATCTGAGCTCGGAATATTATTTTTACAGCAGTTCTAGTTAAACTATTATTTTTACAGCAGTTCTAGTTAAAATATTATTTTTACAGAACTTTATAAACTAATGATGAAAAACTATATGGAATGCCAATGGACCTGTAAAAAAATTATAAATTGCATTGCCAACTTCACAGACATGAGAAACAGATAATATGTGACAAGGGTACTCAAACTAAAGGAGACAACACAAGCTATAAGTTTCTGCTCCTACTAGAATGGGCTATGAATCTAATATCTCATAGAAAAGTTACTTAATCCATCCTTTTCTTTCTTAACCATTTTAGTAGAGTTCATATAATTAACTACACATTTTTAATATCAGTGTTTAAAAATACGTAGGTTTACACACCTACAGCAACTACCAAAGGAAAGATTAACGTTTTGTCAAAGCATTCGTACGAGGAAGTATACATGTAACTGTAATTCTAACTTTTCTTGATTTTATTTTATAAATTACTATTTATTTACATCTCTAAATTAGAAGAATTTATATTATGTGAAGTTAAAATGTTGACATATATCACATTTCTATGATGTAAGTGGGAAATTTTTAAGACATCCTTTTTAAATAATCTTCTAAGAAGAAGCAGTAAAAATTTCGGTAAGGACTTTGGTTGCAGCAAACGTAGATAAGATCATCAATTCGTAAGACCTCACCACGACATGAAGTAAATGACGAGCCCTAATCGTCTTTAAGTAAAAGAGGTCCTTGAAAAGGATTAAAAACGATAAGGAAGTTTTATACCCTCTAACCCAACCCATATCTCACATCCAAGAAGGATTTGAATCGTAAAAAGCGTAAATTTGTTAGAAGAAAAGGTCCTGTCTAAAAAAAAATTCAAGCTTAACAAGTATTAATAACTAAATATTAATCAAAATACTCCCTCACTTTATGCTAATCTTATCTTGTTAATAGAATAAAGTTCATGGGAGGCCTCGTACTTTAACATCAACTTATTCATGTAATATCAGATTTTTTAGGAAACTTAAAACTTTTTTTTAATCGAAAAAAACCGAATTTGAAACATTTTGAGTGAACTGTTTTATATTTAAAGTTTGTCGTAAAAAATAACATGTAATACAATATGTTAAGGCGTATACAACATATGTATTTTTAGTTAAAAACATGTACAGAATTTATGAAATATTGTTAAATTTATGTGTAAATACATGAAAGAAAAACAAATCCAGTATTATGAAGTAGATGTTTTGTGAAAATAATATTTAACTTATTTATAATAGCAATTGTAATTTTTAACAGAAAATTTGTAACTTTTTAGAACAAATAAAAGTCATTCATTCAAATAGCAATTGTAAACATATATTTACTATAAATTTATTTATTCACGAATAACATTGAATACCATAGAGATATATTACTAGAGGGGTCATATTGGTTGAATTTTGAAACATCGGAAAAGTAGCCTAACCACATTTGATTATCTAAATAATCAAAAAAATAGAACAGAAATACAGTAACTTATATAGTAGAACGTTTAAAATACAAATGAAAACACATACAATGTCAGGAAAGCCGAAAACAATTGATTTATTATAACCCTAAGTCACTCTGGGAGGAGGTTTTAATGAGGTTATACAGAACCCCCGAAAGCCCCAAAAAGATGTTTCAGGACTCTTTATGTATTGAGATAGGCTATGTCCTCTCTAGTATATAACTCTATGTTGAATACTAATTACATAATCTTAATTTATATTAATCTGTTCAAGTTTCATCAGTATTAGCTCGAGGCTTTAAGGTGGCTCACTGCAACAGTATATGCAAATTTCCAAATATATTAGGCAAACAACGTGATACGTTAAACGATAAATACATGTGCCCATGTATAAGACTATACATATGACTATAGCATATGTGCCAAGTTTCATCTCGTTATCAGCATTAGTTTAATTTTTATCGGATTACTTGTATATGTTTTATAAAAAATTGTCTGGAAAATGATCTAATTTACTTGAAATTTAGTTTAATATACACCTTCACGTTATAAATAAGGACACTTAGTTTCGTTTTAATATGACAAGTATATCTATGATTTTTTTTTAATTTACTATAACAGTAGCCCTGCTATGGTTCTTTATTTTCTAATCATGCAACGCTTTCGCATAACATTTTGATCTTTTATCTTCTTTTTTATTTTTTTCTTTTTTTTATCATTCATAAATTATATATATGATTTTTGGTGGATTATAAAAATTAAGCAGCATCGAACGTGGTCAGTGCCTGAATAGGTGATTACTGCAATTGAAACAAATTAATTTAGTATCTGAGGCGATTCCGAAGACGTTTTGCAGTATAAGTTTAACGACTTGTATATTCTGAGGGACAAGCGAATCGAAGTCCAAAGCTGGAGAAATCGAGTCCAAAGCTGGGAGGAAATGAATCGAGTCCAAAGCTGGGAGGGTGAATCCAAAGCTGGGAGTTGGGAGGAAGGATCGAGCCCAAGCGGGCAAGGTGGAGTTCCAAAGCTGGGAGAAATGAATCGAGTCCAAAGCTGGGAGGAAGTGATCGAGTCCAAGCGGGGGGGGAAGTGAATCGAGGTCCCAAGCTGGAGGAAAGATCGAGTCCAAAGCTGGGAGGAAGTGAATCGAGTCCAAAGCTGGGAGGAAGGGAATCGAGTCCAAAGCTGGGAGGAAGTGAATCGAGTCCAAAGCTGGGAGGAAGTGAATCGAGTCCAAAGCTGGGAGGAAGTGAATCGGTCAAGCTGGCAGGAAGGGAATCGAGTCCCAAAGCTGGGAGAAGTGAATCGAGTCCAAAGTGGAGAAGGGAATCGAGTCCAAAGCTGGCGAGAATTGATCGGTCCAAGTGGGAGGAGTGAATCGAGTCCAAAGCTGGGAGGAAGTGAATCGAGTCCAAAGCTGGTAGGAAGAGAGAGTCCAAAGCTGGGAGGAAGTGAATCGAGTCCAAAGCTGGGAGGAAATGAATCGAGTCCAAAGCTGGGAGGGTGGAGGTCCAAAGTGGGAGGAAGGAATCGAGTCCAAAAGCGAAAAGCAGGGGGGAAAGTGAATGAGTCAAAGCTGGGAGGAGTGAATCGAGTCCAAAGCTGGGGAGGAAGAATCGAGTCAAAAGCGAGTCCGAAAAGCTGAGGTCCGAAGCTGGTCCAAAAGGGAAGTGAATGTCCAAAGGGTGGGAGGAGTGAATCGAGTCCAAAGGCGGGGGAGAAGTAAATCGAGTCCAAAGCTGGGAGGAAGTGAATCGAGTCCAAAACTGGTAGGAAGTGAATCGAGTCCAAAGCTGGTGAGGAAGTGAATCGAGTCTAAAGGGGGGGCTGCTGGAGGAAGTGAATCGAGTCCAAAGCTGGGAGGAAGTGAATCGGTCCAAAGTGAGAGGAAATGCAATCGGTCCAAAGCTGAGAGGAGGAATCGAGTCAAAGCTGGAGGAAGTGAATCGAGTCAAAGCTGGGAGGGAGTGAAATCGAGTCCAAGCTGGGAGGAGTGATTGAGTCCAAGCTGGCGATCGAGTCCAAAGCTGGGAGGAAAGTGAAATTGGTCCAAAGCTGGAGGAAATGAATCGAGTCAAAAGCTGGAGGAAGTGAATGGTCCAAAGGGAGGAAATGAATCGAGTCCAAAGCTGGGGAAGTGAATCGAGTCAAAGCTGGAGGAAGTGAATCGAGTCCAAAATGGAGGAGTGAATCGAGTCAAAACAGAAGCGAGTCCAAAGCTGGTGAGGAGTGAATCGAGTCCCAAAGGTGAGGAAGTGAATCGAGTCCAAAGCTGGGAGGAAGTGAATCGAGTCCAATGCTGGGATGATGAGGAAAAGTAATTAGGAAAAGTTCCGAGGTACTCGATTTTTTGACTATTGTTTAATATTTAATTTGACTCAACAAATAATTAAACTTAGATAGCTAAATATAAATATAAATATAACTTATATAAATATAATAAGACAAAATGATTGGTGGAGTTTCAAGTAATGAAATTAAACAGAGTTGTTGGTTATTGTACTGATGATGATTGTAAGATTGAAAGCTGGCTATGTAAAATATATATCATTAGTGGAGAGACTCTGTTTAATTTCATTACATAAATATAGTTTAAAACAGTAATTAAATCTACGATTATTTTACAACTATGGTTATCTTTCTAAAATTATTATCATACAAACAAATTATTTTATTGATTTTTTACATTACATGTTTTTTTACATTTTTTGGAATGAGCGACATTGTATTAATTATTTACATTTTCTAAATCTTGATTGGCAACTTTAACCAATAAAACATTAAATTTAAAAAAAAAAGAATAAATAATAAAATTAAAAAAAAAACACTTTTATAAAAAAACCTACATTATATGTTAATGGTAGTTAGTTTTTGTGTTTTAAAAAGTAATATGTTAAACAAAAAATCAAGTTGCATCTATTTATTAAATTAAACTGTACTTTAATTAACACTAAATTCTTTATTTAGTTAAAAACATTTTATAAGATCTTTATCAAGATTTTAAAAACAGGGTTTAAAAATAAAATTTTTATTAACATAATGTTTAAAGGACCTCCATGTTGGAAATGTCCCAAATAATATCTGTATAAATTTAAATTAAAATAACTTGAGTTTATAGATCAATTAGTTTATAAAATGAGTTAAATAAGTTACATTACTTTATTATTTAAATAACAAGGAATTGACACTAACTACTAAATTATTGTTTTCAAATAATCTATAATTGAATATTAATCTATGGTTATACGAAAGAATAGATTGTATGTTAAGATAATACATAGAGTATATAAGATAAAAACACCTTGCAAGTTATTGATATGCAAAATAGATTTTTTGTACATTTTGTTTTATTAAATCCCTTCTCGACAATTATTCCACTAACTGGTTTTTAGCGAATTTCCTGTAGGAAAAAAATCGCTATTGGGATAAGCGCCGTTGCAGAAGTCATACCTCAAATCCGTTTCAGAGTTCCTGATGACAAAAAGTAGTTTCGTGACACTTTTTATTTATATATATATATATTATATATATGTGTGTGGGTGTGTGTGGTGTGTGTGTGTGTGTGTGTGTGTGTGTGTGTTTGTATATGTATTTTTAAATACTTTCATGTAAACACGTTATCTTTCTAACGGATTAATATTTTTAATCAAACTTAGTGGTGCAAAAATCAACCTTATTTTGGAGAGGATACAAACCTTATTGTAAAAAATGTTTTTGTGACGTCACAAGATTTCCAAAAAAATCGGCAAGAAAGAGGGTTAACATTTTTTGCCACAAAAAGTTCATTATTTTTTTTTTGGGATGCTGAATCGAATAAAACCAGTCCAAAGTTCGATATGACCACTCTAAGTAACCAAAAAGTCTAAAAAGCTGTTATTAATACCACTAATTAATACCGATAAACTACGCATTTCAAGTGGGGAGTCGTTTCCCATGTTTTTGGGCCTGCGAGTTAAAGGAGGTTGGTCCGAAGTCGATGCGGGCACTCAAACTCAGGTTAAAAAACCTTTAAATAGATCAACCATGAAACCATATGAGCATTAAAATAGTGAAAAAAATGGTGTGCCATGCCACTTCTAGAGGCATATTTTGTGTAATCAACAGGATAATTATACGTATTTTCATTAAAATAATCGGTTGCGAGTTATAAAGTTATAAAGCATAAACCGGATCCTTAAGCAACAAATGGATTGTGAAGCACAGAAACACGCATTCCAAAGGAAATTCGCCCGTCATGCGGACCACCGCGTCAAAATTTTATTCTGCTGCAAGTAAATTTCTTACTATTAATCAATGAAGTAATAAATAATCGTTGTCTCGACAAAGAATGATTGAAAAATAATATTAAAATATTGCAATAAAAAAAAATGTATAAATAAATAATTTTCAATATATATATTTATAATTTATTAACGTAAATGACAAAAAAATAAAAGATATGTCTTGTTTTTTTTTTTTAATAAATGTCGTAAATTGTAATAATAATCTTGTTCAATTATTACAGACAAAAAAACGCCCTTTTTTCCTACTTGTAAAAAACAAAGCCTGTAATTGTATAATAAATATCAAAGGCAAGTCAGTTACCTGGACTGCGATTAAAAGATCATATTATAATACTTGGGACAAGATACCTGTCTAACTTTATGTCTTGTATCTGTCAATTTTGTTAAGATTATTCATTGCTTCCACTTATTATTTTATAAACGTTTCATTTTTTCGCTTATTTTTTACTTTTCCTAATTTTTACCGTAGTTATGTGGGAAAAGTATTGTGTTTGCGGAAAACTTCTGAGCCAAGATTTCACCTGAATTCGTTTCAAGACCTTGTGTGTGCATGTGTATGTGTGTGTCTGTTGTCATCGTAGCTCTCAGTGTATTTATTCTAGAGAGTTGGAAATTTGTAGAAAAATCAGTCTGCAAGTGTGTAAGTGTAGTTGTGCAATATGGATTCTTTATGACGTCAATAGTCCCAAAATAATAACTCTAAAAATATATCGAAAATTACTCAAATTTGTAATTATCTGTCAATTAAATAAATAAATCAGATTAAGATTTAGCATACATTATATATATTACAAGACCAACATATATTATATATATATATATATATATTATATTATATATATATTATATATATATATATTATATAATATATATATATATATATTATATATATATGTATTATATGTTTCATGCTTGCACTACGAATGCAAATCAATTTCATTCGTTTTTAAAACAGCAAGTCCGAAGCAGGGAGGATGAGCGTAGCGAATCCTATGTAAGTTCTTCCTATGTAAGGTATTGTTAATTCCTATGTATTAATTCCTATGTAAGGTACCCTGTACCCTAAATTCGGGTACAGGGTACCTCAGAACTTACATAGGATTCGTTACGCTCATCCTCCCTGCTTCGGACTTGCTTCGCTCGTCCTCAGATTGTAAATGCATCCGTTTCGCACTGACCACGCTCGATGCAACTTAACTTTTATGATCCACCGAAAATCATGGATGTACTTGTCATATTAAAACTTGTGTACATTATTATTACGTAAGGTATACACTTGGGTAACTCAATTGGATTATGAAATTTAAACAGGTCTCTCCACTAATGATAATAGTATTGACATAGCCGCTTTCAATCTTAAACAGATCATTCATCAGTGCCTAACACAAAGTAAAAAATATATTACAAAAAAATACTCTAAATTAATATAAATAAATACTAAATAAAAAAGGAAATACATTATAATGAGATGAATTAAAATAAAATAGGGAGCAAAATAATATAGGACAAATAAAACAAATAAAGTAAACAATAAAGTTTTTTTTTTTTTTTTTTTTTTTTTTTTTTTTTATTGGTCTATATTTTTATTTGCTTCCCTATTTATTTAATTTCATCTCATTATATTGTATTTTCTTGTATTTTAGTATTTATTTTTATATATATATTAGAGTATTTTTTGTAATATATTTTCTTACTTTGTTGGTTAGGCACTGATGATGATTGTGTTAACGATTGAAGCTGGCTATGGTCAAATATATATATTAGTGGAGAGACTCGTTTTATTTCATTACTTGAAACTCCACAACTCATTTTTCCTTATTCAATTGGATTAATTTCCGGGTTTATACAATTTTTTAAAAAAGAACACAAGTCATTTGATAAAAATTTGAATAAATTTTGATAAAAGTATTGAACCAATACTGCGAGATGAAACTTAGTACATACGTTATACGTACATACGTATAATACGTGGCTACATGCGTGACAAATCTTAATATGATCACATCATTTCTCTACGTTTTACGATTTTTTGAAATATTTGTTGATTCATTTTTACGGGTTAATAACGTCATAAAAAAATACGAGTAGCACAACTACAGCAGTAGACTGATTTTTGTACAAAGGATCTACTCTCTAGCATAAATACACAGGGAGCTACGATGATAACAGACACACACATACACACACACACATACAGACAGACAACTTTGCAAAAACTACTCAGGAGGTCTTAAAAACACCTAAAACAGATAATTCCGGTGACATCCCGGTTTCAGCTTTAAGACAATACTTTTCTGATATACCCACGGTATATATGAGGAATAGTAAAAATTGAAAATAACCTAATTTAGATGAAATAAGATAAAAGTGAATTTTTACGTCAAATATTAGCATTAACAGTTCCGTGTTAATATTTATATCTTTTATACCTTAAGTTTCTGTTGGATCATAAAAGTTATGTAACATCGAGCGAGGTCAGTGCCTGGATGGAGGATCGTTGGGAATAAAACGAATGTATCTACTTCTGACTCGATTTGCTCGTCCTAAGAAACTGCATTACATTCAATGATTTTTATATTCTGATAGATACGCGTAGCGAATCCAATTTTGTACCCCATGTTTCGTGCCAGTCTATTTATTAGTCCTTAGTAAATCACAAGAAGTCAGTGAAACAACCAGAGATTTTGTAACGTGTCATTCAACTAAATACGGGCCCATAGCCGCTACACGGCCTCGGCGCTTCGCGCCTCGTCCGCATGGCGTCGGCCCACCGTGTCATTCAACTGAAAAGGACATACAAAAACTCTAGTCATTTCAAATTCCAATATTTTTAACGTACTAGTCACTAAGTCGATGTAAAAAAATCAATTGATTGTTAGGTTCATTTTCATACTGAAGATTTGAATTATATGAATCAACTTAGAAGATGGACATAGAAGCAAATCACACAGTACGTTTGACTCTATAGGCTCCGGTGAATTTTCTAGAACATTCAAGAAGATTATCGTTGCTAGACCCGTCTTAAAGGTCTCAAGTGCTCCTGTGCACTGAGAATCCCCTCTCCTACTCCTATTTTATTTATGTATTATTGTATTTCTCCCTAATTTGGAAGATTCAAAAGCGTAATCACATAAAAATCTTTACCTCTCTAAAGAAGTAAAAGGTTTCATTGCCATTTATATTTGACTATACAGATCAGCGAAATGTTATTTTTCTACCAATAAATAGTGAAGAATAGCGACTTATTTTCATACCGCGAGCAAATGAACTAAAATTTAACAATACCATTAGTAAATTTGATTAACATTGAGTTAATTTTTTCTGAACACAATTCTTCTTAACATTAAACTTAAGATATTTGTTGATTTTTATTACAGTCAACAAAAAAACTCAAAAAGTAAATACTATTTCCATTACAATAGGAGGATGAAAACTGAAGCTATATAATGAAATCAAACGCTGCATACGGTGATAAATGCTAGGCTCTGACTCATAGTCAAGTGTCCGGGCGTGGAGGGTTAAAGGATCCTTTCAGCAAGGTTAGAACAGACCCTTGCTGCTGAGTGGCGCCATAACAGCCACTTTGATTTCATGATATATATATATATATATATATATATATTATAGATATATATATATATATATATATATATATATATTATAATATATATATTAATATGTGTGTGTGTGTGTGTGTGTGTGGGTGTGTGTGTGTGTGTGTATGTATGTATATATAATTATATATATAATTCAATTAGAAGCCAGATCAAGTGGAATCACTCTGCATAACTATAATCCCTAGTCCTACCTGCCATCAGATTTACCTCATAAGGTTAATTTTGTATTGAAAATTCGCTAAGGTCGAGTAGATTTCTCTCACCTAATGACTTTTAGTTGATTATTCAGTTCCATTTAATTTTTATTAAAGCGTGAGAGCTAGTTTCACACATATTTACAGTTCATAATAATTAATAGCACGGATCTTCGAGTCGAATTTCGACACATTTTGATTAATCCAGTCATTTAGTGCATAGACAGAAATGAAATTTTATATTTCATTATGGTTAATCAAATAGATCGGTTGATTAGACCAATCATACAATTTTTCATTAGGTTTAATTAGCAGAAAAAAATCATAACATATCGCTCTTTTAAGTACCTAATTTTCAAAATTGCATCAATATTTATCAATTTATAAAGTTCTTTAATAAATTGCCTTGTAATCTGAAGTCGGCGCTAAAGAAGGTATAACATGATATCGTATTTTTTGTACATCTTTGATTACTATCAGAGTAAATCAAGGATCTAGATTGTAGTAAAGTTTTTTTTTCTTAAAATCACTGACTCTCACAGCTTTTTGGTAGCTATATAGATTAATTAAAAATTATCTTTTCCAAGTTATAATTATGGAGTTAAACTTTATTCAACTTAGAAAAGTACGCGCTTTCTAAATATTTTTAATTCGCATGAAAGCGTGATTCTATCTAATATACTCTGTTACTGTTGTTGTTTAACTTCTGCAAGTTAGTTTGGGAGAAAAAGGACAATATTTACAACCTGGTTTTTAGCACATTTTCATCATACTTTTACTTTTCCTCATTGTACCGTGGGAATATAGGAAAAGTTTGTGTTTCCAAAAAATATAAACCGGGATGTCACCGGAATTATCCATTTTAGAAGTTTTTAAGACCTTTTAAGTGGTTTTAACAAATTTTCTGTCTCTATGTGTGTATATGTGTATGTGTCTATTATCATCGTAGCTCCCAGTGTATTTATGCTAGAGAGTTGAAACTTTGTACCCAAATCAGTTTATAGATGTGCTATGCGGAAAATAATTATTTATAAAGTCTTTTACCCGCAAAAATTACTCAGCGAAAATTCATAAAATGCGAAAAAAATGCAATCAGACTGAGATTTAGCACGCATGTAGCCATGTATAAGTATATATACTATATATGTATGTATATGCACGCATGTAGCCATGTATAAGACTAAAACACGTGCCAAGTTTCAATACATTATCAGCATTATTTCAAATTTGATCGAATGACTAGTGTATATTTTTTAAATATTTTTAAATGTTTTCCTACAAGAGTATACCTTTACTTAATAAATAAGTACACCTAGTTTCGTAAAAATACAACAAGTTAATCTATAATTTTTATTGGATTATAAAAGTTAAGCAGCATCAAACGTGTTCAGTGTCTAGTTGGGTAACCGCTGGGAATGAAGCGAGTGTTTTTACTATCTGATGGCAAGCGAATTGAGTCCGAATACGTATCGCAGTATAAATCTAACGAATCCGATGTGATGAGAAAAAGTTCCGAGGTACCCCGCACCCAATTTGTTTATATTCTATTAGATATTTTTCGTATTCCTTTCATTAAAAAAATGCTCTGCTACAATTCCTTGTTTGCTTTTAGATTCACATTTTTGTTTTCAATCTTCAGAAGATCTTGTACTCGCCTCGAGAGTAAAATTAAGTATATCCCAAAGCATTAATCACTTTATATTTCATTGAAGAAACCAACTTCATTGCAGTGGGAATGCTTAACTTCGCTCTTTTAGTGTATAAATAAAATAAATAAATAAAAAAGGTAATGTTGTAAAGAGTCTGGACTTCCTAAGCACAGTGGACATGTCTCCTCTTTATTAAACAAATAATACTTTCTGTTGAAATTTATGGTACAGTATTTTGGGTTAGCGAGTCGTATTTGTAATATTATTTTGTGTTTACCTATGACTGAATCTAAACCGAGATAAATCTCTCCCAGAAATGAAAACGATGAAATATGTCTGTAAATTGGAGAGTAAGTACTGTTAAGGACTTTATCTACGTCCTTTGAGAATGTATGATTATTAAATCTTGCTATTAGAGCATTGCGAACTGAGGCGAAATATTTCAGATCTAGTTTCATGTCTTGTTGAGAACCTATTAGGGAAAGTATGGATTTGAATTGAGAGATCCAGTTATATTCAATCTTATTTACAATTTTACAGTCGACCTCTAAAAGTCTATTGGCCAGTATTTTAGGAAGACGGTACTGAGGCATTTTACATAGTTTAAGCCAGTAAGAACAAACCATTTTAAAAAGAACATTAAACACCGACAAAAGCCCAAATTCTAACCGGATGAAGTGGTTAGGAGTATTTTTTGGTAAATTAAATATGGATTTAAAGAAAGTAGATTGAACAGTTTCCAAAGAGTCAGTGTATCGCAAGGCCCAGACCTCTGCCGAGTAAAGTAACGTTGATTTGACCAATGTGTAACATATTTATTTTGGGAAATACCAATTTGATTATTTAATGGTCTTATTAAATTTGTTATTGGTATGAAATAATTTGAATTTGAATATTTGGCGCCAATTTAAGAATTGTAGGGAAACAGTTTGATTTCTTTAGTTGTCTTTCTTTAAGTTCTCCTGAGGTTTAGGTTTTCTTTTAATAGGCTTTTCTTTTTCCTTTTTAAGTTTTCTGGTAGTTTCTGATAGGTTTAGGTTTTATTTTAGTTTCCCTTTTGGTATGCTAGGTTGGCTGCACTGTAGTCAGTGACTGAGGGTCAGAGTTCGTGACCTCATGTTCTAGAGTGTCAAGTTTTTCGAGTTGTGCTAAGTTTTGCTAGTTTAGCTGCACTTTATAGTGGATTTAAAGAGTAGGACATTTAGTGGATTAATTTGGGAATAAAATAATCCCAAAGACTTTGCTCTTGGACTAAGCTAGGCTTCAGGATTAGGCACCAAAATAAAGCTTTGGTGATAGGCGATCTCTTGGCAGATTTTAGGCTCTTTTGGTTTTGAGCCACAGCTAATCAATCATTTGTGAGATTACTCACAGATCGAGGTTTGAGATTTTATTCATTCTTCCTCCTTTACAACCTGGGTTCGCGATTGGTGAACGGTTTTGGGAGTACAAAACCAAGTCACCACAACCTCATCCTTCCTCACCAGTTTCTTTTTATTTTTAGATATAATTTTAATTTCCTTTGTTTTATGTATATACCTTTTTACCTTGTGCCCAATATTAATATTAGGTTGGTGGAAGACCACCAATAGGAGCTTTGTGATGGGGCCCCAAGGTATACCAAACTCAGTTCAGTTTATAATTTTGTTTTGTATAATTAATTTAAGTATTTATGATCAGACAGTCATTAGAGTCAATATTTTATTTAATCAAATTAAAACTAGAATCATTTAATTTTCTTTTAGTTCATTTTGCGACTGTTCTGATAGTAGGTAGCTTTTGTTTATTTCTGGGCAAACAGAGGTTTATTACTGTTCTTTAAAGCTTAATACACATGCTGTTCCCAGCTTGAAACTAAATCATGTTAGTTATTATTTAAAATATGATCCCTTGATTTATGATCGACATTTATGTTCAGTCCAAATTCATCACCTCCCCAGTCCCAACCCTCTTTCCTTTAAGTCGGTATTCCCTGTTCACCGACTGCCCTCGTCATTCTCTAATCCTCGAGTGTGTTGTCTTAAGAACTAAAATCTACCAAAGATTTACCATTATCACCTCGTCTCGTCCGTTGTTTTCTTTATCCTTGTGTATTCCTCTTTTATTTTATAAGAACAGATTCATGAACAGGGTGGCGCTCATTTTGGCTAAGGTCAGTCATCATATTGGTAAGATCAGTGTTACTAAGTGGCAGAGACATATTAAGAGCCTACCCCCTTTTGCAAGCCGTCTTGAGTTGGGCATAAACGTTTGTTATAAAAGTTGCGCCGTCAACGTGGAGCGTAGATACTGTTGTCTCCTTTGCTTAGTATTTGACTTAAACTATCAAATTCTTGCCTTTATTGATAAGATTGGATGTGTAGGTCTATCAGACGTTATCAGGGTGTATTAAAAGTGATCTACAGTGATATTTCAGATTCTACAGAAAAAATTTTTATAATATCGGCCGATATACTAAATTTACTTACCTTAATTGTTTTAATTTTTATAATAACTATTATTTCTTTAATATTAAAATTATTTTATGTTACAATAATTCGACCAGGTGTCATTTCTTTTTATCACTTCACACTGAGATCATTTTTAAAAACACTTCCGATAGCACTGAATTTAACTTCTTGTCCGGGAACTATTAAAACAAGTTTTGATTCAGATTTTTATTTTAATTTCTCTACACTAATTATTTTTATTAGACTGGTGAGTATTTTTTTTTTGTTTGTTTATGTTCCAAAACGAAAATATTTCAAGAAAAATATTCTTCGTCCAGGGTTGTAGTTTTGAGAAGTATTTGATTTCTAGCTAGACTTATAAATCATTTTGGGTCTTTCTACCAAACATTCTTTTCAAGGATTTGACTACCTCATCTTCTACCAAATTATAATTTCTTGATTTTACTTATATGATTTTTTGCATTGGTGACTTCTTTGATAAATTCTTTAGATTTAATTGGGGGTTTAGATTTAATTTTAGGTTTAAAATTGTGGTTAATTCATTCAGAAATATTTTGTCTGGATATAATCAAGTTGTTGAGTGGGAGATTTAATTTTAAGAAACTTAGTTTATATTGGTATGAATGTGTGTATGATTTTAGATTTAGTGATTCTGCACTTTTCAGTTTCAGCTTTTGACTTTGTATTTAGATTTTCTAACTTTGGTGATATATATATATATATATATATATTTATACCTAATCTGATTTTGGCTTTTGTCCATATAATCTGTGGTATCATGTATTATTATAAAATTAAATATGATTTGTAAAATATTTATTTAATGAGGTTTTGTAATATTGCAATTTGTAAATACATAGCTTCTTACTATGGCCATAAGTATTAATCTTTCTCATAAATAGACTCAATTTATACTTTCCTTATAATTTATTCTATGAAACATATTTTGACTAAATTTTGCATAAATACATTTAATTTTCTTTTTAATTTTTTACTCTGGAAACCTTTGTTTTTAAATATACAAATTACTTATTGAGAGTATTTATAATTTTGATTTTTGAGGTTAATTTTTCTCAATATATTATTAAATTTTCTTTTTGTATGTACTACCTATTACTTTTGAGTTCTTACCATACTGTACAACATATTCTTCTGTATGTACTATTTATTAAATTTGAGACTTTTTCTACAATATAGTACAACATATTTTTTTTGAGTGTACTACCCAATATTAATTTTGTGATATTTTTATTTAATTGATTTTTGAACTTCAGGTCTTACCAATTATAATCCATTTAGATTATTTTATATGACTTACAATATTTTTAAATATTATTTTAATTTCTTTATGATTTTAATAGAATTATTAAATCTAATCTGCCATTAATTTTCCTCCTTTTTCATTTTGAAAGTGCAGATTTCTAAGTAATTTTAGATTTTAATTTTTAATATTTTAGTATAAGTAGTTAGGATTTTGAGGTCTACCAGCTCTGGTATTTTTATTTCGACAGGTTTTATAAAATATTAGATTTTATTTGGTACATTTTTTTTTATTTTATTGTAGTAAACTACAAAGAACTTGTACATTTTTATATTATATTTATTTTTTTCAATTTTTATTGTTTTTTTAATTTTTGGTAATCATGGAGAAGATGGATGTAGACCGTTTGGAGAAAGAAGAACTTGAATATGATTTAGAAATTAGAGGAGTTACTGGCTTGTCAGATGTTTCAACAATGAGATCAAGTCTTAGAGCTCTTCTAAAAATTGAAAAACAAACGAATGTCGTAACCCTACCGGAATCCCCAGTGAGGAAAAGAAATCCTGATGCTGAGATGGCAATTATTTTGACCAAAGTAGCGAACTTAGAAGAGAAAGTTAATGAGTTTGCTGGTATAAAGGGAGACGGCGAACATAAGAAGATCTCAACTAAGTTCCTACATACGATGAATAGGTTGAACAGGTGTCCTATTCCTCCAGATAAGATAAACCTACTCGAGGCCAGATCAACATGTTTAACTAAGCTGTTGTTGCTGCAAGAAACTTTCAATGCTAAGTTAGGAATACTTCACGACAGTAGTGATAATGAGGATCCACCCAATCCTAATACACCTCCTCCTAACCCTCCACCTAACCCCCTTCTTGAACAAGAAGAAGGTAATGACACATTAAAAGTTTCAGAGTTGATTAGAGCCCTCACTGCTGCTACTTCTAGCTCTAGTCGTAGGAAGGTCGTACCGACTAAAGATTGGGGAATTTCTTTCTCTGGTGACGGCAGAGGAAAATCTCTACGTACCTTTTTAGAGGAAGTTGAGCATTACCGTAGGGCAAGAAATGCTACTAATCTAGATCTGTGGAGAGGTGCCTACGATCTATTCTCCGGACCAGCTCTTACCTGGTTCAAATCTGTCTCCGACGAGATTTCTTCATGGGCTGAGTTAGTTGCTCTCCTCAAGGACGAATATGAGGATGACGACTACACTACAGAGCTTCATGCGGAAATGTTAGCTAGGACGCAAGGCACGATGAGAAATTTGGAGATTATATTGCGGTAATGAAAACTTATTTCTCCAGACTGAATATAAGAGATGATGAGAAACTTAAGATTCTTTTCCGTAATTTAACCCCATATTTTTATGACAGGTTACGCCAGTTTAGTATTGACTCCATGGAAGATTTTGTTAGGTTGGGCAGACGTGTCCAAGCTGATAGGTCACACATGGACAAGTACAAGCCGCCTCCAACACCAAAGAAGACCTTATTGGAGCCTAGTCTTGCTTACCAAGGACCATCTACTTCAAGCAAAGAAGATAATAATCGCAGTAGCAAGTTTAGCGGGGTTGAGATCAGAAGCGCAGATAGGTCAAATTTTAGGAACAAGACTGGTTATCGGAAGTCTTTTGACAATCAAAAACGTCCTCAGAGTCATCAGGGTTCTCGCAATTCGAACTGTTATTGTTGCGGTGCTGCGGACCATTATTTTTATAGATGCCCCAAACTTGGGTTTTGTGTGAGTTGTGGCAACAAGGACAAAAAAGTAAAAAAATGTTCTCGTTGTCCATTTGTTAAAAATTCGGGAAACGATGGAGGGAAGAGCAAGTGAAGGGTCCACTTCGCCTTCCCAAATCTGTCATCAAGGCCCAAAATAAAGAGCGGAATCGATGGTTAGAGGTTGTGCAGACGTTCTTCGAACAACAACGCGCAAGCGGATTGATAACCTCTAACGATGATGATTCTCGCCCTTACGTCGAAGTTTTTATTTTAGGGTTCCCGATGTTAGGTTTATTGGACTCCGGTGCTACAAGAACATTGGTAGGACAGCGTGGATGGGAGATGCTGCAAAAATTAGGTTTAAAGAAGGTAGAAACTTCAGCTGTTAAATGTACAGTTGCTGATGGAAGATCGTGTGATATTACGGGAAGTGTGGAAGTACCTATGGTTTTAGATGGGAAGTTAAAGGTTATTCCGACGCTCATCGTACCATCTATTTCTCATGAATTGGTGCTTGGACTCGATTTTTGGAGAGAGATGGAAATTGTTCCTGATCTGGTGAAAAATCGGTATGAGTTTAGGGATGAACCAGCAAGGCTTTCTGAAGTTTTGGTTTCAGAGGATCACTTGACTGCAGAGCAGAGAAGAAGATTGCAGGAGGTTACTGAAGAATTTTTCGACAACATGGGGTCAGAACTTGGCAGGACTGATTTGATTGAGCACGTCATTGATACTGGTGACGCTGCTCCAATCAAACAACGTTATTATCCTGTTTCCCCCAGCGTTCAAGAAAAGATGAATGAAGAACTTGAGAAAATGCTTCAGCAAGGGGTAGTCGAGCCTTCTTCTTCTCCTTGGTCTTCTCCTGTTGTCATGGTGGGAAAACCAGATGGCTCTACTCGTTTCTGCGTCGATTATCGTCGGGTCAACGCAGTTACGAAAAAAGACGCGTATCCCCTTCCATACGTTTCGCACATTTTAGATAGGCTGAAGGATGGAAAGTATATCTCTTCTCTAGATATTAAATCAGCGTTTTGGCAGATTCCTGTGGAAGTTAATTCTAGAGAGAAGACTGCTTTCACTGTCCCTACGCGTGGACTCTACCAATTTAAAAGGATGCCTTTTGGGTTACATAATAGCCCAGCGACGTGGCAAAGGCTTATTGACAAAGTTCTGGGTGCTGACATTGAGGTTTATGTCTTTGTCTATCTAGACGACATTGTAGTGTGTACCCCAGACTTTGAAACTCATTTAAAGGTCCTTCGTCTGATTTTTGAGAGACTCCTTAAAGCAGGGCTTACGCTAAATAAGGAGAAATGTAAGTTTTGTGTTAAGCAGTTGAAGTACCTCGGTTACGTCGTTGACTATTATGGCCTCAGGGTTGATCCTGATAAAGTAAGCGCTGTTGTTGACTACCCAGTACCAAAGACGCCTAAGCAGATGAGACGCTTTTTAGGCATGGCATCTTGGTACCGGCGTTTTGTCCCTGGATTTTCCACGATCGTGTCTCCTTTAACAACATTGTTAAAGAAAAATATTAAGTGGTCATGGACAGAAGCTTGCCAGAAAGCGTTCTGTGAATTGAAGGAAGAGCTGATTAAAGCTCCTGTGTTAACTTGTCCTGACTTTTCGAAGCCGTTTTTCGTTCAAACTGACGCTAGTGAGGTGGGCTTAGGGGCTATTCTCTCTCAAGAGTTCCCCGATGGAGAACGAGTTGTTGCTTTTGCTAGCAGGTCACTGACGAAGCTTGAACGCAAGTACTGCGCTACAGAACTCGAGGCCCTCGCCGTTCTTTGGGCTATCGAAAAGTTCAGAGCATATCTGGAAGGGCAATGTTTTACCGTGGTGACCGACCATATGGCCCTTAAGTGGCTAATGTCGCTGAAGGAACCCAAAGGAAGGTTAGCACGCTGGGTTCTAAGATTGCAGCAATATAATTTCGAGGTGTGCCATAGACCTGGTAAACTGAATGCTGTAGCTGATGCCTTGTCGAGAGCACCGGTGGATACTGTGTTTGTTTCTGAGGTTGGTGTTGTTGAAGACAGATGGTATCGCGGCATGATGGATAAGGTCGCTGCAAGCCCAGACAAGTACCCTCTTTGGACTGTGGAAGGTGGCCAATTGTATGTGAACCGCAGTAAGAAGAAAGGAGCGGGAGAATCTGCATCGACTTGGAAGGTTGTGGTTCCTAAAGAAAAGAGAAAGGAGATCATCTCTGATAACCACGATTCACCCATGGCAGGTCATCTTGGTATCTTTAAAACTAAGAAGAGGGTCATGAGTAGATATTATTGGCCTGGTATGGCAGCTGATATCTCTTCTTATGTTCAGAAGTGCCATGTTTGTCTTGCTATGAAGACTGAAGCCAAGAAACCTGCAGGTCTGATGGGAGACCAACGGAATCCTGGAGCACCTTGGAGGATGGTGAGCGGTGATTTAATGGGTCCTTTCCCGCGTTCTAGTAACCAGAACTGCTACCTACTGGTTATCGTAGACTGCTTCACCAAATATGCCGTTCTTCATCCGATGAGGCGTTCGGATGCTAAAGCGGTTGCAAAATTTATTGAGGAACAAGTGTTCATGATGTTTGGCGTCCCTCAATATTTTATCACAGACAATGGGCCACAATGGAAAAGCAAGGAGTTTTTAGAAAAGATGGATCAGTATAAGGTCAGGGTTCTCTTTAATCCATTATACCATGCACAGAGCAACCCTACTGAACGATATAACAGGACTATAAAGGCCATGATTAGCTCCTTCGTTAAGGATAATCACAAGCACTGGGATCGTTACTTACCCCAGCTTGGATTTGCCCTTCGCACGGCTGTTAACGAGACAACCGGATACTCGCCATCATTCCTAACGTTCGGTCGCGCGTTGCATCCAACTGGAGAGAGAATTCCTGGTCCTAACGACCCTCTAATTGCTCCTCAAATTCCTGACGATGACCACCCGGATATTAAGAAGTTTGGTAAACTTCAACAAGTCATTTCAGACTGTGAGAGACAGGCTACGACAAGTACATGAGCGTAACGCTCGTACATATAATCTACGGAGGAGATATCAAGAGTTTGATGTAGGTGATGTAGTTTGGAAGAGAACTCACTTCTTGTCCGACGCATCGAAGAATTTCTCTGCCAAACTTGCACCTAAATTCATAAGATGCAAGGTGATTATAAACTAACTCCTTTAGTCTATGAGCTTGAGGATGTTAGTAACGGCAAGAACATAGGGCGCTGGCATGTTAGTGAACTAAAGCGAGAGCCGTAATCATCGTGCATTTCAACACTTAAGATCTTCTCAACGACTTCACGAAGTCAACGATGTTTCATTTTTTTTGTTTTAGAAGAATTTGATTTATTGTTTTTCTTTTTTTGGTAAGGACATTGTTTTGTAACATATTTATTTTGGGAAATACCAATTTGATTATTTAATGGTCTTATTAAATTTGTTATTGGTATGAAATATTTGAATTTGAATATTTGGCGCCAATTTAAGAATTGGAGGGAAACAGTTTGATTTCTTTAGTTGTCTTTCTTTAAGTTCTCCTGAGTTTAGGTTTTCTTTTAATACACTTTTCTTTTTCCTTTTAAGTTTTCTGGTAGTTTCTGATAGGTTTAGGTTTATTTTAGTTTCCTTTTGTATGCTAGGTTGGCTGCACTGCGGTCAGTGACTGAGGGTCAGAGTTCGTGACCTCATGTTCTAGAGTGTCAAGTTTTTCAAGTTGTGCTAAGTTTTGCTAGTTTAGCTGCACTTTATAGTGGATTTAAAGAGTAGGACATTTAGTGGATTAATTTGGGAATAAAATAATCCCAAAGACTTCGCTCTTGGACTAAGCTAGGCTTCAGGATTAGGCACCAAAATAAAGCTTTGGTGATAGGCGATCTCTTGGCAGATTTTAGGCTCTTTTGGTTTTGAGCCACAGCTAATCAATCATTTGTGAGATTACTCACAGATCGAGGTTTGAGATTTTATTCATTCTTCCTCCTTTACAACCTGGGTTCGCGATTGGTGAACGGTTTTGGGAGTACAAAACCAAGTCACCACAACCTCATCCTTCCTCACCAGTTCTCTTTTTATTTTTAGATATATTTTATTTTCCTTTGTTTTATGTATATACCTTTTTACCTTGTGCCCAATATTAATATTAGGTTGGTGGAAGACCACCAATAGGAGCTTTGTGATGGGGCCCCAAGGTATACCAAACTCAGTTCAGTTTATCATTTTTTTTGTATAATTAATTTAATAATTATGATCAGACAGTCATTAGAGTCAATATTTATTTAATTAAATTAAAATAGAATCATTTAATTTTTTTAGTTCATTTTGCGACTGTTCTGATAGTAGGCAGCTTTTGTTTATTTCTGGGCAAACAGAGATTTATTACTGTTCTTTTTAAAGCTTAATACACATGCTGTTCCCAGCTTGAAACTAAATCATGTTAGTTATTATTTAAAATATCATCCCTTGATTTATGATCGACATTTATGTTCAGTCCAAATTCATACCTCCCCAGTCCCAACCCTCTTTCCTTTAAGTCGGTATTCCCTGTTCACCGACTGCCCTCGTCATTCTCTAATCCTCGAGTGTGTTGTCTTAAGAACTAAAATCTACCAAAGATTTACCATTATCACCTCGTCTCATCCGTTGTTTTCTTTATCCTTGTGTATTCCTCTTTTATTTTATAAGAACAGATTCATGAACAGGGTGGCGCTCATTTTGGCTAAGGTCAGTCATCATATTGGTAAGATCAGTGTTACTAAGTGGCAGAGACATATTAAGAGCCTACCCCCTTTTGCAAGCCGTCTTGAGTTGGGCATAAACGTTTGTTATAAATGATTCAAAAAGCTTGATTTTTGTGGACAGGCAAGAAGACTTAGAATTAACAAGAATAGAGCGAGCTTTAAAAGAAGCCAGTTTTGCTTTTGACTTAAACATTTCAGCTGCATATAGCAAATTTACAAGAATGAAGAAAATGAGACGCCTTAAGTAATTAACCGATCTGACATATTCTAGTGGAATAGTGTTTATGTTAGAGGGCGAAGTTTTTCAAGTGAGTAGAAATTTTAAATTGGATAGCTTTTGTTTTGTCGATGTTCACCTGCAGCCCATTGATGGTACAGTACTCAAACAACACATCAAGCATCTCCTGAGCAGCCGACCAACATGATGCAAGCAGAAAAACATCGTCACAATAAAGCAACATACAAGAAATATTTCAGGACCAATTTTAAGGCCTCTTATACCTTTTGAATTAAAAAATTTTATAATGTCAGATATGAACAAAATAAATAGAAATGGAGAAAGAGGTTCTCCTTGCAATACACCTTGTGTTATCTTTGCTGGGTCGGTGAATTCGAAGTTAGCACTAATTCTAACATGGGCATAAGAATACAAAGTGTTTAAATTCTGATAATTTTGGCACTTAACCGAGTTTAAATAGTTTTTCCCATTAGAATTGAGTGAACTATAGAATCGAATGCTCGTCGAAAAATCAACTGCAACACCAATCAAGTAAGGTGAGCCAAGTAAAATGTGATAGTTAATAGATGACGAAAGAGAAAAATATGATCTAAACAACTTCTGTTAGCCCTAAAACCCAGCCTGCTCTTCAGGTAAGATATCGATAACATCAGCCCAAGTTGTTAATCTATTAGTAAAATGGTGTGAAATATTTTTCAATGGTATTAGTCAACGCAATACCTCTATAATTCAGTGGATCATTTTTTTCTCCTTTTTTTATGGATCATTTTTAACCACAATGGCAGACCAAGAGCACGGGACAGCTTCATTTAAAAGGATTTTGTTATAAAGAACAAGGAGAAATATCTTGAAAAATAAAAAGGAGGAAGTTCAGTTGCATTTACTGTTTCTTAAATATAAATAACTATTTACATGGCTGGAAAGTAATTACTACAATTGTGAAGTATATTCCTAGTGTATAATTAGTTGTATTCGATATCGTTAAAAACAAAAATCTTGTGTAGGTGTTTAGTATGTATTCGTAATATAATATATTATAAACTACTTCTTAAATTTTATTTTATACAACATTATAATAATATAAAAATTAATAAAGAAAAATCGGTTTCACGTGCTTGTAATTCGTAGCTGACACGACAATTGCT
>JACMZG010000008.1:73184015-73225995 GCA_018340805.1 Microvelia longipes | reverse complement strand
AAGTTCGGTATTGTACCCCTGTTCACCGACTGCCTCGTCATTCCTAATCTCGAGTGTGTTGTTAACGAACTAAAATCTACCACAAGATTCTACCATTATCACCTCGTCTCGTCTCGTTTGTTTTTTAGTCCTTATTGTGTATATCACTTTTTTATTATTTATATAAGAACAGAAATTCATGAACAGGGTGCGCTCATTTGGCTAAAGGTCAGTCATCATATTGGAAGATCAGTGTTACTAAGTGGCAGAGACATATTTAGAAGCCACCCCCTTTTGCAAGCCGTCTTGAGTTGGGCAATAAACGTTTGTTATTATTTGATTCAAAAAGCTTATTGATTTTTTGTGGACAGGCAAGAAGACTTATGAATAAACAAGAATAGAGCGAGCTTTAAAAAAGCCAGTTTTGCTTTTGACTTAAACATTTTTCAGCTGCATATAGAAATTTACAAGATGAAGAAAATGAAGACGTTACCTAAGTAATTAAACCGATCTGACATATTCTAGTGGAATTAGTGTTATATGTTATAGGGCGAAGCTTTTTTCAAGTGAGTAGAAATTTAATTTGGATAGCTTTGTTTTGTCGCTGTTCACCGGTGTTAGCTGCAGCCCATTGATGGTACAGTACTCAAACAAACACTACAGTATATGGCAATCTCCTAGAGCAGTCGAAACCCGGTTTTATTACTCAGTCAATGCAGCAGAAAAACACGTCAAAATAAAGAACAAAGAAACTTTTTCAGACAATTTTAAAGGCCCATCTTATATCTTTGAATTAAAATAAAATTATAATATCAAATAATGACAAAAATAATAGAAGAGGAGAAAGAGTTACTCTTGGCAATAACACATTCCCGTTGTTTTTGATCTTATAGCTGGCAAGTCAAGTGATTATTTGTATAGTATAAAACAAAAACTATATTTCTATTAACATTGTCATTATAGATAACTCATTAAAAGTAGTTATAATGAAATTACTTATTTAATTTTTAGGTCAACGTTTAACCAGTTTTACATAGTTTTTCCATAAAGTAATTGAGTGGCTACTATAGAATCGAATGCTCGTCGAAACAAGTCAAACTTGTCTATAAACACACAAAATCAAGTTCAATTGAGGCAGTAGAATGAGACTTAGATTTAGAGACCGTCGACGGGGAAACGAAGAAGAGAAAATGACTAATTGATCTATTAAACACTTTCTGTTGCTTTTTCTACATAAGTTCCCCACCTGGAATCACCAGCGCTGCTCTTCAGGCTAGATCTCGAGATTATACATGAATCCAAGTATATGTTAATCAATGCTATACAGTTTCTATAAAATGGTTGAAAAATTTTTTACTCATGGTAATTACAGTAAGTCAATAGCTTTCTATAATAACATTTCCAGTGATCATTCTTTTTTTCACCTTATTTTATGGAATATCATATCTATAAACACTACCACTGGCAGGACCAAGAAGCACGAGGACAATGCTTCATTTGAGAAAGGATTAGTGTGTTAATAAAGAGAAAAACAAGGAAAATAGAGAATTACACATAAGCGAGGAATTGATTTGCATTCATCTGTGTGTATTTAAATATAATAACTATTACATGGCTGAAAGTAATTACTAACATTATGAAGTAAATCATAAACATCCTAGTTGTATAGGAGATTAGTCTTGTATTGGATTATCGTTTCGATACTCGTGATAAAAAAAATATCATATGGTGTAGGGTGGATTTAAATAGTATTCGTGACAATCTAATATTATTTTATGAACACTACTGCTTAACATTCTTTATTGTTAATAACAACATATTTATATTCCGACTTAATTAATAAAATTAAATAAAGGAAAATCGGTTTCACGTGCTTGTAGACGTAGAGCTTAGACATCGACATATAGCTTTTTTCAAAAAGTTGCGCACCATTAATAAAGAACGACTAAGGAAGTTGGATGGACAGAGTGTAGATCGACATTCGGTCTATAGCCAAACAATTGTCTTCTCAACAGGTACGATATTATTATGATGAGATGATGAAGATTAGTGGTGATGGACGCCGATAGGGAAGGGCCTGCTAAAAAATGGCACTAGAAATTTCTAACCTCTAAATATTCTTCTCAGGACTGAAAAAATTACCCGTTTGGCCTTGGACAATAACGTCTCCCAATTTAAGAATAATTAGAGTAAATATAATTGTTCATTCACTTTTTATTAGAATTACAATAAATCATATAAAATATATTATATAAAGTAATTCAAATTTATAGTGAATTTTGTTACAATTTAATTATACGAAAATACTATGTCTAATGCGAATTTCCATTTAAGAAAGAATAATGGTTGGGATCATGACAGAAGGGAAAGAAGGTAATTTAGTGGTTATGTTAGGATACGAAACACCCGATTAAGAATAATGTATTTTTTTAATTCTATGTATTTTATTATAAAAAAACAGGAAATTTGCTTCTTATGAGAACTTGTTCGTCCAAAAATATAAGCATATACTTTTAAAATTACCTACAAGCATTGTATATTGTTTGCTAATATTGTTTAATATTGACTTAGCGTTCACGTACGGCGTTAATTTCAAGATCATAAAGAAGATTAAACGATAAGCTTGTTACTTGATCACATTAAGCTGTAAAAGACGTGAACTTTCAAACATAATTTAATAAGCTTTAAATTATTGCAATTTAAAAGCGGAGAAGCGCTCTTCACAATTAATGATTACTGTGTCTAATAGAAACGGTCTTGGAACAATAAATACTCTCGTGGTACGATATACTCATCAACTTATTTATAATAATATTTTAAAAGTTCCAATACTTAATTTAGTCCTACAATATAAATCTTTGGATTTTTGGCTTATTTTTCTTCGGCTTTTATACTACTAAATTTATTATTATATGACAATATATCACACTAAATGGTTTATATTATTTGAGTAATAATATATAATCTTTATGGCATAGTACTCATTTATAAAAAATATTTCATTTATCGACTTTCAGGAATAATAAATTTTAACCATTCAACTAACAAAATAAAAATTTATAAAAAACCCGCTAATCATATTTCACACTATGTAAAAACTTTTGTTAACAAAGGGCGGGTTGCAAAATTTGACACACAAAATTTTAATACTCCCTTGCATTTATATATTAATTTGTATTAATCCATATTATTGAGGAGCGACAGATCTAGTGAGCAAGAGCGTGGTAATTATTTGTAAGAACAAGTGTTCCTCTATGAGTGTGTGTATATAAATCTGCTAAAGATTCAAAACAAATATCTTACTTGTAAAGATCCAATTTGATCAGTCAAACCATACGGTTGTAATTAGGGAAGTGATGTAATTTTTAAATATATTTGGATTTAAGTTATAAGATTTAAATATTTTTAGCGTGTGATTCCAGCTAATTGATAAATCAATATTGACAACTTAAAGTCAATAAAAAACATAATAAATTAGTTAAGCGCCAGAGCATTATGTAACATCTGTAACGGTCGGAGTAGTGATACTGACTCTCTTTAAATTAAAGAATAATTAAATTTAATGGATATCATAACAACCGAGTACTTTTAGCAATGAAATGAGGACCACATATGAAAGAGAGATAGTTTTGTGCGATGTATTTTAACCGGGTAGAGGGTCGGCGTCCTCCTGTCTGTTCTGGTTTCTATTTACTTACATTAATAAATGGTGTGCGTTGTTAGAGCGATGTGTGAGAGACATATTAATACCTAATTTCTAGTTTATCCCTTATTTATTGAGTGAGGTTATCTTTTCTTTAATAAGTAAATTGTATATGTTTTTTCAACTCTGTTCGTCTTAAAATTATAAGAATTACATTTCTGTCGCGGCTATATATTATTTCTTAAAGATTAATTTATACTTATAATACACTCACTCAAAACATGATAAATTATTTAAAAATAAAATTGTGAGAGTGCGCGGTATATACATTAACACAAAAGGTCATATAAAGTTCTTTTTTTTCATATTACTACGCATTTTTCCATCAAATGTTTATGAAATTCTTTGCCCGAAGATTGAAGACGGCGTTATCGGTCAATTTCATTGGAGAGGGCAATACCAGTTTTCAGTTGACTACAACGTGCCCTGGAGATTCCGTGTTCGTTTTTAACTAGTAATCTACTGTTTATGACAAGTCTATCGAAAGCTGACTCAGTTTATTCATCGACCTTCGCTTGTGTGGAATTTTTATTATGAAACTTGTGAATGAATTTAGGTCTTTGAATTTGAAAGTTTTTTTAGTTTCATATTCAATTTGTGCATGGTGGTTATAACAATATCGTGGCATGAGCCTGTCATTTTAGACTACTGATATACGGTTTCTTTGATAGATTTTAAGAATCTTTTAGCGCATTTTAAACCAGGGATTGGAATCCTTATCATTTCTAAAAGAGGTGCACGATTAATTCTATACGTGTTATTACCGGATGGTTTTGTAACAATGTATACTGCGTGAAAATTTCGCTAACTTCATAAAATATTATTTGATCAAGACAGATTCACCGTTGAGTGGTCTCAAAGTGTTCTTAATACACGTTTGCCATCGAGACCATTATAATTTAGTGAACATTTAATTTGCAGCCTTGTTATTTTTAATAATTATTGACAACATATTATATATATTCAGGCACAGTAATTTAGTATATATATATATATATATATATACATACATATACTTATTTATATAAAATATATTAATACCTATATAATATATATATCTATAATACTATATTTTTGAAATATAATAATTAGCTTCAACCGGACTTGATTTGCTTGTTATGTGTCAATGAACGTTACACCCTTCGACATCCAAGACTGTCAGGCTATTGTGCGAAACAACGCCATTTTTTTTTAATGTACCTTTCAAATAAATTAACAGGTGTGCATAACATTTAAAAAAAACAAAGAACAATGTGAAGCGAATAGAATACCTGGTTGAGTATCATTACAACTTTTTTACATGGAGGATGTAATTGAAAACACCCGCAGTTATAAAATAACATCACACTGGACTTCTCGTTGCGTGCCCTTTAAGGAGAGCTTTAAACCATTAATATTAAGTAATTCTTAAAGCCATAACGATTATACAGAGTAGATCAATTATAATGTGAATTCAATAATTATTAATGCTGATTGTGAGGGCGGACGAATGTCAGTGTATACAATATTTGTGTGACATTTAGCGGATTATCATACTATATCGCGCTCCGATGGGCCTAAATCTTAAGAGGAGATTGAATCCTCTAAGATCGACTATTACGTGTGGCTGGTAACTACAATCCCTAAAGGAAACAATTAGATTTGATCCGAACTATGTATGCACTCCAGAATTTTATTATTTACCGTTAATCCTCGCTAACTTTGTGATTTAACTCATTGTGCGTTAATTGGTAAATCTTATAGTTGTTCTTGTTAGATTTAAGGCATTATGATTTTTATGAGTGAGTGGATTACTAAATATTTCACACTATGATAAAATATAAGAGAAGATATGTTTATGGAGTTCGAGGTCCCTCATACGTGTGTACATGCACGCACCACATACTCTCATGTCCCTAAACGATTACAACAAATTAATTTTACCGGGTTTATCATCAAACGAGATAATTTTAGATTCTCTTCAATTAAAGTTATCATTATCTCCAATTATTTGCTGTATTTATTTTTTTATAATAAATAGTACTCATTTAATTTTATAATAACAAAAATTTATTAAATTATAAAGTAATATTTCGGAGTTATTTTAGGAAATGTATATGCCACACTTTAGAGTTTAATAAAATTAAACTCTCATTGCGCTGAGTTGTGGCCGTACTTAATTAACTAAGACTACGAACTTTTTTATTTGTCTATATCAAAAACATATAATAAATCTTACCAAACACCACACCACACAACCAACAAGCCCACAGCAACAATTCATCATGTTATAAAATTGGGTAATTGATTTTTATTATTTTTTATTTAATTATTATTATATCATCTTAAAAGTAACAACGAAAATAAAATAAGAAATAAAATATATCATATATTTAATAATCTTACTTATTAGACAACACTTAGTTCTACAATATAATATTTTATTTTTTGATACTAGTACCTGTGACATTACTATCTATCCTTTCCTCCTATATAGCCGACAATAATTATCATATCCACAACATAGTTAAACCATAATTACGTATAGAAAGATTGTATGACTGTCATACTAAAAATCATAATATTGATCATTTTTTCCACTACACACATTAAGACGCCATAACCCTAAAATGATTAGATTCTCGTGTTTTAAAGTTTTAAGTCTTTATGCTGGAAAAACACCTTGATTATTTACGCTTATCGTAAAACACCATCACACAATACATTACTAATTAATTGTTCCATCAACATCAAAGTTATAATAATATTAGTGAACTTAAAATTTTTTTTAATTATATTTTTCTATAGTTTAAATTTCTCTGGTTTCGGTTTGTTTAAAGTGAGAAACATTTTCTCTTCGAGTTCCTTACTCTGGAAATATTAATATAGTATAAAAGACGCGTATTCTACGCTCCGCCTGTTTATAGTGAAAGGATGACGCTCGCGTCATAGTATCTACTAGAAATAGATATAATTTTATAGGGATTGTAGTGATCAGTCTGATTCTAGCACTCATAACATTCAACGAATCCACACTTGTCATCTCTTCAGCTTTCGATAATTATAGAAGCCCTTAATTTTGGATGCAATTCTAAAATTCGGTTTGCTTCCGACGTGAATAATGAGTTAACTTTATTTGATTCGTTGCAGTGGTAAATTTTTCTCTTTATCTCTCGAGCGCAGGGGGAACATAATGTAGACACGATATAGAAATTAAAACTGATAATTTTATTATAGAGTTAAGAGAGCACACCTCAAAGAACACTTTTGTAAAATACATCTACAAAGTGTTTTCTCGGGATATCTGTCAAAAAAGACTGGCTGAAATTGGTAGTGGTTCGTGTGAGTGGCTGAGTTACATGACCAAGAAGAGACTTAAATCTGTGGTTCCTCAAGAAATACGTGTCAGAGAAGCTTTAGTATACTCTATTTAGGGTTTACTTTCCGCGGGTTAATCTCGTTCAGAAAGACTCTAAGATTGATGTGTTTCCTAACTCTCGGGCTATCCGTCAGAAAAGACTCGATGAGTGTGAGTAAGTCTTACGCTTCCCGCAAAAACTAAAGAGAATCTCTGGCCGGCGGTGGTCCGCATGTAGCGAATTTCCTTTGACTGCGTGTTTCCGTGCTATTATTACATTTATATAACAGTTATTAACAACTATCTAAATCTAATTTACTTATTCTCGGCGGAGCGGTGGATTCCTGTTCGCCGCCTGAATTATCTTTATTTAACAGAATGCGTGTTTACGTGCTATTTAACTCTACCCTGTTTCTTGCTTATGGCACGAGGAGACATGGCTTCATCTGCGTGGTTCCGTGGTTTTCATGCTTTAGAACTAAGCAGTTACTCAAATTTCAAGCACTGCTCGTAACTCATTTTGTCTGTATTTTCTAAAGGAAATGCGCCATCTATTTACCAGTTGTCGTGCATACACACACACTATGCTCTCACAAATTAAAAGTAAGCTATAATTATTTGCACTACGTTTAACAGATTTAGATATACTTCTCTTTTAAGTGCTGTAGTCAATTATCTTTTAAAGGTTTATTATGTGCGCATATCCTTTGGAAAATACAGACAAAATGGTTACGAGCTTAGTAGATTGATCTTATTTTTATGAGATAACATGAGACTTTAGGTATTTATAAGCTTGAACCTGAACCTTAAGCATTTCGAATTTGTTTGCTTTTTTATGCAAGCGAAATCTGCTCTATTCACCACTAGAATGAAATTCGCCCGACAGGCGTACCACCGCGGCTCGGATATTTATTTTAGTATGTTGTAACTTATATATTTTTGTGATAAAGCAGAAAGGAAACACGCATGCCTAAAAGGAAAATTCACACCATGACATACGAAACAACACCCAGCGGGACAGAACAATGAATAATCTTCTGTCTCTATACACTTATATTGGTAATAAAAACGAATAAAATATTATTGTCTCCCTTACTAGATTGTGTAACACCCAATAATGGATACATGAGTTTTCGACACCAAAAGAGAATTCCAGTAGCTCTCTGTGACATGCGTGTGCTCCTATCACAGAGTCTGACCTAGAGACTTATTTTCTCAAGTCTTAAACTTCATATTTAGAAAAAAAACGAAAAAAATTCATCCGGACCTTCCAGGATGTGAACCCAGGTACTTTTGGGCTTGAGTGGTCGTATTGCTCGCACCACTAGATTCACTCAGAGGCCCGCCGAAAAACATTGAACGACAACCCTTAACTTTACGTTCTCACATTATTCAAACTGACCGTATTGTTCTTCTATCTAATAATTTTTTATGTGTGTTTTCGACTTTTTGGTCGCTTAGTTTTGTGTTCGTATCGACTTCGCGACGCGTTTCATTCAATTCATTACACACAAGGAAAAAATTACATAGAACAGACACCATACCATACTAGAACGGATTTTTTATATTTTTATATCGATTCCTTATATTTTAATTTATTGCGGATTTTTGAGTAAAAGATAAAATCAAACTAAGAGGTATTATTTTTATTTATTGAGAAAATATCTTAGAGGTCCAATTAGAGCTGGCAATTCAAGAGTCTACGATGTCTTTAACTGAGATAACAATTCTGCGTGGAATTTCAATCTTTCGATTCTCATGTAGGTCCTAACCCAACATATCTTATAGTACGTACTTTATGGTGTTTCAATGATATCAGAGTACAGATGGAACAAAAGAATGATTATTACCCGGTCAGCAACAATTTTCCAATTATATTTTTGAAAGACAATTATTCGTCTAGATTTTACCTCAGCAAACCGGGTTAATGACTGTCCTTAACTCATAAATACATGTGTTTATCACCAACTATAGGTGTCGTACTGCTTTCCTGGCAAGTATAATCCGAAGGTTTGATTATTTATGGACAATTACACAAGTTGGTATTAAAATAAAATATTAATCCGTATCAGAAAATATAGAGAATATTAATTACAAAAAGATTATTGATCTGTTAGATTAAATAACATAAATGAATTAAAATTTTAATAAATGTATTAATATAATCTATAATTAAAATTTAAAGATTTATGATATAAAAAATTAAATATAATCAGAATAATTAATATATTAAAAAAGGGAATTAATTATATCTAAAAAATAATTAAATCTAATTAAATTATTAATAAATCTATAATTATATTATATAAGTAATTAAAATATTTAGATCTATAAAATAGATAAATATAACAGAATTAATAATAAATTATAATATATATAATAATATTTAATTAATATAATATCATAAAATATATCATAATATAATATTAAGATTAAAAAAATAAAGGGTCGGGCAATTTATGTTCATGCGAAATTTTTTTGGCATCATTATTGGACTCTGAACATCGAATTTTGTGTCTGTAAGGCTCCCAGGTTCTCAGTTATTTCCGCCCATTGGACCCCTATCCACATTTAAGCCAGTAATTTCTATAATAGTTTAAATTCGCATAAATGTTATTGTAGAAAGTCAATTGAGCTCTGCGCGATAAGGCCTGTGATGTATTGTAGGCTATATAGTAATTAAAGAAAATACAAATTTTCCCATTAATAGATTATTCGTCTTCTGTCTCAGTAGGAGCATGAGCAGAGCATCCAATTCAAATTACCATTTATTACTAAAATAAAAATAAAGTATCTCAATATACGAAAAAACACTTAAACATACTTACCTCATTTTGTGTATTATCGTGGAATAGATTTAAATTACTCAAAGTTCTTTTGTTATAATACACTAGAAAAAATATATGTCCCGCCAACAAAGTAGCTATTAAAATTTTTTTCTTTTATAGAGCAGAAAGTCTTTGAGTTGAAATAGAGATAAACTTTAACTGAAACTTAAGTAACTGTATTTAATACTGCAAAAGAAATTTTAAGCGCGAGATTCTCTCTGGCATCAATTTATTTTTTGAGGCGACACGTCAAACAGGAAAATCCAACAATAAGTTGCCGCGAATTCTATCTTAATGTGAAGTCGGAAGCGCCACCGATAGAACGCGAGTATCATATTATCTTTTGTTTTGATTATAGTCTTGATGAGAACAACTCATTAAAAGCCATCTAGGTCGACTAAAGCAAAGGATGTGAAGATCTCGACACTCCTTGATTCTTCATGCACCCCTACTCCGTTAGTATTGATTCAAAACCACGATCATATGAGCAATCTCGACTAATACAGTTATTCGAAATTATATCTAGTAGTGTGAGGCTTAATAAAATGAAAATAAATCCTTAGAGTGATAAAAATCATGCGTATACCAAACTAGATACACATATTGAACTAATAAACTATTAATCAGCAGTCTTACCTAACTCTATCAGTCAGTTTTAAACCCATAAAACATACAACGAAACATTTACTAAGAATTCGAAAATGAATAAAAATTAATATTCTTGTGACTTTTTTCCTAATCACACTTCTAAATTTTTTAATCACCAAAAACTACAAAATTTATAAAAGAAGCAAATTTAATTTGTTTTTGAGCCGACAAAATCTAGATCATAATCAAAAGATCCATTAACAGCTAGTCATAAAAAGATTAACTAGATCTATCCTATAAATCTTGAAAGATCAAACGAAATTCTTAAAAACATCCAACAAGCGATTATCGTGAGCCATAAAACCAACATCCTCTTACATCAAACTACATATTATATTAGATAAAAAGCGCTACCTATTAAAAAATTATATCAGATCTATTATTGTTTAAAATATTATATACTTTATGCGTTCAGTAAAGTAGTAAAAAATTAGGTATGGGTTAGACATTTTTTTCACATTATTTAAATCGCTACACTCATCATCACTAAACTAAAATTGCTGTTAGCAACTAACCATATGGGTCGTTTGGTAGGTAGAGAACCAGGGAGTGTGTCCAAAATTGTGTCGTGTTATTTTTCCCCCGATCACGAAAATACATTCACATTTTAAAAAATAAATTATATTCATTATTTTATCAGAAATTAAATTTATATATATAAATATTCATATATATATATATGTGTGGTGTGTTTGTTTGTGTGAGTGTGTGTGTTGTGTGTGTGTGTGTGTTGTGTGTATGTATAGTATATATTATTCTCTCTAAATCTATTCTGGGCATTAAAGGAAGCTCTAATGCCCTCATAAATTTTTGCTTATCCAGATATGAGCAAAAGTTTAGCCAAGAATGGAAAAAACTTCTCTTATCATTGCTCTTTACGAAAACCCAAGCATTTTCATACATTCAATGCACAACATTTTGAGCTATAATTGCTAGAAGTTGGAAAAATTTCCAATTTTTGTCGTAGTATAAAAGTGAAAATAATGTTATTTTAAAAAAAAAAATTTCAAAAGTTTTTTTGACTCTAGAGGGTGAAATAAACATATTTTATTTTTATTCATTTGTCTGTAACACTGCTCTTTCCCCCAGTATTAGAGATTTTTAATTATTTTGCATGCCATTGGATTGCATCTCTACAATTAACATGTAGATTAACATTGTAGAGATATGCTAAAATGCCAAAAATTATCATTTTTTCCAACTTCTTGCAACAATAGCTAAGTTATCAAACAATAACTCAATTATCAAGCACAACTCGTAACTAATTTTTTCTTTCTGTATTTTTTAAAGGAAATGCGCCAAGAAACTAACTGAGCATTAAAATAGTGCAAATAATTAATGGTGTGCACTCCTAATTTTAGAGGCATGGTTTTGTATAACCAACAGGATAATTATGCGCATTTCCTTTGAAAAATACAGAAAAATGAGTTACGAGTAGTAACTCAATATATAGTAAATCAATATATAATATTGATAATTGAGTAACTGCTCAAGTTTTAAAGCATAAACCGGATCCTAAAGAATTAAAGTGATAGTTAAGCAAGCAAATGTTCAACACGCATTTCAGCGGAAATTCGCCCGACATGCGGACATCCGTGCCAGAATTATTTGATTACTTAAAGGTGTCTTTTCGACTTTGGACAGGTTTTATTCAATTCAAGCCCCCAAAAGAAAAGAAATTGACACCCCACTCGATTTTTTTGTCTATAAGTTTTTTTTAAACAAGTTTTTTATTGGCAAAAGTATACAATATTTATTTTGTGTAAACACCGAAGCCATATTTTATTTCTTAATTTGGGGTAATTTGTGCCACTTTTTATTTTTTTATTTAATACATTTTGGTTATTTTTTGGGGTGTGAGGAGGGGTTTGTTTGGGTTAAAGAGACTAATACTTAGAGGAAGTACACAAGTAGAATAACGCAGTGATAAGGGATCTGGAAGTGAGACAGTTTCCGTAATGTGCCATTTGTGATTCAAAGTCCGTGGCAGCGCCACCGGCGATGATAAAAAATTGATAACAAAAGGGTGTTCAGGGTTAAAATTACGATTTACCTTTAAAGTTCTTTTTAAGTAATTTATTTTATGAAAGGAACGAAAAAAGAGTCTCTCCACAAAACAATAATTTATTCAAAGCGCTTTCAACCTAACATGAGGCCATCATCAGTCACTCACTCCATCATCAGCTCTCACTCATCATCATGAGCACTCCACTAGTGCTCATTCAAATTCATATGATTTATTTTAATTAATTTTAGGGTCTTTAAACTAACTATATTGAAGTAATGCTAATAATAAGATAAAACTAAGCAACTATATTGATCTTATATATTTTTGCGTGCCAAATCTCAAATTTATAACAATTTTTTATCGCGTTTTATAAATGTTCTAATTTTTCGGTTTGTGACGTCGTATAAAAATATTTTCCGGAGACCACAACTAGACCTAAACATTGATTATGGTACCAAGTTTCAACTGTCTAGCATAAATAAACTGGAGGGTACGATGATAACACACACATACAGATAGACAACTTACAGAAAACCACTCAGGAGGTCTTAAAACACCTAAAGCGGATAATTCAGGTGTACTCCCAGTTTCAAATTTGATTTTCCCAACAATACTTTTCTTACATCCTTACAGTATAAATGAGAAAAAAACAAGAATACATTAGTATAAATTGCCACGTGGCAAAGCTATTACAAACTTACTAAGTAAGTAATTCCTTACTTCAGGCAGTGATAAAATTTAAATTTAATTTCCCAACAACCTTTAAAATATCAGATCACTAAACAAATCTTTACATTGCGTTGAAAGGATCCTCTTATATGGCATTTTAGAAGAATGACATAAAAATACTGTTCGTGACATAACACTGTTATTTAGGAATAACATAATATTACTGTTATTAAATAACAATAATTATTACAAACATTGTTAGAAAAATATTCCCTTAAAAAATATCTCGTCGTTATTCTTGCAGAAACCAGTTTATTTAAGTATTGTTGAACTGTACCATTTTTAATCTATTTGTAACATCTCTTTCAATAACAAAAAAACACGATTGTCATGCGTAGTAAATTTATGTGTTCTTTTCTTTTCAGAACAAGGGGTCGTGTTGAAAAATATTAATGACTGTATTTCTTGTATTCAATGATCATGAAATTTAAAAAATAAATATATAAATAAAACTAATAATGTTAAAAAAGTAAAAATTCTGGCGCGGTGATCCGCTAGTTGGGCGAATTTTCTATGAAATTCTCGCTTTCTTGCGCTCTAATCAAGTTCTTACTCGAATTTTTGGGATTTATATTACATATAGTCGCACTTACGACAGTAGCACTTTAACTTGTCTGTCACGTTCCATGGATTTTTCAAAGGAAATGCGCATTTTTAACCAATTTTTGAAGAAAAAATTAGTTTATGTATTGGGGGTCATGGAAGGGGACTGACTGATCAAGAATAGTATATATATATATATACAGTCGGACCTCATATAACGAACTTCTATTTACAACGAAAGTCTCTATGTAACGATTTTTTTTTACGTTCCCTTGAATTTTGTGTTTAAAAGTGTTTCTATTTAACGAAAAAAAATTCTATATAACGAACAAAATTACCAGAAATTAAGATAAAGACAAGACCCGCAAACTTCCAAGGAATTGACCAAAACGGCACTTCTGTTTTTCTGTAATTTCCCAGAACAACTATTTATTGATTCTCGCCCTGCCTTATTTAATTTTGCGAACTCTTTCTTTAGAATTTTCTATGAAAATAGGATTAACACAGCATAGAACTAAAAATCTTTCAGTTTTAATTTGGTATTCGGTCTGACCAGTTCGTTTGTGAAACTTTTTATTTGTTTGTAAATCGATTTTATTAAAATGCCAAAACGGAAATCGCTGTCCCTTTCTGAAAAAATCAATTTATTAAAAGATTCTGACGATGGAGTCAAAAACAAAGACTTGACTCTGAAGCATAAAATCGCTCCTAGTTCTATATCACAATTTTAAAAAATCAGGAAATCCATACTTAGGTTATACGAAACGAGTGGCGATTTAAAAAAAGTTCTCGAGTACGCAAGTATGAAGACATTGATGACGGCAATTTTACAGTGGGTGACAATGTTAAGGGACAAAAATATGCCTGTGACAGACCACTAATAAAAGAAAAAGCTTGCTGAATATGCAACTGCGAGGTATTATTCATCCTATATATCCATTAAAATAGTTGTATTTTTTCAATTTCTATACAACGAAATTTCTATATAACGATTTTTTCTCTTGAACCATTAAGTTCGTTATATAGAGGTCCGACTGTTTATATATATATATATATATATATTAAAATAAAAAATAATAATAAAGCAGAAATAAATAAATATATAGTTTTCATGTAAAGCTTGTGTTTTATTCGTAACCTTATCCGAGATTGGTGGAGACGCGTATATATATATGTTATATATATGATATTATATAATATATATATATATATTTTATATTATATATATATAATATATATATAGGTATGTATGTTGTACGAGATTTTTTGTTCCTTAGCACAAAAATCAATGTTGTTAATATCCAGAACCCTATTGTTTATGAATTATGTGTTACGTCATTAACACACAATAATGACCCTACAAACATTTCAAAAAATCAAAAATCTTCTTAAAGTATTTAGATCGGCCTAAAGGTTTATGTACTACTATGTATGGTTAACAAAAATATGAAGTTATACTTTATTATCAGGATTAGTTCCGGTGTTATTTATTGACATATACAACATAATGTAAACACGGAGTGGCCTAGAGGCTAAATACCTCTTGGCCTATGGTATACAATAGGTTGTACAAAATTATGCTCGG
The DNA here is from genome assembly GCA_018340805.1 of Microvelia longipes. NCBI lineage: Eukaryota > Metazoa > Arthropoda > Insecta > Hemiptera > Veliidae > Microvelia > Microvelia longipes. The sequence continues at coordinate 73,210,635 of JACMZG010000008.1, read as the reverse complement.
CTTTGTATAATCAACACTACTAAATTGTAAACGGTTACACAAAAATCAGTTAATGCTTATCTATAAAAATTGAAAACAGTTATACAATAATCAGTTTATGCTCATCTACAAAAATTGAAAGCAGTTATACAATAATCAGTTCATGCTTATCTACAAAATGTTTTAGCGCATGTTTTGGCTACCGTTGATACTTGCTGTTGACTGCAATCAACGGTGGCTGATTCTTTAATTACTTTATTAACTTAACAGTAAATACAACCTTTTAAGAAATTTTCACCCCCAAAAATTAAAAATTGTTTTCGCCCCCAAAAACATTGAAAATGACACCCTTCTCGAAAATTAGTTTACCTTATGTCGAACGTTATTTTGGTATCCTCTTATTTACTATAGCTTTTTGACTTTCTGGTAACATAGCAATATTAATCTATGCTAACCAAACCCCGGATTGTTTTTTTACGATTCAGCGCCGTAAAAAACTTTTTTCACGGCGAAGAATTTAAACCATGATTTCTACTTTTTTTAAATTTCGGTGACTTACCAAACCGGGTTAATGACGTGACAACAACCTGGTGTCCAATAGGGTTCGTGTCCTACCTAAGTTTAATAAACTGCGTAGGCTTCCGCGTTTATTTTCATAAAGATGTAGTGAAACCTACATGTTCCTCCCTAAGGTTAATTTTTGTTAAATTTAAAACTAATTATAAATTCAAAAGATTGCGTGTATACACAAGAAACGGTCTTAAAGTACACACACACACACACATACATATATATATTGATATACACTTTTGCGTTTATTGGGGACCTAAAAATAGATTTCGGCCACACTCCGAAGTTAGACTCCTGCCATAACGCCTATTACATTAGCGATTTTTTTAAAAGAAATTCGCTCAAATTGAAAAAAATAACACTCCATTTTTTCTTTGAACATTTATTTTCTTGTTTCGAGTATAGTAATAAGACTTTGGTTTTAACAATTTAATTCTGATTATGAAAATAAAAAGAAGAATTAGGGTTTAAGATTTTTACTTTTTCATGTCTTTAATACTGCAGTATCATTTTATATATTAATTTATATAGGTCATTTTTATATATTACTTTATAGGTAAGTCATTTTATATATTACTTTATAGGTAAGTCATTTTATATATTACTTTATAGGTAAGTCATTTTATATATTACTTTATAGGTAAGTCATTTTATATATTTTTATAGTAAGTCTTTTATATTTATTAAGTAAGTCATTTATATATTACTCCTTCATATGTGTAAGACGCGTGGTGTCTACCATATTTAATAATTATTATCTTCTTATTTTACGGAAAGCTGTACATTTATAATCTCTTATAAATGTAATTATATAGGAAATGATCATTACTTTCCACGGCAGGGTTCATTTTAGAAGAGAAAATCATTAAAAAAAACTAACACTCGCTTCTCCACCAAATGTTTCATAACACAATAAGTAGAGGCGGCTTTCGGCAATAATGCCATCGTCAGCGGCCTGATCCAAAAACAACACACCTTTAATAAACTCTTTGTTAGAGAGACGAGTTGGATTTGTAACACCAACTTAAACCTCTTAGAGGTCACTACTTAAAGTCAAAAATCACTTCAGAGGTCTACTTATTTATTACAAATAAGTATACTCGGCTTTCAGCATTGATGCCATCATCCTAAACAAGTTCACGACAAACTAAAATCTCATTGGAGGAAAGACGTGATGGTTTTTGTACATTAAAATTATTATTTTTAAGTTAGAACAACATAAAATAACTAAACAATATTTAAAAACCAAACCTGCTCTAATTTTTCACTGAATGAAAAATGTTAAAGAATTATTTATATTCAAATATGAAAACATGGTTGGAAATGTAACAGATTCAGATTAAGCTCACTTAGTCACATCAAAAGATTTTCGACTCGAGCACGACTTCGCCTCGGGTACAAAGTCTAGCAGAGCACGATCTTCTTAAAGAGGACAATATGACAAATTCAACTTGAGAGCCCCAACAGCGTCACGATGTTCTCAACTCCTCCTATATCTCAACAGGCGCCACGAGCCACGGCATGACGTTCCCCATCAATTTAAATGTCATTATAAATTCAAAAAGAAATGAAATAAAAAGAGAATGATAAACTTCCACGATTATTTCAAGATATCTCAAGAACTACAAGATAGCGAATGTTCTTACCGAGTACCCAAGTAATTAATGATTGTATTTAAAAATATAAATAGTTTCTTTAAAGCTCACTATAAGAACATGAAATGTTAAATTTTTAAGTTTTAAAATAATGTTAAATTGTTAATTTGGTTATCAACAAGAGTGCAGATTTACCTGTTCATTTGTCATTGGGGACTATGAAAGTACTTTGTCACAGAGAGTTGAAATTCCTTTAGAAATTGGCAAATTACCTTAACATCTTCTATCAAGTAACAAATAACTTAAAGTATCTTCTTTAATGATAAAAGTAACATCTTATTAGGTTTATGTAGACGCTTAAAAGAGTCTCGCGTCTGTAGTGTTGAAAGAGTCAAAAATGTATTTCTTTACTTTGGAAGAAAAAATAGTGACCATAAATATGCTGAGTAAATACTATAGCGGAAATACATTTTCATTAAAAGCATTTTAATTTATTACAGACCGCGAAAGAGTTTGTTAGTATTATTCATGCCTGGAGTGTTCATTTGCTGTAATTCTCCAAAGTGAAACAATTAGTTGTCTCTAGTGTGTTTGCCTTATCGTATATAAAGCATAACTTTCTTTTCTTTTGATCTCACAAATATAAAAATTTCAAACTACAGCTTTTAAAACACTGAACCATGTACCTTACCAGTAAAGTAATATATAAACCAAGTAGGGAAATTCCTATACTAACCTGTGTGAAAAAATTTAGACATGCGTAATCAGCTGATAGCTGGCTCAAAAAATTAAATAGCTAAATTTGGAATAACTGCGCATGAGCCTTTTAGAATTTACGTTTTTTTAATTAATTTTATTGGCAACCCCGATAATATTAGGTGAGTTTTATTTTTTATCGTGCTTTCGTACTTTAATATGTACGTGCTAATTTAATGATTTTGTATTAAATTCAGTAAAACAATAGTTAAAATAATTTTGTTAAAGAAAAAAAGAAACTAGAGTAAAGGTAAATCACATGTTTTTAATAAGATTTTGAAGAACATACAGACGAAAATGTAATTCTTTAATATAACTTAAAATTACGATTGGTTTAATTATATTCAAAAAAATTTGGTTAAGGTTGTTTAATTACTAAATACAATTAATATTTAAAGAGGAAAAACAAATATCACTCGCAAAAATGTTCTAGTTAAGAAGTGCACTCAAAAAAAAGTTTTATTAGCCACTCGTTTGAAGTAGTTTAAACCGATCTAGTATTTAAAGATTCGCACTTAAACCTCTATTGGATGTGACAAAACATATTTTTTACACAAATTATTAACATATTTTTTACACAAATTATTAACATTGTTATTCGCGATTCAAAGAGATAGTTGTAAGGTTGGCAATACCAATGGCGGGAAAACGAAAGGGTGATCAAATTTTTTTTATCATAGGATTAGCATGGAAGCCGTTGAAAATTCTTCTCTTATTCCTTTATTGTTCGTTAATTTGTGATAAATGAGGTAAAAATTAATAGAACGACCATCGGTGCTAAAAAATGGCCAATATTTCATAGATAAATACTTCGATTATTCCAGGATTTTAAATATAGAATCAGGCTCTTATCACTACAGACTTGGATTTGTCCGATTTAACCCAAAAAAAATAAAACCTAAACGGATGATTAAAACAAACATTTTACAAAAACGTAAATTTATTGATTTATTTATTATTTAGTGTGTAAATAAATTGATTGATAAATTAAAACACTATTACGGTGAAAATCGGCTTGTGTTTAACAGTTAATTTAAATGTAACAACTAATTTAAACAATTTAATGCAATTAAAAGGTAATTTTGTGTGTTTGTGAACTAAAATTATTTAAAAGTAACATTAATTAACATAACTAAAATAAAACGCTATATTATCATTTTCACCATCTTATCACTCAATTTAAATACTCGTGACAACCCATTAAAACCCTTTTTCAACGAAATAGTGATTCTACTGAGTTCATACGCCCTAAAATTAATTAAATTAAAGCACTTTGAGAAAAAAGTTTAAGAAATAATTTTCACAAATAAGAAAAACCAAAACTCCCATAAGGACTTTAACAACGATCACCTGAATTTCTTAACAGCGACGGTGGCGCTGCTACGGACTTTGAGTCGCGAATACTAAAATGTACAAATAAATGCAATAAAAAGAAAATTTCAAGTACCCTAAATAGTTTCTTTACATTTACTAGGGTAAAACAAAGTGGCCGCGCCCATAGGAAAATTTGAGCTAACTCCCTGGTGGACAAAATGTGAACTACATGCCAGGTCTGACAGAAATCGCGTTTGTTTCCCTACTTGGTTTATAAATGACTTTAGTTACCACTTTCTCTAGGCATCATAACCGTTCTCAAATATTTTATGCAAATCTTTTCTGAAATGCGAGACAAATAAGTTAATAATTTATAATTTATTTAATATATTAATATAATATAATTTATTTATAATTTATTAATAAGTTATAATATATAAGGTATTAGTTTGGTTTATTCATGTAATGAAATTATAAGAATTAAAATACGACACACGGCTAAAATCAATTGACAGCGTGGGAAAATAATGCGAGGTAGCCAATGAAGTTAGTCCAATATGTTAAACCACGCCCTCAATCTCATATTAGGCCAACAATATAGGTTCTTTAACACTATTTTCCCGCGCTGTCAACTGGTTTTAGCCGTGTGCCGTACCTTAGTTTTGATTTTATCATTTGACATATAAAATTTTATGTAAACAAATCACGGGTTTCGACTTAGCAGCGATCTTAGCAGCGTGCAATAAGAAAAAATGCTAAAAACAACAATCATGTGGTCGCAAAGCGGCCCTGAGCAACGAAACCGCATGGTACGCCAACATTATTAACAAACAACTTACAACTAATTATACTTGTAAGACATGTAACGAAACCGCATGGAATTCATCGCAAAACACTATTTAAACAACAACTTATCAACTAATTATACTTTGTACGACATGAAACCGCATGGAATTTATCGGCAACAACATTACTTAACAAACAACTTATCAACTAATTATACTTTTGTACGACGTGTAACGAAACGCATGGAATTTATCGGCAACAAACATTACTTAACAAACAACTTATCAACTAATTATACTTTGTACGAACATGTAACGAAACCGCATGGAATTTATCGGCAACAACACTACTTAACAAACAACCTTATCAACTAATTATACTTTGTACGACGTGTAACGAAACCGCATGGAATTTATCGGCAACAACACTACTTAACAAACAACTTATCAACTAATTATACTTTGTACGACATGTAACGAAACCGCATGGAATTTATCGGCAACAACATTACTTAACAAACAACTTATCAACTAATTATACTTTGTACGACGTGTAACGAAACCGCATGGAATTTATCGGCAACAACACTACTTAACAAACAACTTATCAACTAATTATACTTTGTACGACATGTAACAAAACCGCATGGAATTTATCAGCAACAACACTACTTAACAAACAACTTATCAACTAATTATACTTGTAAGACATGTAACGAAACCGCATGGTATCGGCAACAACACTACTTTAAAACAACTCTCAACTAATTATAACTTGTACGACAGCTGGAAATTTTATCGGCAAAAACAAACTATTATCACGACGTGTAACGAAACCGCATGAATTATCGGCAACAACACCTTATCAAACAACTTATCAACTAATTATACTTTGTACGACATGTAACGAAACCGCATGGAATTTATCGGCAACAACATTACTTAACAAACAACTTATCAACTATTATACTTTGTACGACGTGGTAACGGAAACCGCATGGAATTTATCGGCAACAACACTACTTAACAACAACTTATCAACAATTATACTTTGTACGACATGTAACAAAACCGCATGAATTTATCAGCAACAAACACTTATTATCAAACAACTTATCACATTTATAAACTTGTACGACATGTAACGAAACCGCATGGAATTTATCGCAACAACACTACTTAACAACACTTATCAACTAATTATACTTTGTAGCGACATGTAACGAACCGCATGGAATTTATCGGATACACGACATGTAACGAAACGCATTTTATCGGCAACAACACTACTTAACAAACAACTTATCAACTAATTATACTTTGTACGACATGTAACGAAACCGCATGGAATTACGTCACTATACACAAACACTTATAACTAATATACTTTGTACGACATGTAACGAAACCGCATGGAATTTATCGGCAACAACACTACTTAACAAACAACTTATCAACTAATTATACTTTGTACGACATGTAACCCGCATGGAATTTATCGGCAACAACACTACTTAACAAACAGCTTATCACTAATTATACTTGTACGACATGAACGAAACCGCATGGAATTCATCGGCACAACACTACTTAACAAAAATTATCAACTAATTATACTTTGTACGACATGTAACGAAACGCATGGAATTCATCGCAACCACTACTTAACAAACAGCTTATCAACTAATTATACTTTGTACGACATGTTTAGGCTTAGATTAATCACATTGCACCCTAGGCCAAGCTTAACTTCCAACTCAGGTAATCTATTATTGACTTAAAATAAATTTGGAAATTTAAATTTATATACTTAACTACAAAAGTTGTTAACACTTTAGAACCTTTTCCTTAGCTAGGCGTGCCGTCCCTTCGAGAAAACCCCCCTAGGACTGGATTAATTCCTTCTTCCTTGAAAATAAATTTAAATTTTATCAAACGCTTAAAAATATAGAGCTATAAATAAATCAAGAGTTAGACAACTCGACAGGTTTTATTGACTATTTTTCATCTACTTGGTATTTGTTCTGAGTTTTTTTTAAAGCAAAGCTGTATTACTTCAGACCACCCAGACTAGATTCACTTTTTCAAATATTTTACCGTGTTAAAGATGTTTAAAAGAAAAATTCAATAAAAATCAATACCCACTTACAATAAATTAGGTTAATACTTCCTTCCATCGCATTTCTGTAAAAATGTTAGTTTAATAGTATTTTTAAATTAAATCCACATGAATTATTAAATCCTTCAGTTTATAAGAGGTAATAACATTATCCTAAATATTTTTTTTAAATTTTAAGTCTATTTCCTATTGCAAATTTTAAGTCTATTTCCTATTGCAAATTTTAAGTCTATTTCCTATTGCAAATTTTAAGTCTATTTCCTATTGCAAATTTTAAGTCTATTTCCTATTGCAAATTCTTCAGACGAATAACTTGCTATTCAGAAAGGTATATTACTAGTAATGCGCTGCATTAGAAACTCACGTCAGAAGAATTTAATAAAAATAATTAACAACAGGCACGTTTTAAACGGTAGATTAATAAAAAATTGTTTTTATAGAAACCCGCTTCGCTCGCTTTACTCTCTAATTTGCTACATATTAAGTAGAGTAAAAGTGGCTCGCTTTGCTTGCAAAAATCAAATAAATATGCGCATATTCATTGCATTCATAAAAATGTAGGATTATATAAAAAGATTATTGCTTCCTTCGTTACATGGCAAAAAATATGTATTACCTATATTAATTAGGGCCTCGCATCGCTAGCTAGCCTGCAAAAAAATGTATTGTTTCGCTCTCAATATTGCTGAAATTACTAAAGTAATATTAAATAAACAAATTGGTTTATTAAATTGGTTTAATTTAAAGTGGTTTTTACTTTCAAAGAAATTTAGGAACACAATGTGAGCGCATACAATTTTAGTGAGTTACCTAATCCCATGGTATTATTGAAAACAAATAATAAAATGAAAAGAAAAAGTAATAAAATTGAACCCACTGCAGTGATGAGAAACGTTACTAGAGAAATGCAACAAATGAAAGTAACAAAGAATAAATACGATGGGAAAGACAAGAATTATACGCGCAGTAATGAATTAGGCAAATCGAAGGTATATATACACGGAAGAATAAAAAGAAGTATATCAAAAATGCAACAAAAACATCTGGACAGAAGAAGGCTCGAAAACATAATGTTGGCTGAAGATTATGAACATGACTCTTGGTTGATCAAATCCTTACCAAATATTAAACCAGGTGTTCCAGTAAAAATTGAGGATGTAAACAGCAATGTAGCGGTTTTAATAAATGGAGTAGATCATAGATAAACAATATTAACATAGATGGCTCACTCAAAGATTTAAAAAAAATAGTTGATGGGATGCAGGAGGCTCAAGTAGTACAGTCTAGTGGTGACAGCGTGAAACTGTCAGATATTTTTATTTCTGTCATTTTTATTTATTTATTTTTATTCAACCAAACAACGAGCTGTTGAGGGTAATCAAGTCTTTCCATCCGCTTTTCAGCGCTAGAATAATGAGGAGTCGATGGATGAGTGATCCCAAGAAAGCTCTATAAGATTCGTATAAATTGGTAAAAAGTGAAAAATTTAATTTCTCACTCTTACTTTACCCACACTGTCGTCCCCCTTGGATTTGAACCTCTAATTTCAGAGTTTCAATTTTTGTTTGTTTCCTTTACTTATCCGTTTGCGCCAACCCGAGATGTTATATTTAGATAGCAAATTTAAATCTTAAGTCTACAACACTGAAAATGAATTATTGTTATTTTTTTAAGAAAACGATGGTGCTGCTTCGCGTGATGAGGCCCTCAAGTTTTGAAAAACAAAAATACATCGCGATTACTACAGCATACCATAGATCTTTGTTTACTTTTATTTTATTTTACTAAACGATTGGCAACTGTTTGTATTTAAAAATATACTACAGCACAATCTATTAGAGAATTGAGCAAATATATTTTTACTACTAGCGCTCTTCAAGACTCTAGTGATGAGGCCCCCAACTTAAATCATAAACACAAACTTGTCAATTGAGTGTTCCTACTACACTCGGGAGTGAACCATCTATGTTAATATTGTTTATCTATGGAGTAGATAGATGCGCTGAAAATTTGATCAGCAAACGTCATGTTTTGACGGCGGCGCATTGTTTTATAGACGGAAACAATAATATTTACCACGAGGATGAGATAGCAGTCAGATATGGTTCGATTTACCGCAACGAAGGCGGGTATTATGGATTCACATCTAAACTTATTGTCCATCCTAAGTTCGGACAAGAAGCCGAATATATGTCTTATGACATAGCTGTTATCAAATCGAGAGATTCGATTATTAGTTCTAACAAAGATGGAATAGCGAAAATCCACGAGCCAATAGTGTTCAATAAAGAAGAGCTATCGATATCTAAATGCAAATTAGATATCGTTGGATGGGGAACGTTAAAAAAAGGTACCCTGAAAAATTAACATTTAGAGCAAGGGGCCGCTGTCTTATAGTCATATAGTCTATTGTTTCTAAGAGTGATAAAGGAGGAAATACTGTTATCATGTATCGTGGTGATTACAACAAAGGTATGTTAGCGGTTGTACAGGACAAGAAAACTTACAAAAAACTTGGAAGGGACCCTTCGTCATGGCATTGCTCCTCGTATATATGGTCTACTGAAACTCCATAAACCTGATTTATCATTTAGACCGGTAGTTTCGTTTCTTAATAGTCCAACATATGACTTGTCTCAGTATATTCTTAAATTTTTAGATATTTTGGTAGTTAGTGATTTCAATATTAAAAACTCAATTGATTTCAAGGAGGCACTTTCTGGTCAAATTCTGGATGATAGTGTTACTATGCTCTCTCTTGATGTTAAGTCATTATTCACTAACATACCTATTGATCTGGCTATTGAACTTATTAAGCAGCAATGGTATAAATTTGGACCATCTTCAGGAATAACTTTTCAATTATTTTTTGATATCCTAGAATTGATCTGTGATGCCAGGTATTTTATGATTAATGGTGTTGTATATAGACAAATTTTTGGCTTACCGATGGGTTCACCTATTTCACCTGTGCTGGCAAATATAGTTATGCTCAAGTTATTGGAGGTATGTTTAGCCAATTTGGGTTTAAAAATAATTTTCATCAAAACTTTATGTGGATGATTTTGTTTTTGATAATAAAGAAAGGTTGTGAACAGGAGATTCTAGATGTGTTTTAATAGTTTCCACCAGAGATTAGTGTTCACAATGGAATTGGAAAAGGATGGTGTTTCTTTCCATTTTTAGATCTAAAAGTTATCAAGAGGTGAAAATGGTGATATACTGACTGATTGGTATCAAAGCCTACTAGTGCAGGTAGAATTCTAAATTACAACTCTTCACAACATTTCATCAAAAATTAATTGCGTTACTAACTTAGTTAAAAAAGTTATAGAAGTTAGTAGTCCATGTTTTTTAAATGAAAATAAGAATAGAGTTATTAATTTACTCCAAAAAAATAACTATCCTAAACATATTATTCTTTTTCATTGGAACAAGTATATTAATAATCTACATGATGCTAACTTCATTGGCCCTGTCTTGCCTAAGAAGTTTTTTCGATTTCCATTTGTAGAGGGTTATCTTATAATATTCAGAAACTTCTTAAAGAGAAAATGCCTCAGGTTTCTTTGGCCTTCTATAATCAGTTTAGAGTCAAGAACTTATTTACTAAATTGAAAGACAAGGTTCCTCGGCATTTAGAAGCTAATGTAGTATATGCGATTAAGTGTAAGGACTGTGATTTATGTTATTATGGAGAAACTAGTAATTTCATGCCAGATAGGATTTATAAACATAAATACAGTGTTAGGTTGAAAGATGTGAAGATTACTGCACTAGCAGGTCATTGTGTGAAAAATAACCACTCAATGGACTACGACAATTATACTATCGTAACTCATGAGTCGGATAAGGATCGGCGGAAAACTAAAGAAATGTTGTTTATTAAACAGGACCCTAATTCTATGAATTTCCGCAGTGATATTAATAATTTGAGTACCGTATATTCGGGAATTATTCATATGTGTAAAACTTTTCATATGTGTCCGCTATGAGTTGCTGTTATTGTGTTGTGCGGTTATAATTTAGTATGTTTTTGAACTGTAGCCTTCTGCTTGGTTTTCATTTGTTTACTTTTATTTATTAATTTCTTGTTGCTAGTCAGATTTATATTTATTTTTAATCTTTATTTTTTCTACTATGTGTAGTAGATTTTCAGTTGTTTGTGCAATGTTTAGTTTTAGTTTCAATAGTTTGTTATGTAAATTTATATTTTAATGTTGCAGTAATTTTGTATTTCTGTAAGTTAAATTTATTTATTTATTGTAGCTTCCTGTACTTTTAATTTAATTTTCATTTTCATTATTTTGCTTTTTCTAATTAGGTTTTGTTATTTGTTTGTTGTAGACCCTTGAAAAAGAATTAAAATATAATTCGAAACGTTGGGGAAGGAAGTAATTGTTGGTGTTTCATTTGGACCGAATCCTGAGATTTGAGATTAACTATTATTATACGGTCGAGATATCTGTTTGTATATATTATATATATATATATATATATATTATATATATATATATTTATTATATATATATATATATATATATATATATATATATATGTGTGTGTGTGTGTGTGTGTGTGTGTATATATATATATATATATATTATATATATATATATATATATATAATATATATATATATTTGTGTGTGTGTGGTGTGTGTGTGTGTGTGTGTGTGTGTGTGTATATAATATATATATATATATATATATATATATTATATATATATATATATAATATTATAAAGATACAAGTAGAATTAAGCGGCCTAGCGAAATTATTTTCCGTTCCCTTTACTCCTATTAGCGTTATTTTCAGTTGAATATGAAAAAAACTAAATAAAGAATTATATAAGGTTACTATAAAATGTTTATTTTCTTACGTACAAGAACTATTTGCATTTTAAATTATTTAACTTGCTTTAAATTAATAGGTCGGAATTTATTACTTACTTTAACTAAATTGCTAATAATTCATACTTAATCCTGTCTAATTTATTTCTCACCTTATCCTGGTGAGGCTGTGCAATAAATTTACATTTTTTTGTTGCAATGTATCATTTTATAGTCTTGTATTAAAATTTTTGAATTCAATAAAATTATTAATAAGATATATAAGAACTTCTATTTTCGTTCAAGAAATATTAATCTCTAATTAGTCAAATAATTTATTAAAATCTCTATGTTGTTTTTTATCATCAATTAATTAAATGATGAAATATTGATTTCTTAAGTTGAATTGTACTACAGAAAGTATGTTTTATTTGTACTGATTGACAGTATTTCGGGTAAATGTTTCATTATACTTGTTAAAATACATAGAGATATTACTACTAGAGGGGCCCTATAGGTTAAATTTTGAAACAACGACAAAGTAACCTGACTACCTTTGATAGTAAATATAATCAAATAATCAGTGCAAAAATACAATAACTTACATAGTAGAACGTTAAAAATACAAAACAAAACACAAACTATGTACGTGAAGCCGAAATTAATTGATATATTATAACCTTAACTCTCTCTTGAAGGAGGTTTTAATAAGGTTATACAGAGCCCCTGACAGACCAAAAATTATCTTTCAGGACTCTCAATGTATTGAGATAGGCTATGCTCCCTCCAGTATGTATCCCTATGTTATAATAGGTGTTTTATATTAATTTATATGATTAATTAAATTCACCAAATTTATACTACAGCACATCTTTGAACTCGCTTCGCACGCCCTCAGATAGTAAATATATCCGTTTCATTCTCAGCGGTCACCCATACAGTACTTACCACGCTTAATACTGCTTAACTATATTATTCTTTGAAAACTATGGATATACTTGTCGTATCGAAACGAAACATAGTGTACCTATTTATAACGTAAAATTATACATTTGTACTAAATTTCAACTCAATTAGATTATTTGCCAATTTTTTACACATTTTTTTTTAAATCGTACCCAAGTCATTCAATAAAAATTGAACTAATGCTGATAATGAGATGAAACTTAGCACATGGGTTAGTCTTATACACTCCGATCCCATATTTATTCCGCGATTTACGATTTTTCGCTGTCATTATTGCAGGTTAATGAAGTCATAAAAAAATGATTTTCAGAATAGTACAACTACAGCAGTAGATTGATTTTTCTACAAAGTTTCAACTCCTAAAGCTTAAATACTTGGAGCTACGATTATAACACGCACACACATACAGACAGACATCTTTGCAAAAACCACTCAGGAGGCCTTAAAAACACCTAAAACGGATAATTCCAGTGTCATCCCGGTTTCCGATTTTTTGCAAACACAATTTTTAAAATACCTTTACCCGAATTAGTTTTTCTGATTTAAACCGTAGGTATAAAATAAAAGTATTGTGTTTGCAACCGAAACCGGGATGTCACCATAATTGTCCGTTTTAAGCCCACCTGAGTGGTTTTTACAAAGTTATGTGTATTTGTATATTCGTGGTGGTATTAGGCCCTCATCCTGGGTGGGTAACCTTTTAAAATATTTATACAATGGGGGGGGGGCAAGATATATTACTTTACCGATAATTGAAACCTTCATGATCCAATTAATTTAACGAATGATTATAATTTTACAATAAATAAAAACAATATAAATAATAATCTTAGGCTTTCGCAACAGGGGGGGGGGTCAAAATACTTATTTACGAATTTTAAAAAATTGTTAAAGGTTTTTTTCGCTTGCTGGTATCAGTATAAATTTAAGAAAAAGCGTTATTTTTTAGAGATGTCGCAACACACAGAAACACTCTGCGTGTTGCTTGGTAATGTTTTTTGTTAAACATCGTATCAATTGGACATCTAATAATGCACTCGCTGACTAACTGGCTGAATGTTTAATCACTAGTAATACGTTGCAACAGAAAAAAATTGTCAAAAATTTGAAATATATATAATAAAAATCAAAAATCGTTAGTTTCGCCCACAAGATTATGGTCAATACAATAGATCAATTAGCGACCATGATCAACAGTCCTAAAATCAGGCTAACTTCGCTATCTTAATTGCTGAAAATTTAAAGAAGAAAATAATAAAAGGGTCACTATTTCGAATGAAAAGGGGTCACTTTGCTCGATAGAATGTTTACATTCATAATGGTACAATGAAATTAGTGCGGCTCGGTTTGCTAACTAGATTGCTAAAATATAAAATTATGTTGATTAAAAAGCGCTCACGTACTTAGCAATCAATTACTTAAGGTTTCGGTTTATTCTTCATAACTTGAGAAGTTACTCAAGTTATGAAGTTATAATCAAGCACAACTCGTGACTCGTTTTTTTTTTAAAAATGCGCACAATTGTACAAGACTATGCCTCAAAAATTGCCATTGAACACCATTATCAGCACTATTTTAATGCTCAGTTGGTTTTTTTAATCTAGTATTAATCTATAGATGTAAATAAACAGTTTTACAACACCTTCATACCAAATAAAGAAATTTCATTACATCATGAATAAATAATTGACTTATGTACACAAATAATTTCTTAGAAATTTGTCTATTTGACAAAAATTTATGGCTTTAAATAAGCCGAAACTATTAACCACTTCTAATCTATTAAATCCATAAATAAATGGGCCATAAATGTTTATGGAAGATAATAAAATTTATTAAACCATATTGTAAGCTGTGACCCCACGCTGTGATTGTAAGCTTGTTTGTTCTTTGACTAAATTTGTTTTATTGTTTTATAAGATACTTTGTGATTTGATTTCTAACCGCTATTAAACAGTGTGGGACGGCTGAGTATCAAGTAATATTGGAACGTTTGATTGGTCGTTTGACCACACGTTAGTCATTTGATCTTTCCCGACTAATATTGTGTAATTTAAAATAATAGTGCTTTCAATGCATTAAAATTATAATAAAATATAATAAGCGGCTTTTATCAACAAAGATGTAAGGTATTAGCAAGTGACACGTATCAGTTCAAGTCTAACATATTGAGTAAAACACTTAAGATAATACTAATATAAAATTCTGGCGCATTTCCTTTGGAAAATACAGACAAAATGTCTCATTAATATTGACCTTTTTCGCTGCAAAAAATATTAATATTGAATTTTGCAGATTTTTTTAAAATTTCGCTGACTCAGCAAACCGGGTTAATGACGTCACAAAACC
Source organism: Microvelia longipes (assembly GCA_018340805.1). Classification (NCBI taxonomy): domain Eukaryota; kingdom Metazoa; phylum Arthropoda; class Insecta; order Hemiptera; family Veliidae; genus Microvelia; species Microvelia longipes. The sequence goes on along the minus strand of JACMZG010000008.1, from coordinate 73,195,370 downwards.
CTAGTTTTCAATAGGGTTCGTGTCCTCCCAAAGGTTGGTTTTTGTACCAAGTTTGATTAAAAAATACTAATTCGTTCGAAAGATAGAGTGTTTACAAGAAAGTGTCTAGAAATACAGATATGTATATATATATATATATATATATATATATATATATATATATAATAATATATATATATATATATAATACATATATATATATATATATATATATATATATATATATATTATATATATATTATATATATATATATATATATATATATATATATATATATATATATATATATATATATATAATACACATATATATATATATATATATATATATATATATATATATATATATATATATATATATAATATATAATTCGCCCGACAGCGGACTACCGCGCCGGAATTATTTATTTAGTAGTTGTAAAGTCTCGCAAAACATATGTTTTCGTCATTAGGGACCTCTGAAATGGATTTTGTCGTGGTCCGAAGTTCGACTTCCGCCATGACGACAACCCATTAGGCGAATTTCCAAAGGAAATTCGCTAAAAGGAGCATAGGACCGTAAACACAATGTAATTCTATACTGATAACACGAAAGCCGGTTGACTGGTGGTCAACTGGCTGTTGACCACGCCCAAAAATACATAGAAAACGACACCCTACTCCTATTTTGAGGATGAGCGAAGGGTGAGGAAAAGTTCCGAGGTACCCCGTACCCAATTTTTTATTTTTTTCTCACCAACTATCAGGAAAAAGTGAGGCATTTTTTGAACAAGTGGCATGTCTATTGATGTTTTCTTCAAGGATTAGTTGATCATAATTAGAGCGGATAATTTAGGAAACTTTGGTGTCATCAGCAAAAAATTAGACAACAAGAAGTAATGAAGCGAAGGGTTAAATTGTTGTAGCACAAAAAAAAAGAATAGGCCTCAAATGTGAACCTTGGAGTACTCCAGAGCTAGCAATGAAAAGATGAGATTTACAATTATTAACTTTACGGTATAGCATAATAAACAAGCAGGTGAATCGCCTAAGAAACCATAACATCAAAAATATTAAAAAACCACAAAAAAATTGTTATCTTGCCTCCCTAACTAACCCATAAGGAGAAGTCCTAAAAATATGAAAAGATCGCAGTAATATCTCTTTATTTGCAGTAATTTTTACCATTATATATTATTTTAAAAACACAGTTGAAAATAGTATAAAAATGTTAAATAGTCACCATTAATTAGAGCAGTGTTATGTTTCTGCAAAAAATCAAATAGTTCTTTTTTCGGACGACTTGAGTTTTGTACCGAATTTCATCCGAGTCGGATTAGCTAGTTTGCCAGGATCGTGTTAGCGAAAAAGTACATATGCACTTTCACATCCATCCATATTCCATACTTGCATGGAGATGCCAACTTCTTTTAATATTTTAAGGATTTTTATTAGCTGAAACATGGATATGGTAATATAAAGTAAGTATTATTTTTTTACCTCTCCTAATTTATACCGCAGATATATTGAAAAAATAATGAGTTTGCACTACAAAACCAAAACCGGGATGTCACCTGAACTAGTTTCAGGTCTTAATGGCCTCTTAAGAGGTTTTAACAAAATTGTCTGTCTGTAAATGTGTGTATGAGTCACCCGTGGTGAAGTGGTTAAGGTACGCGGCCAATACACAGAATGAATGGACTTTAGTCATGGGTTCAATCCCAGCACGGGCCTCTAGGAATTTTATGAGAGGGATAAAAATTCTGCGTACCACGTCCTTCAGAAGGGACGTAAAGCCGGTGGTCTCGAGCCTGTGCGTTGTCAGGTACTCGTTAAAGATCCCTTACCCTAAATTAAACTGGGTATAGGCAAAATTTAGGACCCTCATTGTTGATTCATTATATTACTATACTGTTTCTGCCTTGTTGTTTAAAAGTGTGTGGAGGTTTGGTTTAACAGTGAGAGCACGTGTTGTTCCCAGTTTTCACTAGACTATAAGAGTCAGTGAAAATATGTATGATTGCTTGAAAAAGCATGAGAGATTTTGCTTGAAAAAATTCACGGCTCTTCTGTCTAGATTAGATGAAATATACCTACACTTGAAATTAAAAGGAGTAGAGCACTATCTTAGGGAGCTGGCAAAAAGGGCCCAACAACGTGGCCTACTTGCCTGGTAGTTACTACCGCTCCCTCCATATTACTATCACCAAATGTGTGTATTTATGCTAGAAAGTTAAAACTTTTTTATCACGTTATTAACCGACAATAATGACGCAAGCAACAATTTTTATAAAATGCGCTAAAATTTTTCGATTGATTTGAAATTCAGCACAAACGTATTCACTGATAAAACTAACAAATTTGTCAATTTACATCTCATTATCAGAATTAGTTTAATTTTTATTAGATGACGTGTGTATAAACTTTTTAAAAAATTGTGAAAAATTGAAAACTAATTCTAATAAGTTGAAATTTGGTACAACTGTCCCTTCATGCAATAAATAAGTGAACTAAGTTGTATTTCAATAAAATAAACAAGAAAGATCTTTTTTTATACCAAAAACAATTTTGTGTCAAACAATATCATAAATCAAGTCAAATATGAATACTAAAAATTTAATTTTAATTTTAGTAATTTACATTTTGCAATTTAGGAAATATGACAATTACACAATTACATTCATTATAGGGAACAAGATGCAAATTTAAAAAGCAAAATAACCTCAAAGCCAAACGTTAAAATAGAAAAAAATATTAATATTCATAATACAAGAATGATTAAATGATTAAAATAATAACAAATTGACAAAAGAAATTATTTAAATAATTAACTTTCTTCCATATTTGTAAAATAATTGTTTTTACCTAAGCTTATACAAATAGTAAATAATTATTTATTTTAAAATGCAATAATTTTCACGACGTTTATAAAAATCACACAATTATTTTAATAAAAGCCTTTTTTCTTTTAAATTAATCTTTTATTTCATAATTTAAAATTTTAAAATGATCACGGAACACGATAATTCGATTTTGAGGTGGGATTTTACCTTAAATGGGGGTTTTATTTACGCTGACATTCTAAAGGCAAATAAATTTTATTTTAAAAAGATATTTTTTTAGAAAGAATTTCACTTGAAAGTTTAATTTCGCATAAATATAAAAGCATTTTAATGACTGTTTAAAGTCATTTTTCTTTTTATTTTTTCGCTTCAGCGCTGTAATGAGTTGAATGCTCATTTGAAATCCTCCAACGCTATTCAAAATAAAGCTGATATGCAGCAAGATGTTCGCTAGGATCTTAAAATAATACTATATATAGAAGGAGCACAGGACCGTAAACACAATGTAATTCCACTGATAACACGAAAGCCGGTTGACTGGTGCAACTAAGTAATGCTGCCAACCTGACAACAAAACATTATTTTAAATATGTGTCATAAATATCTATTAATGAAGAAAGATCGAAAAGAACAAATATAATAACTTAAAACACCTGCTGAGTATTTAATAAAACTGGTCTTAGATGGCAAACGGGTGGCGGAATACAAGAATCTACATTTAGTTGACGAGGACTACTTTTTATATATAATTTTAATAAATACGTTAAACTACAATTTAAAATGCATAAAATATTGTAATGCACCGATATTTATACTAGTATTTTATGAATAATCAATCATTAATTAATAATAGAACATAATAATTCAGCAACCGGAAGTATTGCCAACTTTTTTTTAGAAAATTGTATATTGTAAGGGTGGCAGCATTACTTAGTTGCACCAGTGAACCGGCTTTCGTGTTATCAGTAGGGCTCCTTCTATATATAGTATTATTCTAAGGCTAGGATTCTACAGTTAACGCGGGAATCATTGCGCTCGAGCAAAACACGTTACGAAATCCAGCATATGCTTCATTGCCGCTGCATACTTATTAGTGACCTTTCATCTTTTTCAATTGTACTGATGTTCTGTTGTATTAAGGTTTATTGTATTTGATTTAATTTCACACTTTTAAAACTATTTTAGCCATTTAATAACTTTTATCTACTTACGGCTGGAAAATTGCTCATTACCGAACTGTTTTTAAGCTGCAAAATGTCATTTTACCTACACTGTCAACAAAATATTTAAGAACAGTACGGGAGAATTGCATGGTAATATAAAACCTCCTAGGGAGTTATGGTACATTTAAATATAATGGTAAGAAAGTCAAAACTCCCTTGGAGGAGAAATGAAACTATTTGAGGTTATTAAGTAAATTTTAGTGTTTTTTACTATGTCAGCAATGGTTCTTTTTAGCTTGTTTATTATACATTTCTTTAATAATATCACAATATATTACGGTATAATAGTTATTATTAATACAAGTATTAACTTTGTTTACAAAAAACATTATAATATAATTTTAAAAAAATAAAGTTGGCAACCCTGATATCTACGGCTTGTTTTAATTTTTACCATGAGTTGTCAAATTTGTGTCATCGGTTTTTTTTATTTTTTTGTTTATTTACTTTGTTTAAATAAAGGCAGTAGGTAATATAAAACGTATATAAACGATAACTTTTATAAACAAACGAAAAGTTGCTAATAATCATAATAAATCAGATAAAAATAATGAGAATAAACATAGAAACATTGATGAATTATGGGACCGCACGCCACCTGATATTTTAAGTATTGCATCAACTTTAAAACAGTCTTTACAGCCAAATTAAAGGTTATATTTTAAAGAATAATTAAGTCCTGTATATGTTTTTCTGCCTTAAGTAGAAAAAATAATATATGCTACTATGCAGCAAAGGAAACATTGCTGACTCGTTCAAGCCTTTGTCTGCATCGGCTCCGCCTCTGCAGGCAAATCGCCATTTGCCTGACTCGGCTTCGCTTCGTCAGTCAAATGGGTTAATAAACAGCCCCGGCTTGCGCCTCGGCAGGTAATTTCAATAGCCTGCCCTCGCCTTCGGCTCAGGACTAATATAAAAACTCGTCTGCAAAATTCCATTTTGCTGCCTAGTAGCATAGTATACTATTATCGATATTTATTAAAAAATAACCAAACATTTTACAATAACCTACGTTTCAAAAAGAGGTAAGCGAGATTATTTCAGCGGCTGCAGGCTCGAGCGAAAGGACATGAAGCAGCTCCTTTTTAGGAAGTGTTCTTCGATTTTAGAGTCGTCTTTCAAAAGTTAGGGTGGGAATGACTTGCAAATAAGAATAAAGACAGCTATGACACTCTATTTATATTATCAGTCGTGGTTGTTACTAACAAATATCTATACTGGTATGCATATTATTAATTTTAATTAATATGCATAATATTGTATGGTAATTTTGAAAAATAAAATAAATATTTTAAAAAAAAATTCTTCATCCGAGCAACCTCATACGTGTTATTATCATTACGACAATTCCTTAAATTAAATCAATAACTATTATTAGAATGAAATAGTAATAAAATGGAGAGTTCATTTTTGTAAATCTAACTTAATCTAAAATTTTCATTTTATCTAAAATTAATCTTTAAACAAATATTCCAAACGAAAAAAAAATAATAGTAAAAAAACTATTATTTCAGATTTCTTCTATAAGATTTATTTATTTACTTAAAAAATTTAATTTAAAATTTTAAATCAATTTTCAATTAAAACTTCTTACTTGTAATACCAGGCTATAAATCATGTGTTTCAGAATCCTACCGTACGGGCGCGCCACCTTATCACCTCTACTGTTTATTTATTGTAATTTGTTTTTAAAATGTGTTTTCTTCTCACAGAAGTTGTTAGCTCGGTACACTCTAGTATCTATGTTAATAGATATTAAATGACCGAAAACAAACACTTAAAACTACCTGCTGTAGAAACTACGTGAGAACCTATTAATGTGAAAATATTATTAGTAATAATCCACGCATTTGAAGGTATAAAGATTCTTAAAATGATAGTTAATCATTTTCTATCGAAAACGAAGAATATTCATGCACATAATATTATAGGAAGGAGGGACACAAGCCTGACGAATTTCATTTAGATTTATTGCTTTCTCCATCAGGTTTTAGGTTTTAGCGGAATTTCATCATGAAAAGAATACTTATTAGATTGTTCAGTCAACGATATATATATATATATATATATATATATATATATATATATATATATATATATATATATAATAATATATATATATATATTAATAACATTAATAAGCTTATATACATAAAATATGTATTAACATATAAATATATTATGCAAGAGTTTCTACTCTTGCGTAAGGCGAAGGAAAATTTTCAAAGCTTTCTTCCAAGTCGAAACGAAACATGGCGTGATGTTGGGGAGGTTACAGAACCAAAGGTTAGTGAAAAATGTATTCCGACCAAATTTATGCCGTCACCAAAAATGTTTAAACTTAAAAATGTTGAAAAGTTTTAAAACAATATTGGGATACATAGGAAGCTAAATAGATTGACACCTATTTCAGCTATATCAGACTATCTCAAGTTGCGTAAACGACACACACACACACACACGCACACACACACACACACACACACACACACACACACACCACACACACACACACACACACACACCAAACACACACATATATATATAATATATATATATATATATATATATATAACAGAGAGAAAGAGAGAGATAGATAGGTAAATAAATAAATAGATAGATAGATTTGGTCCGTAGTTTGTAAAGCACGAGCTATCTGCCCGTATTTGCTTTACAAACATTAACACTTCTATTTGTTAATTTTTCTAAACTTTTTAAAGAAGGTGCACCAGTTAATTCAATAGGTTGTTCAAAACTATGCTCCATCTTGCTTAATTATTTCTGCTTAACACTTATACAAGGGGTTTTATAAACAAACCGTTGTGAAATATATTGCTATAGTTGCTATTTAAAGGATTTAAATTAATGAAAACTAGGGTGCCAACTATGGTCACCGGTATTTTAAGGCTTTTGGTAACACAGAGACGAAGTTTTTGTATTACATGATATTGAATGAATATTACCTGTAATATTGTTTTAAGCTTTAAATACCCTTCAGTTATAACACTCTAAAATTCTGGTTACCTAATCATTCTGAGGTCGAGCGTAATACTAACTTAAGATTTTGATATTCGTGAAATTTTGAGGACGAGCGAAGAGAGTTTGAAGTTATAACACTCTGGACTAATATTAATTTTATTTAAAGTTTAGGTCTTCCGGTGGTGACCGCGTCAATGTAGATGAAGAATCCGACGTTTCGCTTCCACTGTGGGAGGCATTTTCAGGGATGTAGGACATCATGGATAGAAACACAATGCTCTACAAAACTAAACTGAAACTGAGTGCAGTTTTGTAGAGCATTGTGTTTCTATCCATGATGTCCTACATCCCTGGGTACTTATTTACTTGGTTCCCAACATAAAGTTGGGACCCAAGTAAATATGGCGATATAGGGCAATTATTCACTTGGGTACCGACAATATATTTACTAAATTATATAAAAGAAATTATTAACCAAACTTAATAGGGGATGTTGAAAAGCAATGGGGCTTTTGTATGGGGTTAAGAAGAGGGGGGGGGGAAAAAAGATTGATAATCAAGTAAATAAGATAATATAATGCGAAAGTACCCTTGGTTCCCAACATAAAATTGGGACCTAAGTAAATAAGGCGATATAGGGCGAAAGTTTCCTTGGTTCTCAACATAAAATTGGAACCTAAGTAAATAAGGCGATATAGGGCGAAAGTTTTCTTGGTTCCCAACATAAAATTGGGACCTAAGTAAATAAGACAATATAGGGCGAAAGTACCCTTGGTTCCCGACTTAAAATTGGAACCTAAGTAAATAAGGCGATATAGGGCGAAAGTTTCCTTGGTTTCCAACATAAAGTTGGGACCAAAGTAAATAAGGCGATATAGGGCGAAAGTTTCCTTGGTTGAGTTAATAACTTCATTCCGGTGGTGACAGCGTCGATGTAGACACAGAATCCGACGTTTCGCTTCCACTGTGGGAGGCATCTTCAGGGATGTAGGACATCATGGATTAAAACACAATGCTCTACAAAACTGGAGGCAATATTTATACCTATCTCTGACTCTGTCTTTTCACTTCATTATTGTTAGACAAAGAAAGCAATAATAAAAACAATAATATTTATTTGCAGAGACGTGTGTGCTATGCATTTAAGAAGAAAGAAATCTGTAAGATTGGTGGTCCCAATGTTACAGTGGAAAATTGACGATACAGTTATAACCAAAAGAAAATATAATAGAGGAAAGGCTGTAAGTTAATTGGTTGTGTAATAACAAGGACGACACTTTTTTTAATTTAATGGAAGATAAATGGGAGAGAGAAAAAGCAAATGGAAAAGAAGTATAAGAAGGAAGAAGTGTTTAAGTTAAATAATTATTTTAAATAAAATACGGTATTTTATTTATTTTTTATTAGGAAAATTACAAAATATTTTTGTTAAAAAAACTTGTAATTCCTTAAAGTCATAACTCCATTACAAATCAAAATTGAGGGATTTTAATGGAGTTTAGACAGACCTTCTAGTTCCTATACCTAAATCCACTCGATTTTTTCAGATAAATTGAGGTTGGGAACCAAGTAAATAAGATGCCTCCCACAGTGGAAGCGAAAAGACGAATTCTTCATCTACAATGACGCGGTCACCACCGGAAGACCTAAATCTTCATGACAGTAACCGCGGAAGCCTACGTAGTTTATTATTAATTGTATTGTACAATAGACTCCCAGTCGCAGTGCAAATGGGGTCTATCCTCGACTCCAACCCCAATCATTAATTAATATTAATTGTGAAATTTTGAGGACGAGCGAAGCGAGTTTAAAGTTATTACCCTCTGGACTAATACTAATATTGTATTCTGAGGACAAAGTCATACAAGCTTTGGATAATTATGAAGAGTTAAGCAAGTTTGAAGTTGTGAGAAAAAGTTTATGAATCAAGTTTATAAATTAATACAGACAAAATAAAAACATCGAAATAAAAAGCTCAAAGGCGAATACAGCCGATTTGAAGTGTGAAGTACAAGGTCTTACAGTTATTTTGACTAACTTATTGCGTGGGATCGCTCAGGCGCCACTCTTTCATCCTATGTTTGAAGAAACTTTAATTCCATTATATAATATATTATTCATTGGCTCGAGCTAACTGAAAATATAATTAGTTCCTTGAATTTTAGAAAAATAAATCTAAAATACATCGAAACTTTTCCCTACCTTTTTGAATTCGCAACGCTCACTTTGGCCTCGCATGGCTTGTCCTCAGATTATTGAATAATAGAAATTAGATAATTTATATTGAAGTGTGTTGCGTCTTTACTTAACTAACAGTAGAAATAAAATCAATGTGAACTAGTTTACATTTTATAATTTAGTGACAATGTTAAGTATTTTTATGTAGTGACAGATCGTTGCTATGGAGATAATGATAAAGGATATATCATCTCTCCCCACTAAAATTTGTTTCTTCTTGCTTGTCGAAAGTTCATCTTAGAATTTAGATGTCAAAACAGGTGTACGTCTCTCCTCTTCTGGATTTCTTTTATACTTAAATATTATACTGTATTTGTTTCTGCCTTCTTTTATTCATTCTATGATACGGATTCTCTGTTCGTCTTCAACAATGTTCAAGCTCATGCATCATGACGTTCACGCTTTTCTGTTGAAGACAAAGAATATTACTGTTTACTCACTCAGTTCATCAATAGTGTTCAAGCTCATGTTTTCTTCCATGATGTCCACGCTTTTTCTATTGATGTATATCTTCCTGAGTTGATTTTAACAGAAGTGAGTGATTTTTTCTTGTTATTTTCTTGGTTCAAAGTGTTCTGTACCTGTTTGCTTTTATCCTCGTCGCCATTCTGTTGTGTCTTTACTTAACTAACAGTAGAAATAAAATCAATGTGAACTAGTAATTTACATTTTATAACTTAGTGATAATGTTAAGTATTTTTATGTAGTGACAGATCGTTGCTATGGAGATATAGATAAAGGATATAACAAAGTGTGTCAGCAGCAGTTAATAAATAAGGCAGGGTTTATAACAAAAGCCTTGCTCTTAGAATAATATTATATATAGAAGGAGCACTACTGATAACACGAAAGCCGGTTCACTGGTGCAACTAAGTAATGCTGCCACCCTTACAATATACAATTTTATAAAAACAAGTTGGCAATACTTCCGGTTGCTGAATTATTATGTTCTATTAATAATTAATGATTGATTATTCATAAAATACTAATATAAAATCGTGCATTACAATATTTTATGCTTTTTAAATTGTAGTTTAACGTATTTATTAAAATTATATATAAAAAGTAGTCCTCGTCAACTAAATGTAGATTCTTGTATTCCGCCCGTTTGCCATCTAAGACCAGTTTTATTAAATACTCAGCAGGTGTTTTACGTAATTATATTTGTTCTTTACGATCTTTCTTCATTAATAGATATTTATGACACATATTTAAAATAATGTTTTGTTGTCAGGTTGGCAGCATTACTTAGTTGCACCAGTCAACAGGCTTTCGTGTTATCAGTGGAATTACATTGTGTTTACGGTCCTGTGCTCCTTCTATATATAGTATTATTCTAAGGCCTTGCTACTCAAAACAAAAACCTTGCACCATACTGCTTATCACAAGTAACGTGACTAAAAACCATATGAAAATACTAGCCGTAATAAAATAAACCTTTTTTTGAGGTAGTACGTAATTGAGCACTTTATTGGACCGTTTTTAGGATGAGAAGCCAATCATTGTTGTTATAGGAGGTTATTTAGTACTTTTCACATCTGAGGACAATAATGAATGTAAAAAAAACTCCTAGGACGTAAAAGTAATTCATATATTGCCGCCATTACTGTAATGTAGCGTGTTCAAAAACAATCTGTGTTAAACCTTCATGAGTTTTCTTTAAAAACGTTCATTTTGTTTCTGTTTCTGTTCGTAGACTAATTTTTTTTCGTATTTAAAAGGTGTTCTAATTGACAATTTTTGTGTGTTTATTTCTAAAGCTTTTACATTTTTGAGTAAAAGTGTGAAGCTATGGATGAATTTAATGACGACGATAATATGGAGTTAATTGGACGTTTGTTTTTTTTCAATTAAGTATATAGCGCAGTTTAATGAGTGCTATTTTTTGATTTTTTTTAATGAGTGCTTTATTTAATGAGTGCTACCTCAAAAAAAAATAGTGTATGCCATCCGGCTGAGAATTTCTTTATGTCTTGGCAATTTTTCCCGACTCGCTTCGCTCGTCGGTAAATCTAACTGCCGTGACATAAAGACACACTTCTCAGCCTTATGGCATAAATAACTATTATATACTTGCATATTACATAAAGGAT
>JACMZG010000008.1:73119015-73181515 GCA_018340805.1 Microvelia longipes | reverse complement strand
AACTTTTACCAAATATGATAAATAAACCGATATCTTGTTACAATTTATCACATTAAAAATCAGATAAAATAATTTTAATATTTATCATCGAATAAAAATAATAATTTAACTTGAACGTTTTTCTTAAGAATCTTACCATTCCTTAAATTCTATCAAGAAATCGATAAGTTAATTTAAAAATTTCTGCTTAGTCTTTGACATTTAGAAGAAATTTTACCACCTTTAAAAATGTTTGATTTTGTTTTAATTTGAAAATCAGGTTTTTTTGACCGATTACCTGCACCTCATAAAATTTCTTTGATTGTTTAATTACGACTGATTGTGTTCTTGGATAACATTCTTTTAGAAGCTAGAATTCTTCTGTTTGTTCTTATCGAATTATAAAAATACATTTATAATTAAGCAACTTGTTAAAGGAAATACAGTGGGGGGTGATTAACTCTCTTGTTGGGCGTTTTTCTGATCGACTCTTAAATTAAATTAAGCTCGGTGTTTCGAAATATATAAATATATTTTTTTTATAAATGCTTCTGCGCATTATTTGTAATATTTTTGTTTTAATAATTATTAACAAAAGACGTAACATTGAGCACCTACAGATCACAAAATGAAGCTCAGGAGGCCTCTGGCCTCTTGGCCAGTACGTATCGTGGGGGCTGGGGGCCGCTTTACGGCCATATGGTTGGGGCCGTAATCCCTACACTAGAGATTTGAATATATATATACGTAAGAGATTTTTGTGTCCCAGACCATTTTATGGGACACGATAATTTTCGAACGCTTTCTTGGATCAAAATAAACTTATTGTTACAAAGATCTTTTTGAAGATTTTTGTTACAAAAATCAATATTGTTAATTTCCCGAACCCTATTGTTATGAAATATGTGTGACGTCATTAACACACAAAAATGACCCACAATGATGTCATTGATTGACATAATGTTGTTTATGTTAAGGATGGATATCCTTATTTTTATGTTGAGGATAGATATCATTATTTTAGGTTAAGGATGGATATCTTTACACGGGTGGATATCCTTATTTTTATGTTAAGGATAGATATCATTATTTTAGGTTAAGGATGGATATCTTTACACGGGTGGATATCCTTATTTTTAAGGAAGGCGTGGTTATCCTTATACACGGATGGATATCTGTATTTTTACATTCCGAAAATTCTTTTTGTCTATACTTAAGCTTTTAGAGTCACCCATGGTGTAGTGGTTAAGGTACGCGGCCAATACACAGAATAAATGGACATTCGTCATGGGTTCAATACCAGTACGGGCCTCTAGGATTTTTATGAGAGGGATAAAAATTCTGCGTACCACGTCCTTCAGATGGGACGTAAAGCCGGTGGTCTCGAGCCTGTGCGTTGTCAGGTACTCGTTAAAGATCCCTTACCCTAAATTAAACTGGGTATAGGCAAAATTTAGGACCCTCATTGTAGATTCATTTATAATACTATACTGTTTCTGCCTTGTAGATTAAAAGTGTGTGAAGGTTTGGTTCAACAGTGAGAGCACGCGTTTTCTCCAGTTTTCACTAGACTATAAGAGTCAGTGAAAATATGTATGATTGCTTGAAAATGCATGAGAGGAACCTTAGAAATTCACGGCTCTTCTGTCTAGATTAGATGAAATATGCCTACAATTGAAATTAAAAGGAGTAGAGCACTATCTTAGGGAGCTGGCAAAAAGGGCCCAACCACGTGGCCTACTTGCTGGTAGTTACTACCACTCCCCATATTACTATCACTTAAGCTTTAATTTTAAGTTATAATATCCAATTTTCTGACATTGGGCACTGATTCCTACATAAATAGCAAATCTTAGACAAAAATATACAACAGAAGAATCTCTTGTATTTATCTCTTAAAACTAAAAGGAAAAAAAACTATCAAACTATACCTTCCAATTTACATTTTTTATAGTTTTTTGCAAAATTCAGTGTTGCATGGGGCACCCGAATTTAGCTACACCACTAAAAATAAGTCCCCTTTATACAAAAAAAGTACTCCATATTTCATTAGTTTAAGGCTTGATGGTTCAAAATTTAAGAAGGAAAAGGTCTTTTGGTCCACCTTGTATAAGGATTAATATAACCAATAGAAATGTAACATAAAAAAAACTTATGGAAATACAATATACACATGGAATACAATATAAAAATACATATGGAAATATAATATATAATTTGGGGCTTAAAACTTTCCTTTCCTTCAATTTTTAATTGATTAATTGAGCCATTCATGCCACTATTAACCCTAGATAGATACTTAAAGAACTTTAAAGAACATCTCGACAAAAAAAATCTGAGAAAAAAGTAGCCACATAGTGTCAAATGTCTTAAAGTCAGCAGGTTGCCGTAAAGAGTAGCATCTCCTTTCGAAATAACACAACAAAATTTTTTATCTAGTTAGCCGATAAATTGAAAACAACCAATTAAGTGTGTAACAAAAGTAGACCGTCCATATATATATATATATATATATATATATATATATATATATATATATATAATATATATATATATATATATATATATATATATAATATATATATATATATACGTGTATAAAAAAATAAGTAGGTGCGGATTTTCGATTCAAAAAGAATATACGATCGTCGAAGATTCCATATACATGTTTAAAAAGCTACCTTATTAAACCATATATCTCTTACTTAATTAATGTAACAACAAAATTAAACAAAAAAAAATTAAGACATAAAACTTACTTTAACAACAGTCTTAAAATATAATTAAGCCGGACATTAATTGGGAAATAAATATTACGATTTACAAGGATTCAAAATTTTATTACCTAATTAATATAAATTATAATGTTACAAGAGAGCCCTGTTTTTGTTGTAACTATATTGTGATATTTTATTTGCTTTGAATTTTATTTCGTGTAAAAATTTAATTTAGGACCTTCGAAAGGATTACGAGATTTGAATTTTTAATTTTTACAATTTAATTTTGAATATTGTTTAATTTATATTTATTCTTAAGATTTATGTTAGTTAGTTTTTAAATATTGTTTCTAGCTTTGTCTTTTGCTAAGTTCTAAATGAAAATAAAGGGCCTCAGTTTGGGCTTGCAGTGGCTAGTTTGGCTACGCGGTATTTATGCGAGAGCTTACATACTAGTAGCGAAACTTCAAATTTTGGGGGCTCCCGCTATATCTTGTGGGGCCCCTCTATCCCTTTATACAGTAAACCGACATACCAATTTTTTAATGTGGTGAAATTAATTAAATTAAATTTAAGCAGCATAAATATGATTCCAGAGAAGGTATAGGGAAATAGGACTTGTAGTTGATCCACTTAAAAGTAGAGTACTTTAAGTGCGCAGTTGATCAAAAAATGCGAACATACTGAACGAGTAAGATGAGTAAGATAATCCTCAGAGAGCCTATTAAGTCTCTACTTGATAGGCTTCCCCGCGAATTCCAGCCTCTGCTATAGACTAGAAGCTCGGCTAACCTCTTCTACAGACGAAAAGATGGGCCAGCCTTTTTTATAGACTAAAAGCTCGGCTAGCTTCTACAACAGACGAGAAGATGGGTTAGTCTTTTATAGACTAGAGGCTCGGCTAACCTCTCCTACAGACGAGAAGATGGGTCAGCCTCTTTTAGAGACTAGAAGCTCAGCTAACCTCTCCCACAGACGAAAAGATGGGTCAGTCTCTTTTATAGACTAGAAGCTCGGTTAGTCTCTACTATAGACAAGAAGATGAGTCAGCCTCTTTTATAGTGTAGAAGCTCGGTTAGTCTCTACTATAGACGAGAAGATTGGTCAGCCTCTTTTATAGACTAGAAGCTCGGTTAGTCTCGGCTATAGACGAGAAGATGGGTCAGCCTCTTTTATAGCTCAACTAGCCTCTTTTATAGACTAGAAGCTCGGTTAGTCTCTACTATAGACGAGAAGATGGATCAGCCTCTTTTATAGACTAGAAGCTCGGTTAGTCTCTACTATAGACGAGAAGATGGGTCAGCCTCTTTTATAGACTAGAAGCTCGGTTAGTCTCTACTATAGACAAGAAGATGGGTCAGCCTCTTTTATAGATTAGAAGCTCGGCTAACCTCTCCCACAAACGAGAAAATGGGTCAGCCTCTTTTATAGACTAGAAGCTCGGTTAGTCTCTACTATAGACGAGAAGATGGGTCAGCCTCTTTTAGAGACTAGAAGCTCGGCTAACCTCTCCCACAGACGAGAAGATGGGTCAGCATCTTTTATAGAGTAGAAGCTCGGTTAGTTTCTAAGTTTCTACTATAGACGAGAAGATGGATCAGCCTCTTTTATAGACTAGAAGCTCGGTTAGTCTCTACTATAGACGAGAAGATGGGTCAGCCTCTTTTATAGAGTAGAAGCTCAGCTAGCCTCTACTATAGACGAGAAGATGGGTCAGCATCTTTTATAGAGTAGAAGCTCGGTTAGTTTCTACTATAGACGAGAAGATGGATCAGCCTCTTTTATAGACTAGAAGCTCGGTTAGTTTCTACTATAGACGAGAAGATGGGTCAGCCTCTTTTATAGACTAGAAGCTCGGTTAGTCTCTACTATAGACGAGAAGATGGGTCAGCTTTTAGTGTGCTATGGACTCTTTTAAAGACTAGAAGCTGAACGAGCTTAATATTAACACAATTAATTTAATTTTTTTAAGTAGTGAAAATATCATTTTCCTTCGTTAATACCGCGTTCATTACCATGACTTATAAAGACGAAACTCGATATGTCTAGCTAACTATACCCGAGTAAAAATATGTTTCCTCAATGCTTTTTAGTTTGATATACTATCAAGCGTAATTTATAAACAATCCCGTCCTCGAGAATTAACATAAACCAATTGAATTAAGTCAACACATTTAAAATTAGAAATTAAAACACCAAAAGATGGAAATCGATTTAAAGCAGATGCAAAGTATTTACCCTTGTATAGAGGTAAAATAAAAGAAATTAATCAATGAATAATCTAAACATCTTATCAGATTTAAATCGACCTGGTGTTGATCTGAAAGTATCGCATAATTGCATATAATTGAGTTAAGGAATATAAAAACAAGGATTTCAAGTAATGTAAGTCTATTTTAGCGCATAATATTAGTCGGACTTAAGACTACCTGTATGTATTTACATCAATTTTGGATTTATTATGGTGTAGCTGAAACAAGGGGAAAATTATGTTGGACAGGAATAAAAGATTAAGATAAAAGATACAAAAAGTAAAAATTTACTTATCTTTTACTTTTTGAAAAAACCTTTTTATTCAACAACTTGTTAGGAAATGTGACGGATTTAAACGCAAAAAAATGGCAAGGCACGTGGGCAGGACAGGTACTTTTTGTCCGAATCGTCCTTGGCCAACTCATTTCCTTTCCAGACCTTTATTGACTATTTATAAACTTAAAATTATTTCAAATAAATTCAAGAAGGACTTGCATATTATTAGATGAGTAATAAATATAAATATGGAAAATAAATAAGAAGAAACTGAAATTTTGCGGACAGTGTGATTTACAATGAAATGAAAAAAGATGAATCATTGAAGTTTATCCTTATAAGGGGTCCGGACTATTGCTCGCGAATTAGACGCCTTAACACAACTTTATTAAAAAAATACATCAAGCTGTAACTTTTAATTGAACTCGAACTTTTAATAAAGCTTAAGTTAACAATCGAACTCAAGCTTACAATCTAGCGCGAGCTTATATTCTAGCTCAATCTTACAATCTAGCTCGAGCTTATAATCTAGCTCTAGTTTATAATCTAGCTCAAGCTTATAATCGAGCTTGAGCTTTAACTAATGGAATAGGCTATTAATCGAGAGGGCATTTCTATTTTTTATTTCTCGCCAAGGGCCAAGGTCTCTAGGCCAACGCAGTCTTCTGGGTGGGTTATCAGGGATGTGGCGGGATAATAAGGATAGTACGAGTGGATTGTGAAAGATTAAGGCCCGTATTCAAAGACGTTTCCTAACATTTTCCTAACATTTTCCTAACATTCTCCTAACTTTTTCCTAACATTTTCCTAACTTTTTCCTAACATTTTTCTAACTTTTTCCTAACATTTTCCTAACATTTTCCTAACTCCTAACATTCTCCTAACATTTTCCTAACGTTCTCCTATCGTGTTTTAAAAGTCTTTTAGAGGCTTCGCATGATTTTATTTAGTAAGAACCTAAGGTAGATATGTCAAAAAGTGATACCAATGTAAGTAACGTAATATATCGCAAAATATCAATGTTATTAACTTATTACCTGGATTTACGACACACTTTGTCATAAACAACAATGCGGCCTAGCTTTGGCGAATGTTAAATATATTAGAAACTTTATTTACATATGTTTTCAGTAAACAGTAGAGTTAATACAATTACAATGTTCAATTATTGTAACAGCTTTCATAAATAAAGCAGTATCAAGCGTTTCAAGTTTGAACGTGGACCAGGTTATACGAATCCAAAGGTGTCTAAATGAAGACCTGTTAATCAGTGCAACACTGTTTCATTTTGCTAAATCATTTACACAATTTTGTTTTTCGTATTTTGTCATCAAATTCATTTTTGGTTGTGTAAAATTTTTTTGGTATAATAATGGCTGAATTATTCACACCGGACCAACTGATTTCCTCTTTGAATCGATAGCCCGCCACAAACAGACCATAGAAAATAAAAATTCTGGCGCGGTGGTCCGCATGTCGGGCGAATTTCCTTTGGATGTGTGTTTCCGTGCTTTTTACATTATATAAGTTTACAACTAGTAAATAAATAATTCCGGCGCGGTGGTCCGCTGTCGGGTGAATTTCATTTAGAATGCGTGTTTCCGTGCTAAACAACCCATTTCTTGCTTATGCAAGAACCATGCCCATTGCGTGGTTCCGGTTCATGCTTTAGAACCTAAGCAGTTACTCAATTGTCAAGCACTGCTCGTAACTCATTTTGTCTGTATTTTCCAAAGGAAATGCGCATAATCATCCAGTTGTTGTACAAAACTATGCCTCTAAAATTAGAAGTACTATTATTTGCACTAGTTTAAAGATTAGTTACTTATCTTTAAGCTTAGTCAGTTATCTTTAAAGGTTTTAGCGCATTTCCTTTGGAAAATACAGACAAAATGAGTTACGAGCAGTGCTTGACAATTGAGTAACTGCTTAGGTTCTAAGCATGAACCGGAACCACGCAATGGGCATGGTTCTTGCATAAGCAAGAAATGGGTTGTTTAGCACGGAAACACGCATTCTAAATGAAATTCGCCCGACAGCGGACCACCGCGCCGGAATTATTTATTTACTAGTTGTAAACTTATATAATGTAAAAAGCACGGAAACACACATCCAAAGGAAATTCGCCCGACATGCGGACCACCGCGCCAGAATTATTTTTAGTTGTAAACTTATATTAGGTAAAAAAAAAGATAAAAAATGATTGTCCCTACTAGGATTTGAACCCAGGTACTCTGGGTTTGAGAGCTCGCATCCAAAGGAAATTCGCCCGACATGCGGACCACCGCGCCAGAATTATTTCTAGTTGTAAACTTATATTTATTAAAAAAAAAACGATAAAAAATTATCGACCCTTCCAGGATGTGAACCCAGGTACCCTGAGTTTGAGTGGTCGTATTGACTCCGGACCACTGCCATTCAACTCAGAGGCCCAAAAAACATTGAAAACGACACCCTACTCGAAATTTATTTTTCAACGACCGTAATTTTGGTTTTCTATATTTTTTGTGGTTTTTTCGACTTTTTGGTAACTTAAAGTGGTCGTATCGTCTTCGGACCGGTTTCATTCGATTCAGCGCCCCAAATTACATAGAAAACGACACCCTACTCGAAATTTATTTTTTATCGACCTAAGTTTTCGTTTTTGGTAATTTACAATGGTTTTTTCGATTTTTAGGTCACTTAGAGTGGTCGTATCGACTTCGGACCGGTTTTATTCGATTCAGCGTCTCTAAAAACATAAATATTGACCTTTTTCGCGGCAAAAAATATTAACCCTGAATTTTGCTAATTTTTTGAAAATTTCGCTGACTCAGCAAACCGGGTTAATGACGTCACAAAAACCTGGTTTTCAATAGGGTTCGTGTCCTTCCGAAGGTTGAGTTTTGTACCAAGTTTGGTTAAAAAATATTAATCCGTTCGAAAGATAGAGTGTTTACAAGAAAGTGTCTAGAAATACATATATATATATATGTATATATATACAGGGTGTTTCATATAAAGTGTCCACCAGAAAAGGAGGTGATAGTACTCCTCAAAAGGAACAAAAAATGTCCTATAATATAAACCCCGATCTCCAACCGTTTTCCCACAAGGTCAAATTTAATATTTTAAAAAAATATTTTGATCTCACATCAATAAAATTGTTAATAGGGATTTAACTATTCAAGCTAGAAAGGCGAAATTGGTCTCATTAGAAAGCTGAGTAAATTTCCTAAAGAACAAACTACTAACTATGTCAAATATTTTGGAACTACTGCCCAAAATTTTGCATGAAACATGATTTTTTGAAAAAAATGAATTTTATGGAATGTTTATAGTAGGGCATTAGAGGAAGTAAGAGATGAGCAAAAGTTCAGCCAAGATCGGAAAAAACTTCTCATATGATTGCCCTTTAAGAAAATATAAATATTTTCATACATTCAATAGTCAAAAATGTAAGCTATTGTTGCTAGAAGTTGCAAAAACTGATCATTTTTGTCGTATAAAAGTGAAAATAATGTGTTATTTTAACAAAATATTTTATTTTCGAAAGTAATTTAATAATACGATTTTTAGACTCTAGAAGGTAAAATAAACCTATTTTATTCTTACACATTTTTCTCTAAAACTACTCTTTTCTCTTGCTTTAGAGATTTTTAATTATTTTATGTACCATGTAATTAACATTGTAGAGATATGCAAAAATGCCAAAAATATCAGTTTTTCCAACTTCAGGAAGAATGGCTTAAAATTTTGACTATTGAATGTATGAACATATTTATATTTTCTTAAAGGGTAAACTTTTGCTCATCTCTTACTTCCTCTAATGCCCTACTATAAAAATTCCATAAAATTCATTTTTTTCAAAAAATCATGTTTCATGCAAAATTTTGGGCAGTAGTTCCAAAATATTTGACATAGTTAGTAGTTTGTCCTTTAGGAAATTTACTCAGCTTTCTAATGAGACCAATTTCGCCTTTCTAGCTTGAATAGTTAAATCCCTATTAACAATTTTATGATGTGAGGTCAAATATTTTTTTAAAATATTAAATTTGACCTTGGGGAGAACGGTTGGAGATCGGGGTTTATATTATAGGACATTTTTTGTTCCTTTTGAGGAGTACTATCCTCCTTTTCTGGTGGACACTTTTATATGAAACACCCTGTATATATACATATATATATATATATTATATATATATATATATATATATATATATATATATATATATATATATATATATATATATATATATATATAAAGTCTCGCGAAATTTTTTTTTTCGTCATTAGGGACCTCTGAAACGGATTTGTGTCGTGGTCCGAGGTTCGAATTCCGCCATGACGCCTATCCCATTAGCGAATTTTTTCCCAAAGGAAATTCGCTAAAAATCTGATTGTGTTAAAAGAATTTCAGGGTAAACTCCCTAATAGTAAGGTAAGTGGATTAACAGTATTATGTAAATTTATGTAGATAGTTATAAATACGACAAAGTGTGTCGTAAATCCAGGTAATAAGTTAATAACATTGATATTTTGCGATATATTAAGTTATTTACAATGGTATCACTTTTTGACTTGACTACCTTAGGTTCTTACTAAAATAATTCTGGCGCGGTGGTCCGCATGTCGGGCGAATTTCCTTTGATGCGTGTTTCCGTGCTTTTTATATAAGTTTACAACTACTAAATAAATAATTCCGGCTCGGTGGTCCGCTGTCGGGCGAATTTCATTTAGAATACGTGTTTCCGTGCTAAACAACCATTTTCTTACTTATGCAAGAACCATGCCCATTGCGTGGTTCTAGAACCTAAGCAGTTACTCAAGTGTCAAGCACTGCTCGTAACTCATTTTGTCTGTATTTTCCAAAGGAAATGCGCTAAAACCTTTAAAGATAACTGACTAAGCTTAAAGATAAGTAACTAAGCTTTAAACTAGTGCAAATAATAGAGCGTACTTCTAATTTTAGAGGCATAGTTTTGTGCAACCAACTGGATAGTTATGCGCATTTCCTTTGGAAAATACAGACAAAATGAGTTACGAGCAGTGCTTGACACTTGAGTAACTGCTTAGGTTCTAGAACCACGCAATGGGCATGGTTCTTGCATAAGTAAGAAAATGGTTGTTTAGCACGGAAACACGTATTCTAAATGAAATTCGCCCGACAGCGGACCACCGAGACGGAATTATTTATTTAGTAGTTGTAAACTTATATAAAAAGCACGGAAACACGCATCAAAGGAAATTCGCCCGACATGCGGACCACCGCGCCAGAATTATTTCCTAGTTGTAAACTTATATTAGGTAAAAAAACGATAAAAAATGATCGACCCTTCCAGGATGTGAACCCAGGTACCCTGAGTTTGAGTGGTTGTATTGACTCCGGACCACTGGCATTCATCTCAGAGGCCCAAAAACATTGAAAACGACACCCTACTCGAAATTTAATTTTCAACGACCGTAATTTTGGTTTTCTATATTTTTGTGGTTTTTTCGACTTTTTGGTAACTTAAAGTGGTCGTATCGACTTCGGACTGGTTTCATTCGATTCCGCGCCGCAAAATTACATTGAAAACGACACCCTACTCGAAATTTATTTTTATCGACCTAAATTTTGGTTTTCGGGAATTTAGAATGGTTTTTTCGATTTTTAGGTCACTTAGAGTGGTCGTATCGACTTCGGACCGGTTTCATTCGATTCAGCGTCTCAAAAAACATAAATATTGACCTTTTGTGCGGCAAAAATATTAACCCTGAAATTTGCCGATTTTTTGAAAATTTCGCTGACTCAGCAAACCGGGTTAATGACGTCACAAAAACCTGGTTTTCAATAGGGTTCGTGTCCTCCCGAAGGTTGATTTTTGTACCAAGTTTGGTTAAAAAATATTAATCCGTTCGAAAGATAGAGTGTTACAAGAAAGTGTCTAGAAATACATATATATATATATATATATATATATATATATATATATATATAATATATATATATATATATATATATATATATATATATATATATATATATATATATATATATATATATATATATATATATATATATATATATATATAAAAGGAAAACGTCTTTGAATACGGGCCTAAGTATCTGGAAAGGGCTAGTTTGTGAACAAAAGGGATGTTAAGGTCCATTATGAATGTTGAAGTTAGAGACATAAGCTGGAGAGGATGTAATTTTTCTGAGGATTTTGGATTGGATTAATTGGATTTTATAGGAGTTGGAAGGTTTTGTTGAGCCCCAGAGTTCTATTCCGTAGGCCAAAGTTGGTTTGAGGATGGATTTATAAAGTAGAAGTTTGTTGGAAAGGGGAAGTTTGTATCTTTTGTCAAGTAGCCTTAGTAGGAGTTTGTATCGCCTTTTCGTCTCTATTCGTTTCGTTGATGTATGTAGTGCCCATGTATAACAATGTACAGCAATTTGATAGATGCAGCTGTTTGATGCATGTAAAATTGCGAATTTTCATAAGGAAGATAATAAGAGTTTAATCATACTGCATTTTAATAATATTAAATTATTTATTAATAAATCAAAAATTTCTAATTTTAGAAACTAGATTTATTAATCTAAGGTCACTAAAGATATAACAAATAAACAAATTTATAATAAAACTGTTTATTATATAAACAAATTTGATGTCATGATACTAATAATAGATCATAACGTCAATTTGTTTTGATTCAATTAAATAAAAAGCTCCTCGACCAAAAGGAAGGGGCTCAGTCTTTTGGTAAAGTTGTAGTTATGTAAATGGAAAAGTTATTGTGAGTTTCATTAGTTCTTTTTAAGATAATTATTATATTAGTTTCATTAGTAAAGTAAAGTTTCTGAAGAAATAGTGCTAGCAATACTCAGATAGAATGGTCTCGTAAGTTGATCAATAATTATTTGTAAATATGTACAAGGAAAAGAAATTTAATATATAATCTTAATTAAATTTAAAAAGATGTAATCATCATGCTTATTAATTAATTAATGTAAACGTTCAGACTTATGTTTGTAAAATTTAGTTTATTTTTAATTATAAAATGTCTTGTGTTAATCTTCTGTTTTTGAGTTCTACCCTACTTAGATGAACCACCAAAAAAAAAAATAAAAGATCACAACGGTACCTATGAAATGTCCTAAGGGCTATTTATGTGTTGAACTTATGAAATAGACCCCTAATGTTATATGGTGGAGGCCCGTTTTTTTTGTGGTTTATCAAAGGGGAAATTCAAATTTGAAATTAACAACATGATTTGTGATTAAGATTTAAGGATTTAACTCGGACAGATGGACTGCTTAGTCAGCCATTTTCTCTGTCAATGTCAAGTAAATTATAATTAGTTTTTCGAGATCGGCATATTTGCTTAAGATTACATTTATTTTCTTTTTCTTTTTAGTGCTTTTACCTTGTTTCTTTTTAATTAACAACAGAAGTTGTGGCTCTTGATGTTCTTTATGGATTTATAACATATTAGTTACTGCTTCTCGAAGCTTTTTGTTCATGGCTATAAGATCAAGTTCTATTTCTTTTGCTTAAATAAGTTACTCTCTGCTCAATTATTTATACGGTTTACAACCCCTACCTTCTTTAATTAAAAAAGGAGAAAAGAGGATTGTTTTAATTTTTTTCTTTTGAAGAGCCGTTATTAATATAATATACTTTTATATTTTTGTTTTTTCGTACTTTTATTTTGCTTGGTTTATTTATTTTTGCTCGATCACTATGTCGGATTTGTCGGGTAATGAATCGGACGCTAGCTCGTGTGCTTCGGTCACTTCACGTGTGAATATTTATCGTATGCGTTCAGACCAGCTCAGTGCATACTTGCTAGAACAGGGGCTAGATGCTACCGGATCACAGAGAGAAAAGCGGGTGCGAGCTGCCACTTACTTGAAGAGTAAAAAGCATACAGTTAATATTCTCACAGGTTCAGGGGGACCAGACGGTGGTACTCCTGCAGGCCAAGCGCAAACGCAACGTTTTCCTTATTTTGCTCCTAAATCGTTTTCGGGGCAGACTGAGAAACTTGAGCCGTTTTTCTTCAGTACGCCGGGCTGCTACTGCTAATCGTTGGTCTGATGAGAAAATCGTTAGAATTCTTCCGTTGTATTTGTCGGATTCCGCTCTCCGGTTTTATGATGAGTTAGAAGCGCGTGCAGGCCGGACTAATACGCCTCTCACTTGGACTGCAATTAAGACCGCATTTTTAGCGCGTTTTAGGCCCTCGTCGCGGTTTTCGCTCCAGATGGAGCTAAATACTCTGCTACAGAATAAGGAGGAGCACGTGCTCGACTTTATTGATCGCGCCGTTGAATTATGTTCACGTATTGATGACAACATGCAGGAGACAGATGTTGTTACTCACTGTTTAAAGGGTTTGTCACCCCATATTTTTGAGCGCGTTGCTCTCTATAATAATAACACGCTCGCTGAATTGCGCCAAAAATTTCGAAGTCTTAGAGCAAGTCTACTTCAGAAGAACCGAGCGGCTATCTCCACAGTTGCTTCTGCTCAGCCAACCGATCTCTATGATTCGCTGACAAAGCAGATCGAGTCGTTAACACGGGCGGTGAATTCTATACAGATAAAGCCGAGGCTTCATCGCGGCCGGCTCGGTTTGACAACCGCAGGTCATATAACCGCCACTCTTCAAACAGAAATTCCCAGAGCGGATCTTACAACCGTAATAATAATTATAATAATCATAGTAATAATAATAATAATAAGTTTTGTTATTACTGTAGGGCAACATCTCACTATGAGAGTAGCTGTCCTTACAGGCCTTCTGGCTCGAGGGTGGTCAGCGTAGTGGATCTAGGGATGATAAGGGCTCAAAAGATTTTCAGTCTAGGGGTCCGTCTGATTCACGACGCTCGAGTTCTAATTATCGCTCTGATAGTAGGTACGGGCATAAAGGTCAAGGGGGCAGCCGTTATCAGACAGATCGTGCTTCAAAAAACTAGGTGAAGGGTTTACGGAGACGGTCAATGTGTTAAGGTCCAGTAAACCCCATTTTTCTCGTCAAAATGACGTATTATTTAGTACCATGTTTTTATTCATGTCCGATTATTTTTAAGTTGTGTTGAGCCACTTTTGGCATGGTTTCTTTTTATTTTTAAGGGCTTAGGAGCATTACTTTTAATTATGTTGCTTTATTTTGGGTTTCTCAGCCATAATTTGTGTTGTTTTATGCGTAGCTCTATTAGCGACTTTTATTTTTATATACAAGGTCAGCATTTTTTCCATCTGGTCGGAATTTCCTTCAAATCAAGGCAAGTTTGTTATACTGTGTAGGTCAGCAGATTTTAATTAATTTAAGAGATAGTTGTAAATTCTCATTACTATCTTTATATAATAAGTTAAAGTATTGTCCTAGGTCAGGCTTTTTGCATTCTCATATCCCGCGGATTATTGCCTAGAGATAGCAAAGGGGAGAGGTTCTTGTGTCACTACCTCCAAGTGGAGTTTGTCAGTGCCTATTCTGGTAGGTCAGAAGAAATACATGGCTTTATTAGACAGTGGAGCATCGCTAAATGTAATAGACAAGGAGGTCTTGTCTCACTTAGGTTTATCTGTTTCTCCAGTTCCAGACGATTTTTCAGTACAGGGGGCGTCTAAATCTCAACTCGACATTACGGGTATGACAGAGCTCAAATTTCAGCTTCAAATACGGTTTTTACATGTATAGTTTATGTTGCGAATAATTTATTAAAGCCAGTAATTTTAGGCACGCCTTTTTTACTTCAGTACGGGGTAAATCTAGATTTTGAGCAAAGGCGTATTTCTCTTCAGGCTGGGCGTGACGTTTTATACGTACGTATGCACTCGACGTGGGTTAAGACTTCTTTAGAGGATGCTAGGGGTAAGAATAATAGTCAGCTAGGCATACAGTTATGTAGAGATGTAGTTGTTAAGCCGCGTGAGTCTTTAGTCGTGCCGGTGCTGTGCCGTTCTTCGGGCGCACCGGGGGATGAGTATTCAATGAGTTCGGATTTTAATTTATTGTCTCGACGGGGCATTCATTGTCATACCTTACAGCGTAGTAAGGAATCGGAGTCTGTGGTTTTGGTTAATACAACCACTTCGACTAAGCATCTCCTTGCGGGAGCATATTTAGGCGCTTTAGAGCACCAGCAAAGCCGAGCTAAGCCCCTTAATGTATTGTCAGTCGACCCACACAGCAATTCTGCTCAGGTCTGTGACTTAGATGGTCGCCCTTTGTTCATTAACCCAGATCTTCCCGTAGAGCAGCGTAATCAGATTGCAACGGTTTTGCGTAAATATAGACACGTTTTTGTTTCGGATAAGAGTCGACTTCGTTTATCTAAGTTGAAACCAGTGAGTTTCAAGCTTACGGATGAGAATGCACATGTTACGTCACGACCTATGAAGTTGTCCCCCAGGGATGTAGAGGATATGGACAGTATTTTAAAGACTTCTTTGAAAGCAGGCATAATACAGGAAAGTAGAACTTCGTTTTCATCACCAGCTTTTTTAGTACGAAAAGAGAATAAGGAACCCCGATTAATTGTCGATTACCGTCAGCTTAGTAAATACGTGAAAGGTGACCCATTAGGTCATCTTCCCACTTTAGTAGGTTGCTTAGGTAATCATGATTATTTTGCTAGCATGGATATTTTGAGTGCTTTTAATCAGTTAGCGATTAGTCCTGAGTGCCAGCAGTATACCGGGTTCAAATCCCGCGATAATTTATATACTTTTAGGGCTTTACCACAGGGTTTTAAAATATCAAGTTCCCTTTTTGCACGTGCGATAAGTGCAAGTTTTAATGATCTCTTGTATACTAGTTTTGTATACTACATTGATGATTTTGTAACGTTGGGGACACGTTTCAGCAATTTATTTCAAATTTAGAGAAGGTTTTGGCAAGAGTAAGTCAATATGGCATCCAATTACGTACGGATAAGTGTTTTTTTGGTACTAGGAAGGTAGAGTTTTTAGGGTTTGATATTAGTAAGAACGGTACCAGCCCTTGTCAAAAGAATATCACTGCGGTGCAAAATTTTGGTAGACCCGGGAGCATTAAGCAGGTTAGATCCTTTTTGGGTCTTGTGAATTTCTACAGGAAGTTCTGCAAGGATTTGGCTTCTATTTCAGCGCCTTTAATTGCGATTACAACACAGAAGAAGTTTTCATGGTCAGATGAGTGTGAATCCGCATTTGTTAAAATCAAGCAGATTCTCACTTCCCCCCCTTTACTGTCGGTCTTTGATGAAACGGCTGAAACGTACTTGCTGACAGATGCAAGTCGTTCCGGTTTGGGGGCGGCATTACACCAGAAGTGTCCAGTGACTAAGCTACTAAAACCCATTGGCTTTGCTTCGCGCGCGCTTAGACCGGCGGAGAAGCGCTACTCGGTATCAGAGCTCGAGCTCTTGGCTGTCACTTTCGGCTGTCAGCAATTTCGCGAGTTGCTGCTTGGTATACATTTCACGGTATACACAGACCACAAGTGTCTTATCTACGATAAAACGCTGAGGCATGCAAACTCGCGATTAAATCATCTGGCAGCTAAGTTACTAGATTTCGACCTATCGATAAAATATAAGCCAGGAAGTTTTCAGGGCGTAGCCGATGCATTGTCTCGTAGCAACACAGAGGATGCGGAAGTGGCGGCTGTCTTACGTCCTCGGGCGGGGTCACGTGACTCTATGAGCTCAGACAAGGATGTACAACACACTTCTCTCAGCAACACTCATAGTCAGGTTGTGAAGGCAACTAATCAATTATTCATAGGCAATCTTGCTACAGTCCAGAAGCAAGATGACTTCTTAGGTGCAATTTATAAGGCAATTTTGAATCCAGAAGTAGCTGAGAAGACAATTTTGAGAAAGTCTAGACGATATACTATCGGCAATGATGATATATTATTTTATAAGCACTATTTTGGTGGGAAAACACAGCTCCTAGTCGCTGTCCCACGCTCCTTAGTCGATGACGTCATACATGAATATCATTCATCTAATATGGGAGGGCACCCAGGTATTTCGCGCATGGTTAGTACGATTAAGAGGAAGTATTATTGGGAGTCTCTCTATCATGATGTAGTCTCATATGTTCAGACTTGTGATACATGTCAACGAATAAAATACGATAGGACAGGAAATCATGTGATCTATCATGGACATATTCCTGTTAAGGGCGTACCTTTTGAGAAAATATTTTTAGCTCGTAGTGGTCCCCATAACTTATGCAAAGGAAAGAGATATATTTTACTGTGTACAGACTTAGCTACGAAGTATTTAATCGCGCGTGCAGTCCCGAAGGCGGATGCACAACAAGTGATAAAGTTTTTACTAGAGGAGGTTATTTATAAGTTTTCGGTGCCGGTTGCATTCAGACAGATAATGGTAGTCATTTCAAAATAAATTCGTCAAGGAGTTTAGCGCTGGTTTTGGCATAGAGCATAATTTTAGCACAGCATATAGCCCTTTTTCTCAGGGAAATGTTGAAAGAGCAAATGCTTCAGTGTATCAAAATTTAATCCCTTATCTAGGAGCTAAAAGGATTGGGTAGGATGTCTACAGGCTGCTATTTTGTTATAATAGCACAGTCTCCTTATCAACAGGGTATAGTCCCTTATTTCTTCTCACTGGAAGTGAGCCGCGGAAGGCAGTCGATTTAGCAATTTTACCATCGACAACAAGCCCGGATTTAATTGAAATATACGTATGTTAAATGAGATCAGAGCTACAATGTGTCAATGGTCCAAATCTCAATTGAAGAACAAGGCGGCGCATGATAAAACCTTTCGTCCTTTAAAGTTTAGGCCAAAGGATTTAGTCTTAGTGAAGCTTCGCCCCGGCTTAAATCAAAATTAGGGCACCATTATGATGGACCTTATCGCGTCATAAGGGCATGCGGCGATAATGCATACGAAATAGCCCTCAGTAAGGGAAAGACTGATGTCGTTCATATTACACGTCTGAAACGTTATTATTCTCGGGGAAGATGCCCTAGTAAAACCTAAAATTTAGAGCAATTCAACTCAACCTATTTATCTCAAACTTTTATTAGCATGTAATTAGTATATACATGTTTCATTGGTTTTCTTTCAAGCAGCTATTACATTCATAAATTTATGAATACGCACGGAAGAATAGAGTCCGTAAATACGGCAATGTCAGTGATAAAATTTAAATTTATTATAACGTTACATTTAGGTCGCAGAGTTTTATATTCGTTTAAAGATGTACATTTTATTCAATTATTTTATAAATAAAGATATTGTTTCTTCATTTTAACCTGATTTTAAGATTAAATCAACTAAATACGCATATTTTTTTGTTTTATTTTATAAATGATAGATTAGCTATAAATAAGACAAATAATTTATTCTAGTTAGGTGTAATTTTACTCATTAAAGAAATATAATTTTGCTGATCAGAGCATTCTTTCCATCCAACAAGAAGTTGACAAGATGAGTCGGCCATGCAGAGATTATACTTTGCTTCAGCGTAAAGATACAAAGTAAATCTAAGGATCGTAAATTTAACGAGATTTATTATTACGCTTTCACGTTTTTTCTTTTAATATAACTCACACAAATTTAGTTGTGAAATAGAGGAATTGGTTTAGCTAAGTATATATGTATATAAGACGCATATATACATGCGTTACAAATCGTTTGTAAAGGATTTAAACATTTACGTTTAAATTTTATATTTTGTACATAAAATTAATCTTAATCATTAATTACATAATTTCATTAAACATTTTATAAATCAAAGAATATTTATAGATATTTTAATATTTCCATTAAATTTATTTACTTATAAATAAATAAATAGCTTAAAATCATTTTCTTTTATTAATTTATTATGTTAATAAGACATTATCATATATTCTTTTCAATTATATTAGCTTAAGATATTTTACTGCCACCTTAAAAAGTTAAATTATATTTTATAGCCACACATTTATTTATATTTTCGATCAAAATAAATCATTTAATATTGTTTTCACAAGGTAAAAAGCCACTATCACTTTGTAAATATATATTGTAATGAGAAACTTACAGAGCCCGAAGCATCGAACACTTCTACCTTCATGAACTCTCATCATTATGGATCCAACTCACTACTATGGATCGGAGTGCGTCCACAACAAACTCAACTACTTTGGACAAAACTTTTCTCATTGAAAACACCCACAGCTGACAGAAGCAACACCTCAAATACGAGCACACTGTTCTTCAACAACTCTTCACTCACTCAAGGAAAATGAAAATCTTATCGATACTCTACTAAGATTTTATTTTCATGCGAAGGGGGCATATAACAATGTACAGCAATTTGATGATGCAGCTGTTTGATGCATGTAAAAATTGCGAATTTTCATAAGGAAGATAATAAGAGTTTAATCATACTGCATTTAATAATATTAAATTATTTATTAATAAATCAAAACATTTCTAATTTTAGGAAACTAGATTTATTAATCTAAGGTCACTAAAGATATAAACAAATAAACAAATTTATAATAAAACTGTTTATATATAAACAAATTTGATGTCATGATACTAAAATAGATCATAACGTCAATTTGTTTTGATTCAATTAAATAAAAAGCTCCTCGACCAAAAGGAAGGGCTCAGTCTTTTGGTAAAGTTATAGTTATGTAAATGGAAAAGTTATTGTGAGTTTCATTAGTTCTTTTTAAGATAATTATTATATTAGTTTCATTAGTAAAGTAAAGTTTCTGAAGAAATAGTGCTAGCAATACTCAGATAGAATGGTCTCGTAAGTTGATCAATAATTATTTGTAAATATGTACAAGGAAAAGAAATTTAATATATAATCTTAATTAAATTTAAAAAGATGTAATCATCATGCTTATTAATTAATTAATGTAAACGTTCAGACTTATGTTTGTAAAATTAGTTTATTTTTAATTATAAAATGTCTTGTGTTAATCTTCTGTTTTTGAGTTCTACCCTACTTAGATGAACCACCAAAAAAAAAAAAAAAGATCACAACGGTACCTATGAAATGTCCTAAGGGCTATTTATGTGTTGAACTTATGAAATAGACCCCTAATGTTATATATTATTATATAACATATTAGTTTGCTGTCAAGATGAAGTCCTAGATATCGGGTGGATGTGGCTAGAAGGATTAGGCTCTGGCTGAGGAAGACTGGGGGACAGATAGAATGCTGAGTAAAGGTGACATGCCCCTTTCTGATCATTTATCTTAATCCTCCACTTTCTCAACCAGGGTTCTATTAGGTCTAGGTGGGTTTGAAGGTTGTAAGATGCTTGGGTTGGATTTTCGGAGGAGGAATAAATGCATTCGAGGAATAAATTAATCGAGTTAAATATTTTATTTTATATCTTTATATGATTATAAAGATAATATTATTTATTGTAATGATTTTATTAAAGGTTATTTATTTATTTATAAATATTTTATTTAATCCATCCCAATATTTAATCGAGCTCGAGTTTTGGAACATACTTGAGCCTTACTTGACAAAAACTATTCGGCTTGATTAGATTATAAGGATCAAATTTTAGGAAAAATTTTTAGGATCGCTCATTTTTAAATAAAAGATAAAATTATATTGATAACGAATGTCAATTCAAAAAGAAATACAATAATAATAATAATAATATTTAACTTCGATTCAAAGTGTTTTTAGCGTATTTCCTACAGGAAAAAATAGCTGATGGGATTCTCTTAATGGCGCGAGTCAAACATCAAAGTGTGGCTATAGCCATTTAAGAGATCCCTAATAATATCCCTTATAATATCCTTATTGGAAACTATTTAGTTGAGATGTAATTAACCTACTTTGGTGAGACAGCAATGTTTTTAAAATTTTGATACTAATTAAGGGATGCTTAATCGAGAAACCCCAGTTCGGAGTCGATACAACTGCTTTAAGTTATAACATAAAAAAAAAACTAAAAATACTGTATATGAACAAAAACGTCGAGTAGGGTCATCTATGATGTTGTAGTCATTGAATAGAATGGAACTGAAGAATGAGTCTGGTTTGACTAGGTCTAGATCAAACCATGGGGTGCAAGGGTTCAAATCATAGGCCCGGAGATAACATTTACTTTTCCCCATTTATACCATAGGTGTATAAGAAAAGTATTATTATTGCACTAAAAATTCGAAACGAGAATTTCATTTGAATTTTAGGAGATTTATTTACCATTTCAGGGTTTTTTGACCTCCTTAAAGTTTACACACCAGTTGTGTGTATGTGTGTGTGCCTGTTATCGTCGTAGCTTCCACTGTGTTTATGTTCCTAAATAATTCTTTAGGTCTAGTTGTGTTTTTCAAAAAATATGTTTTCAATACGGTTAGCCGCATTAAAAAGGACTAGTAGAGATATAAACATATAGTAGAAAACCGGATATTTACATCTGGAGATAGATATCTCCAGTTTACTGACCATCGAGACAAGTCAGTACCTGGATAGAACCACTGGAAATAAAACGTACGTTTTTACGGTCTAAGAACTATTAAAACGTGTCCAAAACAGAGAAGATGACTTAAGCGATTCCGATAAGGTAACCCAAACCCGAGTTAAGTTATAAGTTTATAACTACAAAATAATTCTGGCGCGATAGTCCGCAAGTCGGGCGAATTTCCTTTAGAATGCTTGCTTTCTTGCTCACCAATCCAATTCTGGCTCAAGTTTTCGGGTTTTTCCCGAATAGTCGGAAAAATTATACTTCAACTTGTTTTTAAATGATTTTCCAAATCTAGGGGATTTATCTAAATAATTTTTTTAGCATATGTAGAAAATTTCAAGTCTCTAAGTCGAATAGGGACGGAGAAATAAGGAGACCAAGTAACACATAGCGTCAGTACACCCTTAAACACCTTAAAACATTTTACATATTAGCATAAACTGAGATCCTTATGAGTGCCTTAAAAGTATAGTTTCGATCATCAAATATGTTCCATAAACTTAATGCGTGTGCATATTTCATAAACATGCCCTGAAGTAATGTATAAACCAAGTAGGGAAGCAATTTCGATTTCGGTAAAACATGGCATGTAGTTCACTTTTTGTCCACCAGGGAGTTGACTCATAATTTCCAATGGGCGCAGTCATATTGTTTTAGCTTTGTAAATGTATACTAACTATTTACCGTACTCAAGATTATTGTTTTTATTACACTTCTTTTTACATTTTTGTATTAAATTATAATTTGTGTAAGAAATATGTTTTTACACATTCAATAAAGGTTTAAGTGATTCTTCTCATAAATAAGTTTGCTGTTTGCACGTTTGCTGCGGAAGTATTCTTCATATTACTTCGGAAGTATACTTCCGGTTGCTGGATTATATAGTTATATTTTTAATTAGTGTATCAACACGGCTTAAATCAGTTGACAGCCCGCAATCTCAATACTTTCAACCCCCTTTTTTTAACAAAAAATCCCTTTTTTGAGTAACAAAAAATCCCAACTCAGGCAACTCTGTATCATTTAAATTCCCTACTGTAACTGTATGTTTTGTATTTTATAATTTTATTTTATTTTATATCGTATTTTTTATTTTAAAAAATTATTTATTTACTTTTTAAGCAAAAACAAAATTGTATCTTTTAAAGTAAGCAATTAAGCTTTGCTTTAACTTTGTTCGGAAGTATGAATTAAGTGGAGTTAAAGTTGTTAATTACGTAATGCACCATGAGGGGAAAAAAGCAACGCGAGTTTACAAATTTTTAAAACCAGTGTTGCCTTTTTATGATTTTATTTACGAAAAAAATATATATTTTTTAAAGAGGTTGGCATGAGGTGGAGAGGGTCGGTCTGAACCATTTGAATCCATACCCTCACAGATTTTTGGCTCGCTGTCAACTAATTTCAGCCGTGAGTTGTACTATAATATAATTCATTAACTACTATTATAAATATTAGTACAATATAATTTTTGAAGCATTTTAAATTGTATTTTAACTAAAAATATAAAAAGCAGAAGTCTTGGTGAACGAAATGTAGATTCTTGAACTCTGTTAACCGTTTTGCCATCTAAGACCAATTTAATTAAATACTTAGCTGGTTATTAAGTTATTATACTTATTTTTAATGGATATTTATGACACATTTATAAAATATTTTTTTATTTCTTATTACTTAAGACAACCATTTAACTGATTTTCGTGTTTCACTAGAATTTCATTGTTTATACTGTCCTATGCTCCTTTTCTATACTAGTATTATTCTAAGCGTTTTATTTTTGAGCCACTTATCAGCTGATCACGCATGTCTGAGTTTTATATATGGGTTAGTATAGGAGTTTCCCAGGCATGGAATTGCTGACCGGTTGACTCGTTTTGGATTTGGCGAATCATCCATAAGCCCTAAACCTATTATTGGCATCCCAAAATGTCTAGTGAGGTCACACCTGCAACAGTCGCTTAACAATGCCTTTTGTGAAGATTGGCGTAGTTCTTTTGGGATGAGACAATTTAAGCTTATACTTTCTGGTCCTTCTCAAAAGCACACTAAGATCGTATTGTCGCAAAGCAAGGGAACTTGTCACGGCATTACTGGAGTTCTTACAGGACCCTGCAGACTCAACAGACATTTAAATCTAATGGGTCTAGTGAATAGCCCACTTTGCAGATTTTGAATCGAAGAAGATGAAACGCCATCTCATCTCATTGGGTCATGTGCAGCACTCAACACACAACGTTGCTGGATTTCAACTTATTTTCCTTTTCACCTGACCAGCTAAAGGAAATAAAAATTGCGTAGTTAGTAGTCTGTCGCTCTTCTTTAATTTTTAAGCGAATGAGGAAACACAATAAGTGACTCTAATAAATATATCATACCTATCAATTATTTAAAATATGTATTATCTTATTACTGTTATCTTAATATTATCTTATTATTTTATGTTATTTAATATCCTGTCCGGAATAGGTAGAATGGACCCGCATCAGAAGTCTAAGTGCCTTGGAATTATTTCCACCGGAAATATAAAAAAATAGGAGTTTCCCTACTTAATTTATACATTACTTTAACATGCACCTTTTCTATGAAAAATTCAGGAAAATTGACGAACAAATAGAAGTGTTGCTCCTCTGAAAAAACCTAAGAAAGAGCATGATTGTTGAGCAAGGAAGCAAGCATTCTTACCCTGCGCCAGAATTTTGCTCTAAGTGACAATAGATTCTTAAAAATAACTATAAAATATACTAAAATAACTTTTGCATTGCTAAAACATAAAAATCAAATAAATACTTAACTGTTATAACTAATAACTCATGTAATAAAAATATAGTTTATGAAGTTTTACTATGAGATCATAATACATTTTAATGTTTACAATTATAACAGAATTTTCGATAAACTATGATGTAAGAAATATTTAAGAAATAACCCCAACAAAGGAGAGGTTAAAATTTAAATAAAAATAGGTTATAAAATGGTTTCAAAATGCTGATATCTATACAATATAAATTTAATAACTTTTATTACAAGTCGCAAAAATGTTTACGATGGTAATAAAATAAAAGCCGTAGTATAACTTTTACGATACACTGTTATAGGAGCTTTGCATTTTCACGACTTTAAATTTGAAATGCTAAACATTAAATAATTTAACAGATACATAAATGTCTTTATATTGTGCATCTGAGTCGAGAATTTAATATAAAAAAATTTATTCCACAACATTTATTTTTTACGAAATGTAGGCATATGATTCATCATTTGATACTACCGAGTTTTGATAAAGCATGAATACTTGACACTATATTATAATTGTGCGAGAGACGTCTAGGAATGTAAGAAGCAGAAAGCTACATCTAGGAATGCTATTCTACAAACAGACCCTATCAATGTCATGAAGCCTTTGCTTAGAAAATGTTTACGATAGCATTATTCATACTTCAGATTACCTCTGAATGTAATTTAATTCAGCAAGAATTTAATACACATGTGGCGGCAGGCGCCTCCTTTCTAGCTTAATTGACTACCCACTTACCTAAGATGATTTTCCGCTTATAATATTAATCTTTATTTAACTTGTATTATAATATGAACAAATAAATATTACGGCTCTTGTCAACAACATCGCTGCCGGTACTGACCCGCGATTTGTTGACACGATATCGTTAGAATTTTGTAATCATTACGCTTTAGCTTAAGTGAAACAATTGTGTATTATAAATATTGATATTAATATAATTTAGTTTAATGAGAATACTCATACTCAATTAATATGTAAGTAATAAAACTTTCGTCAAATTATAGTATTATAACCTGTTATATCATAACCTTCCGTTGTTTACTTAAAACTTAGAATAATACTATATATAGAAGGAGCACAGGACCGTAAACACAATGTAATTCCACTGATAACACGAAAGGCGGTTGACTGGTGCAACTAAGTAATGCTGCCAACCTGACAACAAAACATTATTTTAAATATTTGTCATAAATATCTATTAATGAAGAAAGATTGTAAAGAACAAATATAATAACTTAAAACACCTGCTGAATATTTAATAAAACTGGCCTTAGATGGCAAAAGGGTGGCGGAATACATGAATCTACATTTAGTTGACGAGGACTACTTATATATATAATTTTAATAAATACGTTAAACTACAATCTAAAATGCTTTAAATATTGTAATGCACCGATATTTATATCAATATTTTATGAATAATCAATCATTAATTAATAATAGAACATAATAATTCAGCAACCGGAAGTATTGCCAACTTTTTTTTAGAAAATTGTATATTGTTAGGGTGGCAGCATTACTTAGTTGCACCAGTCAACCGGCTTTCGTGTTATCAGTAGTGCTCCTTCTATATAAAGTATTATTCTAAGACTTAAAATAATGCTTTTTCGATATAAAAATACAAAATATATTTTTGTTAATTATGTATTGAATATATTATCAAATTTTCTGTATTAAATTCTGTAAATATTAAATATAGTATGAATTTAATACATTGTAAGGTAACATTGTAAATAACCAAAGAATATTTAAGATTGAATGTTTGTTTTAATACAATAAATCATATGGTTGTGAAAATGTTTACTGCGCATGCGCGTCCATTTTAGAAAAGTATAAAAGGCGGACTACTTGCCGCATTTCCTCATTACAGTTCAAACTTGAAGCCAGTAACATCTCTCTAGAAATGCAACTTAAGGAAGCCAATGCCCAGTAAACAGGATCACTGCCAGCTAAGGAGATTTAAGCCTTGTTTTATTAAGTAGTTTAACGATAAAACCTTCACCTGAGCTGAACACGACGTAGTGTGGACCTACAACCTTGAAGTCAGCTAGCTTAACAAGTCAGATTATTCGGCTTGAAATAAACATACCGCACAACTGGTGACCCCGACGTGATCTATCAGGCAGAACTCGTCAGCTTTGTAATTAATTAACAAAGAGATCGGTGGTCCTGAAAAGGACCGTTTAAAACTCAATACTCACTGAATTACCAGCGCGATGCCTTCAACAGGCGAGAGTGACAAGACCGACCCTCCTCCCGGCATATCTCTGAATGATCTGGAGACAGCTCTTCAACAAGCTGCATCGAGCCAGGAAACACACAGTGTAACTACTGTCGCCAATCTACCACAGTTTTGGGAAGAAGATGCCAGTCTGTGGTTTATCCAAGCTGAAGCAATACTATCGGTAGGCTGTATACGATCTCAAGCACGGAAGTTCGAGATAATGATTAGTAAACTTCCTTACAAAGTACTGTCGCATGTTATCGACATCGTACGTGATCCTGGACCTAATCCATACGACCAGCTAAAGGAAAGACTCATATTAATTTACGGCCAGAGTCAAGAAAAGAAGATACAGCGTTTATTGGAAGAAACCCGGTTAGGGGATCAGAAACCGTCTCAGTTACTACGCCAGATGCAATCACTGGCTGGAACACTAGCTTCTACCGAACTTCTTCGCACTCTATGGCTCAGAGCACTCCCTACGAGAGTCCAGACTGTCCTGGCCGCTCTGGAACAAGAAGACCTGGACAAGATAGCAGCTGTGGCTGACAAGGTGCTGGAGGTCGATCATCCGTCACCTTTACATACCATAGCATCGACCTCTGCAGTGACTTCAACCGCCACAGACGAACTTCTACACCGGCTTTTACAAGAAATAACTAATATAAAGAAGGAGCTTGCTCTGCTGAAATCACGGCAGACACGGAGTTCTTCTAAAGGTAGATCACGTTCCAGAGATTCAAGGACTGGCTCGTCAAATGGCTTATGTTACTATCATAATACTTACGGCGAAAAATCTTATAAATGCAGGGCTCCATGCAACTATAAAAAAGGAGAGAGCTCTCAAACGACAAAAAACTAGACGCGGCGCCGGTCCCGACGAAAGCCGTCGCCGCAGTCCCGTCCCGTCGTCTGTTTATCACGGACAAAATCACCAAGAGACGATACTTAGTGGACACCGGAGCTACCATATCTCTGTTACCACCAACAGCTAGACAGATGAAACAACCTACGAGCTACAAACTATACGCCGCAAACGGGACACCAATCACCACTTACGGAGAAGAGCATAGGAGACTAGATATAGGACTACGCAGATCTTTTCAATGGACTTTTATCATCGCAGACGTCAGTCAGGCCATCCTAGGAGCGGATTTCCTGGCTCACAACAACCTACTAGTCGACTTGCATCAAGCCCAGCTCATTGACCCAGTAACACAGCTGAGGGTTCCGGCTCAAGCTTGCAGCACCCGAGTCGAAGTCTTCACTACAGTTCCAGATGGTAATCCGTATAAACATATACTAGATAATTTTCCTAAAATTACTCAACCATCTCGCTTTAGGGATACTGTAACAACAGACGTACGACATTTTATAGAGACTAAGGGTCCACCGGTAACCTGTAAGGCACGTAGGCTCGATCCGACCAAATATAAAGCCGCTCGCGAGGAGTTCCGACGTATGATGGAAGAAGGTATTTGCAGGTCCTCGAGAAGTCCATGGGCTAGCCCACTGCACATAGTATATAAGAAAGATGGGACCTTACGCCCTTGTGGAGATTATCGTTTACTTAATACTCGTACTCAGCCAGATAGGTATGGCGTACCCAATCTACACGACTTTACAAATCAACTACACGGAACGACCCTATTCTCGACTTTAGATATCAAACGCGCTTATCACCATATACCTATCGCGGACGAGGACGTACCTAAAACCGCTATTATTACACCCTTTGGTCTTTTTGAATTCACTAGAATGGGTTTTGGGTTGCGTAACGCCGCCCAAACTTTTCAACGTTTTATGGACAATATTTTTAGAGACTTACCTTTCGTTTTCGTTTATTTGGATGATTTACTTATAGCTTCTAAAACTCCCGAGGAGCACGATGAACATCTACGCATAGTGTTTGAAAGGTTAAATAACTTTGGTTTAACTTTGAATTTAGAAAAATGTGTATTAGGTCAAGTTTCGGTCGAATTTCTTGGTTATCAGGTCTCACCCCAGGGTATAACACCTAAATCCGATAAGGTACATGCCATTTCTACATTTCCTCAACCTAAAACTATTAAAGAGTTGCGTCGTTTTTTAGGTATGGTAAATTTTTATCGCCGTTGTTTACCGCACGCGGCTATGACACAAAAACCTCTGAACACATTATTGATAGGATCTAAGAAAAATGATAAGTCTCCCGTTGCTTGGTCTACAGAATCCCTTGCGGCTTTTGAAAAAACTAAACAAGACTTAATTAAAGCAGTTCGCTTAGCACATCCGTCCAACGAAGCACAATTAGTTCTTGCATGCGACGCTAGCGATAAAGGTATTGGAGCTGTCTTACAACAGAAAGACGGTAACCAGCTTCAACCTTTAGGCTTCTTTTCGCGAGCCCTAACTAAGCCCCAAATTAATTACAGTACTTACGATAGGGAGCTGCTAACAATCGATATATCGAAATCCCTTGGCGCCTAAACAAAGTTTCACGCCATTTATAAATAAAACGCGTAGAACGCAAGTGTCTGTTTAAAAATTTTCAAATATGAAAGTACATCAAATCGAGTGGCGGCTAATACCGATTGAATTAGCGGAAGAGCACCGACCTGGGTATGTAAGTGTACACAAGTGTACGCCTAATTAAAATTGATCTGCCTCCCAAGCAAGGCAGCATATACGAAAAATACGTGAAGAATACAAGGCAGCCCAAGCGCATGATGCTACACCCAAAAAGAATATTAAACCACCGGTCAAAAGGCAGTTGGTCTTTGCAACCCCAGGTGGAACCGCGCCGCGGGCCCCGAACATTGGGATCCGTCCGCTTAGCGCGATTGGGGAGAAAAATTTGGACTCCCAATGGGTTTCCAACCCATCTCACCCATGAAAAAGACACCAAAAAAACTACGTAAAAACTAATTTATTTTTTTTTGTTTTGTTCATTTTTGTCTAATTTTACGAATAGGATAAGGTTAACAAAATAAATAAAACACAAGTTGTATATAATATTATGATTTTAATTCACTTTACTCATGAGTAGTCAATTGGGGAGAAGTCTGTGGCGGCAGGCGCCTCCTTTCTAGCTTAATTGACTACCCACTTACCTAAGATGATTTTCCGCTTATAATATTAATCTTAATTTAAGTTTATTTGTTCACGATTAACTTGTATTATAATATGAACAATAATAATTACGGCTCTTATCAACAAACATCGCTGCCGGTACTGACCCGCGATTTTGTTGACAACGATATCGTTAGAATTTTGTAATCATTACGCTTTAGCTTAAGTGAAACATTGTGTATTATAAATATTGATATTAATATAATTTAGTTTAATGAGAATACTCATACTCAATTAATATGTAAGCTTAGAATAATACTAATATAGAAGGAACACTACTGATAACACGAAAGCCGGTTCACTGGTGCAACTAAGTAATGCTGCCCCACCCTAACATAATACAATTTCTAAAAAAAAGTTGGCAATACTTCCGGTTGCTGAATATTATGTTCTATTATTAATTAATGATTGATTATTAATAAAAACTAATATAAATATCGGCTGCATTACAATATTTTAAGCATTTTAAAATTGTAGTTTAACCGTATTTATTAAAATTTAATATATATAAAAAGTAGTCCTCGTCAACTAAATGTAGATTCTTGTATTCCGCCACCCTTTTGCCATCTAAGACCAGTTTTATTAAATACTCAGCAAGTGTTTTCAGTTATTATATTTGTTCTTTACGATCTTTCTTCATTAATAATATTTATGACACATTTTAAAATAATGTTTTGTTGTCAGGTTGGCAGCATTACTTAGTTGCACCAGTCAACCGGCTTTCGTGTTATCATTGAATTACATTGTGTTTACGGTCCTGTGCTCCTTCTATATAGTATTATTCTAAGTATGTAAAGTATAAAACTTTCGTCAAATTATAGTATTATAACCTGTATATCATAACCTTCCGTGTTTACTTAAAATAATGCTTTTTTTCGATATAAAAATACAAAATATATTTTGTTTAAATTATGTATTGAATATTATCAAATTTTCTGTATTAAATTCTGTAAATATTAAATATAGTATGAATTTAATAATTGTAAATAACCAAAGAATATCTAAGATTGAATGTTTGTTTTAATACAATAAATCATATGGTTGTGAAAATGTTTACTGCGCATGCGCGTCCATTTTAGAAAAGTATAAAAGGCGGACTACTTGCCGCATTTCCTCATTACAGTTCAAAACTTGAAGCCAGTAACATCTCTCTAGAATGCAACTTAAGGAAGCCAATGCCCAGTAAACAGGATCACTGCCAGCTAAGGAGATTTAAGCCTTGTTTTATTAAGTAGTTTAACGATAAAACCTTCACCTGAGCTGAACACGACGTAGTGTGGACCTACAACCTTTGAAGTCAGCTAGCTTAACAAGTCAGATTATTCGGCTTGAAATAAACATACCGCACACAAATATACTACGTTTTATAGCATAAAAAAAGTGCATAGAGAAAATAGATAGGCATGGGACAATTTGTCCCGTATGGAGTTTAAAGTATTGGAGAAGCGAATAAAGTTTGTTTTTCACTTTTAAGGTCTAAAACGCTTAATGTCAACAGACTTTAATGTGGCGACATTTTTTAACATTAAGAATTACTTCCTAATAACATTAAAAAGGGCTGATATGTTCCTCCCCTTTATATAAGTGCCTTGGCTGTATGCAAACACATGGAAATATGTACAAAAAAATCAAAACATGTTTAGATTTTATTGATTGACATATATAACTTCATGTAAACAAATAAAAAGTTTTTCGAATTTTAACACTTTTGGAAATTCGTTTATATCCAGGCAGTATGCTACTTAAAAACGCAAGCAATACGACAAAATGATACAAGGGGCTGCGAAGCGGTATCTAGTAGTAATGCCGCATAGCATATCTGCATCAAAATTTAAATTGTCATTTTCAAGGTGAGGCTATTCTCATCAAAGCTGGATAAGCCTTTTCCTATCTCAGGTTCAATACCGTGTTTAATATTTATATAGTTTAACATTATACATTATTATAAATAAATGAAGCATTTCAATTTTCAGAAATAGGAAAATTTACGTATATTTTTTTATATTTTACCTTCAATTGGGCGTTGAAATATTAAGATAAATATAATCACTTAATAATGACAAGAATCGAGTAATCTGATTAATAAGACATTTAAATCAATCTGACAGGTTCCAAATCACTTGTAACTCACTTATAAATTGACGCGTTTACGAACCAACAGAGCAAGTCCTCTTCCA
This sequence comes from Microvelia longipes, assembly GCA_018340805.1. Lineage (NCBI taxonomy): Eukaryota > Metazoa > Arthropoda > Insecta > Hemiptera > Veliidae > Microvelia > Microvelia longipes. The sequence goes on along the minus strand of JACMZG010000008.1, from coordinate 73,149,544 downwards.
GATTTCTCTCCCTTTTGACTAAAACCCTCTCTTAACTTTAAACGAATTTTCATTGGAAAAAATCGCTTTTATAGTGGATCGTATGTATATATTTCTAGCGGATTCTTGTAAGCACGCTATCGTAGGAACAAATTAATCAATTTGAATCCAACAAAATTCTGTCTTGGGAAGGACAAGAACCCTTGTAAAAAGCACGTAGTTGTGACATCATAAACCAGGTTTTCTGACTCAAAAAACATTTTAAAATCGGTAAAATTAAGGGTTAATATTTTAACCGAGGAAAAGGCTCCAATTTTAACGCTTTTTTAATTAAGGAAGATTAAGCGTAGGGGTGCATGGTCGAATTAACCAGGTCTGAAGTCTATACGACTATTGTAAGTAACAAAAAACTCTAAAAAGCTCTGGATAGTAACTGAAAATTTTTATAAATTGTGGGTAAACAAATTGTAAATAGGTATTGTTTTCAGTTTTTGCAGAATCCGGTCACATCTTAAAGTATTTCAAACCAAGTAAACCGTATATTTATATATAAATAAACGAAATCAAATGTGCATCTGCATTCCACAAGTTGTACAAAACATTGTCCTTGATTTTAAAATCGACATTGCACAGTATGATTCGCACTATTTTTGATATTTTTAAGCAATTTTCATTGAAATCACGCATTTCAACAAATATTCGCCCGGCTTGCCGATCTCTGTGGCACATTTATTCTTAAAAAAAGTTAATATTAATAATTTCCTCTCTCTCTAATAACTTTTTAATTAGTCAAAATCTTTAAACCACTGGATTATAACTGATAAGTTTGTATCTCGGGATTAAAAGGATGATTCTAATTTAATTTACGTGTAATTCAAAGATAAACCATTACATCAACTTAATTTTGACCTTGAAGTAGATTGTTTTGTCCAGGGAAATACAATGGTTGTTTAAATCTGTAAGTATCAAATTACAAAATGATAGAAATATTTTGGTATTATATATTTTTTTTTTAATTTAGAGAGACTTTATACTTATAGTTGGTACTTTGAAGATACAAAATTATCACCTAAGTGTTATTTTATTGGCAATGCGGTGAAATTTCTTACAACTGACAGTCAGTACTGAAGTCTCTCTCTTAGTGAAAGTGTCTCTAAATGAGAGAGTCTCTCAGTAAAAGATTCACTCTCAGAGAAAGGGTCTCTATCTCAGTGAAGGGATCTCTTAATCAGTAAAAGAGTCTCTCGCCCAGTAAAATAGTCTTTCGTCACTTGCTCAGTAAAAGCGTCTCTTATTCAGTAAAAGAGTCTTTCACTCAGTGAAAGGGTCTGTCAGTGAGAGTCTCACACTCAATGGAAGAGTTTCTCACTTAGTAAAAGAGTCTCTCACTCAGTGAAAAAGTCTTTTACTCAGTGAAAGAGTTTCTCACTTAGTAAAAGAGTCTTTCACTCAGTGAAAAAGTCTTTTACTCAGTGAAAGAGTTTCTCACTTAGTAAAAGAGTCTCTCACTCAGTGAAAAAGTCTTTTACTCAGTGAAAGAGTTTCTCACTGAGTAAAAGAGTCTCTCACTCAGTGAAAGAGTTTCCCACTTAGTAAAAGAGTCTCTCACTCAGTGAAAAAGTCTCTCACTCAGTGAAAGAGTTTCTCCCTGAGAAAAAGAGTCTCTCACTCAGTGAAAGGGTCAGTAAAAGTCAACAGACCTAGAGTAGGAGAGTCTTACTTAATAAAAGAGTCGCTCAGTGAAGCAATCTCTTAATTAATAAAATAGTCTCTCACTTAGTGAAAGAGCCAATTTATGTTGTCGGTCCATTTGCTATTTAGAGAGGTATAATTGCTATTTAAAGAAGTAAATTTTCTATTTAAAAATCTACATTTGCCATTGAGAGCGGTACAATTCAGAGAGGAGCATTTGCTATTTTGAGATAGGGGGATGAATTTGCTATTTAGAGGGGAATATTTGCAATATAGAGTTAGAGGGATGTATTTGCTATTTAGAGGGGAACATTTGCTATTTAGAGTTAGAGGGATATATTTGCTATTTAGAGGGGAACATTTGCTATTTAGAGTTAGAGGGATGTATTTGCTATTTAGAGGGAACATTTGCAATTTAGAGTTAGAGGGATGTATTTGCTATTTAGAGGAGAACATTTGCAATTTAGAGTTAGAGGATGTATTGCTATTTAGAGGGAACATTTGCTATTTACAAAAAGGATGTATTTGCTATTTAGAGGGGAACATTTGTTATTTAGAGTGATGCATTTGTGCATCACCAATGCAATTGTAAGAGGTGCATTTACTATTTATAGAAGTAAATTGGGTCATACATTGAATTAATTGGTCAAATGTTTGGTTTGAAATTGGTTATTTTTTACTAATTTTATGTTTTTACCGCCAAAAAAATAGACTAACATATAACATTATTTCGGACGCATGTTAAAATCCCCTTAGAACAGCAATCAAAAAATTAATTTTATGAAATCTCGGTTTTAGATTCTAATGGCGAACACTCACCCATAAATCTAAGCGAATAGGTGAGGAATGGTAAAAACTAAAACGAAGTAATATATTATTTGTATTGACATTTTCAGAGTTTAGTACAAATCCGCCTGTTTAGGGAAATATATGACAAGGTAGGAAGTAAATACAACACTGATACAAGCACGATTTTGTGATGTTAAGACACGAGTAGACCGTCTTACAACTGCATTCCTGCGAGCAACTTGTTCGGAATCATGACCGCAATGCTGATATATCAAAAATTATAAATACTAAGTAATATTTTGGGTAATTAGTACTAGTAATTTTTAACTTGTAAATTCTCTACTATTGATACTTTGGTATATTTCTATAAAACAACCAACTGAATTAAATATAAAACCATGCTTCAGCATACTTCTGGCTGAACTGTGCTTCAGACAGTGGGATATATAATATATATATATATATATATATATAATATATATATATATATATATATATATATATATATATATATATAACGGATTCAACGGAAATAAAATATAATAACAGATAGATAAAATGAAATAAAATATAACAAATAAAAAAAGTTTGTTGTGACTTTATTAACCCGGTTGAAATTTATTAAAGCGGCAAAATGAGGATTGAAATATTTCGGTGGGAAAATACGATCGGTAAACAACAAATATCGAGTAGAGTTTAGTTTTTGTTTTTTGATTTTTGAGGCGCTACATCGAATAAAAGAGGTACAAAGTCGAAAAATCCGAGGTAAATAAGCGGGATACCAAACACATGGTCGGTAAACAACAATTATGTGTCAGGTGTCGTTTACGACAAATCTTAGAAGTTAAAGTTGTATTGTTTCGACTATAAAGTACAAAATGAATTCCCGATGTCGAATTGGAGGAATTGGGAATGTCGAGTAAGTAAGCAAACATCCAAAATTATATTTGCCAACCTTGCGAATCTCTACAGTAGAATTTCAGGAGTAAAATTAATATTATCAATTTCTTAGTGTTATCTCAGCAATATTATTTTAATTCATACTTAAAACTAAAGCAACATATATGTTGTCCTACTTGATTTATAAATCAAGTAGGACAACAAATGCGATTTATGCTAAAAAATGGCATGTTCATGTAGCTCACCTTTTGTCCACCAGGGAGTTGGCTCAAATTTTTCTATGGGCGCAACCGCCTTGTTTTACCCCTATAAAAATAAAAAATAAAAATAGCGTTACTTAAAATATTTGTTTTGTTGCATTTCTTTATTCATTTTAGTGTAAAATGTAATTAATTTGTGTAAGAAATACGTTTTGTCGCATCCAATAGAGGTTTAAGTGCGAATCTTTGAATACTAGGTTTGTTTAAATTACTTAAAACGAGCAGCTAATTTATATGTTTTTGGTGTGCACTACTTTAGTACAGTTTTAAGAATGGTGTTTGCTTATCCCTTCAAATATTAATTGTAATTAGTAATTTAACAACTTTAACCTCAAAGTTTTGAATATAATTAAATTAATCGTAATTTTTAAGTTATATATAAAGCAAAACACTGTCGTCTGTATGTTCTTCAAATTTTTAATAAAAACGTGTAATTTACCTTTACTATAGTTTCTCTATTGTTTTAACTAAATTGTTGTAACAATTTTACAGAGTTTCACTCAAAATTATTAAATTAGCACGTACATAATAAAGTAAAAAAAAATTCGATAAAAAGTAAAACCCATAGAAATATATTACTATTGGTTGAATTTTGAAACACCGAAAAAATAACCTGACCACATTCGATTATCAAAATAATCAAATAAACAGAACAAATTACAGTAAATTATATGATAGAACGTTTAAAATACAAATCAAAACACAAACAATGTGCGGGAAGCCGTAAACAATTGATTTATATAACCATAACTCACTCTTGGAGGAGGTTTAATAAGGTTACACAAAGCCCCTGAGAGCCCCAAAAAGATGTTTCAGGCATCTTAATGTATTGAGATAGGCCCTCTCTAGTTTATATCTCTATGGTAAAACTCACCTAATGTTAAAAATGTTGCCAATTAAATTAAATACAAAAAACGTTTGATCCTAAAAGGCTCATGCGCAGTTATTCCAATTTTTTAGCTATTTTTATTCTTGAGCCAGGTATCAGTTGATCACGCATGTTTAAATTTTTTTACGCGGGTTAGTATAGCAGTTTCCCTACTAGGTTTATATAATACATTACTTTGAACATTAACAAATACGGTTTTTATATTTATAAAAGATACCAAATTGGCAACAATTTATCAATAAGTATTCCCTTTAAGTAAATAATAATGCGTATCATATGCCATGTATATAATCATATGATTTTTACTTGGAAAAGCCACATACCACGCTTAGGACGCTTAGTACGACGCTTGTTCTCTCGTCAGGTTTTAATCTTTCCATTTAAATCAATATTATGCAAATATTTAATTCCAATAAATAAATGAGTCTAGACTTAAGTCGTCTTTATTAATTCACCTATTTTGAATTCAATTTATTTCTCGTTTAATCCCATTACGGAACACTTCGTACCTATTCAACATAACTATTAATTTTATTATTATTTTTAACTTATTTGTCAAAGTATTTTTCTTAAGTCATATCAAGTATTTAAGTATTCCTAAATTACACCTTTCATGGGTAATTTGTACAAAATACATAACTTGACACGTCTATTAAATTAAATATTAATTTTGACTTAACTACATTTGCATACGGTTTTGTAAAATAATAATTTCAAAGTAAAGAAAACTAACGCAAGGATTCAATTAATTTTATCCTTTATGTTAAGTAATAATGCAGATAAATATGACAACTATGCTAAATAATTTATTTATTTTACTTGTATGGTCAAATAATAGTATATTATGCTACTAAGCAGCAAAATGGAATCTTGCAAACGAGTTTTATAAATTAGCTCCCGAGCCGAAGTTGAGGCCATTGAAATTTACAGCCGAGACTGGTATTTAACTTATTTAACTAATGAGGCGAAGACTAGTCAGGCAAATAGCGAAATGCCTTTAGAGGCGGAACCGATGCAGGTAATTGCTGGCATGAGTGGTTACAGAGAAAATTTAAGGTAAGAAAGAATAACCTAAATAAACAACCTAGGAGAAAAAGGTTTTTGAATACTCACTACGACATTTTGGAGGCAGTATATTGCTTTGAATTTGTCGCAACACTCTCAGTGTTCGGTATAGTTTGATCTCATAATTCGACAATCCTAACAATATTTTTATGTTAATTCTCGTCACTTTCATTCTAATTTATTATATTTTATAGCAAAATTAGTTTTATCTACTCCTTGTATTGTAATTTCTACTTACAGTCTTGTTATCCCACACTGTAAATGTACTTTTACTCCCAAGTGAGGAAAAGTGAAAGTGTTGCCAACTTGACAGAATTTTTTAGTAAAATTTTTAGGATTTTTTTCGGTGTTATGTTGGTACTACGGGTAGAATATACAATATACACACGCTAATGTTTAAATTACAAATATAGTATTACACATTATTCTATTGGGAGCTTAAAATAAAATAATGTGAAGATAGTGGCTTTATTCTCTCTTCATCAGAGTAATTGATATAGTAAGAATAAACTAAACTAACACAATAACAATTAAGGAGCTGAAGAATATATTAATAGTTGTTAGTATTAGTTCTTTAGTCGTAGATAAAATTTAATATGCAACAAGGGATGAAAGTTTTCAGCTCTCGTATTATCTCCCTCGTCAAGCCTCGGGAGCCAAATTGTTAGTTTATCTCCCTCGGCCTACCGGCCTCGTGAGCTAATGAAGTTTCCTCCTTCGGCGCTGCCTTAGGACGAAACTTTAACTTGAGCTGTAAAACTTACTTTCATCCCTTGTTGCATAAATAACTATACCTTGTTTACAGTTTAATTAATTCTTAACAACGTTTTAGATTTGTAAATATTTATAAACAAAAGAAATCAACAAATCATGAAATGAATTACGAAACATACAATAAAAAATCCACCTTTCCATAAACAGCTGGTAAAAAATTACAACGAGCCATAAATATCATATGGCTATTATTTTATTTGGAATTATATTTATTAGGATTTTATAAAAAATGTTTAATACTTAATATTATATCCTATTTTTAAGACGATATAAACTAAGTCATTTTAAACAATAATCATGTTTATCAAATGAAAAAAATCGGGTACGGGGCACCTCGGAACTTTTCCACACCCTTCGGACTCGATTCGCTCGTCCTCAGAATAGGATGATTAACAAATGGCCTAGGGTTTTAAAACTTCGGACTCGCTTCGCTCGTCCTCAGAATAGGATGTTTACTGGTAATTTTTTTTACAAAAACACATTTCTCGAAGTAAATAATGTCGGCTTGATATCACTCAGTATTTAAGCATTTTTTTGCGATTATTTTTAACAAATAATAATTTAATCTTAAATGAAAAAAGTTTTGATTTTTACTCGGTTTTATTTAATTATTTGAATTTTTGGCGGAAATTTGTAACCTTGCTTTTACGTTTAACAAAAGTGTCGCACTAATTAATAATTAAGTTCACTTATAACTTTTTAACTAATTAGTAGATTTTGATCAAAGTTTTTTATATTTGTTCCTATTTTTTTGCGGTTTCAACGACGTGTTATATGTCAAAAACACGTGTATACTTTTAGTATTATTAAGCGTTAAAATTTTAAATTTCAAAAGTAAAAAATTTTAAAATGGCGGCTAATATCAAAACGAAATTCGATTTGTTGGTCATATTGAGAGGTATATTTCTGCCAAATTTTAAGTTCATCGGGTCATTTTTCGATTTTTTACGATTTTTAAAATTTTTGGTGACTAAGCAAATAGGGTTAATGGTGACAAAAAATTTTGATATTCCGGACAGCACAACTAGACCAAAAGACTGATTTTTGTACCCAGTTTCAAATATTTAGCATAAACACAGAGGGAGTTATGCGTGACACAGACACACACAGACATACATCAAGCTGAAATCGGTTCAAATGGTCCTAAAACACCTAAAATGGATAATTCAAGTGAAATCTCGGGTTATTTGTTTGGGTGAAACCAATACATTCCTCTATACCTTTTGTATAAGAAGGTATGGAGGAAAAGTAAAAACAACGAAATTCTCTCCATAACCTGAACATAATAACCTAAACTAATTCATTTCTCCTCCTTTATACCATAGGTGTATAGACAGGAAAAGTATTGTGTTTGCAAAAAATACGAAACCGGGATGTCACCTGAAATGTCCATTTCAAGTATTTTCAAGTGGTTTTTACAAAGTAATCTGTCTGTATGTGTGTCTGTTATTACCGAAGTTCTTAGTGTATTTATGCTGGAGAGTTAAAACTTTGTACAAACATCAGTTTATAGGTTGCGATCAGAAAAATATTTTTTATGGTCTATTATTTCGAAAATAACGAAAAAATGCGAAAAAATTACATAAAATGCGGAAAAATGTTGCGATCAAATTTCCATGGTGCCTCGTGCCCGATTTTTACCAGTATATTTAAATATGCCATAATTAGGAGGTAGAATAATACCTCCAAAGTTGTTAACACTGATGTTTTCGACAGGGTTGGCAAAATTACATTTTTCAGTTTAAAATTTCATTAATAAGATAAAAAAAATAAGATTATTTATATTATTACCAAGTTTATGATATAACATAGTGTCAAATTAAGTCAACATCAAAAATTAAGCAGTAATTTTTAATAATTATATATTTTTTATTTAAAATTAAAAATATTAAGCAATGTTGCATAAGCAGGAACTGTTGACAAAAAATAAAAACAAATATTTCGGGTGCGAGATACCTCGAAACTATTCCCAGCGGTCACCCATCCAGGCTCTGGAAACGCGCACAATTATACAAAACTATGCCTCTATAATTGGCAGCGCACACAATTATTTGCACTAGTTTATGGCTCAGTTAGTGGTTTATATCTTTAAAGGTTTTTAGTGCATTTCCTTTAAATAGTAGATACAAAATTAGTTACGAGTAGTGCTTGATAATTGGGTAACTGTTATAAAGCATATACCGGAACCAGCATCTCTCTCTTTTACTTATCATCTCTTAAGTAAGAGATGGACTATTAAGCACGGAAACACGCATTCCAAAGGAAATTCCCCCGGCATGTGGACTACCGCCCCAGAATTATTTTGTTGTTATAAATTTATATAATGTAAACGAAACGATAAAAAATGATCGTCCTCTCCAGGATTCGAACCCAGGTACCCTGGCTTTGAGTACTTGAATGCAAGTTCGAATGGTGGCCATTTTCATTCAACTTACTTGAATGAAAAAATGATCGAAAAAGGCTCTCCACCAAAAATATGTTGTTTAAGTGGACACATTACACAAACAAATTTTCGTACAAAATTATTGATATTTCAAGGGACCGTGGAAATATAAGCAAGCTTTACTGTATATCTCTATGAACGTGAATGAATAATGTTTTTATTGGTTATCAGTTCCACAAGCGCATGGCCTTATTAATTTAAATTTTGTATTTATAGATATAAAAATGGTGCTAATATATATTAGCTTGAATACTTACAGTAATTGATAGGTATCCAATAATTAGATATCTACTATTGGAAGATGAATAATTGTGAGATATCCAGTTGAAACTTGGTCCCATAAAATATTTTGTCTTTTTTTCCTAAAATCATTTGTTCTCATGAACTAATATTATGTTTATAACTAAATATACAACATTGTGTCTCGCCAAGCAGGCTGGCCACACACGATGAAAATTTCCCTTAATTCTTTCTTAATATATAATGAGTCTAAATTAAATATAGCTTCAGAAAATTGGGGTCCTTAAATCATAATTTAATTAATAGGTTCCTCTTAATTTCTTGCTTACTTTTATCATCTAAGCGATATTTAGTTTTTATTTATATTCTAAGAAGTAATTTATTATTTAAGTGCTACGCTAAAATTATATTAATTGCTTTAAATGATTTTTTTAAATAAATATAACGTTTGTCCTGTAATCAAAAGTATAGAAGAAGTAGCAGAATTATTAGCGTGTTTCAAGGCTCTTTAATGAAGGAGATGACGCGCTAAGTCAATTTGCAATATAAAAAGTGACCCTGTTGAGGATCAAAAATAGAAAAAATCTATCACTAAACATATATGTAAAAAACAAACTGCACTTGCACATTACGAACTGAGCATGCTTGTAATAAGTACATTAACATTGAATGAATGAATGAATGAATGAATGAATGAATAGCCATTTATTAGAAAAAAATATTAACATTAACAAAATACAAAATATAACAAATAATAATTTACTAATCAGCCGTAGCTGTGGCAACATTAAGTTCGCTAAGTAACGTTTTTCTTTTCCTTTATTTTTTATTTATTTATATATTTATTTATTTATTTTTAATTATTTATTTGCACTATATTCAATTAAAAATTTAGAATTATTTATAATTACCATTACATAACATTTAGTTTATACAGATGTATTTCCAGGTATTGGTTAATTTATTTATTTGCGCATTCTACTACATTAACATTGTAAGTCTTAAATATAGACAAACTTATCTTCCGGCGAATGGTTTTTTTATTGTAGGTTATAAACAAATAAAGAAAAGTAATGTATTTTATTTTGTTTGTCACCTCCTCATATCTAAATATTTTTATTAAAAATAATAAAAGTTGGTCATTTAAATTATTTATTTGCCGTAAAGTATTAATGTGTTATTGAACTCTTCTCATCCTTGTGACATACCTGCGCTACCTTGCAAAGGAAGATTTCTCTTATTTCTCTATCTCATAAAACGTTCATGGGGTCAGTAGTTCCCGTATCACATCATCCTCTTTATTAAAGATCCTTGGTTTATAATACAATAGAGATATTATTACTAGAAAGGCCTTATCGGCTAATTTTTAAACATCGAAAAAGTAACCCAATCACCTTCCATAATTAATTAATTAAATAAATAAAACATAAAGAATGTTTATATTACAAAACAAAACAAAAACCTTAGAATAATACTATACATAGAAGGAGCACAGGACCGTAAACACAATGTAATTCCACTGATAACACGAAAGCCGGTTGACTGGTGCAACTAAGTAATGCTGCCAACCTGACAACAAAACATTATTTTAAATATGTGTCATAAATATCTATTAATGAAAAAGATCGTAAAGAACAAATATAATAACTTAAAACACCTGCTGAGTATTTAATAAAACTGGTCTTAGATGGCAAAAGGGCGGCGGAATACAAGAATCTACATTTAGCTGACGAGGACTACTTTTTATATATAATTTTAATAAATACGTTAAACTACAATTAAAATGCATAAAATATTGTAATGCACCGATATTTATATTATTATTTTATGAATAATCAATCATTAATTAATAATAGAACATAATAATTCAGCAACCGGAAGTATTGCCAACTTTTTTTTAGCAAATTGTATATTGTAAGGGTGGCAGCATTACTTAGTTGCACCAGTGAACCGGCTTTCGTGTTATCAGTAGTGCTCCTTCTATATATAGTATTATTCTAAGACAAAAACAGTCAGTGAACAGCTGACACCATATAATTTATTACAACCTCAACCCAATTAGAGGAGGATGCAATGATCTTCACTCACCCCTAAGAGGCCCTTTAGGTGTGCCCCTAAGAGGTGTGCCCCTTCTAGTAATATATCTCTATGCAAAAAAAATGGAAAAGTATGCTGTTATTGTACCACAATATACATAGTTACACTACTAGTCGCACACATTTCTTGTAAACATTTTACAGCACAAATGACTGATATAATTTCATGATAACAGATATAATTTCATGAAACCTGGCTCAAAAATTAAGCCCTACGAGTGGAGGAACTGATTAGAATATCGAGTTAATCCAACGGCGTTGCAAAAAATCGTTATTTAAAACAAATGATGATAGAAAGATATGAGCACAAATCGACCTCAATTACATATGTATTTTAAAATAAAGTGCTATACACATACTATTCATGATAGTGGATGTAATATTGTCATTACATGTAGACTTAATAGCTATTTTATTTAACCAATTGTACTATTGTTTACAAATACCCGTAAGCCAGTATCTTAAGAGATAAGATTCTTCTTTAAGAAGAATACTTCTTATTTTAAATAAAGAAGTACTTAGTGTATGTATTATTTTTTCAATAGCTTAGGAAAGCAATTCTTTTACAATTTGTCTTTTAGCAGTTGAAATGTTTATTTTGTATTTTCCCAATAAGTTCGGTTGGCTTTTGACAATAAGCCGTCTTATTTACAATTCTTAATGTTGTTAGAATTAGGAAATTAATTTATGTAAACTTAGTTTAATAGAAAGTTTAGTGTAGTTTATTTAGTCGAAATAAAATGCAGCATAATTCTTTCTATGTAAAATAAAAACTATTTGTTATACACTGCAAGCTACCCAATATAGAACTAAGAATGTCGTTTCTTTTTCTTTGAACTTCAGACAATAACACGGCTCATCTTTTAAATTTGAGTGTCTCGAAAACTATGCTAGCCATAAGCGTTTGAGCGAGACTCAAAACACTTCAAACTTACTCTAGGAAGAATAAGTGTGCTCAATTTTTTATGGCTTTATCTTAAAGGATGTCAATAATACACTGTAAATGAATACTAAGAAAAAATATACTTTTTAAAATATAGCAAAAAAATTTAAAAATTTAATATGTCTATTTTGTGGGGAAAATTATCTCCAGTGCCTGATGTGACGCTTACAGGACCCAAAGGGACTTATAATACTAGATGGAGGACTAGAGTTGAATAGCACAGTGCTAAAGTATCTGATAGTGTCACAATATCCATTCGGTACCAAAGAGACTTATTACAGTGATAAGAGGTCTAGGAGTGAGACAGTTTTCATCGGGTACCATAACGGTTGTTACTCCTACTAAAGTCTCCTTAAGTCTCTCAAGTCTTCCTCTTAGAGGAAGACTAGAGTCTCCTCATCCCTCAACAACCCATATCGTAGGGATACCCTAGAGACGACGGGCATTTTTTCAGTGACGTCACATTAAATCACTTTATACAAGACAAATAAGTAAAGAATATATGCGATAGATAATAATTACCAACTTATTTTAAATGCATTTTACTTAATTTATGACCAAATATTCAAATTCAATATTTACATTAATAGTACCAAGCTACCGAAGAAATGATAAGAGCTGTTGTATCCTACCGAAGAAATGATAAGAGCTGTTGTATCCTCCCTCTAAGTATATGGCTAACCCTCTCTGAGTGCTAACCAATCAAATCGATCTGACCAAAGGGCCATTTTCGACATGTTGTTCCCGGTCAGTAGCAAAGTGTGTCGGTTGGCATATCACAATATCAAGGTGGCTTTTCTGATTAAAGAGACTGAAAAAAGGTTATTTGACTCAGGTCTACCAATATTTGTGTCAGTTTTACCATTTTTTGTTTGCTTTGGCCTCTTTTTTTGTAGAATTGAAAGAAACGTATTTATTTTAACGTTACATGACTTTGTTGTTGTCAAGTCAACGAACGGGTGTTTTGTGAATTTTGGAATAGTTAAAATTTTAGCGAATCCAATATGATAAGGAAAAGTTCCGAGGTAACCTCAACCCGATTTTTAATCATACTTTAGGAACTTAAATACAATGCCTCAGACCTTTTTCTCGCCAAATCGGATTACTACACTAATTTTTTGTTCCAAGCGGTCTCCCATCACCCATTTAGGCACTGACTTCCGACGGTGCTGCTAAAGATTAAAGATTCAATTACGTCTTAAAAAATATTTTTATAAGCACAACTAGGCCTAAAGATTGATTTTTGTTTCAACTACACAATGAGCTACGATTATAACAGACACAGACAAATACAGAAAGACGACTATGTAAAAAACCACGCATAAGGTCTTAACTTAAAACGGACAATTCACGTGAAATTCCTTCATTCTTACTTTTCTATATTAACTTTTAATATTAATGTTATCATTAAGTAGTAAGAGTAGTAATATGACTCTTATGTAAGACGATATATCAATATATATCGTCCAATATCATCCATAATGACGACGATCGAACTTTTTTTCTGAGATCATCAAAATATACCAATAACATATTTTCATTGATTTCCTTGATATTCTTGTCAAGAGACCAAGTTTTAAATTTAGTATACATATTTTCGTACCTTTCTTTAGACTTTTTAAGTTAACAAATCTAATTTGACTGCCCAAGCTTCTTGCACTATATTTTTCTTCTCTGTACTTAATTTCTACACTACATATATAATTTCAACAAAAGTTCACAAAAAAGCTTGTTTAAAAAGCGAATTTTTATGAAATAAAATAAAGGAACTTTAAAAAAAACATATGATTGCAGAGTCATTCAAGAAATAAATAATCAGTGGTGCCAACTTAAATCTTCACAAAATCGAACTAAATAAAGATTTGCTGTTTTATTATAGTTTGCTTCACTTATTAATAGAGAGTTAAATATTAACTCCCTCTTACTGGACCAGGCTATTAAATAACCCTTTACACCTTAGAATAAAACTTATATTGAAGGACCGTTAACACAATGGAATTCCACTAGTAACACGAAAACTGGTGATCACAAGAATCTAGTCCGCAACTGTGCATGGGCATGGAGAAAAACAAAGAGATATTATTACTAGAGGGACCCTTTAGGTTAAATTGTGAAACATCGAAAAAGTAACCTGACTACCTTCCCTAAAAACATAATCAGTACAAAATTACAATAACTTACATAGGAAAATGTTAAAAATACTAATCAAAACACAAAGAATGAGCGGTAAGCCAAAATCAATCGATTTATTATAACCTTAACTTACCTTGGAAGAAGTTTCAATAAGGTTATACAGAGCCCCTGAGAGCCCTAAAAAGATGATTCAGGCCTCTTAATGTATTGAGATAGGCTATGTCCCCTCTAGTATATATCTCTATGGAGAAAAATATAAATTATCACGTTAGAAAATATGTAGTTATGACCCAGGGTTAGAGAAAATATTTTCATATATTTAAACTTGTATTGCGGGTTTAACTCCTTATTCATTTTCTATAGAATAGTAATTTAATAAGTAATGAATACACGTGGCACTTTATGTATCGCATTTACTTAATACTATATAGAGTGCCTAAATAAACACAAAAAATATGTTTATATAGGTACTCTGAATATTAAATTAATATACTAAATCATACATGATATCAGTTATGCTCCTTCTACATATTATTAATATATACGTATTATACTATCATTACGTATTATTTTTAGCTTTACCCACTAAAAACCAGGTTGTAAACCTTGTTTTTCTCCCAATTGGAGGTAAAATAATAACCCAAGTAAATTTTAATTAAAATTATAAATAAATAAAATAATTTTAATCAATTATTATAATTATTTATATAATAGGTTAATTAATTCTTTTAGTTATGTTTATTAATTAAAGTATAAAATAGCAGCATATAGCATAATAGTTCAAATTTAAAGTATAAATCGCCTATACGGCATAATAAATTAATATAACTCGTAAATCCTGTAGTAAGTAATTTAAAAACAAATATTCTGTTATATATCTTATTGAGAAAGATTCCAAAAAGTATTAATAACTTCCAAATCAATAAATTAGTGACCCAAACCAATGGCATATATCAATTAAAGCGGCTCTCTGTCGGTCCATTTTGATGTTCATTTTAAGTCATAAAAATAAATAACTTCGGATATCATATTTCCGAAAGGTAATTCTTAGTTCGGTATAACAAATGGTTTGTTTTAATTTGTTTTTTTTTGTGTTTTAGAAAAGGTGCCACCGAAAATGAACTAAAAATTATCGAGGTGTCAAAACGAAGTTGGCGGCCGACGCAAAGGCCTTTAAAGTCCAACAGTACTACATATTATATACATTCAACTGACTAATTAGTTTTGTGTAATTAATATTCTCTTTCTTGTCAAAACTTGCCCTGATTGATGCAACACGAAAATAAATTTGACTTTAATATGAAAAGTTAATATTTTCTTAATGTATTAAAAAAAATATTTTAAATTATATTTCTGATATTTGCTGTTCAAATTTTAACACCTAACCTCTATAAAAATTAAGTCAAGAAACTAATTTTAAAGTAAACAAATCTAACACGTCTCTCCTCACATTGGTTTTGTGGAGAACCTTCTTAGTTTTAATTATTTACAATAAACTCCAATTATGTTCATTATAATCATTTAATTTTAAAGTGGACAAGTGATTTTAATAAAGTAGATAAATAAATAATATTATCTTATTCCTAAAAATAATTAAAAAACAGGTTTGGGTTACCTCGGAACTACCCGTAGTTCTGAAACCCTATACCAATTTTTACAAAACTTTTTAGGAAGAATTTGATAAAAACGACAGAACTACAGAATACCTTTTTAGTGCTGCTCCTTTTTCGTTTCCCTTTCATTTTAGTTCTCCTTTTAGTTTATCCTTTTTCGAGGTTCTCTTTTTCGTTTCCCTTTTATTTTAGTTCTCCTTTTAGTTTATCCTTTTTCAAGGTTCTTTTTTTAGTTTATCCTTTTTCAAGGTTCTCTTTTTAGTATCCTTTTTTAGGTCTCTTTTAGTTTATTTTTTTTAGTTCTTTTTAGTTTATCCTTTTTTAGGTTCTCTTTTAGTTTATCATTTTTTTAGGTTCTCTTTTTAGTTTATCCTTTTTTAGGTTCGCTTTTTAGTTTATCATTTTTTTAGGTTCTCTTTTTAGTTTTCCTTTTTAGTGTTCATATCAGAACAATTATCAATAATGATTCGGCAAACAAAATTTAATTTTTTTTTAAACAGGGAAATATGATAGAGATAATATGTTTTTTTTTAATAATTTTTAACGAATAAATCATTTGATTATTATGATTAAAATTTTATGCGAGGTACCTCGGAGCTCACATCAGTTTCGCTGCCCTCATCCTCTCTATTTCGGACTCGCTTCGGTTGTCCTCTGTTAGTAATTACATTAGTTTTCATTCGGAGGGGTCACCCATCAAGTCACTGATATCACTCGATACTGCTTAACTTTTGCGACCCAACAAAAATGACGGATACACACTTGACGTATTGAAACGAAATATAGTATACATATTTACCCGTAATAAGGATACTTTTAGATATACTTATAGCCGTAGATATACTTACCGTATAAAAACGAAACTTAGTATACATTTTTTACGTAATGAGATACACTTCTACAAAATTTCAAATCACAAAAACAAATATTTTCTATTTTTAAAATTAGAAAATTTTCGATTAAAAAATCAGAAAAACTACAAGTCACGATACAAATTGAACTAATGCTGATTATGAAATGAAACTTAGCACATAGGTTAGTCATACATAGAAATACAAGCGTGAAAAATCACAAACCAATCAACAATTTTTTCCGCGTTTTATGAATATCTAAAATTTTTAGATCAACTAGACCCAAAGATTGATTTTTTTTACTAAATAGTTATTTATTTAAGGCTGAGAAGTGTGTCTTTATGTCACGGCAATTAGATTTACCGACGAGCGAAGCGAGTCGGGAAAAATTGCCAAGACATAAAGACATTCTCAGCCGGATGGCATACACTATTTTTTTTGAGGTAGCACTCATTAAATAAAGCACTTATTAAAAAAAAATCAAAAAATAGCACTCATTAAACTGCGCATATACTTAATTGAAAAAAAACAAACGTCAAATTATTATTAACTCCATATTATCGCCGTCATTAAATTCATCCATAGCTTCACACTTTTACTCAAAAATGTAAAAGCTTTACAAATAAACACACAAAAATTGTCAATTAGAACACCTTTTAAAAACGAAAAAAAAATTAGTCTACGAGCAAAAACAGAAACAAAATGAACGTTTTTAAAGAAAACTCATGAAGGTTTAACACAGATTGTTTTTTGAACACGCTACATTACATTAATGGCGGCAACATATGAATTACTTTTACGTCCTAGGAGTTTTTTTACATTCATTATTGTCCTCGGAGGTGAAAAGTACTAAATAACCTCCTATAACAATAATGATTGGCTTCACATCCTAAAAACGGTCCAATAAAGTGCTCAATTACGTACTACCTCAAAAAAAAATTGATTTTTTTAAGTTTCTAGCATAAATTCACAATAAAATTAGTAAAAATGG
Source organism: Microvelia longipes (assembly GCA_018340805.1). Classification (NCBI taxonomy): domain Eukaryota; kingdom Metazoa; phylum Arthropoda; class Insecta; order Hemiptera; family Veliidae; genus Microvelia; species Microvelia longipes. Next base: position 73,131,886 of record JACMZG010000008.1, on the reverse strand, counting down.
CAAATATACATAAAAAAATCTATGTGAATTATTTTTTTTATACTTAAAAAAACTACAACAATTTGAAATTGTAAGATTACAAAATAAAGTTGTCTTTTAAGTAAAATTTTTGTTTCCATACAATTTTATTAAAATAGATTCAATAACAAAAAAAAATTGCATAAAAGTCACACGTAAGGGATCCCACTCATTCTTTCTAAACACACCGGCCCACACAATATATTCAATTTTAAATGTTATACATTATATTAAATTTATATTTCCTTTTATTCATAAATAAATGTAATATTAATATAAATAAAATTTGCTTTTTATTTTCTTATCTTAATTGATTGGTGGCTTAAAGTGAAAAGGTTTCTAATTTTAGAGGTATTTTACGAAACTGTTCAATTTAGATTTTATTTTATTGTTTAATGAATTAATTTAATAAATACAAAATACTTTAAAGAATATTATGGAGAAAGAAAAATACATGAACTTAATTTTGTTATTCATTTATAACTTAAAAAATCAAGAAACAAAACAAATACAAAATTAAGATCAAAAATAAAATAAGTCACAATAACACACAACATAACCAAAGGATAAACAACAATTAATACAACATAACCAAAGGATAAACAACAATTAATACAACATAACCAAAGGATAAACAACAATTAATACAACATAACCAAAGGAAGTAAAAATTGACAAGACTTAAATATAAAAAAAACATATCACATCCATAGAGGAGGAAATTGAATGGAAATGAAGAAAAAAGAATAATAAAAACAGCTATAACATAAAAGTAATAGTGATAACATAAATATGTAATTATGATAACAAAATATGTAATTATGATAACAAAATATGTAATTATGATAACATAAATATGTAATTATGATAACAAAAATATGTAATTATGATAACAAAAATATGTAATTATGATAACAAAAATATGTAATTATGATAACAAAAATATGTAATTATGATAACAAAAATATGTAATTATGATAACATAAATATGTAATTATGATAACAAAAATATGGTAAAAAATAGAATCTACACAAATCTTGAACATATTATGTATACAAATCATGTATATATATAATAGGAAAGAGAAAATAAAATAAAGTCTTAAGGGTTAGGCATAAATACTACTGATCATCAAAATTATAATATACCATAGGCAAACATAACAATTACAAAGTAAAATTTATTGAACTAAGAGAAGATAAAAAAATATTTAGATTTAGAAATAAAAAATTAATAGAATTTAAAAATTGAAATCGAATAGAATTTCCTAGGCGCATCATTCGAGATAAAGGAGAGTTAAAGAGGTAGTTAGTTGTTGATTTTTATTTTTTCCTTATTTATACCGGAAGTGATAATAAAGTAAAATAAATAAAATCTTTATTTGCGTACAGATAAATTTCTGCATAATTGCAAATAGTCAATGTAGTAAAAAATATATAGTTAAAACAATAATTTTATTGCTATATAATAATTAAAAATTAATTGAAACTAATTCTTCTACGGAATACAAAGGTAAAGAAGAACTAAGGTGAGCGTTAATGGAGTTCATCTTAATAAAAGAGGAAGAAGTCTCTCCACAAAAATATATTTCTTTTTAGCAAAGCGCTTTCAACCTAAGAGGTCATCATCAGTGCTAGCCTAACAAACAAAATAATACAATAAATCAGAAAAATAAGAGAAAGCTAAAAACTAAAAAGAAAAATAAACAATCAAGTAAACCAATTAAAACCACGAGTCAAAAAAAAACAAGCAAAAAAAAGCACTTGCTAAAAAGCGCTTGCTTGGTTGAAAGCGCTTTGCTAAAAAGAAATATATTTTTGTGGAGAGACTTCTTCCTCTTTTATTATGAATGCAAAGGTGTCCAACTGAATTCTTTTAATTTTATTCATGAAGGGCCTCTTGTCTAGACTAATTATAGCTGCGTTAACGTGACATTTCTTTCATTTATTTAAAGTAAAGTAATAGACGCAGGAGCGTCTGACATATTGGGCCTCCAAATTCATAGGTAAGTGAAAAGGATTATCTTTGCACTAGAAATCCGAAACCGCCAATTCAACTGAATCATCCAATTCAGATGTTTTTATGACCTCCTGAGAGTCATAACAGTGTTACAAAACTTTTTGTAAAAATCGGGTGCAGGGTACTTCAGAACTTTTCCTTACCATATTAAATTCAAAGGGCACCTATTCAGACCTCCCTCTATGATATTTAACATTAGAGATCCAACCTACCCATATTGAAATAAAACTTAATATACTTATTCTTTACATAAAGGGTTCAGTTTTACCTAATTTCAACTCAATTAAATTATATTTGATTTTTAAAATTTGTAAAAAATGTTAAAATTCCATTAAAATGTAACTAATTTTGATAATAAGATAAAACGGTCCATTTGTTGGTCCTATATATTAAAGCATGTGCGCTAAATTTCAAATGGATCGAAAAATGTTTTCGCGTTTTATGGATTTTGATAAAAAAAATATCACACACGAAAAAAAAGTTTAATTAGCCGTCAGTGGCAGTATTAGAGCCCATTCCTGGGAGGGGTAACCTTATAAAAAATTAATGTGATCGGGGGGGGGGCGAGATATTACCCAGCCTTACGTCTTAATATTACTTAAACGATAATTAAAACCTTCATGATCCGCTTCTGTTAAACGAATGGTTTGTTAAACAAAAGCGTTAAAAGTTCGTTAATTCAAAAATCGTTCGTTTCGCGTACTAGATTGTGGTCAATACAATAGATCAATAGTGACCATGATCAATAGTCCAAAAATAAGGATAACTTTGCCATCTAAATTGCTAAGAATTTAATTATAAAAAGTCCTCGTTTTGCTCGCTAGAATTTTTATTTTCATAAAAATGCTAGGCATGGATATTAAAGGCTCGGTCTGCTCGCTAGATTGCTAAAATATAAAATTATGTTCACTGAAAAGGGCTTGCTTCTCTTATTACATTCCTATAAATATATGCAAATATATTCAAAAAGGCGCGCTTCGCTCGCACAATCGCTAAAATATAAACTTAGGTGTATTAAAAAAAAGGGCTCGTTTCGCTGGCTAGATTGATATAAATATATGCGTAAATGTAGGAAAAGAGGCTCGTTTCTCTCGCTAAATTACTAAGTTTATTTATATTAATAGGAACATGCTTCGCTAGCAAGATTGCGATAAATATATATGCAAAATATTGGCAAAAAGACTCGCTTCGCGTATTAGATTGCTATAACTACAGATGCTCAGAGGCTCACTTTACTCGCAAAGTTGCTAAAATATAAAATTAGGCGTATTAAAAAATTCTGGCGCGGTGGTCCGATTGTCGGCGAATTTCCTTTGGAATACGTGTTTCCGTGCTTAACAATCACTTGCTTATTGTTTCGGTTTTTGCTTCATAACTAGAGCACTTACACAATTATTAAGCACTACTCGTAAACTCATTTCTTTAGAAAAATGAGTTACCAGTAGTGCTTGATAATTGGTAACTACTCAAGTTATAAAGCATAAATCGGAACCATAAGCAAACAAGGGATTGTTATATTTCGTAGTTTAAAAAATATATAATGTAAAAAAACTATAAAAAATTATTGCCCTTACCAAAATACGAACCCAGGTACCCTGACTTTGAGTGCATGTATCGACTCCGGATCACTCTCATTCTACTCACAAGCTTCAAAATTCACCAAAAACGACTTCCCACTTAAAATATATGGTTTATCGGCCGTATTTTAGGTTTTCTGGTTTTCTACCACAGTTTTTCGACTCTTTGGTCACTTAGCGTAGTCATGTCGACTTTAGACCGGTTTTATTTGATTCAGCGCCCAAAAATACATAGAAAACGAACCATTCTGGAAATTTATTTTTAATGGACCTTAATTTTGGTTAATGGTAGTTTTTTATGTTTTTTCGACTTTTTGGTCACTTTAGGTAGTCGTACTGACTTTGGACCAGTTTCATTTGATTTAACGTCCCAAAAAACAGAACTACAGACTTTTTTAGCAACGAAGTATAATATCCTTCCATTTTGCCGATTCTTTTAAACTCAGCAAACCGGGTTAAAACCCTGAAAATTTGATCTAACTCCTTGGTGGACAAAATGTGAGCAACATGCCAGGTCTGACAGAAATGGCATTTGATACTTGGTTTATATATTATTTTACTCTACACGATCACCTGAGGTAGTTCTGTTATAACAGGAGTTATCCTTGATAACCTGTAAGGGTCTTATCACGTGATATTATTAAATAATTTCGTGGAAAAATTAAAGAATGGTATTCTTGTATCTTACATCTTTATGTTAAATAAATTACGATTAAGGTAAATAAATGTCTTAAAACCAAAAACTAATCTCACAATATTTTACTTCAAATTTTCTATAAAGCATGACGTGAAGAATCTAGAGTCAACAAATGAAGCTATAACCAAATAAAACATGTTTGAGACCAAGAAAGATAAGGATCTTGACTCATTAGGACTACGTGATGTTGGCCACCTTGAGAACCTTCATTACGCAGGGATGCAACCTCTAAACACCTTCCACGTACCTCGGCCCACCAAAACAATAACAAACCGTTTAGTCAACAAGGGCTTAGTAGTTTATTCTAATAAAATATATTTAAATAAAATTACCCTTCTTATAAATCTTTTAGCCTCATTATTTTTTATTATATCCTTGAAAAATAACTCTCATTGTTATAAAAAGGGTATTTTAATTCAAATTAGGAATAAGTTATGTTGATAGATTTAATCTGCTTACGTCAGCAAAATTAAGCATGTTACACTGATTGGAATTTACAAAATGACTTTTTCACTTTTCCTAATTTATATCGAAGGTAAACAGAAAAATTATTGGGTTTGAAAAAAAATCCGAAACATGTCACTTGAATTGTCCGTTTTGGGTGTTTGTTTTTAAGACCTCTGAAGTTAAGTTTCATTCCCAGCAGTCACCCATTTCGTTGCTCGATGGGTTTCTATAGATTTAAGTAACATATAAACCAAGTAGGGAAACGAACACGATTTCTGTCTGAATGTAGTTCACATTTGTCCACCAGGGAGTTGGCTCAAATTTTCCTATGGGCCTAAATGTAAACAAACTATTTACGTTTTCAAAATTTTTGTTTTTATAGCATTTATTTGTACAATTTAGTATAAAATGTTAATAATTTGTGTTAAAAATACGTTTTGTCACATCCAATAAAGGTTTAAGAGCGAATCTATAAATACTAGGTTTGTTTAAATTACTTAAAACGAGCGGCTAATTAAACTTTTTTTTCGAATGCACTACTTAACTTAGTACATTTTTTCGTGTGATATTTGTTTTTTCCCTTTCAAATATTAATTGTAATTAGTAATTTCACAACTTTAACCAAACATTTTTTAATAAAATAAAAGCAATCGTGATTTTAAGTTATATTTAAGGCAATTTATTGTAGTCTGGATTTTTTATTCTAATTTTAGCTATTTTTTTGTTGAGCCAGCAGACAGCTGTCTGAATTTTTTTACACAGGTTTTTAATATATTACATTACTATAGACATAGAGATATATTACTAGAGGGGCCCTATTGGTTGAATTTTGAAACATCGAAAAAGTAACCTGACCACATTCGATTATCATTTTCATCAAATAAACAGAACAAAAAAAACAGTAAATTATATAGTAGAATGTTTAAAATACAAATCACAACACAAACAATCTGCGGGACGCCGAAAACAATTGATAAATTATAACCTTAACTCCCTCTTAGAGGAGGTTTCAATGAGGTTACACAGAGCCCCTGAGAGCCCCACTAAAAATGTTTCAGGCCTCTCAATGTATTAAGATAGGCTATGCCCCCTCTAGTATATATCTCTATGACTATAGAAATACTTGTTGTGTTGGGTAAGGTAGCAGAGGACTGTATTTGTCCTGAGCGTTTTGCTTACCCTCAAGCACTGTGGGCGTTTTTTGAGCGCGGAAACATAATACATATATAAAATAAAAATAATAAAGAGAAAGTATAGCTTACCGAAGTAATTAATCTCTAATTGCATTAGAAAGCAATTGAAGGTGAGGCGGCAAAGTGTATGGTGTATAAGTATGTACACAATTTAATTTGTTTTAGACCTGCGTAAGTAAATTATTATAAAAAAGAAACCTGGTTGGACGATGGTGCAACGAAGATGAATTCAAACCGATAATTTTGCATTTACGGCACATTTATATAAGCGAAACTCAAAATAAAATCTACTTCGGAAAGCTAATAATAAATTTGCGAGAGCGGGTGATGTTCAAACTTAGAATAATACTATATATAGAAGGAGCACAGGACCGTAAACACAAAGTAATTCCACTGATAACACGAACGCCGGTTGACTGGTGCAACTAAGTAATGCTGCCAACTGACAACAAAACATTATTTTAAATATTGTCATAAATATCTATTAATGAAGAAGATCGTAAAGAACAAATATAATAACTTAAAACACCTGCTGAGTATTTAATAAAACTGGTCTTAGATGGCAAAAGGGTGGCGGAATACAAGAATCTACATTTAGTTGACGAGGACTACTTATTATATATAATTTTAATAAATACGTTAAACTACAATTTAAAATGCTTTAACATTGTAATGCACCGATTTTATATTAGTATTTTATGAATAATCAATTATTAATAATAAGAACATAATAATTCGGCAACCGGAAGTATTGCCAATTTTTTTAGAAAATTGTATATTGTTAGGGTGGCAGCATTACTTAGTTGCACCAGTGAACCGGCTTTCGTGTTATCAGTAGTGCTCCTTCTATATAAAGTATTATTCTAAGTGTTCAAAGGTACGACAAGCGGCAACTGCGTGTAGGTTTCACAAGCCCTAACTAACCTTACTCATAGACGTACTAATATAATAGATAAAATAAAACAATAGATGCGGCCTAAACATCCTGTATGAAACAAAACTTAGTATTACTTAATTTATTTAAATATTATTTAGTTAATTATTTAACTTATTATTAACTTAGTATTATTTAACTTATTTATACAAAAAAAGAATGCAATTACACTGAATCTCAACTCATTTGAAATATCTTCGTATTTTTTAAAAAACGTATACAAGTCATGAAAGAAAAATAAACAAATGCTGATAATAAGATAAAACTTAGTACATATGTTGGTCTTATATAAGACCAACATATGTACTAATACATATGTTGGTCTTATATAAGACTACATGCGAACCAAGTTTCAAACCGATCGATAAATTTTCCGCGTTTTGAGAATTTCATGAGTGAAATGAGAGTCATGATTGCAGGTTAGTGACGTCATCAAAAATTATTTTTCGGCTTGCACAACAACACCTATAGACTGATTTTTTACAGAGTCTGATTACACTGAGAAATTCAATGATAACAAACACATAAAATTCCTGAAACGGATAATTATAAGCCTCGGTTTTTTCAAAAAAATCGCTAAAACCATAGAGATATATACTAGAGGGGGCATAGCCTATTTAAATACGTTGAGGCCTGAAACATCTTTTTGGGTCTCAGGGGCTCTGTGTAACCTCAATAAAAACCTCCTTCAAGAGTGAGTTAAGGTTATAATAAATCAATTTATTTCGGTTTCCCGCACATTGTTTGTGTTTTGATTTGTATTTTTAACATTCTCTTATATAAGTTACTGTAATTTTGTACTGATTATTTGATTATATTTATAAGCAAAGGTGGTCAGGTTACTTTTTCGATGTTTCAAAATTTAACCTATAGGGCCCTCTCTAGTAATAATACCTCTATAGCTAAAACTATTATTTAAATTTCTATTTAAACATAAAATCATTGAATATCAATGATCTAATATACTTCATTTGATTCATACGGACTTATTTGTATAAACTTAATCAGAGTTAAATTGCACTTATAAATAATAAAGTTGTTAGACATTATTTTCTTCGTGTAATCTGACCCATTTATGTGTTGAATGTCTTGGGTTAACAAGACGAAAATTAAAGTTTATTATAAATGATTAAAATATTGTTTGATATTTTCATTACGCGTTGGTTTACATGGACGGCTGGCTCATATCCAGACTGCTCAAGACTCAAAGTGAATTGTTTCCATGTTGTGTTTGGCGACGGGATATCCTTATCTGTATCTCGAGATCTCATTTATAGCTCGTTCCAACCAGGTAGGTGAGATAATTTTATATCTTCATTCGTTCTGTCAAATAAAAGACGGGCCTCAGGATCATGTAACTTCGAAATTGATTTCTGTCCGGACGTCATTCATCAGGAAAACAAGTGTTACTCCCCCAGCGTCTCTGAAACCTTTTCAAAAACATCGACTTTTATTAGTTGTTCGAACTCGAATCCTGGAGGTCTGAACCTGCCCAATAAGGTTTATTAATAAAATAAATCTTTTGACACAGATTTATTTTATTTTAAGGTAATTCCCATACAAGAGTTCATATTTTAGTTAATTGGTTTGATAAAACCTTAAGTGGAATTTACACCGAACCCTTTCCCCCATTAAACCCAAAACAGTAACTTACGCTGATGTACATGCTATACTGATCGGTCAAAGTACGAAATTTATGTTTTTAATGATAAATTTATTCAAAGAGTAAAAAATAAGAATATATATGGATGTTTTGTATTCGTTCCTATATGTACCTACATGTAAAGCAACAACGACTTTACAGCTAAATGTTTATAAAAACTTAATAAGTGACAACTATGGATTTTTATGTCCAAATTATATGAGCATCTTACTAAACTTTTTGTTATTAAATTTGAACGTGGTATTTTAAAATTTGGACATTGCATTGACAAAAAAAATTAATAATAAAAATAAAATAAAAGATTGATTAAATATTTAACCAAATAAATACCAACTTGACCAATCCAACGAATGAAATGCTTGATTAATCATAGAGCTATTATTAATAGCGGGGGCTCTTTCGGTTAAACAATGTGTGTAAATCAGGCGACAATTATTTATTATAACCTCATATTACTCTTGGAGAAGGTTTTAATGAGGTAACACAGAGCCCCTTAGAACCCCAACCATGTTTCAAGCATAGAGATAAATACTAGAGGGGACATAGCATATTTCAATGTATTAAGAGGCCTGAAACATCTTATTGGGGCTCTCAGGGGCTCTGTGTAACCTAATTGAAACCTTTAACAAGAGTGAGTTGAGGTTAAAACAAAGAGACTAATACTAAAGAAGGAGGATACAACAGCTCTTACCATTCCACGGGTAGCAAGGAGCCGTAACTGTACGTCATTTGGGGACGTCATTTGTTTTTTATTTTACCATCCAACGTAAATATTAGATTATTTTTCTACTATTTTAAATATAGATTATTTTTCTACTATTTTTCTTACTATTTCTAATTTTTCTACTTATTTTGTCCTAAATTAAGTAAAATAAATTTATTTAATTTATTACTTTTACTTCAGTTTTAATAACTATTTATCGCATTTATTCTTTAATTATCTGTGTTAAATAAAGTGATTTTATGTTAAAATAATAAATCAATTGTTCTTTCTTCTCCCTCATTGTTTGAATTTAATTTGTATTTTTAACGTTCTCCTGCATAAGTTACATGTGTCATAGTTTTGAGTCGTTTAACCCCCCTCCCCTGTCGATAAATTTATACTGTGCTCCTTCAAGCTGCTCGGCTGGAAACACCGTTTAACTGTGCTGTCGTCATCTGTAAAAATTTGAATCCATAAGTAACAAAAAACAGTAAATTAATTTTGTCATAACAAAGATTTAAAATTAAGACTTAAGTAAGCTGAAAAGCTTTTATCAATATGACTTCAATTTCATACTCTTAAAAATTACCTAAAAGGATTGACGTTTTTAAAAATATTAAGTTGAGCTCAAATCTAATAAAAATTAAGTTCAAACAAACTTCATTCGAAAAAAAGAGGGATTAAAAGAATAAGCTGGTCAAAAAAAAGTTATAGGCGCCTGCCCTAATTCAGAATGCAAATTGATTGAGTAGAAAAAAAAAATATTTAAAAAAACATTTTTTTATCCAAAACTGTTTCTTGTCTAATAGGATGACAAGGGTTCCGATCTGTTCTACTAAAAATCCAAAAATGATTTTAACAAGGGTAACCGTAGATGTATTCGGCTATAGCCGTAATAAATTTGAATCTTACAATATTTACACGAGAAAGTGTTGTTTTTTTATAAAAAAAGAAACATGTACGATTTTGTAAGTAGTCCCCTAATGAAGTTATAAAATTTAAAATAAAGACTGATACTTAATAAGAATGTCCAGTAGCTGTATGAAATTCGGGCAATTTAATTTGAAAATAAGAACATGGTTTTTGATGCCGTCAATCAAGAAAAGACGCTGCAGGAACATGACAGCGCTACTTGTAATTTAGAAATCATCTCATCAAATTCTTATTTACCAGGTTTTTTTATATAATATTTTCTACTGGTCTTGAAGACTTCTTCTTTTTATTATCTTTATTTATGTTTTTCTGGCTACTTAGAAAACATCTTTGATTCTAAATTACATTTTATAAGAAACTTTAATGTTTTATTTACTTTTTATATTATTTAGGTTTTATTTATTTAGGTTATTTCTTATTTTGCTTGTCATATATTAACTTTTTTAAAGTTCTACAAAAGCAGTTCTTGTTAAATAATATTACAGACATTTGTATAAAAATAATACAGTAGCTGTCAAAGGTTTTTTTTTACAGAAAAAAATAATATTGAAATGACAATTAAATAAAGAAGATATTGATTTTGCATTACGTAATTGTACTCAGAAATACGCAGATAATAAACGTGGGTGATACATAAGACTTTAATACAGAGGCAAAACCAAGGCAAATATCTTACTTTTTGTCGGCCGAGGCGAAGCCGAGGTTAAATAAAAATCTTACGTAACTGTAACAATTTGTATCCTGCCGTGTTGATTTCATATTCTTTCGCTGAACCCAGAATTTAAATTTTATAAAAACACCAAACTATACTTGTTTGTATTTGAATTAAAAATTGGGGTACGGGGTATCTCAGAATCTTTTCCTCACCATATCTGACTCGCATCGCTCTTCCATAGAATTTTTGGTTCATGGTTTATTTTTGGATCAGGTAGTAAAGCTATACAGAATCGCTCTCCCCCCCCCCCCCCCCCCACTTTCCTCATTAAACAATCTCATAAGCGTCACTTTCAAGTTGGAAATTTGTTAAATTTGGAAATTTAACAAATTAATACTTCAGCACGCCTTTGGTTTCGCTTCGCTAGTCCTTAGATAGTCAATACATTAGTATTACTCTCAGCGGTCACCCATTCAGGCACTGACCTCGCTTATTACACAGACAGATAACTTTGTGAAAACCACTGAGGATTACTTAATAACACCTGAAACGGAAAATTCAGGTGACATCCTTGTTTCGGTTTTATTTGCAAACACAATACTTCCTATAACCTACGGGTATAAATAGGAATAGTAAAATTACAAATAAAATAAAATTTTATACTTTAATACTTTTTCAAAATCTACTTCATTATAGTTCAAATTATTAGCCGATTAGATTATTATAGGTTATTTTGGGTTTTAAGTTTGAACTCACCTATATCATACACAGCGTACATTTGTCATACGTTCTATTCGCATCGCATGATTTCCTCTTCCTTAAACTAAACAATCACACAAAAAATACTTCTAAAATCAACGGAATTTCATTTCATAATTAAGTTATTAATAAAATATTTAATATTGAAAGTAGAACCATTTATAACTCTCTATATTTTATAAACTATAAAAGTCAAACCTACATTTTTCACTGAAAATTTATTCATATTAATTTTATTTTAGAGTAATTAACTCCTAGATGAGAAAGTAAAACCTCATCTATAGTCTTGTTAAGACTCGGGACAAAATATACACCGTTTTAATAACAGCCTGATAAATAATTTATCCCAATATTAGGCTCTTATATATTTCATCTTCATTGTCATTTAAAACCTGAATAGAAGGTTCAAAAAATCAAATAATACAACTGCGTCCTTAGAATAATATTATATATATAGAGGAGCACGGACCGTTTAAACACAATGTAATTTCCATCGATAACACGGAAAGCCTGTGACTGGTCACTTAGTAATGCGCCAACCTGACAACAAACATTATTTTTTAAATGTGTCATAAACATCTATTAATGAAAGAAAGGTCGAAAGAACCAAATAATAATAACTTCTTTAAAAAGTGTCTGAGTAATTTTAATAAACCCGGTTTTAAATTGGCAAAAAGGATTGGCGAAATTTACAAGATCTACCATTTAGATTGACGAGGACAACTTTTAATATAATTGTTATAAATATACAGTTTTTTCATAAAACTCGTAACCTCCATATTTAACTTTCCTCCTTAATATCCGCGATAAATTATCTCTTATATTATTTAAAGCCGTTATATGTGAGCGCGCCCACCGTCTCGTGATAAGAGGAACGAAGTGTATTTACTTAAATTAATTCATTAAAAATAAGTTAGATACGAAATCGTATAATTGAAGAACAGCTCTTCTGATGAGGGAGTATTATCGTAGATTCTTACCTCTAAATTTTAGTTTGAACCTCACGATGATTTCTTTCACTTTTATATTATAAGCTCATTCCATTATCTCACAGATTTAAGATAAGATGTCGCTTTATTATAAATTAATTTATATTTTGGCGTGCATGATTATACTTTTTAGATACAATCTCATCAATTTCATTGATAACTTTATTTAATGAATAAAGGAATATAAATCGGTTTTATGTTAATGTTGTCACGAGTGATTTATAAATTGAGGATAAGAAGTATAACATTAAAGATTGAGATCATATATTGATATGTGTAGCCG
>JACMZG010000008.1:72924548-73114635 GCA_018340805.1 Microvelia longipes | reverse complement strand
AAAGTTGAGAAGCAAACTCGACAACCAAGAATTGTATAACAACTTAGCTGCATAACCTGCGTTTGGCGCCTTTTTTAATTATAACCTAAGGGAAGGTAAGTTTGCTCCTATTTCTTTATCTCATACAACTTCCATGGGGTCAGAAATATTCCTTAATGCGTCATCTCCTTTATTCAACATCCTTGCTACAGACACGCTTCCCTCTTTTTAAGAATGTCATGATTATCCAAACCTTAAGGTTATATTACTTCTATCTCGCTGAGTTCGAGAATTCACCAATTCAGAATGAATTGGTTATCCAAAGTCTAGGGTGTTATGACTTTGGATTATAATTTTAAGTTATTAGGGTGAAGCGCAGGTGGTGTGTATTATAATAATACGAAAAAGCCTCTCCACAAAGTTGTGGAACAAACTTTGTGGAGAGGGTTTTTTTTTTGTATTGATTATTATAATTTTAAGTGTTGCACCAATAACTGTATATGTCTGCTAATTTACATACTAAAAGATAAATAGCATGGAATTTCCACTATTAGTGTTTTGCTATCTGACGATATGGCGAAAGTCAAAAAGCAGGGAAAAATATTGGCCGTTAAAAGTTAATAGTCCATATTTTCAAAATAGTGAACAATATTAAAATGGAATTTTTGGGATCACCTATATAAGTACATATGCGTCAAAATTCAACTCCATTTCCAAGTTTTCTGTTTCTTTGCTTCGTTAGAAATTTTATTGGTTAATTGTTCTGTTTCTAACATGCACTAAATTTTGATACAAATGAAGTATGCTCTACGTACATAAAAAGTAATTTCTTTTCTTAAGACAAACAAGTATTGGATATATGTTGGATAAGGATAATACTTACACTTAGAATATTTTAATATAGGAATATTATTTTTTTATAATTTATATACATATATTATAATAATAATATAATATAAATATTAAATATATAATACACAGCTAGGCATATAATAATTCAGACATAATTAATATAGCAGTTAGAAATATAGGCGCTCGAGACTCTTAAGATATACTACAAACGTGAGACTAAATGTATAGTGTGTTTATAGACAATTTAAGGGATTTAAAAATTATTTAAATTTATAAAAAATATTTGATAAAGAGAAATTTCGTTACTTCAAAACTCAACATTAATTAAATAACCAGAATAAAGAAAATTTAATAATTTCAAAACAATCCATTCTTTTCATTTATACTTGTTAATACTAGTTTATTAAAATATAGTTTATTGAATCTAAAGAAACCTAGTCTCTTCGGTGCCCTAAACTAATTCTCGTCCATTATTTTGTTGCGAATAATTTATAAGGAGAAAAAAATGAGAACATTTCTGTTACTTCTTTAGTGTTTCATAATTATTTAATATTAAGAAATATTAAAGCATTAGCCCCCCCCCCCCTCCCAACCTCATTTTTCCTTTAGAAATTTGCTAAAACAATAATACATTAAATACATCGTCATCAAATCAAAAGAATTTCCTTAAAAATGCTTGCTTCTTCACCCAAGAATTTATCAATTTATGCTCCTTTTTACTTTTCCTCATTTATACCTTAGGTATATAGGAAAATTATAGTTTGCAATAAAATTGTCTAGAATTGTCTCTTTCCGGTGTTTTAAGGACTCCTGACCAGTTTTCGCAATGTAGTCTGTCTGTATTTGTGTGTGTGTGTGTATCTGTTATCATCGTATCTCCCATGCTAGAGAGTTGAAACTTTGTACAAAAACCAGTCTACTGCTATAGTTTTGCTATTCGGAAAATATTTTTTTATGACGTCATTAACCCACAATAATGACTAAGCAAATATTTTGAAAATCATAAAACGATGAAAAATAACGGGATAGGATTGAGATTTGGCACACATGTAGTTATGTATAAGACTCACATATGTGCCCAGTTTCATGAGGAGGATGAGTGTAACGAATCCGATGTGATGAGAAAAAGTTCTGATGTACCCCGTACCCGATTTTTTTCAATTAAAAATTGGTCAATTACGACCAAAGTATTAATTATTTTACCTAGAATGTTTTTAATTTAATTTTTTAAAAAACCTTTTATTATACCAATATTTTTTGTAATTTTTTAATTGTAATATTTTTTTACAAGGGTTGTTAAATTTTGATACCCAGAGTTGGATAATTTTCAAAACCTGATCAGTTCCTCATTTTGTAGGACTAGATTTTCGAGCCTACTTTCATTGAAATTGAATCAGTCATTTGAGCGAAGAGAGTTTACCAGAAATGTGATAATAATCTCGAAAACTGTGCCTGCCACAGATGTGGATAAGGCCTAATTATTCTCAAAAAAAACTTTATAACATCATCAGGAATACTCTCTATCTCCAAAGGGACTAAAATTAACTTTTTGATTATAGTTTTACAGGACCAAAGTAATGCTTTTCATCCTGCACCTGAAAATGCAGGCTAAAAATTAAAATGCAAAATAAAAAGTACAAGGTGGGATGCCAACTTAATTAATACGTGGGTTGTGAACACAGAGTTTCAGAGAATTTATGTCGGCAACAATATTTTGTTTTGCTCATCACTCCATGGAAAAACTAAACTTATCTAAATGTTATGAATTTTTAACTGTTTCTAATTAAAATTTACACAGTAATTTAATTTATTTTAGATAATTAGTTTAGTTTTTGTTTATTAATTTTATGGTTATTAAGCCTAGTTACAGTGAACTATAATGATAGAAGACAAATTAAAAAACAATCACTGTCATAAACAAAATTGTTTTCGTCTTCCATCATTATAGTTCACTATAACTAGGCTCAATAAACAAACACAAAAAACTAAACTAATGGCAATCCGCAAGTGTTATGGAGGGCTAAATCGAAAATTCGATTTAAATAAATAAAGTATCAGTTGCAAGACAAATATTTAGTTGTTCAACAAATGAATAAACAGTTGTTATGAAGCAAAGTGATGCTATTCAAATATAAAACGCGTGAAAACGCCAATGATAATATAAATTAAGAAATTGCTATAAAACATTGTAATAATTGCACATTTGATTCCTATTAAATTCTCAAATACTTGTTTCTGTTATTTTGTTACAGAATAAAAAAAAAATATGTGTTTTAATTTTTAGATTAAAAATATAATTTGTTATCATAAGTGTTAATCTTTCATTTGGAGATAAAATTTTGTATGCACAAGAGTAAATGGCTCTTTTTCTCTTGCTTTAAATTTGCATGCATCGGCTACACCTCTGGAACAATTTAGTATTATATCTCTCGACTTCGCCTCGAGAATAAGAATTCTCTCGGCTGCACCTGGGGATTCATAAACCTTAATTACTTCAGCTCTGCCTCAGGAATTAAGTTGGAAGCTAGAAATAAAATAGCTCATTTTACTTCCTTCATGCACTAATAACTGTTATCAAATAATTTATATGTAAATTGTAAGTATAAAATTGGGAAATTTTTTTTTGCTTCTAGGAAAAAAGTTGATGGAATTTTAGGATCTGAGCAGGCATGTTAAAGCATAGTCTTTGTATATTCTTGGAATCACACCAGATTAGCATTACTTTTTCTTTGAAAAGTATCTAAAAACAAAAAAAAACATAAAATCATTTATTAATTTTATTTGTACATCAGAAGGCACAAACACAACGTAACTCACAAATATACTACTTTTTGTAATAAGGTTTGTTCAGCACACTACTCAAGTGTACAATAAAGCAAATTGGAGTAAGAACTATGTTTGGGTGTGTCAAAACTACAATAAACTACTGTGTTTTTAAACGAATTGTAAAGAAGAACTTTCTACTCATTCTGAAAGACCTAGTAAAGTAGAGAATAATAAGCTAAGAATAATACTATATATAGAAGGAGCATAACTGATACCAGCGAGCCGGCTCACTGGTGATCTTAAGAAATGCTGCCACTGTAACAATATACAATTTTCTTATAAAAAAAAGTTGGCAATGCTTCCAGTCACTGAATTATTATGTTTTATTATTAATTAATGTTCGATTATTCATAAAATTCTAATATAAATGTTGGTGCATTATAATGTCTAAAGCATTTGAAAGTTTTTGACTAAAACATGTTAATAGTAGTCTTCATCAACTAATATAGAAGAATAGAGCAGAGTAGACTAGTGTACATGGAGGCATATGTAGTGTTTCTAGTTCATGTGCCAAACAAACAACCTAGGTACTTCATCTAAACTATAATTATATTAATACAAAAAGGAATACAAAAATTAACAATTAATAAAAAAAATACTAAAGAAACATGTATAATAATACTATTTTGAATAACTAATTAATAGGAACAAAAATTACAATTAAGAGCATAAAAAGAAATAACCATTTTTTTCAGATTGAGGTAAACAGGAGTACAAAATTACTTAAACTTAGTTATTTTTATCAAATAAATCAACAGACATCATAATTAAAAATTAAACAAAAAAAAGTCATATTTAGAGAGATTCATAGTCAACGCAATGTAATTCTACAAATAATTGCCACAATTTTTATCTGATGTGCTTTACTTCAGTATCTGTAGAACTTTGATTTAACTTCAGAATCAGTAGAACTTTGATTTAACTTCAGAATCAGTAGAACCTCTATCTCAACTTTAATATTAGCAGAACCTCTATATCAAATTTGATATCAGTATAATCTCTATTACAACTTCGGTATCAGAAGATTTCAACTTCAGTATCAGAAGAGCTCTATTCATGATTCAAAGTCCATAGCAGCGCCACCGTCACTAATAAGAAATTGATAACGAAAGGGTGATCGTTGTTCAAGTCCTTAAGGGTTTTTTTCCGGTTGGAATCAATGCTTATTAATCAAGAGGTTCTAAATTCAATGCCAACCAAAGTGGAGTAATTTCGCTTTTGCGCTCTGAATTATGGACGTTTTTGAGACTACGAGTCTCAAGACCAGCTTGGTTTACAAGGCTTTCTTTTATCAGCTTACATAATAAGGCCTAATGGCAGATGAATATTTTTATGTGTTTTTATTTTATAAATATTTATTGTGTAAATTTTTTAATATTTGTAAAAAAAATTGCAAATATTGAGAAATAAAAGATTTATTAAAAAAATACACATTTGGGGTCCTGTCGAGGTAAACAGACCTATGTCTCAGTTTTCGTCGACACAGGGGATGTAGGTAATATATAATTATTACAGATATTATAATATATAAATAATTCCTCCCTACACATATAAAAGACCTAGGAGTGTGAACAAGTTTCATCATCTTGATCAATCTTCTTTTCCAAGATTCCTGGTCAATCATTCCAGTCTGTGTCCAACCCTAAAGGCATATCTCTCCTTCTCCCGCCCTGGTCTGCTTCCCCTAAGCTAAGCCTGAAGTTATACCACGGATTTTGTACAAATGACTTAAAGTCACAGTACATGGGTTTTATACCTACCCACACAATAAAATAATAATAATATACTGCAGGTGAGTGATATCTTAAGTAAATAGTAAAAGTAAAGTCCAAATAATACTAGCAATAATAAAAGATAAGTTATGTGTTTGGGCGCTTAAGAGACAAAATTAAAATTTAGATGTTATATTTAAACAACTTTTTGCTCTTCATCACACAGAGCATTTTCAAGTTATTAAAATTGAGGTAAATAAAATCGTTATTCAGATTTTTATTTCATCGTTATTTTTCTATTTACTAAGACTGAGTTCAAGATTAAATCTAGTGTCCGACATATTAATTTAAACCTTAGTTGAGAAACTGTTGTTCAATCAAAGATACTAATACTTAGAGGGAGGATACAACAGCTCTTATAATTCTTTGGGTAGCTAGGTGCCATAACTGTACATTAGTGACATCATTTTTTTATTTTTCATTGTAATTACAATCCAATGTAAATTTTTCCACTATTTTGTCTTAAATTAAGTAAATTAAATTTAAAATAAGTTTGAATTATTATTTATTGCATGCATTCTTTAATTGTCTGTGTTGAATAAAGTGGTTTAATGTGGAGTCACTGAAAAATGCCCGCCGTTTGTAGAGTCCGAGCTACAATAGGAGTTGTAGAGGGGTGGGGGAGTATCTAGACTCTTTCTAGGGAGACTATGGTAGAGGAAAGTACAGTTATGGCACCTAGTAAAAGCTGTCTCACTTCTAGACCCCTTATTACTGTGCTATTCTGCCTAAGTACACCATCTAAGTATTAGTCTCTTTGTGTTCAATAAATTATTTAGTTATCAATTCACTCTCAAAATTTTGGTTTTAATTATTTCTTGGATGCTCATCTGTCTTTCTTTTGGCTTTTTACAAAATATGTATTATTATTATTGATATGCGTTTCGATTTCATTTACCTCAATTTTAATAACTTAAAAATGCTCTGTGTGATGAAGAGCGAAATATTGTTTAAATATAACATCTAAATTTTCCTTTTGTCTCTTTAGCACCCAAACACATAACTTATACTTATTATGGAGACCAATACAGTTGATAATGTATATAATAAACTAGCAATAATATAAGTCATACGTGAGTCATACATAAAACTGATAAAGGTATAAATAGAATAGACACTCGTGACCTGTGATGTCGATGCATTAAAATTAAAAAATAATATAATAAAGAGTCCAAAAATTAAACAAATGATTGAATGCTACCCTTGACTAATTTCACTATTGATACTGATTAATAACATTATTTGTTAAAAAGGAGGAAATTAAAAGTAGTTCACTGAAACCTAACAAACAAACAAATCTGAACTCAACCCAAGGATATACAAACAGTTTAATTCAAGATTCTTTTTACAGAATTCCACCATGTCTTTTGCTCATTTCATTAGTGAAATGAATTTGAACATTTTTCTTCCTCTCTTTCAAAGATGTTTTTTTTCTCATGCTGAAGTATTTTACGTTTATTCTTCCTCTGAACTGATAACCAACACTGTTCTTAAAATCTACTGAATTCATATGATTCAAGTTATATACTTGAACAATTAATAACTTTAATTTATAAAGAAGCAATGATCTGCCTTAAATTTTCAGGAGATGACATAAAGATTGATCTGAATTGTTTCCTTAAGTTAGCTTCAAGTTCAACTTGTTTAGCTCTTAGACTTCCGACCCTTGATATGTAGGAAGGTATGCCGGCTAGTCGAGCGGCATTAAAACCATAAGATTTTGGACAAGCACCCTCGGCTAACTTGTAGAGGAATGTAACTGTCTCCTCTCCCCCTTCCGAATCATCTTCCTTTTCAGCCATACAAGCCTATAAATAAAAGTGTCTCTAATTAGAACATTATATACAATTTAACTATTTTTAACTTACTTCCTTTAACCTAGAACGGACCTATGACAAAAAATTGGTTACAGCTTATAAAGGAGTTTCACTCACTTTAAGGAGTATAAAATAAGATGTGCCGAATCATAGTCAATGTTATTATAGTATAACACACGGTTAAAAACACTTGACAGCGTGGGAAAATAATGCGAGGGCGCCAATGAGGAGAGTCCTGAATGTTAAACCACGCACCCAATTTCATATCAGGCCAACCTCATTGGTTTTTTAACACTATTTTCCCACGCTGTCAACTGATTTTAATCATGAGTCATACTGTAGTTGATCCCTCAAAAACTCATCTTTCTACAAAAACCTGGGTGGGATACCTGAGAACTTTTCCTTAACTTACAAATTAACTAAATTCTTCTCACAACTTCAGACACCCAAACCTCCTCCTCATAATATACAAGTCACTTAATTTACACATCGGTATATCTTTGGATTCACTTATCTCTTTCCCAGACAGGAGAGCTCAGTGGTGACCCATCCACCAACTGACCTCACTCAAAGCTGCTGCTGACAAAAACTGTAAATATACTACCCAAAAATAACGACTGCAAACATTGCATACTTGTTTATTACTATTCTAATAAACTGCAATGCATCCATTAGTTTTCTTATACACCTACAGGATAAATAAATAAATAAGCTTTTATTAAAACTTAATTAGTTACATAATTTAAATGATAATATTACATATTCTGTTTAATATTAAGTTTTATTTTGGCAATTGCCGAGACACCAAAAGGGGTTGGAGTTACTTTTCCTACAAAATTCATTCTTCACATTATTATTATTATCAATTTATTTTATATTAATAATAATACAGGGTAAATGAGGAAAAGTAGAATCTAAATGTTTGGCTAGAATATAACCAACAAATAAGAGTGCTTGTTTTCTACAATTAATTTTCCATTAAATAGAAAAATGCTATACATTGTCTTCACATTCTACATGCTTGATTATCCATCAAAATTATAAATAGCTGTTAAAAGTTTCATCTCATTATCAGCATTAGTTAAAATTTTATTAAAAGACACACATCTCTTTTAAAAAAACAACCAGAGTTAAAATTCAAAGGTGTTTCTTTATGTAATAAACAAGTATATAAAGTTTCATTACATTATGGCTAGTATATATTTACATTTGTTGACAGTTAAATAATGTTAAGCAGTATCGAGCGAATTCAGTAGGTGGATGGGTGACTGCTAAGAGTGAAACTGATATTTTTACAGTCTAAAGCCAAGCGTGGCCACCTCACCTCACAGGCCTGTTTCTTGTTCCTAAGGCCAGAAACTTTCTTTCATGACAGATTTAAATATAATTACAAAATTTTAGTAAACAAAATATGCATACCATATGTGCAAGGAATACATGATGATTATCTCGGAAATCTTCGACAAGAGTATGATAATGAGTAGAGAATATAGTTCTACATTCCATAGAACAGAGTTGCCTTAACACTGCTGATGCTATCGCTGTACCGTCATAGGTAGATGTACCACGACCTGCAATATATCATAAAACTTAGAGTATATCACTCATTCTACTTTTAAACAAAGACAGAGTGTACCACAATGTCTAGCACTAACCAATGTAATGGGCAACTAACTACAACATTCTAGTTAGGGATATATATGGGCATTAGCGGATCTATTAGTTTTTCGTTTAATCAGTTATTATAGTTATTAAGTTAACCCTTTTTCGCAACTAATTACGGCATATGCTGCCATCAGAAAAGCTTTTGCGTGTTGGGAATGACGGCATATGCCGTCAACAGAAAAACTTTTGTAAGTTGCGAATGACAACATATGCCATCATTTTTTTATGATGACGTGGTTAGTGCTGTGAGTATTATTTTAAACTTGTAGCGACATCTATTGGTTATTTGGGGTATTAGCTAACTTCTGTCACTGATAGGTGGCAGTACTGTCATCTCTTTATCTAAAAACGTAAAAGAATGTCGTGAGTCATGGACCACAGCACCAGTCCCCTTCTCTCTTGGCATTTGAACCTTTCTTATCTCTTCTCTTATAGCCCTTTGATTGACATATTTATGACACCACTTTACTAAAATCAGTACCGACAAAGTAGTACTATTTTTTAGTAATGCTTAGAAGTACAAAGTAGTACTTACTTTTAACTCGGTAAGAAATAAAAACTGTTTTTATCTTTTTATTTCTTACCTAGATAAAAAATAAGTACTACTTAGTGCTTTGTACTACTAGTGTACAAAATATTTCAACTTTTTTAAGGTTTACATTTAAATTGCACTATGCAACTTTTAAATAATTTTCTATCCTCTCTTGTTTGGTTACAGTGATTATAATACAATTTTCATGGTAATTGGTTTTCTCTGCTGATGGATGGGCTGTTATGTATAAATGAATAATACTGAATTTTTACTGTGACCGGCACGCGTAGATGAACCTGTCTTTGATCAAGATTTGTGTTTATTTTTATCTCAAGTTCTATTACATATATATTACAATATATTAAAAAATTGTCCAAACTATTATTATAATTTTGCTCTACTAAAAAACTCATTTATTTTAGTATAAACTTTAGGTTAATATAAATATTAATATGATTTTTTTTTTTAAATTATGTTATTCAACATTTATAAGTTTACACAGGGTTAGTTTATTTGTCTAGTCATAAAATTAATGAGAAAAATGATTAAGATATATAGGAAAGCTCCAGTAACACGTTCGGCAAACGCAATTTCAGTAAAAAAAATTCCCTTGACCTCTTGCATTAACATGACTTTCATATATATGTCAACCATTATCTTCATCAATATTACGATTATATAAATCAATTAACCATATTTAATTTTAACAATTATTATATAATAATAGAATAACATAATTTTTTAAATACAAAAACCATGATTATATTTGTATAACATAAAGTTTATGCTCAAATAAACAACATTTTGTTTGACAAGAGCAAAAAAGAATTTAACATTTATTTATAAATATGTATAGACAATATAAAACAATCAGTAGAACATAAAAATTAGGTAAGCAAAACTACCTAGGTCAAGTTAAAGTTGTGTACTTTAAGGTAGAAAAGCAAAAAAACCCTTCCACAACAGGAGAAAGATTTTCTTCTGGCGGGTCCCACAACCAGGGACCCAACTGTATTCCAATACCTCCGCAGCCAAAGAGTTAAATCATCAAAAGAAACTTTGCTGTTAAACTGTATTAGTATTTTTACAAACCTAATTCATCAATCAAAACGAGAGAATGCTGAGTAGCATGATTAAGTATCGATGAAGTTTCACACAACTCAACATAGAAAGTACTATCGCCAGACATTATATCATCCTGAGCACCAATTCTAGTAAATATCCTATCGACAACAGTCATTTCTAAACTAGATGCAGGTACTCCTGAACCCTAAAAAAACAAATTAAATATAAAACAGCTTTTCATAGATGTTTAAGTTAATAAAATACACAGATCTAGCATTTGAAGATAATGCAATTATCCAATCAATTATTATTTACGTAGATGCTGTACGTCTTTCTAAATAACTTCAGTAAACACACAATATATGTGTGTGTACTATATTTTATTTAATATTCCCCTGTATTATATGATGAGTCAACATTTTTACCCAAAGCAAGACTTGTCAATTTGAAATAATTGATATTTGAACTATACCTCCAGTAAGAGCTATTCTTTTAAAACAAGAGACTTCTATTAATCAACATAAAAAAATAGCATTGCAAAAACTTTGAAATTTTAATAGTATATAATGAAATCCCAACTATTGCCCTATCTATGTAGTTTTAATGCTCTACTGCTGCCTCTCTCATCAAAAATATACATTTCTTTATTTTATATTTATACAAAATTTATCATTTATAATATTCAATACACGAATACTTTAATAGGAAATAATAAATAACGAATAATAGATTATAAAGATACAGTCGGACTTCTATATAACGAACTTAAAGGTTCAAGTGAAAAAATATAGAATATAGAAATTTCGTTGTATAGAAATTGAAAAAATAAATAACGCTGTACTATTTTATGATATTTTAATGGATATATAGGATGAATAATAACCTCGCAGTTGCATATTCAGCAGCTTTTTCTTTTATTAGTGGTCCTCTCACAGGCATATTTTTGACCTTAACATTGTCACCCACTGTAAAATTGCGTCATCAATGTCTTCATACTTGCATACTCAAGAACTTTTTTTTAAATCGCCACTCGTTTCGTAAAACCCAAGTATAGATTCCCGTTTTTTTTTTTTTAAATTGTTGATATAGAACTAGGAGTGATTTTATACTTCAGAGACAAGTCTTTGTTTTTGACTCCATCGTCAGAATCTTTTAATAAATTGATTTTTTGAGAAAGGGACAGCGATTTCCGTTTTGACATTTTAATAAACTCAATTTACAAACAAATAAAAAGTTTCACAAACGAACTGGTCAGACCGAATACCAAATTAAAACTAACAGATTTTTAGTTCTATGCTGTGTTAATCCTAATTTCATAGAAAATTGTAAAGAAAGAGTTTGCAAAATTAAATAAAGCAGGGCGAGAATCCATAAATAATTGTTCTGGGAAATTACAGAAAAACAGAAGTGCCGTTTTGGTCAATTCCTTGAAAGTTTGCAGGTCTTGTCTTTATCTTTATTTCTGGAAATTTTGTTCGTTATATAGAATTTTTTTTCGTTAAATAGAAACACTTTTAAACACAAAATTCAAGGGAACGTTAAAAAATTTGTTACATAGAGACTTTCGTTGTATAAAAGTTCGTTATATGGAGGTCCGACTGTACTAAATAAACTATAATAAAAAGAAATCAGCTATTAAATAATTAAGTTAAGGATTTATAGAGTAAGATTATATAGTTAAGATTTCAATTTATTTTATAAAAAAGATAATTTG
Organism: Microvelia longipes; assembly: GCA_018340805.1. Lineage (NCBI taxonomy): Eukaryota > Metazoa > Arthropoda > Insecta > Hemiptera > Veliidae > Microvelia > Microvelia longipes. The sequence goes on along the minus strand of JACMZG010000008.1, from coordinate 73,102,413 downwards.
GCATTTTGTAGTCATAATGTATTGTATGTAATTTTATTAAATAAATCGGCTGAAAATGTATCCACGTTAAATGGAAGAGAAGACCTTTTGGTCCTAATTCTGCATGGTTAAATAAATCAGTAATCAATCAATCACTCTACCTCTATTGAACACAAAGAGAGAATAAGGGGTCTAAAAGAGAGAGAATTTCCATTGGGTGCCATAACAGTACTTACTCCTAATTGAGTCTCCCCAGTGGGAGACTAAAGACTCTCCATCTCTCTATAACCCCTATCAGAGGGGTACTCAACAAAAGGCTGGTATTTTTCCGTGACGTCACATTAAATCACTTTATACAACACAATTAAAGAATAATTAAAGAATGCGATATCGCATTATTAATACCATTATTGTTTTAATTATTATCTATCTAGATAATAATTAAAACTTGTTTAAATTCATTTTACTTAATTTAAGACAGAATATTCAAAAAATGATGTATTCTTTAATGAAATTGTATGAATTATGAATGAATTTGTCATTTTGAATGAAATTGTAATTATTATGAAAAATCAAAAAATTACGTGTATAGTTATGGGACCAAGCTACCCAAAGAATGATAAGAGCTGTGTCACCCTTCCTCTAAGCATTAGTCTCTTTGAGTGAGCACATACAATTAACATGTCGAACCCACTCTAAAGCACAAAACAGCTAATCACACGTCTGAAATTTTTACATGGGTCAGTACAGGAGTTTACCTACTTGGTTTATGTATTACTTTAGTGAAAACCAAGAGCCCGATAGATTTGTTCGGGACAGATATTATCCAGAGACTAAAAGTGTTCCTGGGGGGCCTTGAAAAGGCCTGACGCTCTAACCAACTAAGCTATGACTTAACACTAATAACAAAATGTAGTATTTTACTGTAAAGTTTTCTAGGACACATAATACAGTACAGAGCCACAAAATACCACAAAAGTGTAATAAATTGTGATTTTACTTGTCAAATTACTTTTTTATAACAAATAATGTCACAAAAACAAGTAATTATAGACACAATATAATTGTGCGAGACACACATACGAAACATAACAAGCTAAATGCCATGCTAAACCAGGGAACTGTTCCATTATTCGACATTATTGATGGCTTAACACAATGGCATGTCCCAAACTGTTTATTTTCCAATCTTTGCCAATAGAGCCTGAACTAACTCAAACTTTACTTAAAACACTGTACTTTACATTAAAAGAATGTAATTTGAAGTATTTACCTTACTTATAGTTCGCTAACTGAGTCAATAATACGCACCATTTGAGCCATTACAACAATAAGACCAAGTTGTCTCATTAATGTTGATTTTCCTCCCATATTTGGTCCAGTGAGTAATATAAGATTAGACGGGTCCCCCACTTGAGTATCATTAGGTATAAAATTTTCCTCTCCAACAACACACGGATATCTTCCATCTTTCAGGTTAATGTAAGGCTACAAAATACAATTTAATATCACATCAAATTTAAGGTCAAGAATGTTAAGTACTACATGGAGTCTCTTATTGTTAATTTATTTATCATAACAATGTTCATGTAACATTCATTTATTTTTTTTTTATTTATTCATTATAAAAAGTCAGACTAATTTCCTTTGAAATGCATATTAATTGCTTTTCATTAGATTGTTATGCATAGGATTGCATAACAATCCTTTTCTCACTTAAGGTTTTGATAATTTCTTTGAAGTTGGTTATAATTTAGATTATATTAATTAGCATTAATTTGATTAATGCTTCCTCTCTCTTTAAAGCAGAAAGAGGTAATCTAGCTCTATAGAGAGGTAAAATGTTCTTTTTCAACAGATAATCAGCAGTCCTTATAAAAATATAACTTGCAACAGAGCAAAACTTGCAATAAAATTGCAACTTTAGGAAGGCAAATATCAGCTGCCTTAATAGAAATAGCAAGTTATTTCCCACTTTAAGAAAAAATAGTTGTCTTAATAGAAATAGCAGGTTACATCTTCAGGAAGAAAAAAATCAGTTGTACTAATAGAAGTAGCAGGTTATTTTACTCCAACTTCAGGAAGAAAAAAATCAGCTGCCTTAATAGAAATAGCAAGTTATTTTCTTCCCACTTTAAGAAGAAAAAATCAGTTGTCTTAATAGAAATAGCAGGTTATTTTCTTCCATCTTCAGGAAGAAAAAAAATCAGTTGTACTAATAGAAGTAGCAGGTTATTTTACTCCAACTTCAGGAAGAAAAAATGCTAATGAAATAGCAAGTTATTTCTTCCCACTTTAAGAAGAAAAAATCAGTTGTCTTAATAGAATAGCAGGTTATTTTCTTTTCAGGAAGAAAAAAAATAGTTGTACTAATAAATAGCAGGTTTTTTTTTCCAACTTTAGATAGAAAAAAATCAATGTCTTAATAGAAATAGCAGGTTATTTTACTCCAACTTCAGGAAGAAAAAAATCAGCTGTCTAATAAATAGCAGGTTATTTTCTTTCCAACTTTAGATAGAAAAAAATCAGCTGTCTTAATAGAAATAGCAGGTTATTTTCTTTCCAACTTTAGATAGAAAAAAATCAGCTGTCTTAATAGAAATAGCAGGTTATTTTCTTTCTAACTTTAGATAGAAAAAAATCAGCTGTCTTAATAGAAATAGCAGGTTATTTTTTTCCACTTTAGATAGAAAAAAAATCAGCTGTTAAAAATAGCAGGTTATTTTCTTTCCAACTTTAGATAGAAAAATCAGATTCTTATTAGAAATAGCAGTTATTTTCTTTCAACTTTAGATAGAAAAAAATCAGCCGTCTTAATAGAAATAACAGGATCTTTTCTTTTTTAACTTTAGGAAGAAAAAGGGTACTAGTGAAAGTCCCTAATTCAAACATTTAGCGACTAAACGATATCACTGACTTGTGAAACATACTGTTAGGTCCCAGAGATTCAACCAGAGTAAAGTATTCAATAGTTTTCAAAATAGAAAGTTACCAAAAGCAGTAAACAGAGGTAAAAATTACCCTATTTGAACTCGCAATAGTCAATTAACTAGGGGCAGAGACCATTATTTAAAGTCTAGGACCATGTTTTCCCTTTATTTTTAAAACATTTAATGTAGGTGCGTCTGAAATGTTCCAATGATAGTGTAACAGTGTTATTAATTGATAATGACTTGTACCTTTTGCCCATCCTTGGGATATTTAATGACAGGCATACACATATCACAGTCTTGATTCAGATAATACTCAGCCATAGACATCAAAACATCAATAACTGCTATACACTGAACAGCATCGTGCCAGTCTTCAAATCTAACAACAATCAAACAACACATTCAATTATCTTCAAAGCCAAAGAAGCTAAGAGAAAAAAATGTTAAACCTTAATTTTTGGTCTGTTAGTCGTGTTCACCTAATTAGTGAATTTCCATAATGAAAATGACGCTTATGAGGTTGTTCTGATGAGGAAGAAGGGATTGGGGATATATATATAATTATATATATTATATATATATATATATATATAGTATATATATCTATAACACCATTCTCGGGAAAACCATCTCGTGGATTTAGCTTGCCATCTACCAGAATGGCCAGCTTGCCATATTTCAAGTTTCAAAAATTTAAATTTAATACATACATTATAATGTATACATTTTTATGGAAGCTTGGAGAAATTTGAAAAACAATATTAGTAAATAAAGAAGATCAAATTAGAGAGGTTTCTGTTTCAATATAGACTTTCTCCCAGAAGCTTTGAGACTAGCTAAGATACTAAGTAGCAAAGGAAATGAAAAACCTCCAGGCTTGACTCCTGGGCTCATGATATAGAGGATACTCTTCAAGTACTTTCCGAATTCATTTTTCAAGAGTAGAGGGTGAGAGTCTAAAATTAAACAGAAATTATGCAAACTGACTGGAACCTTGCTAGCACTTTAATGGTCAATAAATCAATTCCATGGACTATAGACAAGTTTGAGACATTGATCAGTCTGAGTGTGATAATTTAATGATTTTTTATTAAATTCTGTGAAAAAGGGAAACTATAAGAAAACTAAAGGAAAATCAAAGGTTTTTATTAAGATTTTGAAGATCATGCAGACGACAATGCAATGCCTTAAATATAACTTGAAATTTAATTGCTTTAATTATATTCAAAAATTACTTAAATTATTACAATGAATATTTCAAGGGAAAAACAAATATCACTTGCAAAAATGTACTAAGTTAAGTAGTGCACAGGAAAAAAAGAAGTTTAATTAGCTGCTTATTTAAGTAATTTAAACAAAACTAGGATTTAAAGATTTGCACTTAAACCTCTACAAGATGTGACAAAACGTATTCCTTACACAAATTTTTAACATACTAAAATTTACAAAGAAATGCACTTAAAAACAAAAGATGTGAGTACCGTAAATAGTTTGTTTACATTTACAAGGGTAAAACAAAATGGCCACGCCTAGAAAAATAGAAAAATTTGAGCCAACTCCAGGTGGACAAAATGTGAACTACATGCCAGGTCTGAAGAACAAACAAGAAATCGCGTTTGTTTCCCTACTTGGTTTATATATTACTTTAGTCTATACATAAGAGGAGAGTACACTTTGGTTCTTTCCTTCGATGTAGAATGGGACCTTGCAAAAAGCTAGAATATAAAAGCAGAACTCTAAAGGAGGAAAACACCTAAAACCAGTATCAACTAGAGCTAGATGTAGAGCTTTCTAACCCATCCAAAAAGGAACTAATGCTTTTTACAGGAAAAAGGAAAATCACAGGTTTTAGAGCACATGCTAGGTATTTTACAGCAGCCAGCTCTTACAGATGGAGTAAAATATTAAGGTGTTATCTTTAACCATTGGCTTGGATGAAAAGCTCAGATAAACAAAACAAGAGGAAAATTATTATGATTTTCTAGCAGCTGAGACGGGCAGTAGGGAACCCCTACTTCAACATCCCTGAACAGCCTATTATTATTGGGACTGTGTGAAGGGTTCAGAAGGCTCAGGTTTTAAATATTTATAATTGGAGGGCTAGAAAAAGAGGAAATGGAGTCTCCGAGACAGACTTTCATCCATTCGAGCAGGAGGTGTGACGAAGATAAAGTAGTAGAGGTGTAGTTAGTGAAAAGGACCTGAGAGTATGGTCTACTCTCCAGACTTGACCTTATCACTCTTACTAGTGCAGACCACCACCAAACCACAAACAAAAATTTGAAGCTGATAAGTAATTACTTTGCTTTATCTTACTTATGTAAGAAATTGTGTGGGAATAAATTTTATTTCAAAGAAACGAGCAATTCATACAACATCAAGGACACAGAAACAAGAATACTTTATAGAGGAGTGTAATTCATAAAACAGATAGTTTATAAAAAGAGGATATTTTATATATAAAATAAAAACATATTTTCTTGTACATGCACATAGAAAATATGACATAAAAGAGGTTAAATAGGAAAGTAATCCATATATTATGTTTATCATTACATTCATTTTACAATCTCATCATTAATTTTTATTTATTTATTTCTATTTTTATTTAATGAAAATATTCAAAAAAAATTTTATTATTATTTTTATTTATTCATTTATTTATTTATTTAAAGTTAAGTGTAAGATCACTGAATTATTCATGGCAATATTTACAAAAATTACCAATCAGTTAATATTTGAATATATTAATTACCAAACTATTCTACAATATAATTATACAAGCTTATAGATTATTTAAACTCTACACTCTTATGTAACTAATTTATGTAACAATAGTTAGTGTCCCATACCTAATTTATACACTCAGATACATAAACATATATCACTCCTATTTTTTATTCTTTAAGCTTGTGCTCATCTACTCGTTTACATACATTTTAGTATTTGGCTAAATATTGTTACAATTACCTATTATAATAATAATAATAATAATGCCTGTTTAAGCCTGCGGCTCTACACAGGGATAACCCTGCGGGAACCACTCGGGTGTAGTAGCAACCGTTACGCTCAAGTGTATTCTAAAGTTGGCGTAATTTATTTAAACATAATCTTCTATAAACAGAGAGCGTACCTGGATGCGAACCCAGACCTCCGGGGTGTCAAAGGTCAGTGTAAGGACTAACGCCTTAACGACCTGTGGCACGGAGGCGGTTTCAATTACTATTATTATTATATATATATTATGTATATAGACAAAACCCTTCAATACATTATATCTAATACAATAAACTCTTTATACAATCTATATACAATACACACATGCATATTACACCATCTGTTATAATGTTACGTTAATATATACGATATATTTTGATTTATAACTCATCATGTTAATATATTATCAATCTATAATATATTAAAAAAAAGGTTGAATAGGCAATAATTATTATCATTTACAGTTGTTTACAAAAGAAGTAGTGAAAACTATTTCAATGTTAAAAGGCTTTAAGTAGTGTTATTTATCAACTGATAACATATCACATAGTATACAATTAGTCAATCAGGTTTTCCTGGTTATCACTAATTTAATATTACCTGTCATGAACTAATTGTAATTTATGATAGTTTTTTCCATTTACGTGTTAATACTGCCATAAATGATAACACTTTAGTGATAAGAAGTTTGGGTACGGGTATCTATTATTCACTAACCAATTCCAATTCTTAGTTTAGCTCATTTTCACAAAATGAGCTACCTATTTATAATTTAGCACTCTTCGTACTCAGTTCGTTCCCCTAATAGAATAGTTCGCTCACAGGATAGATTAGTTTTAATTCCAGCAATCACTCATCCACCTTCTGACAACGCTCTATGCTGCATGACAGAAATAATTCTTCAAAAAATCTTACTACACCAGCCATATCAAAGTGAAATGCTATATTAAAAGTTCTATGATGAGCATAAATGGAGACCATCTTCAATAAAAGAAAAATAAAGAGTCTCTCTAACAGAAAACTTTGTTTATTTACAAATTACACAAAGCGCTTTCGACCTAACAAGAAGCCATCATCAGTGCTTGACAAACAAATAAAATTAAAAATAAAAACTCTAAGAAAAGGATAAGAAAATTGTTGTCTAGATAAAATTAGATAAGAAATTGTTATCTTGTTATCTTTGAGTTTTTTAATTTTGTATTTTCTTATTTGTTTGTCAGGCACTAATGATGGCCTCTTGTTAGGTCGAAAGCGCTCTGCGTAATTTGTAAATAAACTAAGTTTTCTGTACAGAGACTCTTTATCTTTCTTTTCTCGCTATATTAAAGGTTACTTGGAGATCACACATTTTTTATTTACCACATAGTATAATTAATTGTAGTTTAATGGTATTTTGCAGAAATTCGCATCAAGTGGGTTACTTTGTGGAACCCTCGTTAAATAGGTTAGTTACGTTTTCACTAGTAAAAACAAGCTCTTGAAAACCCGCCATATTGTACCATATGCCATAGTTTAATTACGTTTATTTAAATTTTTACCAATTAAATTATTTATGTGATCTCAAACGCCGTATCTATTTACACCAAACTTGCTGGTTTAAGATTTAAGTCATCTGCTTCACCCTCTGTTCCAGCCCCAGATAAGTATAACTATAATTTACCCAATTTATTACAGGCCTAACATTTATTATAGCATTTTCACATTCACACTTAACATAGATTCACAAATCATCTGGTTTATAATTCATCATTTCTGCCATCAATTTAAAAACTGGTGAGTGGTGTTTTAAGCATACTTTATTTTTTAATTATTATTATTCTTATTCCAAGCGTCTTTATATACTACGCCACTCGCTATTTGCTTACAGACGGTCCTATTCGCTACTTCCGCACTAATAATTGAGTAACTGCTTAAGTAATAAAGCATAAACTAGAACCTAAAGCAAAAAATTGGGCAAGGAAATTCGCCCAACATGCAGACCACAACACTAAAATTTTTTATAATCAACAAGCAATCAAGCGAGCCAATTCACACAAATTTGTTTGTACCTTACCCGATTTAATTGCCTAAAATAACATTGCCAATAATAAAAACTAAAATAAGCTGATATTTTAAAATAAACCATAAAAGTATCGGCTTTTTATGACTATTATTAAAATTTCATAGGGATTCCTTGATTTTCCTAAAAACCAATTAAAAAAACGTTTTGATTCCTATTAAGGTAATTAAAGACACCGTGTTTTATGTGTTTTAATTTTCAACTGAATTTCTGATGTGTATTTTCTTTAAATCAGTAAAACAAGTATTGGCTTTTTCAATACTCAGCCTAATTAATACTAGTTAATAGTCACTAATCCTGATAGAGTGTCGCTATTATTACTGATGGCCTTGTTTAATAGCATTTATATACATAAAAAAAATTATAATATAAATTTAAAAAAATGAGGTCAGCAATTATGTTTAGTTCTTGATAAGTTTTTAATACTGAGTTAAAAAATTCAATGGAGAGTACGACAAATTTAATCTTTTGTTTATGAAAAGTTCTTTTTTACTTTTTCATTATTTTGCATTTTTCAGTTAAAAAAAAGAATTGAACACATCTTTTTAAGTTAATTTCAGTAATTCTTATTTAAAATTAGAAATTAAATGGTTTGAGTTACGGCTGTTATGTGTAATGTTGCTCTTAATTAAAAATTAAATATTATGATCAAACTGAAGAGTACAATATATTGATGATTTACTGGAATGAAATTATTATTTAAATTTCTATAATTGACTGTTGACTTCTATTAATTTAAATTACATTAAATTGCAAAATCACATTATGTTGTGATTTTATTAGTGGATCATAAACAGTATATAATAAAATACTTGAAATAGTAGATAAAATTATCAGCATAAACATGTTTTATCAAAGAAAATGCCAATATACAATTTTATTGTTTCTCAAAGATTTCAGTTAAAATTTAATACCGTATAGGTTTAAAGTTAGAAATAGTGGACAGAAAACTAGAATATAAATATAAGAACTTCAAAAATGTAAAAGAATAAAGTGTTTATTTCATAAATTTTAGCAAAATAAATTTATTAACTTAAAATATAAACAAAGATAATTTTTATTGTTGCCTATAAAAGATAAAACATAATATGAATTAAATAATTATAATATTTATTAAATATTTTTATTATTTTTACTGTTCATTTACAAACTTTTTTTGGACAGAAAGGTCAAGGTATAGAAAGGTTAAGGTTATTTAGATAAGGTTGCAAACATTTAAAAAAGTAATCAAAAGATTACTCGGTCCTAATTATTCGGTTGGACCAAATAATTGTAGTTTTATCATTTTAATTAATCATAAAAAAGTATTTTTAGTGAATAGACATAGACAATGGATCATAGAAGGTTATTTTTCTATTTTATTTCCATTTTTGTGTTTCTTGTATTATATGTAATTTATAATAGACAACCAGTTATTAATAACTATGTTATTCATAATTACATCAGCAATCAATCTCATCTTGATAATTTTGAGGAATCAAATTTTGAGAACTTTAACAACGAGACAGGAAGTGATAGGTATAGGTATATAGTTCCTAATTATGTTCATTTCATTAGATTTAATTTGAAAGAAATGTCGTTTATCGATGCTGTTTGTATTCTCGCAGCGTTCAAACATCAAAAACCTGATAGGATTTATATTCATACTAATATTAAACAGACCGAGGGTAAGTATTGGCAGTATTTATTAGAAAATGAAGAGTTGAAGAAAATTTTGATTTTTAAATATACTGAAGTTCCTGATTTGATATTTGGTATTAAATTATCAGAAGGCTGGCGGAATTGGCACAGTGCTGATATTGAAAGGATTAAAAAGCTGATGGAATACGGTGGAATATTTTTAGACAACGATTCCTACGTAGTTAGAAGTTTAGATGATTTAAGAAAATATGAAATGAGTTTGGGTTGGATGGAAAATTCAGGACTAGCAAGCCAAGTCATTATAGCTAACAAAAATTCTCGATTCTTAAAAAAATGGCTGCAGTCGTATAAGAAATATGATAAAGATCAGTGGTACTACAACGCTGGCATCTTGCCGACGACTGAAATTCTAGAAAAAGAACCATATTTAATTCACCGTGAGAAGTATTTACTAGCTAACCATTTTATTACTAATAAACTATACTTAGAAAATTGGAATGAATGGAGATCACATTACGCAATACATCTGTTGTACAATCATCAGTATGTGTTGAATAAAAATCTGTCTGAAAAAGCTACTTATCCTGTTGAATTTGATGAAAATAATATTCTTGACTATCCTGTTACAATAAGAGATATGGTTAATGATGTTTATCCGTTGAACATGCATTAAAATAAAACTAAATGAAAAAACAGGCCGGTACCAAAGTAATCATTTATTTTAAAAGAGTTTTAAAGTAATTGACATCACAAGAAGAGAAGGTTTCAATAGGTTATCGTGGTGTATGTTTCGCTTGCCCTTTCTGTTTAAATTATTTATACATTAAATTCATTTTATTACTGTTAAAAACTATTTACTTATTAATTTTTATTCATTCTAGTCAACAAAAGTGTTATTTTGGATAAATTTGTTTGTAATAAAATAATATTTGCTAAAAAAAGTGCATGCGGTGTTGGCTGCTATCACTAACCTGTTTGTCAAGACAATTTTCAAACCTTTTTCTACAACAGTTCATACTTATATATCAATTCTAATACTTTTTAATTTAAAATGCAAATTTACAATCTCTAAAATAGGGAATGCAATCATCTAGCAATATAAACCGAAAAGACAGCAAAAGGAAAAGAAACCAATGTAGTGTAACACCAGAAAAACAATTGTGTAAAATCGAGAAACAAAAAAAGAGGTAACATGGGCACTAATTCAGATTGTGTTGAGTTTAACCCACTAGGAATAGACGAAAATAAACCACTTAGTGAAATCACTTGGGGCCAAATGATGGCTGCAATGAGACTATTGTTCAATGAAGTTAAGATCGTACCAAACCAAGTACGAAGGTCATTCAAAGCGGCATTGTTGAGCTTAAAGAAGAAAACTGTTTGCTAAAACATCAACTTAATAAATTAAAAAATAAATCTATCCTAAGCGAAGACTGTTCTAGGAGGAATAACCTCGTTTTTCGAGGTCTAGAAAATGCTACCAGAGATAGAACTCCAAAGAAATTTATAAATGTGTTCCTTAGAGACTATCTTGGGCTTCATAACAATGTAATTAATAGAGCACACCCTCTAAGCAAATCAGTCCAAACAAACCAGTTGATGAGCATTAGAACAGTATATTAGGAAACAGCCACAAACTGAAGTCCACAGAGTTCTCCGTCAGCCAAGACTTCTCTGCAGAAACAAGGAATAAACATAATTTCTTGTTTCCACTAAAGAAGAAAATGGCGTCAGATAAAAAAGTTAGTATTATATTGGATTTTATGGTGGTTGACAACACACGCTTTGATCTGGACAAAAAAGGAGGCATATTATTTGAAGGGAAAAATGAACTAGACGATCTAGGAGTCAACGTGAACAATATCCAACAACTGTACACTGAGCCAGTTGCTAAATGGAACACGAGCCAGAATAGAGCTAAGTGACGAAAAAGGATGAAGAAAAAACAAAACTTGGTAAAAATATGCCTGCGACTGCGAATGCTTGCCTAATGGGAGATGATAACATTGCAGTTAACATATGGGCCAACAAAAATAATTACAAACAAGTATATTTATCTCATGTAAGTAACCTCTGTCATAAAATTCTAGTCTACAATGTAGCAGGATTAGCATAAAAAATCAAAGACTTTGCTTTTGTCGAATATATCAATAGTCAAGATGTTTCTTTTTGAGCGAGACTCATATCTGAGAAAATCAAAGTCATATTATTAATAAAATACAAAATCTTTTTTCTGATTTTAAGTTTAAAAGGGATTATGCAATTAGAGATGCTAATTAAGGCAGAGGTAAGGAGGGTTCGTACAAATCAAAACTAGTTTTATTCAATAAGACTTAAAGAATAAAACAAAATACAAATTATTATTGAACTGAACTGAACTAAATATGGCGGACATTTTAGTTTTAATATGTCAAACTAATAAAACAAATATATTTTTTTTAGTGCAAAAGTTAACTTTAAGCTCTAAATTATTATAAAATTAAAATTTAAATTAATTTTATATAATAATAATGCCCGTTTAGAGCCTTGCGGCTCATCAGGGATAACCCCGGCAGGAACAACCTCGGGTGGTAGTAGCAACCGTTACGCTCAAAGTGAATTCTAAAGTTGGCGATAATTTATCTAAACAATAATCTTCTATAAACTGAGAGCGTAACCTGGGATGCGAACCCCAGACCTCCGTGGGTGTCAACCTCGGCCACGGAGGCGGCACATTAATTTTATAAAGTTATTTTAAAAAAATGCTTATCCTTGCTTGAACCACAGTTGGTATATAATTTTTGCAACAACCCTGCTCGGCTAGGGGGGCCCGGGCCCCCCCCCCCTGGCTATGCACATGTTCAAATAGTTTGGATGAATGAAGAGTATGATAAGGTAAAGTAAAGTTCTGAGGTACCTTGTACCTAATTTTTTATTTTATTTTAATGTTTTCTTAGATGATGTTTTAACCTTTAAATATTCATTACTGAAATCAATGGTTATATTAACAATAATTACCAGGCTAACAAGCTTGTTATGCCATTATTATTATTCTGAAAATATTAATTTTACTTTAATTTATTTAATTGTTAAGCAAAGAGATCTATTTATTTATTTAATTACAAGCTTAATTACAAGATGTAAAAAACATTATTTGTGTTTCATTTTTCCGATGTTTTAAAACTTGCTATTATATAACCTTGACAAAATTCAATAAAGTGAGGAACAGTAAGGGTCACCCCATAACTCATTTTTCAGGTTAGAGATTGTTCCAAGAAGAGTTAATAAAAGCTTATAATAGTCATTACGGAGACGTTTTAATCAAGATAACGTTCAAAACTACGGACTGAAACCAAACGGTTTACAAGATAATGTGCAAAGATTGTCAACAAAATTATATAGGTAGAACATATCGTACACTTAACACTAGGTATAAAGAGTACACTCATTTATAAAAGATAAATCAAATTCTAAGTTCGCCAATCACCTTTGCACACATGGACACGAACCAGATGCAATAAATATCAAACTCAATGACACTGCTACAGAAACAATCAAAAGGACCTAAACTTGATACATGCGAAAGACAAGAAATTTACAAACACCGAATTACTGACATGACAATTATTAACAAACAACTTACTTTTAATTCAAACATTACTTTTTCGGTACTCAAACCAACACTTGGCAAAAAAAGAAAATGGGAAAACCATGACACCAGTACACATAATAATAAAAGACACAAAAGATTATAATTTTAGATGACTCACTCCCACACCTGGCTTCTCAGGGTCACGACCCTCACTCAGTACAAACTTCCCTATAAAAGCCCTCTCCTACTCCCTTCCTTATCTTCAGAGGGCCCGTCATTGTCATTGAGACTAGAAGTTATTCACTAATATAACTTTATTATTTGAGAGCTTGAGGGTTGCCCAACCTGCTGATAATGGCGTTACACCGAAACCGGTTCATATCCAACAGCGAGTATCGATGGTAGCTTATTCTTTAATTGCTTATAATAGTCATTATGGAGACATTTTAATCAAGGTAATGGTCATTAAGGCAGCAGGCCTAAATACTTATAGCATTGCTGAAAATTGATTTTCTAAGAATCAGAGGTATTACTTTCAATATTACTATTTTAGAACAAAATGAATGAAATACAAAAACTTGTGACTAACCTGTCACTGAACCTGGAGAAGATTCTATTGCAGAGATTCTGCAAGACATTGGATTTCACATCTTCAGCTGCCTGTTGCTTTTCAAGAAGTTCCTAAAACAGGTTAAAGAATATCTTTAACATTAATAAGAATATGATCTTATTGCCTTAATAAATAAATAAATAAATAATAATAATAAATAAAATCTTAACTATGTTTAAGACCCTTTTTGGGGTATACATTCGTCATTACATATACAATACAAAGATATTCACTTCTAGATTTTGAATATAGCTTTTTTGTTATCTTTGAAAAATTCATTTAAACTATAGTAGGGATAATCAAGTAAGTAGTCCTTGACTATTTTACTAAATTTGTCAATTTCCTGGCTTTTAACATCATCGTTTAACTTATTGTACATTTTAATTCCTAAATGGCCAAATCCTACTTTAGATTTATTTAGTCGGTGGCTACTTCCTTTCAAATCCCTTCTATTCCGAGTGTCGTAACTGTGAACCTCTTCATAAGCATATCATTTTGATACTACCGAGTTTTGCAAAACATGAATAGTTGACACAATATAATTGTGCGAGAGACACCAAGGAGATGTAACAAGCAAAATGCAATGCTACATCTGGGAACTGTTCCATCATTCGACATTCTTCATCATTGATGGCTCGACATAATGTCATGTCCCACTCTGTTTCGTTACGTCTAACTCATCAGGGCGCCGACAGAGCCTGAACTCACTCTGACCTTCAATTAATTCCGAAGAATATAATGTGAAGTATTTACCAGAGACGAGCGGTGCTCTCTTACCGCCATCATGCATGGCAAGCAAAACATATATCATTTTGATACTACCGAGTTTTGCAAAACATGAATAGTTGACACAATATAATTGTGCGAGAGACACCAAGGAGATGTAACAAGCAATGCAATGCTACATCTGGGAACTGTTCATCATTCGACCTTCATCATTGATGGCTCGACATAATGTCATGTCCCACTCTGTTTCGTTACGTCTAACTCAATAGTTAGACATCAGTTGCCATGCATGATGGCGGTAAGAGAGCAACGCTCGTCTCTGGTAAATACTTCACATTATATTCTTCGGAATTAATTGAAGGTCAGAGTGAGTTCAGGCTCTGTCGGCGCCCTGATGAGTTAGACGTAATGAAACAGAGTGGAACATGACATTATGTCGAGCCATCAATGATGAAGAATGTCGAATGATGGAACAGTTCCCAGATGTAGCATTGCATTTTGCTTGTTGCATTTCCTAGGTGTCTCTCGCACAATTATATTGTGTCTCTTCATGAGTGTTGAATTGACTGCTATTACTTTTTACATACTTCAGACAGTTATAAATATATAAATTGATAACTGTGAATATTTTAAGTTCTCTAAAGAGAGGTTTGCAATGCTCATATCGATCTTTTTCAGCTATTATTCTTATTACTTTTTTTGTTTCTTAAGTTTTTCCTCTAAATTGACATGCCCCCATACCAGAATACCGTAACTCATCTTACTCTAGAATATCGCATGATGGGCCATCTTCAGGTAAGTACCTTCTATATACATTTTCAATTTATACATAATATATACAGTGGATGACAACTTCTTCTCTAAATATGAGACATGGTCTTTCCAACTTAGCTTGCTATCCATATAAAATCCTAGAAATTTTATAACTTGTTTAGGATCTTCCTTTCTGAGCGAGAACTTTATTATCTGTGTTTTATCTTGGTTCATTACAAAACCATAATATCTAAAGGCAACAAGTTCAATAGCTTGAAAGGCAAGAAGATCTAAAGGCAAAAAGGTCAATAAGCCTAAAGGCAACAAGGTCAATAGGTCTAAAGGCAATAAGGTTAATAGGTCTAAAGGCAACGACGTTAATAGGTCTAAAGGCAACAAGGTTAATAGGTCTAAAGGCAACAAGGTCAATAGGTCTAAAGGCAACAAGGTCAATAGAAAAACATTATGAAGAAAAAATAGGATAACAAACTTAATGATGCAAATTTTAGGTAAAATAATGAAAATTTCAGTCCATTATTTTTTTTATTTATTGACAGAAAATATTAAAGGAGAGAAGTCTTCATTATTCTACATAGAATTTCAATTCTTAATAAACTTCACATAATACACAGTTTGGATATGAAAGAAATTTACCCTGGTCTCGTCAGTCCAAAACCTTTTGAAACCTTTCCTCTGTCCCACAATATCATAGCCATCTCCAGCTCTTTGCAGCAGACTCGGGTACTTCTAGCTGATACCTGTTTTTAGCTGTACCTACATATGTTACCTGCCAACAGGGATAAGGATTAAAACATTAAAAAAATATAACAATTTACAAGGTTAAGGAAATTACAGTCAGAGATGAGAAAAGTTTGGCTAGTTATTTACATTTTTTATTATTGAACATCACTGATTATAACGATGGTCAAACTGGGTAAAAAAAATAACCTAATTACTTAATTAGCCTCTTTCTATATATCTCTCTCTTTAATATATCTCTCGACTAGAGATATATTAATAGAGGAGTATACTTTGACAGGACTGAAACATCCTATTGTTGCTTTTAGGGGCTTTACATAACTTCATTCTAACCTCTTCTAAGAATGAATTTCTCTGATGTTCAATTATAAGGCAGTGGTCCTCAACCTCAACTTTTTTGGCCGCTAAGGGATAAAATATTTGGATAAAAATTGTGGAGCTTAAAATCAAATCTGAAATTAAAGTTATGAATTATTTGATACATTTTTATAAGATGTTGAAACCACAAACCTTTAATGTAGACTGTAAGGAGTATTAAATTAAACATTTTAATAGTTTTACTTTAGTTCATCTAAATGCCACCAGAGGCGAATCTCAGAGATTAATTAATAGAATCGCTCTCTTGCCCTGGAGTCAACATCACATGATAGAGGTACAAATTTCTTTTTATGTTAGGGGCCCTTTATTATTCATGTTTGTTCACCCATTGCTTATTATACAGTGTATTAAAACATTTAATATTTGACTGGGTTTGTTTTATAATTATATTATTTCCCGACCTAACAAAAGGTGAAGGCGCCGGGCAAGAGAGCGATTCTATTACTTAATCTTTTTCCTGACACTAAGTAAAAAACATTCATAAAATACGTACTTAAAAATAATCAAAGGGAAATTTGTTGCTACTGATTATCAATTAGTTTATACTTTTCCTCATTAATACCATGGTATATAGGAATAGTATTGTGTTTACAAAAATCTGAAAATAGGATATCACCGCAATTATCCCTTTTAGGTATTTTTAAGACCTCCTGACTTAGTTTTGACAAAGTTGTCTATCTGTTATTGTTTGAGCATGTTTATTTATGCTATAAGCTATTTATTCTATAGAGTTGAAACTTTGTACAAAAATCAATCTGTACCTGCAGTTTTCACAAAATTGTCTGTCTGATCATGGGTGTATATATTTACTTATGCTATAGTTTATTTATGCATAAACTAGGGGAAATTTTGTATATCCCATAGTTTATTTATGGCTGCAGTTGTGCTATCTAGAAAATAATTATTTTATGATGTCATTAATGACTCATGCAGTAATGACTCAGCCAAAATTTCAAAAAATCATAAAATGCGGAAAAATTTTGTGATATGATGTTGTGATTAGGCCCCCATATAGCCATGTATAAGACTAACAAATGTGCCTAGTATCATAGTATCATCCCATTATCAGCATTGGTTCAATGGTTCAATCGTTATCAAATGACTTGTGCATGTTTTTTAAACATTATATAATATATACATATATACATATTATATATATATATATATATATATATATATATATATATATATATAATATATTATATATAAAAACAATAAAGATAAATAATAATAACTTACAGAGGGTGAATATATAGGTGTTGTGGATTTTAGAAAATTTTCGACATACGTCTTCGTCGGTCTGTAGAGAAAGGAAGTTTCCGAGAACGTAGTAGCTCGGAAACTTCCTTTCTCTACAGACCGACGAAGACGTATGTCGAAAATTTTTCTAAAATCCACAACCTATATTTCACCTCTGTAAGTATTATTATATCTTTAATGTTTTATTAAATACGATTAGTATTTTCTTTTTCATTTTTGTGTATATATATTATATATATATATATATATATATATATATATATATATATATATAATATATATATATATATATATATATATAATATATATATATATATATAGCTTACCTTCTCTTTCTTTCTTAAAGCCTTAAACTAAACCAAAAGTAATGGTAAAAGTTTTACTTCGGTAACCACCAGATCTCATTGGTTAATTAATTAATGTAAAACCATTTGGTTACTTTTGTCTTGCTTCCTTGCACAATTCTTAGAGGAACAACTTTCCTCTAAACTCACTAGAAATCTAAAAAAAAGTACAAAAAATCTGTACATCACGGGATATGTGGGAAGTAGGGGGTTTTAAGAATGGGGAAATTCTGCAAGACATGCGCACTTAAGGCAATTACTATAAGAAACCCAAATAATAAAATAATGTAATTATACTTAAGTATTTAATAAAAAATTGGAGCACAATTATATGTAAAAGAATAAACAGATATTATGGATTTTAGTGGTTGTTTTTTGTATTATCATAAACTAATATGACGGACAAATAAGTGTCTAGAGATTAACCTGGTATGAAATTCCTGCAGTGTACCAAACTTTTTATGTTTCTTATTCCTTAATCAAATAAATTTGGATAAAGGAGTATTATAGTCTATTGATATTCCTTTGTCAAATATGTGATATGGCAAAGAAAAATGAAAACTACTTAATATTCTTTTGTTAAACAAATTTTGGGCAAAGAAGTATGATAGTCTATTGATATTCTTTTAAATATGTGATTTAGCAAAGGAAAATAACAACATCTTAATATTCCTTTGTCAAATGAATTTTGGACAAAGATTTATGGTAGGGAATATATTAATCCACAAAAAAAATCATACTGTAGCATTAATGTATGAAAAAAAGCACCTACCTCAGTAGAGGTGCCACGGCTTACGGCTGAACTGCAGGTATCGAAGAAATTTGTTATACTAATTTATGTAAAAAAAAAATGAAATGTAAATACTTTATAATGCAAATAAGTGGCTTATTATTATTAGCATCAACGTATGTGAAAAGCACCTGAACGATCTTTAGATAAATGTGAACATAAACAATTTTCACAATGTCATGGTGACAGGTTTGCATATTTTTTAACATGATTTTGGGTGGAAAAATAAAGTATTGTTGTCATTTTTGTGGTTATGATTGTCAATATATTTATGTCTAGCTTAAGTGAGCGAGTCTTGCAGAAGTTCCCCACCCTTAAAACCCCCTACTTCTCACATATCCCGTGTGTTTGTTGGTGATATACGATGTACAGATTTTTTGTATTTTTATATAATTTCTAGTGAGTTTAGAAGAAAGTTGTTCCTCTAAGAATTGTTTAAGGAAGCAAGATAAAAGTAATCCAAAAGGTTTTAACATTCATTAATCAATGGAAATCTGGTTGTTACCAAAGTCAGAGTTTTACCAAAGTAATAAACATATTAATAGCAACCTTGCACCCAAAGTGTTCACATTGCTCCTTTAAATATTTTTTAAGTTGTTTTTCATTTAGTTCAAGAGTTTCTAAAGCCTCGTCATAATCATTATCAACACCAGGTCTGGGGATTATTTTACCATCTTTTTCAGCCTGCTCATGATCAAATGCATTCTGCAAATCAAACATTTAAATTTAAATTATTTTAAAAATAATTACACCTATTTACTTAAAAATCAGTCTATCAATTTGTTTTAATAATTTTTTTTGAGGTAGTACGTAATTGAGCACTTTATTGGACCTTTTTAGGATGAGAAGCCAATCATTATTGTTATAGGAGGTTATTTAGTACTTTTCACCTCCGAGGACAATAATGAATGTAAAAAAAACTCCTAGGACGTAAAAGTAATGCATATGTTGCGCCATTACTGTAATGTAGCGTGTTCAAAAACAATCTGTGTTAAACCTTCGTGAGTTTTCTTTAAAAACGTTCATTTTGTTCTGTTTTTGTTCGTAGACTAATTTTTTTTTGTTTTTAAAAGGTGTTCTAATTGACAATTTTTGAGTGTTTATTTGTAAAGCTTTTACATTTTTGAGTAAAAGTGTGAAGCTATGGATGAATTTAATGACGACGATAATATGGAGTTAATTGGACGTTTTTTTTCAAATTAAGTATATAGCGCAGTTTATTAAATGAGTGCTACCTCAAAAAAAATAGTGTATGCCATCCGGCTTAGAATGTCTTTATGTCTTGGCAATTTTTCCCGACTCGCTTCGCTCGTCGGTAAATCTAATTGCTGTGACATAAAGACACACTTCTCAGCCTTATGGCATACATAACTATTAATTGAATTTATAATTAAGAATTAAAACCAGGTAGGATTAAATTATTAACCCTATCAAGTATGAAAAAGATACAGTGTTGCAAAATGAAGCTGCTTTCTAGCAAAATGGCTGCTGGAATCTTAACTTTTAGTCCAAGAGCCAGGCTTAACAAATGTGACTCATTTTGTACTACTTCAAACCAAATTTTTATGAAAATACACCTTAAATTATTAAGGAAAAGCATAGTCTGCCTATCCAGAGAGGAGCCTTTAATATGACTGTGCATCCTCAAAATTTTATAAAATCACAAAAATTGTTATTATTATTGTTATTAAATAGTTATTGGACTGTTAAGAATTAAATTCTAGGTTAATTAATGAAGACTTCAGTCCTATAGAAATTCATTCTATAGGACTGAATTAATAACTACCCTATGTCCTTCATTAATAGACTTATAAAAGAATATAAAGAAAAAAATAATATCTTGAATAATACTAACCAACCACCTTTTTATAATAGTCCTAATAATAACAATAATAATTTGCCATTAACCTCCACTCCTAATAGACTTGTATCTAATTCCTTTAATATATCGACACCCATCAATCCTGTAACTACCAACCCATCTTTTACTACATCAACTCCTCGTAATGTTTCCTTTGTCTCTCCTGGCATAAATTTAACCCAAGTTAACAATAATTTAAATAATAATAATCAAACTATATTTAATTTCAAAATTTCAAATCCAAATAATTCTAAATATGTCTCTATGCCTTATTTTGGTGATTCCACTCAAAAAGTAATGAAAATATTCAAACCATATAACATAAAAATAGCACAAAAGAACCCGTCAAATTTCTAGTCACGGTTTTTTTCAAAAACTAAAGATCCTATTTCCACCTTGCAACGTTCTAATGTTATTTATAGAGTACCTTGTAAAAACTGTCAAAAAAACCTATAACGGAGAGACATCTCAACTATTTTTAAACAGACAGACAACACAACAAAGATATGGACAACTTAAAAACTAATACTATTTCGGAACATATGACAAAGGAAAAACATAAAAATTGACAACGACCATGTTCAAGTACTTTCTATAGGACTGAAGTCTTCATTAATTAACCTAGAATTGCATTTTTATTGCAATAAGTAAGTTCTTGTTCCCTGTAAGTCGTGTGCCAAACATAAAGAGGCCATTTTTTAAAGCTGATAAAATTTCCTATAAAACAAATGTTTTTTTGTCAAAATCGGATAACTACAACTAGAGTTATGACATTTGTTAAATGGCCAAAAAAATGCACAAAAGTCAATATTTTTTCAAAGAATTTCGCTGAATTTGCATAAATTAACCATTATTTTGGTGTTTTTGAAAAAGCCATAACTTTAAATAAATAAATACTTATTCATTAAATTATTAATATAACAATAGCTGCGTCACATAACAATAAGATATACAAAAGAAAAATGTGTAAAACAAGATAATTACAAGAATTGAAATGAAGTATTCTTCTAATTCATAAAATGGATTGTCTAACAACATCTGTTTCACCTGCTGTTTAAAATCTTTGACATTAAGGGACTTAATATGTTTTGGCAACTTATTGTAGAGTTTTATGCCCAAGACACTGTGGCTAACTTCTGATTTCTTCAACCTATGTCCAGGTAAGTTAAGTTCTTGTTTTTTCCTAGTATTATATTGATGATGAAAATTATTAATTTTGAAAATTGTATAGTTATTTTTTACAAACAGTAAGGCATTATAAATATATAAATTGATAATAGTCATAATTTCAAGATTTTTAAAAGAGGTTTCAATGTGCTAGAAGCAGAGTTAGTCATGATTCTGACAATTTTCTTTGAAGTAGAAGCAGAGCTTCTAGATTAGTATGTCCCCACAGTATATACCATATGCAAGTCTACTCTGAATCATTGACAGGTATACAACTCGTAATATGTTTCCAGGTAAGCATTTTTTTAATTTTCGAATTACGTAGGTGAAACTTGATATTTTACATGCAACATATCTTTATGAGGAGACAATTGAGTTTAGTATCAAGCATTATTCTAGAAGCCTGACAGGTTGGTAATATGGAGATGAATGATTCTTAGACTAAAGTTAGATATTGCGTTTTATCCAGTATTAAGATTGAAATGGTTAGCAGAAAACCAGTCATTTTTTTTTTAAACGTAGTTGGAATATTTTCTAAGATCAGGCTCATTTTACTTGTATGTAGCAAAGAATTATCGTCTACAAAAGCTATTAAATTCTTCAAAGTCAGATTCTTGTATGTCATTCTCAAGACACTCTTGAGTGGCTTGCTCATTACTGAGATATTGGTCCAGGTCATTGACCTCCATGAGGAACTTTGGTTGTAGTCATCCGATTTTGATGATTAAACACTTGTTTTATATAGAAAATTTTATCAGCTTTAAAAAATGGCCTCTTCATGTTTTGCACACGACTTATAGGGATCCAATTATTGCAAGAAAACTGGAATTAGTGCGATTTTATAAAATTTTAAGCATGCGCAATCATAAAAAGGGCTCCACTCTGGATAGACAGACTATGCTTTTCCTTCATAATTTAAGGTATATTTTAAGAAAAATTTAGTTTAAAGGAGTACAAAATGAGTCACATTTTTTCAGGTCGGGCTCTTGGACTATTTGCAGAGGGAATCCTTATATCTGAACAAAACATGCTGAAATTAAAGTTTTATTAAATTAAACATTTTTTATTAAAGTTTTTTAACATTATCACAAGCAAAGATAATACAACCTAAACAAATCAAGAGGTTTGGATAAAAAAATGTTTTTATAACCTCAAATAACAAAAACCTCCGTTCCAAAAAGAGGTTAGAGAGATTTTTGCAGCTCTAGCAGGATGCAGCCGGACCAAGAGAAGCAGCTTTATTTTGGAAAATGTTGAAAGTAAAATTGAAGTGAATGTCAGTAAGTAGTAATTCGATAGAAGAAAAATACTGACAGAAGTAATGAATGTTGTAAAAGGTCTCACTCAATATAACTGTATAACTATTTGACTTTTGTTGAGTAAAGTGATTTTCTATCCTCTTTCTATGCCATTTTACCCCATTCTTAGCACAATATCTGTTAAAATATGATTGGGTGGAACAACTATCTTGCTTGTTGGCCAAGGTGAATTATATATACAGGTGGTTAGGTAGATTTTATATAAAGCTAACTATAATATGGTTTATTCACAAAATATAAAGTAATATTAATAATTTCTGTCACTTGACATTTAAGGGATTTATGTCACTTCTAATTAGCGAAATGCAATGCTACATTTGGGGCCTGTTTCATCATTCGACATTTGCTATCATTGATGGCTCGACATAATGTCATGTCCCACTCTGTTTCATTATGACTAACTCTTCAGGGCATCGACAGAGACTGGACTCACTCTGACTTTCAATTAAAATTCTGAAGAATATAATGTCAAGTATTTAACAGAGACGAACAGTACTCTCTAACTGCTCTTATGAGTTAGACTTAATGAAACAGAGTGGAATATGAAATTATGTCGAGCCATCAATGATGACCAATGTCTAATGATGAAACATGACCCAAATTTAGCATTGCATTTTGCTAATAACAAGTAACATAATTCAATTCAATGTCAAGTGACAGAAATTATTAATATTACTTTATATTTTGTGAATGAATCATGTTTTAGTTAGCTTTGTATAAAAGATATTTTACTAAGATATTGTGCTAAGAATGGGGGGGGGGAATGGCATCATCATATAGAAAGAGGAAGAAAATCACTTAACTGACTCAAACAAGTCAATAAAGAGCGATTTTATTGCTAAGGCAGTAAAAGTACTGCTTTTACTGGTACTTATACTTGGTAGTAAAAGTAGTTATCAGACAGTAATTATTGTCCGACATATTAAGATTTCAAGTAATCAAAAACCATTTATTTGTTGTTATAATAAGTCTTAATTAATTTTTCTTGTAGCAAATTGTTTGGATTTGATTTGTATAGTTAAAATCAGTAAGGATAGAGAGATTTAATGAGCTCTCAAAAAATAGTATACCTTACATAATGGTTAAGTGATTTTGTTGCTTTAGAAACTATTCATTGAATATAGCTCTTCATTAAACATATTTCCACAGCAATAGTAAAATAATCTACGTTCTTTCTCATTTCTGATTTAATAAAACTTCGATTTATACTAGTTTAAAATAATCTCAAAATAAACAATTAAACCATGTTTACCTTAAAAAATTGTATATGTTGACTAAGTTGAGGAAATTTGCCAGATGGTTGAGAACATGGGAAACCTGTTGACTGAGCTATCATAGATGACTCCTCTCCTATTTTGGATTCTATATCATAATAATAGAATATAATTTATTACTAAGACAGAAGTTTAACATTCAAATATCCAAACAAATATTTGTGAAAAATTAAAATCTAAATGTTTAAAGGTATAATTAAAAATTGGTGATGAGGCACCTAGGTATTTATAACTCTAGTAGGACTCGACGGTATAGATCCAGAACAGGTCACACCAAGCACTCAATGTCGTTTTTTCCCACTAAAAGGGCATATTTCTATAGTTTTTTTAGTTTTACTATAGCTTATAAACTATAATCTTTACTTTTCCTCATTTATACTGTAGGTATATAGAAAAAGTATTGTGTTTGCAAAAAAATCTAAAAACCGGAATTATTGGTTTTAAGTGTTTTTAAGGCCTCCCGAGTGGTTTTCTCAAAGTTGTCTGTATGTATGTGTGTGTCT
Source organism: Microvelia longipes (assembly GCA_018340805.1). Lineage (NCBI taxonomy): Eukaryota > Metazoa > Arthropoda > Insecta > Hemiptera > Veliidae > Microvelia > Microvelia longipes. Next base: position 73,077,489 of record JACMZG010000008.1, on the reverse strand, counting down.
GTTATCATTGTAGCTCCTAGTGTATTTATGCTAGAGAGTTGAAACTTAGTGAAAAAATCAGTCTACTGCTGCAGTTGTGCTATTCGCGATTTAAAGAGATAGTTATAAGGTTGGCAATACCAATGGTGGGGAAACGAAAGGGTGATCAAAATTTTTATTAGCATAGGATTAGCATGCGAGCCAATAAAAATTATTCTTATATTTCTTTATTGTTAGTTAATTTGTGATAGAAGAATTAAAAATTAATAGAACGACCATCGGTGCTAAAAAAACTGCTAATAGATAAAAAAATGTTTCATAGATAAATACTTTGATTATTCCAGGATTTTAAATATAGAATCAGGCTCTTATCACTACAGACTTGGATTTGTCCGATTTAACCCAGAAATAATAAAACCTAAACAGATAATTTAAACAAACATTTAAAAAAATGAATTTATTGAGTTATTATTTATTATAGTGTGTAAATAAAATTGATTAATAAATTAAAACACTATTATGGTGAAAATCAGCTTGCTATTATTTAATTTAAACACCTGTTACAACTAATATAAAAAATTTAATGCAATAAATAGGTAATTTTGTGTGCTTGTGCAAACTAAAATTATTTAAAAGTAACATTAGTTAACAATAAATAATAAAACACAATATTGTGATTTTTATAATGACTCAATTTATAATGACTTTTAAAAGTTAAACTCAATTTATACTTTTGACAACCCATTAAAACCCAATTTTTCAATGCAATAGTGATTCTACTGAGTTCATACACCCTAAAATTAATAATAATCAAAGCACTTTAAGAAAAAATTTAAAGAAATAATCGTCACAAATAAGAAAAACCCAAAAACCTTTATAAGGACTTTAACAAAGATCACCCCATTATCAATTTCTTGTCAGCGACGGTGGCGCTGCTACAGACTTTGAATCACGAATTCGATAAATTTTTTTTTTTTGACATCATTAACTTGCAATAATGACACGGAAAAATAATCCGATCCCATTGAAATTTGGCACGCATGAAGCCATGTATAAGACTAACATATGTGCCAAGTTTTATCTTATTATCAGCATAGTTTATAATTTTTATCAAATGACTTGTGTACGTCTTTAAAAAATTGTAAAAAATCAGAAAATAATCTAATTAAGTTGAAATTTGGTTCAAGTATATACCTTTATTTAATAGGAACACAAAGTTTCGTTTCAATACTACAAGTATATCCATACTTTTTGTTGGATCATAAAAGTTAAGTAGCATTGAGCGTGGTCAGTGCTATATGGGTGACAGCTGAGAATGGAACGGATGCATTTACTATCTGAGGACAAACAAAGCGAGTCCGAAGACATGTTGCAGTATAAATTTGGCGAATTGTATATTCTGAGGATGAGCAAAGTGATTAGGAAGTAGGGAGGATGAGCGTGGCAAATCTGATGTGATGAGGGAAAGTTCCGAGGTACCCCGTACCCAATTTTTTCTTTGTAATAATTTAAAGTGTGTTAGTTCATACGACATACTTCAAGATAAAACAACAAAGAATAATTGTGCTAATACTCTACTCTTTCCTCACACACACAGTAGTAGGTGAGAAAATATAAAAAATATAAAATCAATAAATATGTTTTATAATTTTCACAAATTACAAACAATTATAAACTCCCCAAATTTTGAAATAAAAATATATCAAAATAAATATTCATTATTTTACTTTATTATACATTATATTGTATTTTTCAATATTTTAAAAACTAGTATGCATTTTTTACTAAATTACTTTAATTTAATGAAATATAACTTTAATTAATAATTATATTGGTAACTTAAAATTACATAGAAATTATAAAATATATATTTAATGATAAACACAATTTAATAGTTTTTCTTTTTTGTGCACTTAATAATAAATAAAAAATAATTACACTAAAGTCCTTTATTTTTTTATATAAATATCTAAGTTTAGTTATTTGTATAACTATGTACTACATAACTAACGTTAATTATTTATATAAAAATAACTTTATATTACTTACAAAGTAATATAATATAATATAATATAAAGACTTTTAAGTGATTATTGTTTTTTATGTAATATATATAATAAAACCTACCTTGTATTATGTTAACAATTTCTAGAAGAGTTTGAAACCCATTTAAAACTGATATAAATTCACCGATTTTCTTCTTAGAATAAACTTTTTCCTCAAACATGATGGCTCTGTTGTCAGGGTGGGAGGCAGGAAGACCTTTACTACTCTGAGAGTGAATCCTGCACAGTCATTTGATTTTAAATTACGTTAGCAAATAAGGCACCAAAAAAAATAGTTACCCCCTATATTCAAATGAAGTTTTAATTATAAGACAAAAAAACTTTATAGGGCCTAATATTTTAAATTATTAAAGCAACGAAGTTAATGCTTAATTCTTGTACAAAAATGCTTAATTCATTTTTAATTAATTCTTAATTATTAATTCTTGAAAAAAAATGGTTAGTTCAATGAAGCTTAATTCAAATGAAGTTATAATTATAAGACAAAAAAGTTTATAGGGAAAAATAATAACCATGTAACTTGTTTTTGTTTTTATTATGTTAAGCCTTGAAAAAGATAAAATTATATCGAAAGCTCGGCAAAATTAGTTTTATTTATTATTTTGGACCTATTCCTCCTCGAAACCCTTTAATAAGTTTTAATTATAAGAATTATACTTTAGAGTTATTATTAAAGTATTAAGTAATTATTAAGTATGTGGATACTTGTGTGTGTGTGTATGTGTATATATTTATTTATTATTATCATTTTGTACACCTAGTGTAACTTAAGCTTTTAAGAATCCCTTAAAGACCCCCACACTCAGGAATACCTTGTAGGATTTCACTTTTTTCTGTGTAAATATTTTATTTTAATACTTGTTTTACTTTGCACTGAATACATTTTTAGTGAAATAAAGAGCTTTGAAAAAAAAGTAATGATTAACATGGACAGAACTTTAAACTCTACTATAACCTTCCCAATACTTAGTATTATAATAATTACCCTAAAGCAGGGTTATGCTAAGTGTGGTCCACGGACCCCTGGGGCCTATGAAAAGATTTTAGGGGGTCCGTGAGCTAATGGACAAAATATTTTAACAAATATATAAGCAATAATTAATTAACTCTATTGCTATTATAATTAATAATTGTAATAACACTTATCAGTTCTAATACCCCTTTACCCAATTCCGATAAGTTTGTATATACATGAATATGATAAAGTCTATGCATCTAAAAATTATCAAACAAGTATTTATTGGTAAGATGACCAAAAAATGGGTGTACAAGAATTAAGTACAGAGATCCTATTCGATAGAAATACAATTAAGACATTTTGCCTTCATATTTAATGAAATAAGACAAGATGGAGGTTCAAAAAGAAATTGGTTATAGTGCAAGGTCCCATGTATAAGGCCCCTTTATACATTTATAGGATACCACTCCGAGAAAAAAAAATACCTTTCAATATGTTTACTAGCTGTGGCGGGCAATATGGTAGACCAAATGAATAAAAAATTAAGTGAAAAATAGTTTTGTATATAGTTTTAAAGCTCTTAAAGCATTAGTTGTTTTGATGGAGATTTTTGTAGTATAGACTCACCGTGATGTTTAATAAAAAAACACAGTAGAATTAAAAACAAGTAATATATTGTCAACCACAATAGTATAAAAAATCATAACTTATCTTTTTTTATAATATTGTGGTTGAAATATATTAATTGTTTTTAATTATAATGTTTTTCTTTGTTTTTTTTTACTAAACACAATGGTAAGCTCTTAAAGAGTACAAAAGAGAAATAATTTAAAGAATTATCTAAAAAAAATAAAAATGGGGGCAAAAATTATTAACTTAAAAGAGTTTAATTAAAAGGAATGAATTGAGTAATATATTGTTAAAAAGCTTTTGATTGATAGAACAAAGTGTTATATTCTGAATAAAAAAACCCTGATGCAACGCACTAATAGTTTATATTTTTATTATATTAGTACATCTTCAGACTTTAATTGCTTGTCCTCAGACAGTAAAAGATATATTTCATTCCCAGCGGTCACCCATGCTACTACTGACCACTATCGATGCTGGTTAACACCATGGCTATACCAGCCTTATTAAAACTTTTAAAAATAAAATTAAAGAATGGCTCCTAGAAACATATATTTTTGATACATATAATGTACATTTCACAAAGAAAATTAAGATACATTCAAACTAATTATGTCAAAAGTAAGACGAACTCCGATCAAGGCGTTGCCTTAAGGGGTTTCTCCTAAACAATTTATTATTGTTAAATAAAATAATATGTATTTCTTTTTTGTATTTTGTATTTGAAGAAAATAAAAAAAAATATTTAATTATTTATTATTAACTTTTAAATAATGTGCAAATAAGTTGATAAACTGTAAATAATGATTGTAATACTATTGAAACTAAATTGTACCTATTCTTAATGTATAAAGATTGTATAAAAAAATGTGAAATAAAAGCTTTAAATTAAAAAAAAAAATGAAACTTTATTTACTTGTTTATTATACATGGTGGACAAAAAGTTCCCCCTCCTCCTCTTAAATGTTGAATTGTTTGACAAAAATTAATCAAACTTTACTTTGTTTGTGTAAAGGGGACTTGTATTTGGTGGTAATGTTAACTCCGATTGTCCCATGCAACATCGGATTGTGTGAAAAAATAGATAAATGTATGTATGTGTATATATAGGGGGATTGCTAAAAATTATTATGGCCAGAAAAAAAAGACCAAGAAACCTTTATCCTGGCCTGGTTGTGGTAAAAAAAGTTTAAGAACCACTGCTATAGGCCATAGTAAAGATTAGATACTTTATTAAAAATTATCAGATTACCTAAATATAAGTCTTTCAAGATCAGGTAATTTGGATAACTTATATCTAACTTCTTTAATCACTTCTGGGTTATCTTTAAAAGCCATAACTGCTTTTTGTCGGCTTTCGATTGATTCCACATTCGTAAGAGGACTACATATCCATTGGTGCAACAACCTGAATAAACATATAAAACTATTATTAATAAGAGACAAATCAGTTAAAAATCAAATTTAAAATAATAACTTTACTTGAATGTTATTATAAATTTAATTTTATAAATGAGGTAAAGTAAAAATTATTAAAACAATAATGAAAACAAACCTTTTGCCAAACTGAGTACAACAATGGTCCATCTTGCTTAGAAGAGTCCCTTCTTTAGAACCACAATTGTTTTCAATTATGTTTAAATTTCTCAACGTTATGGCGTCTAAAACCTTTAAAAAAAATATAAAATTTAAAAAAAATTAAAAATTCTTAAGATTAGCAGGTTTTAGGTTCATTGGCTGCTACGAGGTATTGGCTCCTCAGATTATTTTATAGCCTCTTCATAATAGATCAAGCAGCATTCAATTAATCTAACATGGCAGTGGTCTTGGGATTTTTAGAATTTTTTTAAAGAAATGACGTCTTGGAAGGGCCCTTTTGGGACCATATTTTATGTATTATCTTATAACCTTTTAAACTATTATCACAACAAAAATTAGATGTAATTTGATTACATCTATGTATACTCTATATTATTTTTCGGTATGATTGACATAAATTGGTATAATTTAATTCAGCATGTGAGAAACTATACTAACTGCATAATATTGTTTGACCATCTATTTAATTTAAGTTTATTAAAAAAATCAACTTTGATAAGTTATTAGTTGGATTGATAATGCCATAATTTTTTACAAACAATAAGCCAGAATAGCTCCATTATATAAAACTATGTGCCAAATTTTACAAATAACATTCTGCTGATCAGTGCAACTATTTAAGAGTTAGTGTGAGAAAAAGAAGCAAACAGATTCATTGAAATAAATTCATACATGAAATATATATATATATATATATATATATATATTATATATATATATATATTATATATATATATATATATACATATATATATATATATATATATAATATATATATATATATATATATAATATATTATATATATATATAGTTATTATATATATATATATATAATATAAACATATATAATATATATATATATGTATATAATATGTATATATTATATAATATATTATAATATAGTGTTTAATATGAGTGTATGTTGTGGGTGTATTTTTGGCATCAGGTAGACAAATGCGCATTTACTGCATTTCAAAACCATCTTCATAAAAATAATAGTTATTAACTAAAAAATGCAGAGCAAACTCTGAATGAAATAACTTCACAGTACTATGTTTATAACTTTCACAGTACAAAGTAAACAGTTCTAAAATGTGACGGAATACTGATTAATTAGTACATGGCAATGTTATTCAAGAATATAATTTACATTTAGAACCACATCTATAAGATGCATAATAACATACCATTAATCTATTTGACAATGACTGAGAATTGGTTTGTGAAGAAGCCTGAGTGGAGCTCACTATAACATTATCCACAGGTACATAATGCTCAAACTGTCCAAGAGAAAAGAGCTGATGGTCTAATAAACACCTTGATAGACACCAGAGTAAAGCTCCTAGACACCTCACTCCAAGCTCACTCGATTCTGACGCACTCAAACCAAGAGCATCTTCTGCAAAGCACATTCCAATTAAACAAATCACACAGGATCAGCAACCAAACACAATGTAACTCTAACCGTGGGGCTTTGGGTGAACTCACACCGGATGGCCAGTCCGGAACCCCACTGAAAAAGGGGATTCCTTTGAGTAGGAATCCTGGCCTAGTGAAGTCTGAAAGATATCAGGGTGTAAATCAGAAAACATAAGTAGCATTCAGAGTTATACGATATTGATAATCTAAGCTGACATAATAATAATGGTATCAGGTATGCTTAAACAGGTCTAGTAAATCAGTCAGTTTAATAAGTAATCCTTAATATGCACATACAAACGGTAAACTCTACTTTAGGACAAAGAATCACTTACAGTCGCTGCGACGATAAAGGTGAGGAGCATCTTAAACTCTTACACGATCTCAAGCTGATACTTACTGATTGCGTTACTGAAAGCCTTACTATTTAATGACTCTTTGATTACTGTTCAAAAAAAATCTTAATGACTGCTTCATTACTGAATTGTTACTCCTTCACGATTGGTCTCAAGAGCTAGGTTAAATAGCAAGGTGGTATCCTTCCAGAAGACCAATCCTATCGGCACGTGTGCTCATTGAAGCAAATCTATTGGACATGTTGATTCACGGGTTTCACTCACACTCATTCACAATGACATAACTACGCATTCATTTACAGGCTTTCAAGGCTAAAAGAACATGCTTATTAAACCATCTGCGGATTGTTATCCCATAGAAGCATAACTATTTAGACTGTTAAATTCCGGTTTCACTCACACTCATTCACACTGCATAACTACCATCATTTACAGGCTTTCAAAAGGCTAAAGAACATGTTTATTAAAAACATCTGTGGATGTTATCTTGACCTGAGATTGTTGTTGTCCAACTCAGGATGTTCTCATCCTCAAATATGTTGTGTTAACTCAATAACAAACTTAATAACAAGCTTAACCATGCCCGTGTTATAGTAACAATAAAAAATCAGAACTTAACTAGGAAAAATAATAATGAAGAAGCGGTTCGAGTTTTAAAACTCGACAGCTGTCTTCATTATTACTTTTCCTAATTAAGATTTCTCACTGTCCATCAAACTTAATTCTTAAAAAAATCATTAACATTTGCCTAAAAGTGGCAATAATTTAGCTATGTGCCTAATTCTTAGTAAAAAGTTTTCTTACAATTTATTTACTTTTTTATTACAATTTTTAAAAAATATTTATTTAAGAAAAAATTACAAGAAGAAAGAAAAAAATAGTTGCATAATAAGTAGATAAAGCATAATGACATCCATAGAATGCAAATATGCAGACAAAATTAGACACATGAATGCATAAACGTAGACAATTTTTTTAAATTGGTCAAAATTAATATTATTAATTTTGTGATTAACTTTTAGTTCCTCTACCCTGTGCTAAAATAGTGTTTTAAAAATTTAGGTTAAACCTAATTTTATTAAATAGTTATATATAATCCATTGTTCCTGTTTATAAATGTTTAGTTTTTACTTTTCCTCATTAATACAGGAGGTATATAGGGAAAGTATTGTGTTTGTAAAAAAATATATCCCTTTATGTTATAAATAAGTATACTAAGTTTTGACAATACAGCAAGTATATATACCGTTTTTGTTTGATCATAGAAGTTAAGTAGCATTGAGCAAGGTCAGTGTCTGGATAGGTTACTGTTAGCAGTAAAACGAATACAATTACTGTCTAAAGGACAAACGAAGCGTGTCCAAAGACATGCTGCAGTACAGCATGTATGATGAAGTAGTTATTGCAACTTACTTCATCATGTATTACATCGTATCAATCGGTAGCGAGCGAGTTACCAGTGTACCGTGGAGTCATCACTAGCCAAGTCTAAGGCAGAGAGTTCAGTCACAGAGGCTAGCTAAGGTCATTGTTTATAATTTACCTGAAGAAACTATAAACAATACATCTTATGATGAATTTTCCATTTTGAGGACAAGCAAAGAGAGTCTAAAGTAAAGAGGATTCTGAAAGAATCCAAGTGAGGCGAGAAGTTCCAAGTTACCCCATACCTCATTTTTTACATTAAGTTTTACTTCTAGTAAAGACCCTCAGATGTATACATTCATGTTGATGTAGTGGCAATGTAAGAAATGTACCATTTGCCCAACCAAGTAAGTGCAGTATTAAAATGAAACTTGATGTACATATTTATTGCATAAAAGTATAGTGTCCAAATGTCAATTCAATTTGTCAATTTTTTTAAAAAATGTACACAAGTCATTTAATAAAATCGAACCAATACTGATAATTGAAGTGAATCTTGGCACATGGCTTATACATGGTCTTATGCATGGCTACATGCTTGCCAAATCTCAATCTGATCGCATCATTTTTCTGTGTTTTATGATTTTTTAAAATTTTTGCTGAGTCATTATTGTGGGTTGATGATGTCATAAAAAAAGTATTTTCTGGATAGCAAATCTATAGACTGATTTTTGTAAGTTTTAACATTTTAGCATTATTACACTCGGAACTATGATGATAACAGACAACACACACATACAGACAGACAATTTTATGAAAACTACTCAGGAAGTCTTAAAAACATCTGAAACGGGTAATTCCGGTAGCATCCTGGTTTCTTTTGCAATGACAATACTTTTCCTATATACTTACAGTATAAATAAAATGATTTATACTGTTAATGACTTTGTCTTCTTCCTCGAAGACAAATTCAAAGACAGGTATAAATAGCAACTCTTGTCTCCAATATTTAGTCCAGTTTTGCAGAGCATTGTGTTTTTATCCATAATGTCTTACATTCCTGAAGATGCCTCCCGCAGTATAAGCGAAATGTTCTTTAGCTAAATTGACACAGTCACCACCGGAAGACTTAAATCTTAAAGTTAATGAAGTCAGATCAATGAGTAAAAAGTTAAGAAAGATTAGAATTTTACCATCACCGATAAACTGCTTCAGTTCAGAAGGCATTATGCCATCTTGAAAATATTTGCGTTCAGCCAACTGAGTGAGAGTATCGCTCGCTGAGAGGAATTCAGATCCAGACGCCAGGGTCTCCTTAAGCACTGCTGACACCATAGTGTTAAGTAAACTCTGTGTTCTCTTAGACACACGATTCCTTTCCAACAATATCTAACAAAAATATATAACTTTCAAATAAATAAGAAAACTAAAGGCAAACTAAGGTAACTGACTGGTCTAATGCACTTCACTTAACATCATCTCAGTGAAACAGCAAAGCCTGTTGCATGCAATCTAAAAATTAGAACCTACATTTACTGTTGTAAAAGTGATTTCACATAATTATGATGTTGGTATTATTATGTATGTAATATTTTTATTTACTAAATATTTTTTAATTCTTTTAATACGGAAGAGTCCCGCTTATCCCAACTTATGAGACTGACCCTAGTTTGGATTAGCCAAAATTCAGATTATGTGGATTTTTAAAAATGAGTGTCATGTTATTGACTTCAGGATTAGAAATATCCTAAAAATAACTTTTTTAACACTTCATATAACTTTTTTAATACTTTATATAACTTTTTTAACGCATCATATAACTTATTTAGCAATAATAATGGTTGCAAACATGCCGCTAACTTATCTTAAAAGATAGAAGTGCAAGCTCTGCAATTTTTCTCCTTTTAAAATCAAATTAAGATTAGCGACTTAAACTCTTATGGCTCCATGGCACTATGCTAATTTGCTTAAAAAAATAAAATTATAAAAAAAATGTAAGATATGACAAAAAACAATCATATCCTCCATCCTTTCTGAAACTATTTGATTTTTTACAATTATTACAGTTAAAAATGAAATACGAGTTCATAATACCTGTACAGGCGGATACATGGCTATTAAGGTTCTAAGCCTGGAGCAGTGTCTATCATCTTCAAACTGTCCCAAGTGAAATATACCAATCGAAGTATCAATAAAGCACACTCCATATGTTGATTTAGTACTATCTACTTCCTACAAATAATCAAACATTAAACATATTACAGGGAGTATCTAAAAATAACTTAAACATAAATTATTTTGTTTGACAGGTGAAACTTATACCTGTATCAAACATGGATTTATACAAACTAAAGTGAAGCTATATTGTCATGAAAATTATACTTATGAGGTTGTTCCGATGACGGAAATTGAGGGGGAGGGAGGTGGGAGAAAGATTCAGTTTGACTTCCTGATACCAATAAATGGCCAAAATATATGAGTATGTATGTGTGTATACATATATATATATATACAGGGTGTTTCATATAAAGTGTCCACCAGAAAAGGAGTGATAGTACTCCTCAAAGGAACAAAAAATGTCCTATAATATAAACCCGATCTCCAACCGTTTTCCCACAAGGTCAAATTTAATATTTCAAAAAAATATTTGACCTCACATCATAAAATTGTTAATAGGGATTTATGCACTCATAAAGCATTATGGCGAGGCTGTGGCTCACTCTCTGACCAAAAGCCTTTTACTCTGCTTATTAAGTCAATGATAACAAAAAAAACAGGATACGTTTTTAAGTTATAAAATCACACAAAACCAACTCAAAAGAAGCACATTCATAATTAAAAGAAGAGAATAACATTACCTTTTCTACAATAGCAAGCAGATATTTACTTTGAGCTTCAGCGCACTGACCATCCACCACAGAATATATTTGGGTGCCTTTAGTTGTCATCTGGCAAATCTCTCGCTTGACAACTTTGTCAAATTTAGTAGGTTTGTGCACTGCAAACCATTTTAATACATTATAAATAAATATTAAATACACAAATATATAAATAATTAAATATCAAATCTACTACCCCCAAAACACTGGGTTGCTAACAACAAATCTCCCTCTCTCTCTTGCAAAAACAGGGATGTTTATACAACTCATTCCTCTTTCAACTAAAGGATTCCAAACACAACAAATCTCTCTCTCTCAAGAACAGGGATGTTTATGCAACGTATCCTTCATCTGACTACGGGGTTGCTAACATAACAAATCTTTCGCTTGCAAAAACAGGGAACTTAGAGAAATGGAAAAGATAAAAAAATTATTTCTAAAAAAAATGGCAAAAAAGGCATTCATTTAAAGCCGATCGAATTTGTTTGTGGTAAATTAAATTTTATGTTAACCTGTCACATTTATTGATAGACACATACATATTTACATAAAATAATCACAGAGCTTCAAGCTTATATAGTTACAATATAAAAAATAGAAGTAAGAAAAGTTTACTTTGTTTGCATCTTTCAGCCATCATATCAGGAGTCTCCATTTGTTCCACTCTGGCTACTTTGTATCCTTTGTCAACTAAAATCGAAGAAAATCTGGCAAACGATATTTCAGGGAAACCACAGTGAGCATAGTCGCCCTAAAAACAAAATAGGACTCCATAATCAAGCACAAACCACTTTATATATAGGCTTTTTATAAACCACAACAACAAATTACATTGTAGTTATAAATACAACTTACAAAAACAAATTACATTGTTGTTATAAATACAACTTACAAAAACAAATTACATTGTTGTTATATACAACTTATAACAACAAATTACATTGTTGTTATAAATACAACTTACAAAAACAAATTACATTGTTGTTATAAATACAACTTACAAAAACAAATTACACTGTTGTTATAAATACTACTTATTACAGCAAATTATTTCTCTAGATATGAGAAATATCAAATGCTAAGGCAGTATAAATATTGAATTGTTTGAAAATTAAGTTTATTTCAGATTTCTTTGTTATACAGGGTGATATATTTCAAATACATCACCCTGATTAACAGAGCTTCGTGTGGAGCAATCACAATAAAATTGGTATCTACCCCCAATAAGTCGTCAACTGGAAGTTTAAATACCCAATTGTTTGTTAGGTAATTGTCAGGCATGCATGGTAATCTTATTACCAAAATATGATTCTCTACAGTAACTTTCAGAAATTAAACTGGAGGGTTCAATTATATTAATTATTTCAAAAACTGTTTCATACCCCAAACAGTTTGGGATGCATAAGGACTATTACCCAATTATAATTAAAAATAAGCTTACTGGTCTCATTAGAATTCATCACTTCTAATAAATTGTAGGGGGAAAATAAAGGTTTGGGAAAAATGACCAGATTTCAGTAATATTGGTATCAAATTGTCCAGGATATGACACAATTTCAGAAATAATCTATGTAATGGTATGCTTCAATTTAACTTTTTCAAGTTACCATAGAAAAACATGTTTTGGTAATCAGATTAAAATACATGTCAGATAATTACCAACAAACAAATTAGATATTTAAACTCTTAATGGTTGACTTAGTGGAGGTAGATTCCAATTTTATCGCTATAGCTCCATACAGAGCTCAGTAATCATGAGATGTACTACCCTGTTTGGCAATAAAACACTGTCAATGATACATGGAAAACATTGTTAATACCATCATATAATAACAGAAAACAATAGAAATGACCTTAAACAAGCCAGATTTTATTATTTTTGTTGTAAAATATTATTAAAATAAGATTTGTTATGTTATTGAGAACCAAAAAATGTATGAGAAATACACACACACACACACATAAATTACATTGTTAATTAATAATATATGACACAATATATTGATTCAATAACAGAAAACAATAGGAATAACCTTAAACAACCCTGATTTTATTTATTTTTATTGTAAAATATTATTAAAATAAGATTTGTTTTGTTATTGAGAACCAAAAAATGTACGAGAAATACACACACACACACACATAAATTACATTATTAATTAATAATATATGACACAATATATTGATTCAACAACAGAAAACAATAGGAATAACCTTAAACAAGCCAGATTTTATTTATTTTTATTGTAAAATATTATTTAAATAAGATTTGTTATGTTATTGAGAACCAAAAAATGTACGAGACATACACACACACACACACATAAATTACATTATTAATTAATAATATATTTGTGACATCTTAAAGATATAGAAAATGAATCTATGAGTCTACAGTCTATCGTTTAGTTTAAAAATCCCCAAGGTCATAAGCATTTTGGGCATTGACCAATCAGAGAAGTTGCTGTCAACCCTTCACTTAAAGAGGAAAAAATCCCTACCAACATAACTCCAGGGAAATAACCTTCTTCCCGGCAATGTTTTACTTTGTTTGTGGTTCTTCTTGAGTTTTCATCGTTTTGAAAACTACTTTCAAGTTAATCATAAAATAAAACAACACAAAAGAAATGTAAAAAAAAACATCCCCAAGAAAATACAGGTAAAATAACCTGATTTGTTTATATAGATTTTTCCCGCTCCCTTCTTGCAGGGATTTTATTTTTTTAGAATCCTAAACTGACCTGTCAAGATTTTTAAGTCCTCGATAGACTGTGGTCTTGCCATGCCAACCGCTTCAATAGAGAATTTAATAAGTTAACCAATTATGTGAATGGTCAATTATCTTATTTACCACATTTTGGTTAGAGCTTAATTCAAAGAAAACTCTTTACATTTTTACACACAACAAGCAAATTGCAGATAACCATTTAGGTAGATAACATATTAGCAAACATCCCAGGTGTCAAAGATTTGTGTTAACATTGTAATGTTAAAATGTTGCTAGCATTGTTATGTGTCTCCACTAAGAGTTAAACATGATAATTCAAGAGTGGCACCTGAAAAATGTGACTCATTTTGTACTACTTCAAACCAAATATTTCTGAATATATACCTTAAACTATGAAGAAAAAATATAGTCTCCCTATCCAGATTGGAGCCGTTCATATGATTGCGCATGCTCAAAATTTTATATAATCAAACTAATTTTAGTTTTTGTGGTTTCCTGTGGGTCTTGTGCAAAACATTATGAGAACATTTTTTAAAGAACTGATAAAATGTTCTGTAAAACAAGTGTTTAATCATCAAAATTGGGTGACAATAGCCAAATTTAGGGCTAAAAAATTGTTAATTTATGCAAAGTCAGCAAATTTCTTTGAAAAAAATGTTCTTTTTGTACATAGTTTGTCATTGAACAATTGTCATAACTTAAGTTGTAGTTATCCGATTTTGACGAAAAAACACTCGTTTTATAGAAAATTCTATCAGCTTTAAAAACTTTTCTCTTCGTGTTTCCCACAAGACCTACAGGAAACCACTTATTCCAACAAAACTAAAATTAGTTTGACTTTCTAATATTTTGAGCGAGCCCATTTATATGAAGGGCTCCATTTTAGGCCGACTATGTTTTTTTCTTCATAATTTAAGGTATATTTACAGAAAACTTTGGTTTGAAGTAGTACAAAATGAGTCACATTTTTTAGGCCTGGCTCTTGAACTATTGATTTTTAAAGTTGTCAACATACATACCTTCATAAATGTCAGATTAAGTTCAGTGACACCCGTCACAGCGTCCATGTGATAGAATTCGTAAAATTTGCCAAGTTTGAAGAACAAGACGCAGTCATAGTTTTTCGCTTTCATTTCCCACCACTGTCTCATGGCCTGCACATCAAAACATAAGTTTTATTCAACTGATTAAGTATAATTCAATTACATCATATAGAATCAAAAAATGGCCCTAAAAAATATTGTTATTGGATTGATTTATTTATTATAAATTAATAATTATTGTTAGTATTTATAACAATTATTGTTATTATTAACAATAAATAAGTAAAAATAAATAACCTTTCATTAAAATTAAAACTCTACACTTAATTTACAAGCAATTTGTACAATCTTAATTTTATATTTACAAACTGATTTTAAATCGGCCAGTAGCCGAGGTATCCCTTTTGGGTTTAGAGTTACCACTTTACATGTACACATGTAATATAATAATCAATAAATAATAGTTATTTATGCAACAAGGGATGAAAGTAAGTTTTACAGCTCAAGTTAAAGTTTCGTCCTAAGGCAGCGCCGAAGGAGGAAACTTCATTAGCTCACGAGGCCGGTAGGCCGAGGGAGATAAACTAGTTAGCTCCCGAGGCTTGCTGAGGGAGTTAACTAACATTTTGGCTCCCGAGGCTTGACGAGGGTGATAATACGAGAGCTGAAAACTTTCATCCCTTGTTGCATATTAAATTTTATCTACGACTAAAGAACTAATACTAACAACTATTAATATATTCTTCAGCTCCTTAATTGTTATTGTGTTAGTTTCCTAACACAATAACACAATAACACAATAACGTCCTAAGGCAGCGCCGAAGGAGGAAACTTCATTAGCTCACGAGGCCGGTAGGCCGAGGGAGATAAACTAGTTAGCTCCCGAGGCTTGACGAGGGTGATAATACGAGAGCTGAAAACTTTCATCCCTTGTTGCATATTAAATTTTATCTACGACTAAAGAACTAATACTAACAACTATTAATATATTCTTCAGCTCATTAATTGTTATTGTGTTAGTTTCGTTTATTCTAACCATGTCAATTACTCTGATTAAGAGAGAATAAAGCCACTAGTCAATAGAATAATGTGTAATACTGTATTTGTAATTTAATCATTAGCGTGTGTATATTGTATATTCTACCCGTAGTACCAACATAACACCGAAAAAAATCCTAAAAATTTTACTAAAACATTCTGTCAAGTTGGCAACACTTTCATTTTTCCTCCCTAGGGAGTAAAAGTACATTTACAGTGTGAGATAACAAGACTGTATGTAGAACTTACAATACAAGGAGTAGATAAAATATATTTGTTTACCATATACTCAATAATTTTATAGTTCAATATAATTTTATAATTCTGAATTTTATAATCTATAATTATATTATTATAACACATTCTATTTATTACTACTATTTTATATATCTTCTAACAAAAATATAATTTTATTTTGTGTCGTCATTATTAGAGTTTACCCCCCTCCCTCCTCATCCATAAGTACTACATCTTTCTCACATCAATAAAGCTGGCAAACTTACAGGAGTGAGATTCTTGAGGAAATCATCAGGTACATAGAGAGTCCTAGGGTCATAATTAGGATCATTAGGGCGACGCCTCTTAGCATCCCTTATCTTATCTGGTTTAAGAAAATCATACTTCATAAACGACCAGGTTTCATTGCTCGTACTATCAGCCTAGAATACAATACACATAATAAAACAAATATGTACATAAAATAGTAAAAGGATGAATCAGAAAAGTTCCTAAAACAAGTCCTAAATCAATTTTTATTATTTAATAAAAACTATTCTACATACATGAATATTAAAAATGATTAAAATTTTAAAACGGTTTAAATATGACCAAGATTATACTCCTCGCACTATATATTTCTTATGAAAAAACAGCTGTTTTAATAGAAACAGCAGACGTCCAACTTTGGAAAGAAAAAAACCTACAGATATTTGGGTGAGTGACGCCACACGATAATCATAGTGCAACCCTACAGTGGGCGTGCTCTAAACACACGTGTCCTGAATGATACTAAGAAATTATGGAAAATAAATAAAAATACACAGACCACTAAACCTGATGAAAAAATAAAAATTTGTTCAGAAAATAATGTCTATGTTGGTAAACAAGCAAAAATAAATTAAATAATTTTTTAATAAACATAGGTCAAAATATAAATAGAAATAATAATAGAAGCAAATTGTCTATAAATAGGGAAATTGTAAATAAAATTAATTAATTAAAGAAGTCTATATGTCACATACAAATGAAGATGAAATGTTGGCTATTATCAAATCATCAAAAATTCCAAAGCCACAGGTATCTATGGATTGTCAAATATTGTAATAAAAGAGTGTGTTAATAGTTTACTTGAGCCACTTACTTTAATATTTAATAAGATTATGGCTGAGCGATTTTCCAAGTAAGTTAACAATTTCTAAAACCATCCCCATTTATAAAAGAGGAGATAAAACCTAATGCTCAAATTATAGACCTATATCTCTCATCCCAATTTTAGGCAAAGTTTATGAAAAACTTATAAGGACAAGGTTCATAAAATTCTGGCACAAATATAAGGTTTTTTATTCCAAACAATATGGTTTTATTAAAGGGAAATCAACAAGCAATGCTTTGTATAACTTCATTCAAAAAGTTTATGACTTCTGTGACATTAAGTAGTATGATAAGTATTTTTTGCTGATCTTTCTGAGGCTTTTGACTTGGTCGCACATCATATACTTCTTGATAAATTGTACAAGTATGGCATCAGGTACGAAAGTTTTAACTTGTTAAAAAGTTATTTATCAAACAGGTATCAAAAAGTTGTTTTAGACTCAAATAGTCAGAATTGAAGCTGGTCAGTGTTGGAGTTCCTCAGGGCTCAGTAATTGGACCAGTTTTATTTCTGATCTCTATTAATGATTTACCTGATTGCTTGAGCTCTGATGATGTCACACTTTTTGCTGATGATTGTAGTGGGACAATAAGCAGTAAATCCAAACAACAGTCGGAAATAGAAACAAATAACTATTTAGATGAATTACAAGACTGGACTAGTGTTAAGCTTGGAAAAAAACAAATGTCATTCATTTTCGACAGTAAATAGAAAAAACAGCAGATACAAAACTGTTCCTTGTGCTAAACTACTAGGAGTCTATGTAGACAGCCAATTAGATTTTAAAGAGCATTGTAAATACTTGCAAAATAAACTAAAATCTGTAACATCATTAATATATAGGCTTAAAGGAATATTAAACCTTAACCAATTAAAAACAGTTTATCTGTCCAATTTTCAATCAAGGTTGTCATATAGATGATTGTTCTGGTATCATTCTCCACTATTCCATTCTATTTTTATAGTCCAAAAAAGATGTTTAAGAATTATTCTTGACAATAAATATAATAAATCTGTCAAGTCAGCTTTTGAAGAGAATAAAATTCTTACCATAACTTCTCTGTATATAATTGAATTTTGTAAATAATACTAAAATAATAAAGAATTGTTTTAAGGTGATATATTCCAACATTGTTATAGTACTAGAGGAGATATTATAGATTACCAAAACATAATCACTCTTTCTATGAAAACTCCCCCCATTAATCCATCCTAAAAGTGTTTAATGCTTTGCCAATGATTTTAAAAGAATAAACCAGCGATCCTGTTAAATTTATTAATAAATAAAAAAAAATTCTTTTAGAATGGTCTTTTTACAATCTATCTGAGTTCTATGAAACATGTAAACTAATTAAATATCCTAATTTTATGTAAAAACCAAAGAATTTCAATTGGAAAGGAGCTTTATTTTAATCATGTCTTTACTTACTATTATTTTATGTATTTAATGATGATTTTATGTATATTACAAGTATTAATGTACTAATAATGTACTTTGGAAATAAAGATTATTGATTGATTGATTTAAAAGTCTAACATAGTAAACAACATTAACATAAAAGGAATAACAAATTAATATAAAGATCAAGACAAATTTTCGTAAGTGTACTAATCATATTAGGGAAGGAACACATCTGTCCTAAGTTATAATGAAATAATCACAATATATTTTTTAATTTGATATGTGGTTTCCAATAAGACCTACTCTTTTTATTATCTTATTTTTTTAATTAGTTAATATTATGTCACAAAAAGATAAATGTCTTTCATTTATTTTATAAATTTCTTCTTGAATGAAGGTGTCATAATTAAATTATTGACCTTTCGAAAGGTCGGGTTGAGTTAAAACTGGTTCAAATATTTTAGCCTATGACCTCCAGAAGACCACTTTGACGTCTTTCTGCTTTGTGGGCCTGCTTAGCTTGCTATGGTTTCATGGGAGCCACTTTTATCCTGTTTGTCTGAGACAGTAGGCTAACCAGGGTGTAACAAGAGGGACCCCTCTTCTATACTACCTCCCCACTCTCTAGCACTACTAAACCCAACAGATATTGTAGAGGTCAGCGTAGGTATGCGTGCATGAACAGAAAAGGGGTAAAAAGTGTGAATAACCTTCCTGGGTTATTTAACCTTCCTAGCTAAACAAAATAAATAATACCTTGTTTTTCTTTCAAATTATGAAATTATTACTTAGAATTTGTGTAAATAGTCATTATTTTCTTAATTTGTTTTATAAATAAATAAATAACCATTTATTGCATAACATAACTACACACTATTTAAAATTAATACTGACTAATACTTATTTAATTTCATGCAAATCGGCCTGAGCCGTGGTACCTTAGAGGCTTGTCCTAGCTTGGACTTGTTTTTGTTTTATCTTTTGTAAAAAATCACTGGGCCAATTGCTATTTTAAATAATTTTTGTTTAAATTAAGTGCGTACGTATATAAGATGTCTGTTGAGAATAGTGAATCCAATCACTACAACAAGAGATATATGATTCTTTCTTTTATTGAAGATAGTACAAATTCAACAAAATAATTTCATAATTTGAACAAAAAGTATGGTGAGCAACAAGTACTTAAAAATGTATCACTGATAGTTGATTATAAGCACAAACATTTTATAACACAAGAAATATCACTAATATTTCGTTTTATCAACTTAAAATAGCATAAATAGAGTAATATTTTTTTAAATACATTGATAACTCATAAATTTTTGTTATCACATGTGATTTCCTATGAGAACTTTTTTACTCTACTTTACTTGGTCTTTAAAGAGTATAATGTGCAGTTTAGAGAAGATTCATCTTGCCCAATTTGTTAAATTTTTTTTTTAAATTGTTAAAAATTTTGATTTGTTACGAAACATCAAGTAGTGCAGTTTGGAGTAGAATCGAGTATGTGCCCAACATAGATCTTCCCCTAGGTTACTCTAGAATACACTGGAGTAATGTGCTGAATAAAACTAGACATTGTTGCAAGCCATTTGGTTATCAAGTATAATATTAGTTGTTTCAGCTTACAGTGAGATAGGCTTATAATTATACAATTCCAGTCCCCCCCACCTCATCAACCACAAGGTCTTTCTATTATACCCCTTCATGTTTTATAGTTTTTCCTTTATCCTAATGACACAGCAAAAATTTTGAAAAAATCATAAAATGTGGAAAAATGATGCGATCGGATTGAGATTTGGCACGAATGTAGCTATGTATAAGGCTAAAATATGTGCTAAGTTTCATCTTATTATCAACATTAGTTCTCTTTTATCAAATGATTTGTGCACATTTTTTTTAAACTAGTAATGCGTTGCATCAAGAACTCACGTCAAAGAATACATAAAAAATTATTTATTTAAAGCAAGCGAAATGAGTTTATCAAAACATTCGGATGCTATACTATTTTAAAGTATAAACTCAAAAAGGCTCGCTTCGCTTGCTAGTTTAGGTATCTTTAACATTTACATAGTAAAAAAGGCTCGCTTCGCTCGCTAGATTGCTTATATTTATAATAATACAAAGTAAAAAAAGCGCTCGCTAGATAGCGTATATTTAGAAAAAAACATAGTAAAAAAGGCTTGCTTCGCTCGCTAGATTGCTTATATTTAAAATAATACAAACTTAAAAATAGGCTCGCTTCGCTCGCTAGATTGCTTATATTTATAATAAAATATATTATAAAAAAAGGCTCGCTTCGCTCGCTAGATTGCGTAGATTTATATTAATGTATAGTAAAAAAGTCTCGCTTCGCTCGCTTGATTGCGTATATTTATAATAATAAATAGTAAAAAAAGGCTCGCTTCGCTCGCTAGATTGCTTATATTTATAATAATAAAAGTTAAAAAAAGGCTAGCTTCGCTCGCTAGATTGCGTATCTTTATATTAATGCATAGTAAAAAAGGCTCGCTTCGCTCGCTAGATTGCGTAGATTTATATTAATGCATAGTAAAAAAGGCTCGCTTCGCTCGCTTGATTGTGTATATTTATAATAATAAATAGTAAAAAAAGGCTCGCTACGCTCGCTAGATTGCGTAAATTTATATTCATGCATAGTATAAGAAGGCTCGCTTCGCTCGCTAGATTGCTTATTTTATAATAAAATATATTGCTAAAAGGCTCGCTTCGCTCGCTAGATTGCGTAGATTTATATTAATGCATGTAAAAAAGGCTCGCTTAATTGCTATATTTTAATGATACACATATAAATATATATTTATAATAATAAATTCTTATAGAAGGCTCGCTTCGCTCGCTAGATTGCTTATATTTATATCAATACAAAGTTAAAAATAGGCTCGCTTCGCTCGCTAGATTGCGTATATTTATATTAATGCATAGTAAAAAAGCTCGCTTCGCTCGCTTGATTGCGTATATTTATAATAATAAATAGTAAAAGAAGGCTCGCTTCGCTCGCTAGATTGCGTAGATTTATATTCATGCATAGTATAAGAAGGCTCGCTTCACTCGCTAGATTGCTTATATTTATAAAAATATATTGTAAAATAGGCTCGCTTCGCTCGCTAGATTGCGTAGATTTATATTGATGCAAAGTAAAAAAAAGGCTCGCTTCGTTCGCTAGATTGCGTATATTTATAATAATACATAGTAAAGAAGGCTCGCTTCGCTCGCTAGATTGCTTATATTTAACATTAATGCATATTAAAAAAGGCTCGCTTCGCTCGCTTGATTGCGTATGTTATAATAATACAAGTTAAAAAGGCTCGCTTTAATTTTATTTTTTTGAGTTTATTATTTTAGCCGCCATTTTTAAATTATTAAGAAAAATTTAAAATGTCAACCAAGAAAAATATATTTTCTTTTTCTACTCTTTAAGAGCTTTTAAACGATATACAACACGATTTTTTGCTCAAAAATTTTTTATCCGGTCCGCCATATTGGCCGCCATTTTGAAAATAGTTTTCGGAATATTACCAATAACTATACAGCTCTGACATAAAGTTAATTTTACTTGTATAAAAGTATCTAAAGTATATTACAATAGATCTTTATCTTGTAAATTCTTATAAAATGAGTAAAAACTAATTATTATATTAAATTATGGCCGCCATGTTGAATTTTTCGGAATTTAGTATATAACATTTTTTGTTCTACTAATCAAGAGCTTTACAACGATATATTACTCGAGTTATTCCTTTAATTTTAAATTTTTTGAGTTCATTATTTTAGCCGCCATTTTTAAATTATTTCAAAAAATTTAAAATGTTGACCATGAAACATATATTTTCTTTTTCTACTCTTTAAGAGCTTTAAAACGATATACAACACGATTTTTTCGCTCAAAATTTTTTTTTATCCGGTCCGCCATTTTGGCTGCCATTTTGAAAATATTTTTCGGAATATTACCAAACCAAAAACTATACAGCTCTGACACATAATTAGTTTTACCTGTATACAAAATTTTATCAAAATCGGTCGATTTTTACGGCAGTTATCGCGACACGTACAAACAAACACACAAACAAACGCGCCGTCCCAATCTTCTGAAATGTAAGAACTCACTTACGTTCGTTCAAAAATGGGAAAATTGGGAAACAATCTAATTGAGTTGAAATTTGGTACAAGTATATAAAATAAAAATAAAATAAAATAAAATGCCCGTTTTAGGGCCTTTCGGCCCATCAGGGTATTCACCCTGCGGGAACCACCTCAGGTGGGTTGCATCTACTACACTCTAAGAATTAATTAAAGTTGGCAAAATCTTTTAAATACAAATACTATTCATAAAATCTTAGAGCATAGCCCGGGCTGCGAACCCCGGACCTCCGGTGCCGAAATCGAACGCCTTAACGATCACGGCCACGGAGGCAGACGGTACAAGTATTTACTTTTACATAATTAATAAGTACACTAAGTTTTGTTTCAATACGAAAAGTATATTAATATTTTTTCTTGGAACATAAAAATTAAGTAGCATTGAGCGTGGAGTGCTGTATGGGTGACTGTTGAGAATGAAATGGATGCATTTACAATCTGAGGACAAGCAAAGTGAGTCTAAAGACATGATGCAGTACAAATTTGGCAAATTGTATATTCTGAGGATGAGTAAATCGAGTAAGAAGTAGGGAGGATAATCGGAGTGAATCCAATGTGACAAGGAAATTTACGAGGTACCTCGTACCCAATTTTTATTTTGATTCAGTAAAAGAAATGTCATGCTCACGTAGTTGCGTTTTTATTTTTGTTGTTGTGTAAGAGTTTCTCAATTATTATCTGCATAAGAATGTTTAAACGCAAATCTATTTTTATCTTCTTGATTAATTTGATGTTTGATTAACGATGATATTGATATTATTATGATGAGAAATATCCCCCCCCCCCTATAGAGATGAGTCCCTTTGCTTATTGGTTGCTGGAGACTCGAGAATATTACTCCCCACCTCTCTCACTAGCTATATTCAAATGCCTACCCATACAGTACTATACACTAGTCTAAGTTGATAACCAAAGTGCTGTCCACAACGTCTAGTTTTAATTAACATACAGTAACTAAATGATCTATACCTCAGCTGAGTTAGGAGGTTGAGAAGAGAAAGCTTTAAGTTTTTCTTTAGCAGGAGTTACAGAAGGAGCAATGCTAGCTCGTTTCTTATTAGGCCTTGAGCTACCTACAGACTCCCGTTTACGTTTCTTACCCTGGAAAAATAAAATACATTCACTTTTCTAGAAGAAAACTAGCTGAGGTATTTCCCCTTTGGGCGAGAGAGGTGATTATTCACCTGTTTGTAGTTTAGATTGAAATAGAAGAATACAAGTAAAAGGGTGTCTAACAGAGCAAGAACACAATGTCTAGCATATGATATAGGTTCTCATTAAAGGAGGCGGGACTAATAGGAAAAGAAATTATAAAATCAACAGATTGGACAATGTGTAGATAAAAACACAATGTCGCTGATAGATCGGAAAAATTGCCAACTATGCTAATAATTTACTATCCAACATCACCAAAATAATGTATTTTTTACCATCCCATTCTTGGACTATCAACATTAAAAATAAAAACTATGCTAACCATGGACACCCAGTGGTCCGCGGGCCACACTTTGTGTATCTTTAATTAAGCCATCATCATTAAATTTCATTTAACAATATTAGTGTTAATTAAAAAATTAAATAATTTAAAAAAATTAATAAAACATTTCATAAAACTTTTAAAATAAATTTTAAATCGTCATTATTTCGAAGCGCTTGATTGAGAAAACTATATTTTGTAATTCATTTAAAGCCAATCATAGAAAAAATACGCGGCCACATTGTTGTTGTTTTGTATTATTTATGGTTTCATTATCGTTTCTTGTTACATGGCATTTTGCCACGTATATAGCGAATTTTCACAGCCTCTTTACACAGGCCCGCTTCGCAGGCCTGAGAGGCTGTCTCACAAATTTGATTTTATTAATCCTCTATTATTAATAGTAAGCAATAATATTACAGTTAACAAGCAATATAAAAAAATAATAAGTATATTTAAATACATTACTAATACGTTTTTATAGAGGTATAAGAATACAAGAAAAAATCCACACGTTGCAACTGTTGGAGTAACCTTGTATAAAGGGTAAGAAAAGATTATAGTTTCATCTTTCATCAGTTTTAGTTATCGTCCACCATACAAAAGGGTATTAACTCTTACATACATTTATGATTGTTTATACAATTTAAAGAAAAATGTCAAGTTTTTTCGTAAACAAATTGTTATTTGAGTATAATCTTTAGGTTGAAAAAAAATATTATTATTCATGTATTTTAAAATAAAAATACCGTTTTCGTCACTTAGGATTGTCCAATTGTGCTGAAACCGGTCGCAATCGTTTTAGAATGACTTCGACCATATCAAGACTACTTCGAGGTTCTTCCTCTTTACTGGCCTGCTTAGCTCGGCGTGGATCAGTGGAAGCCATTTTTGTCCTGTCTCTCTGGGACAGTAGGCTTACCAGGATGGAGCAAGAGGTAGAGGCCCCTCTTTATACATATCCCACCTCTAACACTACTGAACCCAAGATATATCGTACGAGTCTTGACCTAGACGTATACATATACACGATATATATATATATATATATATATATATATTATATATTATATATATATATAATGTATACCATTTGCGCCATTTGTGATGGTTCTATTCAGCTGAAATTGGTTTAATCGATTCAGCTAGCCGTCTACCTAAACACGAAATACCTTGTTTTAAAGCCATTTCAAGTTTCAAAAAAAAAATTTTTCATGACGTCATAATGTTTTTATAAACAATAGGCCTCGTAACTCCACAACATTCGCGATTTGCAAAGTTTCATTCAATTTGAGAACGCCTTCAAGCGTTATCGTTCCCATACGAAAGGGTAGAAAACTCTATATATATATATATATATATTATATATATATATTATATATATATATATATATTATATAATTATATTATATATATATATATATATATATATATATATATAATATATATATTATATATATATATATATATATATATATATATGTATGTATGTATACATATATATATAAACTTTTTTCGGACATATATTTTTGTTACCAGGAAGCCAATAGGAACCGATTCCGATCACTCCCACCCTCAACTTCCGTCATCCGAACAACCTCATAAGCGTCATTTTCATAATGAAAATTCGCTAAAATGTTACAAATATCCTTAAAAATGGGATATTACCAGAAATTATTTTCGTTTAACTTAAGAAAATATTAACATTTTCTAATATTATCTCTAATGTTATGAGTGTTTATCTCGAAATCATAGTTCTCTATGGGTTAAAGCGTTTTTGCATAAAGCACGGTCCTTAATCTTTTGTAAGTATGATTTAAATATGATATTAAAAGAATATTAAACAGGTCAGAGCTAGAACGCAACCTAAAAAGTAACTCATTTTGTACTCAATGAACTGAATTACTGGGTGCTAATAAAATATTTAAAATAATTGCGTTGAAAAATAAAGAGTTTTGAGGAATGTGATTGGTCAAGGATTAAAAATATGACATTATATAAAAAAATATCATACAAAATCTATTTCCCACACCGTGAATTTAAATCTAGTTTACAATAAAGTGTCCTATTCATCAAAATTTAAAATTGTATTTGATGACTATGCATAAATAAGAATGTTTTTTCAGATTTATTAAAATGGTTTTATTTTTACTGCTAGTAATCTTCATACAAATAAAAATGATATCTAAACTAAAAAAAAGAAGAAAATTAAATAGAAAAAATATGTAATTGTGATTTGGACGAATATTGGAAAGTACATTCAAGCATTGAAATGCCAGAAAATGTATGTCCCTTTTGTTCAGCGATGAAATGGAAGTCTGAACCAAAGGAATTTTGCTGCTGCAAAGGAAAAGTAAAAAAGGTTGCGTTAAATTTATGATTCCCTTTAAGTATATACTTTTGACATTACACATTTTATTATTATTAGAAAAAAGGGAAGGGGTATACATCAACCAATACCAAACAATTATTTAATTACCTATTATTTTCACAAAACATGATTTGAAGAGATTTTATTAAATTTAAACCATCAGTTTCACAGTAGTTGACACAACATATATTTGTAAAAATTTAGCCATGCTATTTTCTTATGGAAGTAAACCAACAATTCTGTGATAAATATAGGTTCAGACTTACATTTTGTTGCTGAGCAGAGAAGCATACATTTTTTGGCTTTCATTACATTTTTAAGTTGGAATGCATTTTGTAATTCTTGGCCGAATCATAGTTTAATGTCATCATATTACAGCTATTTAATTGTATTCTTTTTTTGTCACATTACTTCTGGCTCTCCTCCCCAAATTGATTTTTTTTTATCTAGCACTGCTCTTTTTATAATATAGAAGAAGATAAGGGACCATGTATAGAGATGGCTAATGTATATTCTAAGCAACGATTAATTTTAAGAAAAGTTTTTTTCCTTATGACTGGCAATACAAAGAATAATTTATTGAAATTAGTTGGAAGGGACCCCCCTGCTAACACCACATAGCAACCGAGGTGTAAAGCAACCTATTCATACAAACAGATAAGAGAATTAAAGTAGTAGAAACCTTGACAGGGCTGTCGTCACATTCAGACATGGGTTCTTCTTCTTCCTCTGAAACATCTTCATCTGATGAACTTCTGGTATCATCTAAAATAATATCAAATAGAAATTAACAAACTAAGCCTAGTTAAATCAAAACAATTTTTTATGTTATTAAAATACTCTAAACAAAATAACTGATAATAATAAGAAAAAAAATAAGCTTCTCATTTACTAGCTTGACAAATTGTTCAACTTATAAAATTTTAATTCATAGTTGATCTAGTTAATTGAAAGGTTGATCAAGTGAATACCTGTCTATCAAAGTCATAAAGTCAAGTATTATTTTAGTGAAATGCATTGATTAAAACAGTTCAGTTGAAATTCTGATGGATATGATTCTTAATAAATCTATACTAAAGCAATATATAAACCAAGAAGGGCAATTCCAATACTAAACCATGTAAAAAATCAGACATGTGTGATCAGCTGATCAAAATGGAATAAAATAAAAAATAGCTTAAATTGGAAGAACAGTGCATGAGCTTTTTAGTATTTACTTTCTTTGTTTTTCGTTAGATTATCAACAATGGTAATATTAGGTGAGTTTTAATTTTTATCGTGTTTTCTTATTTAAAAATTTTCACTAATTTGAAACAATTTTTTTTTTATTCCGAGAAATAATTGTTATAATATTTTAGTTAAAGAAAAGGATGAACTACATTGATTGTAAGTGGCATGTTTTCTGAGATTTTGAAGGACAGAGACAAAAGTTTATATTGCCTTAAAAGTGATGCATAGGCCACTTGTTACATGTAATTGAAAAATCACTAACTGCAATCAGATGACACAAAATATATTTCTTACTCACATTATAAAAATCTAAGTCCAAAATGTAAAAAAGGAATGATTTAAAAGTAAACAAACAATGCATACCGTGTATAGTTTGTTTACATTTAAGAGGGTAAAAAAAGATGGCTGTGCCCATAGGGAAATTTGAGCCAACTCCCTGGTGAATAAAATGTGAACTACGTTTGTGAGAAACTCTTATGTTGTCTGTTGGTTTATATATTACTAAACTCTACATAGACACACTAAAAATACACCAAGTGCTGCCAACCTTGGACAAAGCACATCGTATACAAATCACTAGCACAAATGACAATAAATAAATAAAAGTTATATAAGTAACAACCTGGAATAAATTCATCTCCGGAGTCTTCACTATCAATTCCAATGTCCTTCAATTTCTTCCCAGGACTGATTTCATCATCCAAATCTTCTCTTTCATTATCAGAATCTAAACACGCAGAACGATTTGTAAAATATGTGAAAATACTTGACATACTTGAGCTTACTCCAAAATTAGAAAAAGTAATTGATCCTTCCAGTTTTTGAAATATTTTTTGTATTTAACAAAGTGAAGAAAAATATCAATATAAGAACATTACATGAGTCCACCATTCAATGTAATTTTCCAATATTGACTTTTTTCTCAGGAAAAAATATTTAGGAGGAAGCGAAAATCACCAGAAAGAGAAAAAAAATATTTCTTGAAATGAGATGGACAGCTTGTCCTCTAATTCATCTGAGAATCTAATATTTATAGAATCACACACAATTAAAATCAGTTGACAGCGTTGGGAAAATAATGCGAGAGAGCCAATGAGTTTAGTATTAGATGTTAAACCATGCCCGCTATGTCATATCAGGACAACCCAAAGAGACTAATACTTAGAGGTAGTACATGGGCCGAATAGTACAGCGATAAGGGGTCTGGAAGTGCGACAGCTTCCACTAGGTGCCATAACTGTACTTACTCATACTATAGTCTCCCAAGAGAGAGACTAAATACTCCCCCACCCCCCTACAACCCCTATTCGCGATTCAAAGTCCATAGCAGCGCCACCGTCGCTGATAAGAAATTGATAACGAAAGGGTGATCGTTGTTAAAGTCCTTATGGGGATTTTCTGGTTTTTCTTATTTGTGACGATTATTTCTTTAAATTTTTTATCAAAGTGCTTTAATTTAACTAATTTTAGGGCGTATGAACTCAGTAGAATCACAATTTCATTGAAAAATAGCGTTTTAATGGGTTGTCACGAGTATTTAAATTGAGTGATAAGAAGATGAAGATCATAATATAGTGTTTTATTTTATTTATTGTTAATTGATGTTACTTTTAAATAATTTTAGTTTGCAAAAACACACAAAATTACCATTTAATGCATTAAATTGTTAAAATTAATTGTTACAGGTATTTAAATTAACTGATAACAAGCCGATTTTCACCGTAATGGTATTTTAATTTATCAATCAATTTTATTTACACACTTAAATAATAAATAACTCAATAAATTCACGTTTTTGTTAAATGTTTGTTTAAACCATCCGTTTAGGTTTTATTATTTCTGGGTTAAATTGGACAAATCAAAGTCTGTAGTGATAAGAGCCTGATTTATATTTAAAATCCTGGAATTATCGAAATATTTATCTATGAAATATTGCAATTTTTTTAGCACCGATGGTCGTTCTAATAATTTTCATCACATTTATCACAAATTAACAAACAATAAATAAATAAAAG
Source organism: Microvelia longipes (assembly GCA_018340805.1). Lineage (NCBI taxonomy): Eukaryota > Metazoa > Arthropoda > Insecta > Hemiptera > Veliidae > Microvelia > Microvelia longipes. The sequence goes on along the minus strand of JACMZG010000008.1, from coordinate 73,047,403 downwards.
AAGAATTTTTATAGGCTCCCATGCTAATCCTATGATAAAAAATTTTTTGATCACCCTTTCGTTTTCCCGCCATTGGTATTGCCAACTTTACAACTATCTCTTTGAATCGCGAATTGTAGCATGCACTCTACAAATGGCGGGCACTTTCCAGTGATGCCACATTAAACCACTTTATTCAACACAGAAAATTAAAGAATACATGCAATAAATAATAACTAAAACTTATTTTAAATTTAATTTACTCAAATTAAGACAAAATAGTGGAAAAATAATCTAATATTTACGTAGAATTGTAATTATTAGGAAAAATAAAAAAATTATGTCACCAATGTACAGTTACGGCACTTAGCTACCCAAGGAATGAAAAGAGCTGTTGTATCCTCCCTCTACAGTGTATCGTTAAGTTTAAAAATCCCCAAGGTCATAAGCATTTTGGGAATCGACCAATCAGAGAAGCCGCTGCCAACCACTCTCTTGAAAGAGAAAAAAAATTCCCTACTCCCATAACCCCTGTAGGGAAATGACCTCCTTCCCGGCATTCGTTCACTTCGTTTGTGGTTCTTTTTGTGTTTACATCGTTTTGTGAGTTTTTGTGTTGTGTGTGTTCTGTGAATTGTGTTTGTGTTGGACTGTTAACATTATTATTGCACTCAAATATTCTTTTTAATAACTAAAGTAAATATAAGCATAACTGAAACTTTTATTTCAAGGCTGCCTTTTATGCAGCAATTTTTAAGAGCTGTCAAAACTAGTAAACATACAATTCTTTTTTAATGTAAAAACATATGAGTACACTTATTATTTCCCTTCACAATTCATTTTTTTTTTCACATTTGCATACTTCCTAAATAATAAAACTACACAAAAGAAATGTAGAAACATCGCCAAGAAAACACGGGTAACACAACCTGATTTGTTTACAAAGTTTTTTCCCTGCTGCCTTTGTGTAGGGATTTTTTTTTTTAGAATCGGTGGTGCCTAAACTGAGCTGTCAAGGTTTTTAAAGTCGTCGATACCAGAGACTATAGATACTTAAACAGTAAGACTGTCGACTCAATGGTGGGGAAATTTGGATTCCGGACGACGCTAGCGCTGCGGCGGACCTACCTTTCAATTGAGTGGGCGTGTCTTAATTTCCCGCTTTATGCCTACAGTCGGTTTAAAATTTAATTTTTATACTTTGTATAGTTATACTTCTAACTAACCCTACCACTTTAATCTTACACAGAACACTTGTGATTATTTTTAAGTTTTTCATTTAAGTAATTTATTAATTTAATTGATTCAATCAGGTAATTATGAAATAGTGGCTAAAGTTTTACACGTGCTAAAAGATAGATTTTGGCATTTAATGCAGCCTGTATTTCAATTACATCGGCGAGATGCTCACATGTGATTAAATGTAATTACCTGATAAAATCGACTAAATCAATAAATTAATTAAATGAAATATACTTATCTGCCATCATTAGCGTTCTCTGGAAGTTTTAAAAAGGTTTCTATTTACTTTTAGTTTCTGAATTTTGGAAATACAGAACATGCAACGGCGAACCGTTTTTGTGAAAAATACATACAGAAAACAATCAACTTTATAATAATAATAATTAATGTAGCTGTCATAAACAAAGAATTGTCATGGTATTCATAAATTTAAATATAAAAAATATAATCAGTCATCTTTGGAAAGCTATTGGGGTTAGTTCATGAGTTGTCCGCACCGGTCCGCCGCAGCGCTATTTTTAGTAGCTTGCGATAATGGAATCCAAACTTTTCCTCATTTAAGTTAACCCCCCCTGGTCGATACACAATAAGTATTAGTCTCTTTGAGCCAACCTTATTGGTCTCTCAACACAAGTTTCCCACGCTGTCATCTAACTTTAACCGTGAGCTATACTATAGTATTAAAAGTCTATTTGGTTTTGTTGGTCCCCATGTTTTTTGAGAGTGAATAGACTTCCTCTTCACCTTCCATACCCCCCCCCCCCCTCCGCTCAGAATGACATTGAAGTGAACTAAAGCCGAGACATTTGTAATTTTTATCATAAAAAAAACTTAACCTTCAGGAATGATGATTCGCTTTCTCGATTTCTTTTCTTTGCTTGCAGGGGTTCCATTCTTAATATTTTCTTTATTTGCGGGAGTTTTTGGAGTTTTACAAGCAGATTTCGGTTTGTCTTCTTTAGGTGGACTTTTCTTCAAACTCGAAGGTTGACAAGGCTGCAATTTCTTCTCAACGTTTGGCGACTTGGTGAAAAAATTAAAAAGGGTCTTTTGTTTGGACATGTTTTTAAAAACAAAGAATTTAAAAGCAAGCAAAATTATGAAACACCTACAAACACAACATGGATGAACCTAAACATCTGATAATATTGGCGCTTTTTAGAGGGAAAAATCAGTGTAGCCAACAAACCAATTAATCTACTTCCTTATTCGAAATTGCTGAATCATTTTTACGCATACACGGAAATCTGCTCTTTTACATTTTTTTAGTCTATTCCCTACTGTTTCAGCTATAAAATTGAAAACCTTTTAATTTTCTTTTTTATAGTTTTATGTCCTTTATTAACTTTTTTAATCTTGAAAATAATTATAACTTGCACAGTGCATTCATAACGCAAATATTCCTGATAAATTTAGGCCCAGGTTAGGCCGGCGTCCATAGAGACTAATAGTTATTAGTCTATTTGAAGCCAACAGTGTTGGCTGCCTTGGTTGGTTGAAACTTTAAATCTTTATGGTCCTTAACTAAACCCTTAACAAAAAACAAATGATTACAAAAAATTTGTAGTCATTGCATAGAGATATTACTAGAGGGACAACAAAGCACTACTCGTAACTCATTTCTTCTGTATTTTTCAAAAGAAATACGCTATAACCTTTGAAGAAACCAACTGAGCATTAAAATAGTGCTAATAATGGCGAGCAATGAAATGAGCAAAAAAATAAATAATGGTGAGCAATGCCAATTTATAGGCATAGTTTTGTATAAGCTTTGAGTGCTCGAATCGACTCCAGGCCACTCTCTTTCTCATAGGCCCAGAAAACATCGAATACGAATCCCTAATTGACATTATGTTGTTCAGCAGCCGTAATTTAGGGTTTGTGACCACCGTTTTTTCGACTTTTTGGTCATTTAGAGTGATCGTATTGGCTTCGAAGCGGCTTTGACACAGACACAGGTACATCGGAACTTTTCCTGGTCACATCAGACTCGCTCATCCTCTCTACTTCGGACTGACTTTACAACATTTGTTTTATTCCTAGCAGTCACCAATCCAGGCACCGACCACACCTGATGCTGCTTAACTTTTATGATCCAACAAAAATCATACATATACTTGTCGTATTGAAACCAAACTTAGTCTACTTATTTATTAGGTAATGGTTTAAACTTATAATAATAATAATGCCCATTTAGAGCCTTGCGGCTCATCAGGGATAACCCCTGCGGGAACCACCTCGGGTGGTAGTAGTAACCGTTACGCTCAAAGTGTATTCTAAAGCTGGCGATAATTTATTTAAACAATAATCGTCTATACACTGAGAGCGTAACCTGGGATGCGAACCCCAGACCTCCGTGGGTGTCAAAGGTCAGAGTAAAGCTAACGCCTTAACGACCTCGGCCACGGAGGCGGCCTGTTTACACTTATACCAAATTAATTGTTTTTAAAATTTTTAAACAATGTACACAAGTCATTTAAGAAAAATTAAACTAATGCTGACAATAAGATGAAACTTAGCACATATGTTAGACATATTCATGGATACATGTGAGCCAAATGTCAAATTGATCGCAACATTATTCCGTGTTTTATGGTTTATCAAAATTTTTGCTGAGTCATTATCGCAGGTAAATGGCGTCATAAGAAAATATTTTCTGGATGGCACAACTACACCTATAGACTGATTTTAGAGAACAATTTTAACTCTCTTGCACAAATACACAGGGGGCTACAATGAAAACCACTTAGGAGGCATTAAAAACACTGCTACAGGTAATTCAGGTATCATCCAGGTTTCAGATTTTTTTGTACTTTCCTATATACCTATGGTATAAATGAGGATATGTAAAAACCACTAAGGAAGTAAAAAAAACAAGTTTTGGATTTTAGTGCAAATACAACACTTTTCCAATATACTTACGGTATAAATGGGTAAAAGGAAAGTCATAAATAATACAACAAAAACTAGTTTAAGTTTTTAATAACTTACTAACATGAATAGTTCAAATCGAACCAAACAATTTATATATTGTGTACATTTAGTTTTAAAAAAATTGAAGTTTATAAAAAGATTAATTAGGATTTTATCAATAATTAATTAATTATATACTTGTAAAAAATGTCCCTAGCTAAAAGAAATAAATAAATTAAAAAAATCATAACTAATAGAAATTAAGTAAAAAAACTATAATAAAATAATATTCCAAAATTAAAGACTGGAACCAAAATATGTTTATATATATATATATATATATATATATATATATATATTATTATATATATATATATATAATATATATATATATATATATATATATATAACATTTAAAATCAATCAAAAATTTGCCTATGCCCAGAGGATTTAAAGAAAAATAAAAAAAACAGAAAATTAACAGTCCCTAATATTTTAAGATAAATAATAATTAATTAAACAAATGATGAACCTATCAGTCTTTCTGATATCTTAAGCGAACATAGGCAGATACACAAGTAGAATTACACTGTTAATGAATAATAGACATTATTTCAAAAACACTAACAGCCAAATCACTAAATACATGAAGTATAAATAATACCATATTTAACAATATATAAACATTTAACACCTTAATTATGCATAGGATTACACATACATAGTGTGTTCAAATATAGCTACTTGGTGATACCTTCCATGAGAGATCTACGCATAACTTGATAAAAATAAACATTTCTAGCTCGTGGCATATATGAGGTTAGGCTTGTGTTTACAGACATACTCATACTGGTACAAGCTTATGTTATGCGTACTATTAGCGTCATGTTACTATATGCACTAATTACTTAGCAAAAACTACTTACTTATCACTAATAGCTAATGTTGAACACACTAATTAGTTAGTTTTAGAAAGTTTTAATTGAATTTGCATATTTACAAATGATCTGTGTTTTTTAAATTAATAGCATAATGTTATCTTTAAACAACAAAGAAATAATAACAACGAACAAATAAAAAAAAGTCACACAATAATGACTATTCATTTATATAAAAAAACATTTAAAACTAATGTGTCTATTAATGCAAAGAATGTGTCTAAAAAATCATATATATAATTATATATATATTTATATATATATATATATATATATATATATATATATATATATATATATATTATATATTATATATATATATTATATATATTATATATATATATATATATATATATCGAAGGACACATCTGAATAATATTTCATTGGACACATAAAATACACTAGTAGGAAAGAAGAAAACAAATGAAAATGCTTATTATCTTATACAAAATCAAGGTGCAAAAAGTTTTAGGAGTAAACAGTTGTCCGATTAATGAAAAATCTACTTGGCAGTGGAAATGGCAGTGAAAAATTTACTCTTTGTACAACAGGCCGGACGTCTAAATTATCAGCTACAAGTTCACCCTCTAGCTATTAAGTTTACTTCAAAGGGATTTGGTCAATTTGCCGAGGAATGGGCAAAGTTCCATCATATATCTTTTATTTCAATGCAAGATACAAATGATAATCGCATACCTAAAAATTCTTATTTTAAAAAGAGCTTAGTCATCAAAAAAGTTGTTCTGAGTAACTATTTACAGATTTACTCTTCATTACAGAAAATATAATACATATAAAATCCTGACGATAAGTATGATTCTTTTGATACCTCGACAGAAGCATTTAATGAATCAAAAATTTTATTCCTATTTACATTATTTTAAAGATATACATTAAATAAAAATATAATAAATGATTGTAGTCTTGTAAATGGACGACTAGCCTAGTGGACTACAAAATAAGAAAGCGTCTAAAATAACTCACTTAACTAGATGGCCAGCTTTCTATAAATCCCAAGTGTCAACAAGAAAGTCAAATGATTAATATAGAATAAGCACTAAGCTCAGGAAAACAATTGATTGATTGACACTATTTTCTCCCTCCTTCACCATGGGAAAAATTAGTTGTTGATCTCATTTAGTAAACTCCCCCAGCTTTGCCTTGCGTGTTCACTGAACTGGCAAGACTCCAGAACCAAATTAATCTCTTGGCAAGCCTCAGGTTTTATTAGGGTTCCTTTTGCTTTTACCTAAAGAATCAACTTGACTAGCTTAACTATTATTTCTATGTAAGCAAACTAACAATATTTTGAACACATTAAAACATAAAAACAAGGGATTACAAAAAGTTGACCACCAAAGATTTTTGCGAGCTTTAAGGAATGTACCAGAAAGGGCACCTTTCATTCTTCTATAATCTAAAAAATATGTTAAATAAAGTAATGCCACTAAATGCTTAAGATGAATATGACAAAAAATAAAATTTCAATTAAAATTAATAATTATTAGGCATAATCCAAATAAATTTGGTCATAAAGGAAAATTAAAAAATCATGCAGAGTGATCACTATTGTCATAAGCCCTGTGATCACTGTTGGCATAAGACCTATTGTCCTTCAGGTCCCTACAGTTCAATTGGCCGCTTTGCAACCATCACAAAACATAAATTAAGACACTTAAATTATATCTCCAAGCTTTGAGTTCAAGGAAGATTTTTCCCTCTTGTTTTTGGCTAGAACCGGTCTTAGTAAATTTAGATGACTCAAAAACATAAAATAGGATGCCAAAATCGAGAAAACATTATTCCTCTTCTCTTCACCTATTTAGAGGGGTTTTGAGTTTGATAGGGTCATGAAATAGGCGATGTGAAATGCATTTTACATAGAAAATTTGCTAAATATCAGTTTGTAAAAAATATTTTATTAAAAAAGTAGTCCAAGAGCTGGACCTGAAAAAATGTTAACTACTTCAAGCCAATTTTTTCTGAAAAAAACCTTAAATTATAAAGAAAAACATAATTTCTTTGAAAAATATTGGCTTTTGTTGAATTTTTAGCCATTCAACTATTGTCATAATCTTAGCTGTAGTTATCTGATTTTTACGATAAAACAGTCATTTTAAAGGACATTGTATCAGCTTTTAAAATGTTCCGTTCATGTTTTGAGCATGACATACAAGAAACCACTTAATGCAAGAAAATTGAATTTGTGCAATTTTCTAATATTTTGAGTGAGCGCATTCATATGAAGGGCTCCACTCTGGATAGGCATACTATGCTTTTCCTTCATAATTTAAGGTATATTTTCAGAAAAATGTGGTTTGAATTTTTCAAACTAAATTTGAAAAATGAGTCACATTTTTAGCCCTGGCTTTTGGACTAAAGGTATTAAGAACATTTTATTGGCTGAAACTCTGTTTTTAACTTGCAGAGAAAGCGTATTAATATGTAATGCAAGTTAGTTTTGATTAACTGCCTATCAAAATATTTTTTTAGTTAGCAGACAAACAGCGAGCCTCTCTACATGCAACAGGTGTTTCCACATGTAAATAAAAATTGATTGAATGTTCCCATTCAACCATCACTGATACACAAACCAACCTCAAAAAAACAACAGATCGTAAATAATAATTACTAATTTCAATACACAGACATCCATTCATTTTTGGTCCCAAACACTTGGAGGATATTAATTGGTTACTAAAAACTATTGAATGAGTGAACCAAATTAATCAATAAAATTAATGAAATTAAAATAAATTGAAACTGTCATTACAATATGGGTTTACAGTTTTAGAACAAGTTAGAGCACTAGAATGATCAGTGTCCAAATATTTAGAAGCATTTATTAATGACTTGCTTTACTGGCGAAATATTTCTGATTATGAAAACTAAACAAAAAAAAAAGATCAGAGGTGGGATAATCAGTTATAAAAACACTTAGCACGACTTTTAGCTTTGGTCAGGAATGGTTAACAATCAAAACTAAAATTTCTACTTTATTTTGAAGGGGTAATGTAACCATTGATGGGTAACCATGATTAACTAAATATTTAATACAGATGCTCATCATAATATGAAAACAAGTCTCTCTGCTGATTTTTATATGCATTTAAAAATCAAAGATAACAACTTAAGATCATCAGGGCTGATGAGATATCATGAATTAGGTTTTCATACTAAAGGTCATCATCAGGGTATCATCAGGCTGATGAGATATCATGAATTAGATTTTCATACTAAAGGTCATCATCTGGCTGATGAGATATCATGAATTAGATTTTCATACTAAAGGTCATCATCAGGGCTGATGAGATATCATGAACTAGGTTTTCATACTAAAAGTCATCATCAGGGCTGATGAGACATTATGAAGTTAAAGCTAGGTGTTCATACTAAATGTCATTATCAGGTCTGCTAAGATTTTATGACGTTAGATAACCTCCAGATGGCTGAAAGCCAGTTTTGAGACTATATTTATAATTTTCTTATACAAATCTTCAATTATTGAATTCCCTTCTGACAGATTTATTTTATTGATAGATGAACCACATATTTTAAAAGCTAAAACCGAGAATAATAAACATCAAAACAAAATTCTTACACTACAAATTAAAATTATTTGAACAGTGCATTGATACAATAAATAGTAATAATTACCTATCAAATAAATAAATAACTGATTATTGCATTAAATATTATTATACAAAGTCTTTTTATAAAAAAAAATATAATAATAACAAAAAAGAGGGATATTTTTATTAAAAAGAAACATAGCTTCTACCGAAACTAATTCAACTACGTCATACATAATATTGTAATTACAAAGATGACAACTCCACACATTTTTACTTAGAAAAATTCAAAAAGATAATAAATAATATGCTAATGAATAATAAAATAATAACTAACAAAAATTATAAAAAGAATAAAAAAAATTAATATGCACAAAAATGTCAATGACCAAGTAATAATATTTCGTCTAACCTTTCTTCCATCAAAACACTGTAAACTTTATTTTAATTAATTTTGTTCATAATTTTATTACTATTAATATTTAACGCATATTTGTAACAACAATACTTATATAGATAGAGTAATTTTAACGATTAATATTAATTAATCATTTCAGCACAGATGCAATATTTATAAAATAAATGCTTAATTTTTAAAAGTTTTTATTTAACATATTGCAAAATGATATTAAACATACAGATAAAAATTGAGTATAGGATGCCTCAGAATTTTTCCTTGCCATATCTTATTCGCTACTCTCATCCTCAATACTCCAGGACTCGCTTCGCTCGTCCTAAGGATGTGATAATCACCAAATGTACTGCATCATATCTTCAGACTCTCTTCAAAAGTCCTCAGACAGTCAAACAGACATTCCCCGACCTCGCTCCATACAGCTTAACTTTTATGATTCAACCAATTGTTGATAAACTTGCCATATTGAAACACACTTAGTATACATGTTACAAGGACACACTTGGTTAAAGGATGCATTTGTACCAAACTTTAACTCATTTGGATAATTTTTTTATTTTTTTTTAAAACATATACAACTTATTTGATGAAAATTTAACTAATGCTGATAATGATTGCAAATATTAAAAGGAAAACATTAACAGCTTTCCCATTGGTGACTTTAAAATTCAATTTCACATTTAATATACTAAATAGGGGTGTTACTGCTCAAAACTTTGTTATTCTGCCCCAGGAGTGGTTCACACTTACATATTCTGGAGGTTGATCCATAAAATTTATCAGAGTCGATTAATTTTATCAAGAATCTTTTGATCAAAAACCTCTCTTTATTGTACTAAAATTTAGGAATCAATTTTGGGATTTTGTTTAATACAAATATTTACAAAATGAACATAAAAAATTTTAATTTTAATTTAATACTATACACATAGCAGAGAAATAAATAGGTTTATTATTTTTTACTATGATCATATAATCTTTACTACATATAAAAAGAAATTTGACTGCCAATTAAAAAGGCAAGGCAAAGAAATTAAACATAAAAAACATTTATTTGTAAAAATTAAAATAGCAGGATGTACTCAATATTACATTTAGAACTTATATCTAAATATAATATAGAATACAATTAAATTCTTCATAAAAGGCCATTTGCCCATTAAAAATTAAGATTTTTTAATTAAAATACACTTCAATTAAGAAATAAGGATAAAATTAAATAAACTTTATACGATAATATTGGACTCCATACTAAAGATTATCCAAATTTAACTAATCCAAAGACAGTTATTTGATTTAAAGTAAAAATAAGGCACAGATTGAACTCACTGATAACTATTATGATGTCAACTAAAGTTTGAGATAGAAAGCAGGGAAATATAACTTAATGTATAGGTAATAGTGATGGGCTTTAGGTCTTCCAGAGATGACTACATCTATATAGATAATAAATTTTGGTTGAAGGAGATATCTTCAGAGATTTAAATCACTAAGGATGAAAATACAATGTTCTAAAACTAAATTTTTTTAGAGAACTCAGTTGGATTCATCACCTTCATAGATGAGGTCCCTACCAAATGACTTAAAACCATCGTCATGATAACGGCAAAAACTAAACTGTTGTTTATGTTGTTGGTCACGGGCCTAAAAACATTCACTTTCCCTGACTGTTATAATCAATCTTTAGTTGTGATCACCATTTTAATATTTTCAGTGATTTTAACTCTATTCATAGACTGGCAAAAGTTTACTAAACAAATCATATTAGACAAAGTTGATATTTACATAACTCTAATAATTGGCATTAATGAAGGACTGAAAACAATAGGAAACTAATAATTTTTAGCCACTATACATACGAGCGATTATTTTACATTCATATAAAAATATTCAACATATTTTAACCAAAGTAAGGGTAAAGAATAAAACATGAAATAATACCTAAACAATGAAAATTAAGACTATTACGCCGCCTGTTAAAGATAAACAAGACCTCATAACATATATGATTATTTAATCCAAAACATAGAAATATACATTAATATATTAAATATAATTACATTTAACACATATTTTCAACTTTAATTTATACATGTATAACAATTTAAATCCATTATCTGGGCTTTAAATGGGGAATAAATAAAGCACAGCTCATTATTAAGACTTTTCTATTGACATATAAAGGATTTAGAACCTAACTCCCCCATATTTGTGAAAAGTCATTTCTTGTTTTGATCTTTTACCCTTAATAGATAAATTAGTGGATCTTGGTATAGTGAATCAGGAAACTTAATGGAATTACTTTTTGGTTTTAATTTTTTTTATCAATTAAAATGATAAGCTAGGGCTAAATATGATATTAGGCTACATCAAAATTGTTTGTGTTATGATTATATCATATAACATATGATTAAAGATAGGGAAAAGAAGAATGGACAGAAAACAGTGCTTAGGTATCTATGGAAGATGAAAGGAGTTATACAAAAAAAATTCTGACTCATACAAGGACCATGTATACAATCTTTCTCTTAAATCCCACATATGTTACACACAAAGACATTAGGAACTTTTTCCAACTAAAGGTTCATTTTCAAATTTATACATTTTTTTGCATCTTCTAAAATAATTTTTTATACCATTTAATGGTGAGTAACACTACATACCATACTTAAAAAAACAATTAAAAAATTATTAGAAATACTCAACTCAAAAATATGTTAATAACTGGGAATTACATTCTTTTTGGTTCATATTTAATTATTATTATCAAATTTATTCAGGCCCAAGATCCAAAAATCTGTCCAAAGTAAGAAGTGTAAAATACTGTTAAGTCATGCTAATCATAAAAACCTTAATTAGGAATATGAGATAATGAAGACGGCAGTCCGAGTTTTATTAGATTAATTCAATCTAATAAATTACACTTTAATCCATTATATTAATTTACTAACCCTTAAAAATAAATAAACAAAAATAAATACAAAACATATTAAAATATTGAAATTGTAATAATACAGAGACTCCCTCCTGCAGCGCAGGCCTTCTGGCCTAAAGCAGGAGGCATCTTTTTGATTAATATATGTTATAAATATTATTTGTATTATATTAATAACAAAGAACTTTGTTAAAAAAATCATATTAGAGCTTTCACACAAGCGATTCTTGGCATCCTCAGTGAATCTAATAACAATTAAACAAAACCTTCAACCAATAACAAAACAGAATCTTCATTATCTGTCTTTATTATATCATATGCCTAATTAAGATTTTTCACATTCCATAAAACTTAATTCTTAAAAAAAAAAAACTTTTACTATAAGATAGTATAAAAACCAGTGTTGGCAACCATATTATAAAATACTTAGAAAAAATATAGTTAGACATATTAGAATGGAGATTAAATACTCTGTTTAATTTAATGAGCAAAATGTCAAGGATCATTAGTCTAAAACATAATTATGGAGGTAATGTACTGCATTATCCATAACCATAAATTTTAATACCAAAGTCATTTATGGTCATATAAAAAAATTGGCAATGTCCAGTGTAAAAAGTTGATGACAATAAGCGATTCCACAAAAAAACATATCCACTATATCCTTATTAATTAATCTTTCTATGCTATTCAGTATAAAGAAACATCATATACATGCAAAGAGGGAAGTAATCAGTCGATGTACACACAGGTAACTTGGCTACTTATTAATAAATTTTTAACTTTTATTATTAATATTTATGGTCCTTTCTACTTGATCTCTGATTATTTAGTATAGTTGGAACAGAACAATTCAAGGGTTGCTGTAAGAATGCATTCTAGAATATACATTCAAACACATTCTAGGGATACAAAAGTTGTTTTAAATTAACTTATTATTCAAACAACCAGAGTTAAAGCAGACCATATAGGTACATTTTGGATCATATAGCATCTGGGATCTTTATGAAAATTCTAAGCTAGAAACATATTGGCAGAAAATTAATATAGAAATCACTTCAAATCAATAATAAGTGTTAAAGTTAATATTAAACTAAAGGCCGACAAACAATTGACAAAAATTTAAGTTTAAATTTAAAATTGAAACCACAATTTTAAGAATTGTAAAAGTTCAAGACAAATGTTAGAGGTTTTTATAAAACCCCAAGTTTAATATAGGTACTCATGGAAAAAATAGTTTAAAGAAATAAAGCAAGAGGGCTTTGACTTCTTTCGTTGTACTCACTGTGGCGACTACACAGCTCCTTTGCCTCCCTGTAGCACCATGGCTGTCGTCCTATTTCTAGTGTATACAAGTCACACACACTACCACAATAAAAGCAAATTTCCAAATGTATTCGTCTAAAAAATGTTATTTGTTTACATCATGTTATATATGTCAATAGATAAAATCGGAACTAATGCTGATAATAAATTTTAAATTAATATGCGGTCACCATACTTGGTAGTACGGGTGAATACAATTTCAGCCCGATCACACTACTTTTTCGAGTTTTGTGGTTTTTAAACTTTTTGCAGAGTCATCATTGCAGATTAATGATGTCACAATATTTCATAAAGAATGGGGTAGAGGATATTATGAGGTTAATTTTTGTACCAAGTTTCATTTAGATACGCTAAGGAGTTCGAAAATTATTGTGTCCCATAGAAACGTTTAGGAACAAAACCTCGAACATGCATTCATACATATAAATATAAACTTCAACAATATATTATGAGGTATATCGTCTAGTTTACAATGAAACAAACCAAGGCACTAAAGCACCGATATTAGGGATGTATTTAAAAATATTTCTCTTATTCTTATATATTATTCAATTATTCTTATATTTTCTATTATTAAGGAGGTAATTAAGAGTTTGAATACATTGCTAGCTCTCATGCCAATATTGATGATATTGCTACTAACCTATTATAGCTAACCATTTAATCTTTCATAGCCAACTGCAAGGCCAAGATCCAAAATGAAGTATACAAAAGTCAAAAACAACATTTAAAAAGGTGTAGGAGATCCACCCCAGTCTATCAAGTATTGAATTTTTCCATCTGAAGACACCCTCTTTGCACGCACTTTAAACTTTTCACCGGCAGCTATCCTATTGATGGCACCAAAGAAATGATTGACTGAGGTTTTCAACTGTTGTAAAGATATAGGCGGTGTTTTGACGGGAGAAGAGGTGGGCGTGACTCGAGGAATTACACGTGGATCTGCTGCTACTTTCCTTCTCCTAACTCTTCTTCTCTTTACCTATTAAAGTTTAAATTTAACATCAGCAAAAGAAAGTAATAAAATAAAATGGAAAAATGGATGTTTCACAAAAAATTGAAAAAATCTTCCATATATTTCACCACTCAATACAACTATACTGCATAGATATGATTTATGAATACAACTCAGTTGAAGTTGAGAACCACAAAAATAAGGCAATAATTTGAATTGTTAAGAAGTTAGATCTAAATATTAATAGATACAAATGAGGGGCCAAGAAGAATTGGACAGGATATAGTATGAATACTACATTATAAGGGTTGAAACTCATTCATAAAGTAACTCCAGTAAGAATTAAAGTCCCCTTTAAGTCAAATAAAATGACAAAAATTGGGTGCGAGGTTCCTTGGAACTTTTTTAAGTTCATCCTCCCTACTTCAGACCCGCATGGCTCGTCCTGAGCCATGCAGACTCACTATCGGACTCACTTCACTCGTCCACAGATAGTAAATACATATGTTTCATTCCTAGCAGTCACCCATCCAGGTACTGACTATGCTCAATGCAGCTTAACTTTTATGATCCAACAAAAATCATGGATATACTAATCAAATTGAAATAAAATTTGATGCACTTATTTCGAACTTCTACCAAATTTCAACTCATTGGATTTTTTTCTGATTTTTTACATTTTTAAAAAACGTACACAAGTCATTTGATATAAAATTGAACTAATGATGATAATGAGATGAAAGTTGGCACATATCTTAGTCTTATGTTTGAAATTGTTGCTGAGTCATTATTGTGGGTTAATAACGGCATGAAAAAATATGTTCAGGGTAGCACAACTACACCTAAAAACTGATTTTTGCACAAAGTTTTAACTCTCTAGCATATGATTATAGCAGACTGTGTGACACACATACAACTCTGTGAAAACCACTAAGGAGGCCAATTATTTAGATGACATCCTAGTTTCAGATTTCTTTGCAAACACAATAACTTCTTATATACCTACGGTATAAATGAGGAAAGTAAAACGGGTCTCTCTTCTATGTCCCATCCTCTTAATATGAAGAATCTTAAAGCATATTTTCCGATGAAAATTTAATAAAAGGGTCAGGATTGTGGTCAACAAGCTTGAATGACTAACACTTCCCTCCTGTTTTATTACTCCAAGTCAAATATAAGAGACCAGTTTATTTTTCTAAATGTTTTATCCTGTATCTTTAAATATTCTATTATCATTTAAATACACTAAAATTTTATTACTTAAAGAGCATCTCTTTAAAACTTTATTATTACTTAATATTGCATGGCATTTTGCCTTTATTCATTTCACAAACTGTTTCAGCAGAGAATAAATGATAATTTTGCTTACCTCTCCGTTACTAGTAATACGAATGTCTTTTTCAGAAAGACGTCTTTTGGTGGGAACAATACGCTGTGTAGGAGCCAGAGAAAGGGGAAACGAATGAAATGGATTATTAGATCCTTCAAAGTCTGTAGGCGGAGGGATGAAGGCATCCAGTGTACAGGGCGAGGCAGGGCGGGAGTCTTCTGGACCAGATGTATCCATAGCTGCATTACTGCCCCCTACCTCTGGGTTGGACTCGGAGGAAGGTGGAGTGGGTGGTAATTCTCCAACTTTACTATTTTTATTCTAACATAAAAACAAATAAATGAACTTAATTAATAGCCATAGTTTAATTAATAAGTCAGAAATCATCAACTCTGCTGATGATGAAGTTTATGATATGTTAATAAAATATTATTAAATCGCTCACACCTTAATAAAATCGATTAAGTTCTATATCAACTAAATGTTTGCTATAGTTGTACATAGTGTTAAATATAATAGCAACTCAAATTTCAAATAATATTTTTTTAATGGATTAATTAATTTATAACATTCAGTATGTAATACATACAGTATGTAATAGAATCAGTAAGTAATACATTCGGTATGTAATTGATATAGTACTGTATGTAATACATGCAGTATGTAATACATTGAGTAAGTAATTCATTCAGTATGTAATACATGCAGTATGTAATACATTCGATATATAATTGATACAGTATGTTATAGCAGTGTTTCCCAACCTTTTTAGTACCACGACCTTATAATTTGCTTTTCTAAATTTTGGCGACCCAAATGCATTTATTTTGCATAACCTGAAAATTGCAGGCGTTTTTATTTATTGCCAAACTATTTATGACCCTACAGACATCGTCAAATCATAATTTTTATGAGGTTTTTATACTTAAATAGAAAACTACACACCAATTGGAGTTTAAAAGAAGTATATTATATGTAATTATATAATAGCAATAAAATATAAAAATTAAATAAATATATAAATTAGCATTGCTAAATAAAAATTAGCATTTATTATTTAAAGGAAAAAATCAAATAATGATTATAGTTAACAAAAAAAAAAAGAATCATATGTATCATATCAATGACTAATTTACTTAGTCACTAATAATTCATTAATAAGTCAAGTCGTGATTTATTTATTCATTTCACTACTTTAATTAAAACGCAAAACTATAAAATAAATAAACTGGAGAAGCAATTATAATTAAAAAAACTTGTATACGTAATACGATATTAAACTACGTTGATGTTTGTTGGAACCAAAAACGTAGTCAAATTCACATATAATTGAACATTATAATTTTAATAACTCGAACCTTTGAAAGAAGTAATAAGAAACTGTTAAACACAGTATTATCATAGGTATAACAATTCATCAAAGTTAGCAAGAATTAGATAAAGGCGGGTGCCTCTGTCGGTAAAGGACTTCTAAGAAATGTTTTGGCCGCGGCTTCTTTTGCTATCGCATGTTTAAAGTATTATCGATTTCTAGATATAATATCTGTTTAAGTTATTTGCTTATAATAATCTTTTTACATAATTCTTTGTAATTTTTTGGATTGTTAATAATAAAATAAAGTTAATAAATAATAATAAGTTAATAAATAAAAAATAAAGTTCTCTTCTAAGCAACAAGGCAGTTGACTATATATCTATGATGGCTCAGCATGGTATGGTGCCCCTATTAGATGGAGTTACTCGTCAAGTCTCACATACTTGTCTCGATCATGTTTTTTCTTCTAACTCTAACCACCAATCTGCTATTATTCATTCCTATTTAACTGACCACCATATCACTGCGATTATTCTTCATATACAGGGTGTAAACAGTTCCAAGAGCTCTAGTCACAATGAAAGAACCAGAAGTATTCTGGATTATAATCAACTTAATACTGATCTGGCTAAGGAAGATTGGCTAAAAGTCACCTCATTAATGGATCCTAATTTAGCTACCAATGAATTCTACCAAATATTACAAATTCACTTAAAAGAAAACACTAAAATAGAAAAAATAACTTCTAAAAATTTCAAAATAAAACCTTGGATGACTACAGGACTATTATCTGCAATAAGGAACCGAGATAAACTACACAAAAAACTTAAAAAGTTAAAAATAGATGATAAAAATCTTAGAGCTCGTTTAACAATGTACAGAAACTATTTAAATAAACTCATCAAAAAATCAAAAAATAATTATTATAGCAATAAACTTAAAGAATGTGCAAATAATAAAAATAAAGAATGGGAGGTGCTCAATGAAGTCACTAACAGAAGTACCAAAAATAATTATACATCAGTTATCAAAGACAGCAATAATAGGGAAATAAAAACTCAAGATAACAAGAAAGAAACAGCAGAATTGTTTAATAACTTTTTCACATCTATTGCTACTAAGCTTAAGAATAAACTTAAGCCACCATCCTCTACCTACCCAATAGCTAAAGTAAACTCAGAACTTGTATTCACTCCTACCAACAATAAAGAAGTTAATGGCATAATTATGAGCATGAAAAATCTTAATTCCTGCGGAGAAGATAATATATCTTCAATTGCCATAAAAAGATAAGACACAATATTCTAATTCCATTAGTACATATAATCAATCTTTGTTTTTCTTCAGGGGTCTTCCCAGAAAAATTTAAAATGGCAATCACAATACCTATTTTTAAATCAAAAGACCCAAAAGATATCTCAAATTATCGCCCTATCTCCCTCTTAAACAACTTCTCCAAAATAGTAGAAAAAATGCATCTATAGTAGACTCTATAACTACCTAATAAAAACTAAAATCCTTCACAAACACCAGTATGGCTTCAAAAATGGAGTTTCTACAGAAGACGCATTGGAATACCTTCTATCAAATATTATTAACAGTCTAGATAGCAAGAAAAAAGTTTTAGTTATTTTCCTAGATATTACTAAGGCCTTCGATGTTGTTAATCATACCTTACTTCTTCTTAAATTAAATGCATACGGGCTTAAAAACAAATCTCTGGACCTACTGTCAAGTTATCTCACTGGTAGACTTCAATGTGTTCGGTTTATAGATACTTGCAGCCAATATCAAACCATAAACCATGGCATACCACAAGGATCGTCTCTAGGACCATTGCTGTTTCTAGTTTATCTTAATGATCTACAAAACTTGAATTTAAATTGCCTAACCTGCTGCTTTGCTGATGACACAGCCTTAATAATCTCGGGTAAAAATTGGCTTAGTCTTAAACAACAAATAGAAATAGACCTTGCACTTATCTATGACTGGTTTCGATACAACGAGCTTACCCTAAACGTTAGCAAAACCTGTTGGATACCATTATGCAAAAGGACATCAACAATGAGATCATAATTCAACAACATGACCATCTTAATATTATGGAACACTGCCCATGCCCAGCCATAGAGCAAGTAAAAACCACCAAATATTTAGGCCTACACATTGACCATCTTCTGAACTGGAACCACCACTGTCAGCATGTCAGTCAAACATTAAATTACCTCACCTTTCATTTCTATAAGTTAAGAAATATTGCCTCAACTTCTCTGACTAAGTCTTTTTATTACGCTGTTGTTCAAAGCATCATAAACTATGGATTGATCTTCTGGAGCACCACTAGCAAGAAAAATTTAGATGTTATTTCCATCCAACAAAAGTGAATACTTAAAATTATGTCAAATAAACCAAGGTTGTATAATTCTGAAAAATTATTTAAAGATTGTAACACTCTTTCATTAAACCAACTCAGTGCCCATTCTACACTCACATACATACACAAACACTTTTTAGATTTCACACCAATTCAACATGAACACAATACTAGACACACATCACAACATAATTTGTACTTGCAAACTGTCACTAGTAAAGTAAAACATGATTCTCTTCACCACCAGGGCGTTGTGCAATATAATAAATTACCTAATGCATTAAAAAACAATTCAAATCTAATCTAAAAGACTGGATTAAAAATCATGTTAAATTGTAATTTACTATACATCTTAGTTTTGTATATTTTAAATACCTCAACTTTTGTTTACTCTACCTATAGATTTTTGAACTGTTAATGCTGTGATACTTAAAAAAAATAGTACTAATTGATAAAATATATGAACAAATAAATATATATTATATTCAAATAATTATATAATAATTATTGCTAAATTCTTATATAAATAAATATATTGTAATATATGTATGATAAACAATGGTTCTATAATATAACAACATAAGTACTCTAATAAACTCATAAGTTTCTAGTGTCTGCCTTATACATAAAATAATTATGTATTAAGGTATAATAATATAATATGAGTGTGTGTGTGTGTGTTGGTGCTGTGTGTGAGAATATAGGTGTGTGCTTGTGTATACTATATATCTATGATCAGAATTAAAATAATCTTAATACATATAAATTGATAGCTACTATGTTGAAATAAATAAGGAATACTGATAAAGTAATGATCGTTATCTACAGTATTATATCAATATCTTTTCAATTTAATGATGTTATATTTACTGATATTGACCTTTTCAATCTATCATCTGGTTTTCCACATAAATAAAATATATGAATAAATAAATATTTAATAAGATAATAGCTTAATAATATTATGTTAATAACCCTAGTGTTAAATAGTTTAACAAGTATGTATGTGTGTGTATATGTATGTATATAATATGTGTGTATAAATGTATATAAATAAAATATTTTAATTCCTACAATTAACAACTATTATTTTAAATAAATTAAGAATACTTGATATGAATAAGTAATAATCTCTTCAATAAGATCTTAGTTCTTTTTTATTTATTTTTTTATCTACCTTTTTAGTAAATTTTTTGTATTTTTTTTTAAGGTTTTATTTAAGTGTTGATTTTTTTTCATTTTTAAGGACTGTTGCTTTTATTTGTTTTTTTTTCTACCTAGATTTTTGTCTATTTTGTTCTACCTTTACATATTTTTTTTTTTCTTCTCTCTTCCGCTATAACCAATCTCATAACCCATTTTTATTAATATCTGTCATACCCCACACACAGGTCCATATGGACCTTGTGGGATTGCTGTAAATTATACTATGTTTATTTGATGTAAATTTTATTGGCAATAAGTGTTTTTGAATTGAAAATTGAATTGAAAAAATTTCGTCTGGACCTAATTTGGGTCGTGATCCAAGGGTTGGGAAGGGCTATGTTATAGAATCAGTATGTAACACATTCAGTAAGTAATGCATGCAGTATATTACATTCAGTAAGTAATTCATACATTATTACACTAGTATCTCATCTAGTAAATCAACAAAGACAAAAAATAATGTTAATTAACATGTTTGTATCCACAAAAATCAATGCAAAAAGAACCAAATCCTTTTCCCTTCTTTTTGAAGCAAGTAATAATGGTATAATGTATAAGTATTGTATTTATAATGTTGTATGGTATAAGTAATATGGTACAATGTATAAGTATTGTATTTATAATGTATGTATAGTATAAGTTATAATGGTATAAGTATAATGTATGTATGGTAAAGGTTATGGTATAATGTATAAGTATTGTATTTATAATGTATGCATGGTATAAGTAATAATGGTATAATGTATAAGTATTGTATTTATAATGTATGCATGGTATAAGTATAATGGTATATGTATAAGTATTGTTTTATAAATGTATGCATGGTAATAATAATAATGGTATAATGTTATAAGTATATTGTATTTATAATGTATGCAATGGTATTAAGTATTAATGGTAAATAATGTATAATATTGTATTTATATGTATGCATGGAAGTATTAATGTATATGTATAAGTATTTAGTTTATAATGTATGCATGGTATAAGGTAATAATGGTATAATGTATAAGTATTGTATTTATAATGTATGCATGGTATAAGTATAATGGTATAGTAATAAGTATTGTATTTATAATTATGCAGGTATAAGTAATAATGGTATAATGTATAAGTATTGATTTATAATGTATTATGGTATACAGTAATATAATGTTATGTTAAGTATTGTATTTATAATGTATGTATGGTATAAGTTATAATGGTATAATGTATAAATATTGTATTTATAATGTATGTATGGGTTGGTAAGTATAAGTAATGCATTATGTATAATGTATTAAGTATTGTAATATGTATGGTATAATAAGAATAATGGTATAATGTATAAGTAGTTATTTATAATGTTGTATAGTTATAATGGTATATGTATAATATTGTATTTATATGAATGTATGGTATAAGTAAGAATGGGTATGTATGTATATATGTAGTATAGTAAATGGTATATGTATAAGGTAATAATGTTATTATGTAATGTATTAATGGTGGTCCACAAGGTAGGCAAATTTCCTTTGGAGTTCTTGCTTTCTTGTGCACCAATCCAGTTCATGCTCAGATTTTTGGTTTATGCTTCACAGTTAAAAGCGCTTTATTAAAGGAAATTCTTAAAGCAGGTTTTCCAAGGGAAATAAAAAAAGCACATTTTTATTCTATAGATTGTTTAAAACTTTGCATAACCATTACTAAACAACATTTTAGGCAGACATACAAAGCTCAGTTTAAACTAATCTGCACAATGTTTTAATGCATTCCCTTTGAAAAATCTGTACTTTTTAAATTCTCAGTATTGTCCCCTTTCCCGGTAACATAGTTTACTACCCTATGTTTGTGTAATTTGTGTATTTTCCACAGTCCAGTTTAAATATAAACTGGGCTATTATATGATCAAAGTATAACCGTAAAACATAACTACCTTAGTCATAGCTTTTCTTAATAATTTTCTAGCTTTTCTTGATT
Source organism: Microvelia longipes (assembly GCA_018340805.1). Taxonomy (NCBI): domain Eukaryota; kingdom Metazoa; phylum Arthropoda; class Insecta; order Hemiptera; family Veliidae; genus Microvelia; species Microvelia longipes. The sequence continues at coordinate 73,024,944 of JACMZG010000008.1, read as the reverse complement.
TAAAATCATTAGAGGATTTAATCCGCCTTTCAATTTCAGCCCTTGGAGCTGAACTTTTGATACAAACCTAAAAACATCAATAAGAAAATATATGAGGAATAAAAATAAATAATAAAAGGCACATAATAATAAAAAAGAAAATAATAATAATTACATGACCTAGTAATAAATAAAAACTTGTAAAATAAAATAAAAACCTATCAAATAAAAGGTATGTATTATTTCTGAGGATCAATTGTAATATTATCTTTCACTTTTCACTAATTAAAAATTGTTTTTTGGTTCTTGAGTAAGGCTTTCCCCTTATGGAACTTACAAGTCTTCTGACCTCTGTTCTAATTATTTTCTCTCTTTCCTTGGTCTTCGGTGCCTTAGAGTGCCTCATTTACGTTTATGACAAATGACGTCTCTGTACAATTTAGACCTAAGTTGTAAAATTAATTAAAAACTCACATTATGGCCAGTAGGTGTGACCCCATTTGAAAGAACTATCGGATTCTTATCTAAATGAAGTAAAGAAAGACCTGGGAGCAAATCATCCTCCTTCCTGTCCCACTCACCATCTATCACACTGTCTCTTCTGAAACAAACGCAGACAACTTAGATCTAGAAAAGCAGGGAGCTTGTAAATTTGCATGATTAAAATCAAGACTAACACTGCAAGATTTTAATAAAACTGTAAAAGATTACAAGATTTAAATTAAACATAAGAAGATTGCAAAATTTGCATTAAGTGTAAAAGTTTGCAAGATTTTAATAAAACTGTAAAAGATTGTAAGATTTAAATTGAACAGAAGAAGATTGCAAGATTTGGATCAAACTGTAGAAACATTGCAAGATTTCAATAAAACTGTAGAAGCTATAAGTTCATTTTAACGGTTAATTTTTATTTACTGACTAATGGATTAGAAATGGCTGATACATTATTAGTGGATACCAGAGGATCCATGTCTAACTGTTATTCTACAAAATCCATATTCTGATTTCATCAACAAAAATCCAGATTTAGTAGATTCCAAAAAACGTATAATAGGTTCCACTAGTTATATTATTACCAATCATTCTTTATTTGATTTTTGTAAAATTAATATACATAGCTGGGTCTATAAAAGACCTATACTAAAAAGTCATAATTTTATTTTTGCCTTTTGATCCTTAATTTATGAACTCATACTAAACAGTCATTAAAAATTATTGTACAAGGTTCCATCTAATAAAAAACAAAGTAAAATATTTACTTAGCACAGCATAATCTTGTCAGTAAAGCCTCAGATCATCTTATAATTACCAACTTCAAAAGCTATTCAAATTCTTTGATTTGATCTGAACTGCATGGATGGCAAATTTCAAATTAATCTGCTAATTTTTGTCTGTTTTATGATATTTTGGCAATTTTTGTTGAAACACTTGAAACAGATAAGTCAGGTGGTATCCTGCTTTCAATTTTTTCTAACTAATACACAACTTTCCCTGTACACTTACTATATAAATAAGAGAAAGTAAAAAAAAAAAGAAATAATAACTTAATAAAAAGCATCAGTCTCTCCACAAAATATATTTAAAAAAAGCAAACCGGCTTTCAACCCACAAAGGTCATCTTCAGGCCTATATAAAACAAACAATAAATAGGGCTTAGCAAATCTAAAAAGTTAAAAAAAAAGTCACACTCCATTTGCTCTGTCAAGTTTACTCCACTTGCACTGTCTTATTTATAGTATAAATAATAACTTACCCAAGTAAAATAGGTAGAAATTTAATCCTAGCGTTATTTGAAAAAGCATCAGCTAATATACTATCAGTTAGAGGTTTATTAGGAGGTAAACTAAATGCTGGAGCTGGGGGAGGAACTCGAATCCTTAAACCCCACATTGTAGTACGTTTTGCTACTTCTCTACTGTTCTTAAACCTGCATTACAAACATAATCAAATAACCATTAAATAACATGTAATTTACAAATTATAAATATGATAACTATAGTACGACACATGGTTTAAATCAGTTGACAGTGCAGAAAATAGTGTTGGAGAACAAATGAGGTTGGCCTGATTTGAAATTGAGGGTGTGATTTAACACCCAGGACTAACCTCATTGGCTCCATCGCATTATTTTTCCATGCTGTCAACTGATTTTAGCTGTGTGTTAAACTATATCACACCGGTATAGGCAATTTTGTTGTTTAAAAAGATTTCAGTAAAAGATTTGAATTCAATCAAAATCTTTTCTCTGATTTTTATTATAGCTGTAACACGTGGCTAAAATCAGTCGACAGCGTGGGAAAATAATGTCAGGGAGCCAATGAGGTTATTCCTGGATGTTAAAACATGCCCACCATTTCAAATCGGAGCAACCTCATTAGTTCCTTAACACTGTTCTCTCATGCTGTCAACTGATTTTAGCCATGTGTTAAACTATAGTATAAAGGGTAGAAAAGCCATCTTGATATTGACAGATGTAAACAAACTAATTCATATAATTTTAAGTGTCACACCAATAATATGTTTGTCAATAAATTACAAACTAAAAGTTGCATAACTATGGAATTTCCAAAACTTATTTATTATAAGTTTCAGTATCTGACAATATGTCGAACATTAATAAAACTTGAAGTTATAAGCTATTTAACTTTCAAACAAAATGAAATATCAATACAAATATCAAAATGAAATTATGTGGATCCATTGACCGCCTATAGATGGACATATCAAATTTTAACTCAGTCAATTTTTTAATAATTTTTATGACAGCCAAATTGGTTACCTTAGTCTGAAAAATATCATCTTCAGGGCAGCACAACTAGACATAAAGTCGAATTTTTATGGTGAGTTTCAACTCTCTAGCATTACCAAAGAGAGTTATTTATGCGTGACACAAACAGACAGCATAATAAAAACCACTCAGAACATTATGAAATGCCAGAAACAGATAATTATGATGGAACCTCAGTTTCAGATTTTTAGGGTCAACTTAATACTTTTCCTTGCAACTACTGTAGTATGTGAGGAAAATAGAAATAGAGGCCTTCAGCCTCTTTACCACTCTGCGGCTACATGTTTGTTGTACTTTGTCAGTACGTCATATTACTGGTTTATATATGTAAATTTTCAAATCTATTAGAGGAAAAACTTAATTAATTTACACGTCAAATTAATGACAAAATGTTTTGTTTACATATATGTGTCAATCAATAAAACCAGAAGTAATTGTGTGTTTGTGAAGCATACATAGCAGTTTGTGTGTAAAATATTTCAGCCCAATAATAAATATAATCAGCCAGGTCCTTTTTGAGTCAATGACGTCACAGATATTATAATTCAATAGGGTTCAAGCCTTTAACAATGTCGATTTTTGTTCCAAGTTTCATTTCGATCCAAGAAGAGCGTTTAAAAGTTATCGAGTCCCATAGAAACGTCTAGCACACAAAAAAATCTTGTACATATATACATACATACAACACACATACATATATATATATATATATATTATATATATATATATATATATAATATATATATATATATAATATATATATATATACATAACACAACACACATATATATCTCTTCTTGATCAGGTGATCAGGGGGAGGCGTCCCCTTTCAAAAAAAACTACCTCTCCCAGTCCCCCTTTTCATGACCCCAAGCTCATTTTTACTTAGGAAATTTACTAAAAGTAGTGTAAAAATCAATCATACCTATTTCTATTGCCAGTTAATATATTCAAAATTTTATCTTTCCTATCTGAGGCCTCAGTTCCTTCCATTATCTAAAAAGAAAATAAAAATAATTAGGGATGAATGAAGTCAAAACAAGAATAATTATTAGAATACTTTAGACATTAGATATTAGCTTACATCTTTAAAAACTTTATCTGTTTTAGAATGTGTTCAATTATTTTGTACAAAAATAATAAGAGCTACAAGAGTCCTCTGGTATCTAAAGTTTGCGTATCCCTATGCTATGGTATATCCAGTAGTTGAGTAAAAAATTGTTGGCTTGCCAACACCTTTTTACAGACAAAATATTCCCTAGTTCTAAACCTGACAACACTGAATAGTCATTCTTTCATTAATTATAAAATTGAAGGAGTTTAAAACAAATAATTCTAATCTCTATAAGTTTGTTAAATTATTAGTAACGCTTAATTTCTTAAGTTAATGTATTAATTAAGGTAATGCCTCATAATAGTTAAATCTCAATGACGTCCCTTCAACTAGGGCAATTTATTTTGACATAGTTGGTAGCAGTGTGTTCTGGCCATGAATTGGCTGGAACCGATTAGAACCCAGGGATCTCCCGCATTTTATGTGTCAAAAAGGGTCGCCACCGGGGTCTCGACACTGTGTAACGTCGACACATGTGTCAATCTTACGCAAAATCAGGACAGAGGTGTCACGTGACTAATTTTTGTTCTGTGCAATTTTGTCATTATATCGACACATGGAATGGTTTAACGATGTCTCGACAAGTCATAGTCTCGACACTACATAACATCGACAGACGATGGCAAGTTCTCACGTAGTCTCGACACCACGATGTCTTGACACTAAATAACGACACATTTCTATGGTCTCAATATTCGTTTGTATCGACACTTTATCTGAATCATGTGTGGATGTTATGTTATGTGACGTGTCGATACAACGCAGAATCCTGCCAGAGTGAAAATACACACACCAACACACAACACCCTGATGTCCCAAAACCCTATAACATCGACACCCCCTCCACGCTTGTCTGTCGATGTTATGTAGTGTCGAGACTATGACTTGTTGAGACATCGTTAAACCATGCCATAAAATTGCACAGAACAAAAATTAGTCATGTGACACCCCTGTCCTGATGCTACGTAACATCGACACCTATAATAGTGTCGAGAGTTTGTAGTGTCGGTACCCAAACGGGTCTGGAAGTATATTTGTTTAATATTTTCACTCTGGCAGGATTCTGCGTTGTATCGACACAACGTAACATCGACACATGATTTGGTTAAAGTGTCGAGGTAATGAAGTGTCGATACAACATAAAATCCTGCCACGAAAAGTGTCGACGTTATGAAGTGTCGAGACTACGATGTGGTACCTGTCAAAAAAACTTACAGGCATACCACAGTGATACTACAGAAATTAAACCAACACAAGCTGTGAAGTAGTCACAGGTGCAGATAAGGGAATAAGTACTTCGGGATTTGCTTGACACAGACTGTGCTAAAATCTGGAGATTGTCATTAGAGTGACATTGAGAAGAAGAGAAAAATTGAAATGACCCTACAGAATCGACTATAACACAACTTCAATCAAAGAAAGCTCACTTATCCACCTTTCTTTAAATCATATTTGATTGTTTCCATTTACAAACAAGGTGGAACAAAATTCCCTTTCTCTTAAATTTGGAACTGTGAGACCAAAATAATGAAATTTAGGGTAAAGGTAAACATCCAAATGAAAGTAAGGTTACTCTTGGCAAATTGAAGATGGGGGAGGGACTTTTGAACCATCCTTTTTTAAAATATGTGCCCATATACATACTAAACTGAATCAGCATATTTTCACTTATTTGGTATAGCATTACTTAAACCATAAAAGATTAAATTTCCTCCCTATAGGAAAAATCTAGGGAGGTATATATCCTATTACTAAAGTCTAATGTCAACAAAAGACAATTTAAGAAAACAAAATTAAAAAATTAATAAAAACAAACCTTTGGTAATTGAAGTAATTTCCAATTGGAATTCATAAACTTTAAAATGTCATTATCGACATGTAAATATTTTTTAGAGGTTATCAGAGTTAAATGAAATATAGTCAGATGTATAACATCGACCCACTTCATTTCTAACCTCCGAGCATACTCCTTACCGTTGTTACACAGCGAACAAACAAATACAAAAAACCTAAAACAAACAATGTTAAGTAACTATTAATATTGAGCAATATGTTTTTTTTTCTCAAGGTTCATTTCACTAAATTAACTATACAAGATTATAAAATAATTACAATAGGTTTGTTCAGCACATGAACTAGATTACACTACTCTACTCAGCACAATTCTTCTTTACACTACAATTTTTCATTTTGGAGTCATAGTCATATATACTAGAGAGGGCATAGCCTATCTCAATACATTGAGATGCCTGAAACATCTTTTTGGGGTTCTGTGTAACCTCAATGAAACCTCTTTCATTAGTGAGTTAAAGTTATAATAAATCAATTTATTTTGGCTCCCATACATTGTTTGTGTTTTGATTTGTAATTTTAATGTTCTACTATATAAGTTATTTTAATTGGGTACTAATTATTTGATTATATTTATAAGCAAAGGTGATCAGGTTACTTTTTCGATGTTTCAAAATTTAACCTATAGAGCCCCTCTAGTAATAATATCTCTATGTTTGCAGTTATCTCGGGTTAAGTAGAGTAAACTCTGGATTAGATACGTGCCTGATCAAAAAAGGGTAAAAAGTGTAAATAGCCTTCCTGGATTATCTAACCAGGAATAACCAGGTTATTTTAACATAAAGTTTTATTTTAAAAATCAAGTTTTGTTAACATTAATTTGTATTCAAATTCTAAAATTATTACAATTAATTTATAACATAAAACTAATGGAATTAATATCTGAGGACAAGTGAAACATGTGCAAAGACGTGTTGCAGTATAAATTGAGCGAAATGTATTTTCTGAGGACGAGCGAAGTGAGTCCAAAGCAGGAAGGATGAGCATAACCAATCAGATGTGGAGAGGAAAAGTGCTGAGGTACCTCATACCTGATTTTTTGTCACATTAAAATATCAGTTTTAGTTCGTGACGTCACTTTAGTTCGAGTATTTATCGCTTAATGATACTTAACTCTAGTGATATGATAATAAAACCTTGTATACATCTTGTACATAATTGTATACATCTTGTACATAATTGTATACATCATAATCAAACTAATTACGATAATGATACGAAGCTAGGCACATTTGTTAATCATATATAACCATAGAGATATATACTAGAGGGGGCATAGCATATCTTAATACATTGAAAGGCCTGAAACATCTTTTTGGGGCTCTGAGTAACCTCATTGAAATCTCCTTCAAGAGTGTAAACACAACACAACACTTGTTAACCACATGTGAGTCAAATTTAATTGACTAAAACATTCTTCCATGTTTTACAAATTTGTGAAATTGTTAGAGAGTTATTGACAATTAATGAAATCATAGTACTTAAAGCTATTTTCTGGATAGCAATCAATACCAGACCAAAAGTTTAATTTTTGAGCACAGTAGTTTTGTTTTTGACGAGTTTTTCAATCTACAAGGATAAACACACTGGGAGCTATGAGAATAACTAACAACACACATACAGATAGACAGATTTTTAATACGAACAAACACTATTCCGAGAATCCTAAAGTATAAATGAGGAAAAATAAAAACGTAAGGCAGACTACAAAAATAAGAAATTAAATTACCTGTCACCAAAAAAGACAGGGCAGTTGAGAGAAGAAATACAATTGGTATGGAACCACTGCCTGCATCGCCCACACTGTAACATTTTGAGGAACCATTTACCTCCTCCACCACAGTAGCAGTACTTGTTGCTCTTGTTAACTCTATGTTGCACATCCCATTCTAATTCATTTAACTGCAATCAGACAAAAATGCATTTTTATCAGATTGATAAAATCTTTTGATAGTATTAATCTTACAATAATAATGTGTTTGACTGTACTGACTTGTTAACAGCCCATTTATCACTTTAACATTAGTAAGATGTCAACAAAATTAAACCATATCTTATGTAGTAGTACATACAACCCTAATATGTGGTTAAAAAACATATTTTTTAAATTATCTTAAAGGGTCGCACTGATGATGACCTTCAAATAGGTTGGAAGCTCTTTGGCAATAATGTTTATTTTATATAACAACATTTGTTTTATTATACCTTATAATTACTTGTAATGAGAGTCACAACAGACTATACTGATCAATTTTTTACTACACAGAGTAAGTTTTTACTATTCCCATCAATTTTTGTACTTCTTGGTCTAGTTGTAGAAATTAAATAAAATAGAAACCTTATAAGGGAGTCTGACAGGGTCGGAAGGAGGTGGCTGAGTGGGAGGGACTTGCACCAGAGAAGAGGATGACTTCCTTATAGGTAAATACCTCTTGTCTGGAAGCTCCTCACATTTACTACATTCCCATTTGTCACCTTGCACTAAATTTTCTTTCTTAACTGATGGCTAAAGAAGATAACAAAAAAAAACAACATCATAATTTTTTTTTTACAATTTTAGCAATTTATAAATTTATGTTTATTTTGATTAGTATTTTATGTTACACCGTCTTCAAAAAGCAGTAATGCTTGAAGCTGAAGACGGTTATATATTTTATAGTTGCTATTTAAATTATACAATTTGACTTATTCTAATTTAGAAAAACTTAGTTATTAAGCTTAGTTATTAGAGCTTAACTATTAATCAGTATTATGATAGAACCTTACTAACAAATTTGCAACAGAAACTAAAGTTTATGAGGTTGCTCGGATGACGGTTTTAAACGTCTAGGCGTTTAACGCACTTAACACCAACGCGACAGTACATTCTAGCTACATCAAGAAAGAGTATTAATATGACCGTTCATTTACACTAAAGGTCTTCTCCTAAGCTACAAAAATATATAGCTAAGATGATCAATCGCAAAGACAGCCTTTTAAGACTTTTTGCTATTTGATGCTAGAACACTCTTTCACGTAACCCAGTAGTTTAGATGTCCACTTCTGTAAATACAGTATAGGTTTATTTAAGAGAAAAATCAAGAATGGACGTTTCTGCTACTTCTTTATGGACATATTTAACTAGAGTGTTACTCTGTAATAACTTAACTAGGCGTTTTAGCTATAATATTCATAATAAAAAATCGCTTTAACAGCCATTTACGTAAACACAAGGACTTAAATTTTAGCGGAGTTGGCCATGTTTGATTATGGGATTTCAATAGAAATGTACATCTACGCGACTGTACATCTCAGCGAATGTAGAGCAAAAGTACAATCACAGTGACACTACTATTTTAGCTAAAATGTACGGTCGCCTTGTCTACCAGTCGTGCAAAACGAATCCTACCATTCTACTATGCGGTAGACAAACCCAAAAACTTAGGTCAATTTATTTATTAATTTACATCTTCTTTTAAAGCATTTTTTATGCATGTTTTGTAACTTAAAATGACAATTACTCATAACACAGTCAAACAAAGAGATAATGTTATGACTATTGATTAAAAGAGTAATAATTGTAGAAGTTTTCTCAGAAACCTTGACAACCAAAAGCTTAGTTTGATTACTAACTTTAACACATCAAAAAAATTAATAATTCTATTATTTTGATTTTTTTAATCTATGACTAAGAATTTAGGGCATATTTTGTAAAATATAAAATTTAATTAATGGCATTTATTTTTAGTAAATTTTATAAGCTTTCCAAACAATACTAAATTTCTAGTTGATATGAGCAATTTATTAAAGTAAGGTAGCAACACATGCAAAAATTTACAGAGAAGGTATTTTTTTTCACATGCAAAACAGATAGGAATCATACAAAAAATTAATTTGTAGCAAAGTATGTCCTGAAACACCTCCTTTCATTTATTACATAAAAATGACCTTACATCCTTAAATATATATATGTGTGTGTGTGTGTGCGCGTGTACACATAAAATGCATAAAAGAAAAAGAAAAGACCTAAAGAATCAGGTCTCACAATATATAAAAAGATATTTAAAGCCACATGAAATTACCGAGTGACAAAGCTGATGGTAACCCCGAGAGCACCTGTCGCACACCAATATATCATTATCCTTCTTACTTTGAGATGATTTACATTTTACACACATAACATCAAAACCAGTCGATAGCTTGGTAAGACGCGTTACAGTGGACCAACTTTGAGTGTTATCACCAAATTTCACAAGACACATCTCTTTGTTGTAATCGATCTGAAAAATTAGACAATAAAACAAATGATTCTTAAGACACACAGGTTCAACATGACACAAATACACAATTATAATTACTATAATAATTAGCTTATTTCCATATTTTTCAAGCAGCCAAATATTTAAACACAAAATTAACAGTAGAAGAAAATATTAATAAACTAAAAATAAATGTATTTTTCCTTAGATTAACCATAACTTTATTTTTCAAGCTATGTCTGCTTACCAGTCTGCTGCTAAAACTGGCTGCTTTAAAAAAAAATGGCATCCTGGTTAAAGAAATAAAAATTGGGACCCTGTTTCAAAGAACTGGATCAATAGTCTTTTAAGTAATTTAGACTGTTTAGAGCCCAAAATAAAAAATTGCTACAGGGAACATTTCCTCATCACATCGGATTCGCTATGCTAATCCTCCCTCCTTCTCACTCGTTTAGCTGTTTAGCTCCTCACACTATACAATTTGCCAAATTTATACTGCAACATGTCTTCAGTCTCACTTCGCTTGTCTCAGATAGTCAATATATCTGTTTCATTCCCAGAGGTCAGCCAAAGAGAAACTTTTACTGGCTACGCACAATGCTGGTTAAATTTTATGAACCAAAAAAAATCATATTACTTACTTGTATTAGAACGAAACTTAGTGTACTTAATATATTATGTAAGGGTATATTATTGTACCAAATTTCAATTTAATTGGATTATTGTACAATTTTTTAAATGAAAAATTTAAAAAATAAAAATTTAGCAATACAAATTGAACTAATGCTGACAATAAGATGAAACTTGGAAAATATGTTAGTCTTATACATGGCTACATTTGTGCCAAATCTCAATCTGATCGCATCATTTTTTTGAGTCATAATTGGGGATAATGACGTCATAAAAAAATATTTTCCGAATAGCACAACTGCAGAGGTAGTCTAATTTTTGTACAAAGTTTCAACTGACACATGATAACAGACAGACAACTTTGTGAAAACCACTGAGAAGGTCTTAAAAACACCTAAAACAGATAATTCCGGTGACTTAAAACTCAATACATTTTCTATATACCATGGAATAAATGAGGAAAAGTATAAATGATTGAAATGTCAAGAATAGCTTTTAGTTCTGAACTAGGCAACACTGAATTGTCTATAATATATATGGTCTAAAAGGTAAACATAATCCGTAATTATTTAAATTTAAAAAAATCATTACTTATGCCTAGTATCGCGAATGTAAGGAAATACACCATATCAGTCTAAGCTTACATCAACTAGGATAATTTCCATTTCTTAGATTTTTTTACAATTTCAAATCAATCCAGAAGTTACACATATTAATCTAATGATATTACATTATTATAATATAATATTATTAATTATCTAATTTTTTCACAGCTATTAGCTGATTTAGATTCCCCTTATAGATAGTTGCTAAAAACCGATCGAGGCTCAAAAATCTACTGCACACTATAAAATAACGAGACAAAGTTGTTTACTTGTTGACTTAAAAAAATATTACCACACTACCTGCAATACTATTCAATACCCAATATTGAAAAAGAGGTAAAGGTGTAAATACTTCAAAAACTTTAACTGACCTCAATAACAGTACCAAGATAGAAATTGCCGTCTTTCCTCTGCAGAAGTACTTCGTCTGCAATGGCAAATTGGATCTTCTCCTTAGTTGTACTATCTGGTGTAGTTTGATTAGCCATTTCCTAAAAAGTAATATAATAAAGTAAAGCAATATGTAATAAAAATTTAAATAATTTTAGGGTTCATTTAGGGTTAGGGATCTTTTACGAGTATCTGACATAGCACAGGCTCGGAACCACCGACTTAATGTCCCTTTGGAAAGACAGCACGTGAAAGGATTTCCATCCCTCGCATAAAAAATCCGCCCCAACCAGGATTGAACCTGGACTTTTTGGGTGGCAGGTGCACGTGCTAACCAGGGACCCTCTAAAAACACACATACCAACAAACAACACAGTAACCATTCAGGAGTTGTTAAAACACCAAATTCAGGTAGAACATCAGTGTTAGATATGTAGTGCCAATGCAATTCTTTTCTAAAGACCTTTGGTAAAATGAGAAAAAATAAAAAATGTCATATGACTACCACAATAATTCTAAAATTCACCCCAGTAAGTCAAAATTTAAATTAATGAAAAAATAGTTAATTATGTAATCAGGACAAATGACAAAGTACCCAGCTAAAAGAATATCATGAATGTATAATAAACCATACAAACATATGTGAATAATACATGATCTAACAGACACTAGGTTATTGTGATTGTAATTGATAGACACTGGAGACTAATACTAATAATGTTATGACACTAGGTTAGTTTTTAAACCATATAATGGGCATAGATATTGTAATTACACTGATTAGACTTGACTAAATCATTGATACTTGCTAAGGATTGACCAATGTGTTTCTCAAAAAACAACATCATATATCTATTAAGAGGCAGAGCAAAGATGCTCAAGTGTAAGGCAAGTACAAATGTACTGAGCCTAAAAGTACAGCATATGTTGAAGTAAATCATAACTAAAAGTAAATTGATGTAAAAATGAAGTGTAGGGGTAGAGACAGTGTTCCGACACCCACTCTCTACATGAACCTGAGCAAATTCTGTTACTTTTAGTTCCTCCGAATATCAGCATTGTAGCACCACAAGTTCTTATTTTGTACAAATATTCACCAGCTGTAACAACTGGTAGCGGCTTAGTATACACACTTAGTACAAAAGTTATATTTAAATTATTTTTAGGTTTGATTTGTTATGCTTTCTATATTATTATTTTCCATATTTTTAAAGAATTACAGCTGAAAAATAAATAATCTACATTTGAAATATGTATATGAATTGTATATATGAATTCAATCATATTGAAATATGAAATATGGAGTCTAGTTTAACTACTACGCAAGGCAGTACCACCAGTACCTAAGGCAGATTTGTAGGCAGTTGATACACGTCTAACAAATCAGCCAATAGGTACTAGTGGCATTTAAGATTGCCATGTGTCCCGATTTCGGCAGGACACCCTCAATATTAACATCTCTGCCCACCTCGAATTTAAAATCCTGCCGAAACTAAAAATGTCCCTATATTACATATTTTTTACATATTCGAAGTGTTGATGTTATGAAGAGTTTAATTTGCTTATGCTCTTAAATTAGTTTATGCAACATGGCTTTGGAAATCTATTATGGCCTCACTTCACTCATTAATAAGTTTATGCCGGAGTAAAATCAATCTTTACAGCTGAGGTGCATAAATGGACTCCCCCCCCCCCAACCGTTTACCAGAATTGTCCCACTCGATAACTCACTTCACATGCCCAAAGGGGTTCAACACCGCCAGCAGTTCTTGAATGGGATTAGACAAAGGGTTCAGCCCTGAAACTCATTGTAATTGGGGTAAAGTCTTAACTATAGATTAAAAAATATCGTGTGAACAGTTGGAGTAGGACCCTCTGTCCAAACCCGCTTGTGAACAAATTAGATTTCAGCTGAAATTTGGCAACCAGAGTGGCACTGCCTGGCAGCGAAGTAGTTAAACTCGTACTCTTTACTATAAGCTGATCTATCACACCCTTAGGGAAAAAGAGAAGAAGTTAGAACACTATCTATACTATCGACACCTTATTTTAAATCACTACCTAAAAGTAATTTTTGTTGAGAGCAACAGCAACAATCTACATGTTCAAAAATGTAGCATGATAAAGACAAACAGTGAACATACCAATGCAGTAGTACTGCCTAAAGAAAAAAACAACGAGTTTGTAAATATAACCATCAAATAGAGAAAATAAATATTTTGAAGATTAAAAACCAACCTTGCTTTTCAGAGACATGTTAGCGCTCAGCCAGTTGTTCAACTGACCGCACAAGTCTTGAAAACGGCTAATTAAATCTAGCTGCCGGAAAATCGTTAAAAGCTTTAAATGAAATCCAAACCAAAACAATATGAAATTTAAAGTTTTTCATACAAACGACAGATTATTAGCTGCATTAAGAAAGAAACATACGACCAAGTAACGAATGGACAACAACTCGAACGCTATGAAAATAAACCATGAAAATTATAACACTAGAACTAGATTCTTTTGGAGATTCACATTCTAAGTTAAACTTATTTAACAATTAAAAATAAAAAGACACCATTAAAGCATATTGTGAATATAAAAGCTCTAAAAAACTACGAAAATTGTAAGCTTCCCGTCGCGATCAGCCATTTTTAGGGGGAAAGGAGCCCGTCAAAAAACTCCCCAATCAACAAAAATTTCGATAGCCATACTATCGATTCTTCAAAGAATCGATTATGAACAAACCATCAAGTAAAGTAAAGGTAAAATATCCTTGCTATCGATAGAATAATATATCGAAGAATGTATCGATATCATTGCCTCAATCGGCACTTCTTTTTGTGAACAAACAACAGTCAACAACCTGAAAAACGAAGGTTCGTGGTGATATCAAAATTGTATGAAAATTCGTAACTTGTTTTCACCAAAATTTTGTTTTGTTTGGCATGGTAACATGGTGAGTAATATTAATTAAATATATTATTTTTTTAAGGTCAAGTTTAGCCGATTTCGAAAGAGTGGCTCGATTTTTTTGAAATTGAGGTACCTGATAAGCGAAGTTTTGTAAATGTATGCCAGTATTTTGGTATTTTCTGATGTAAAACAGTTTAATCGTGTGAATAGTTAGTTTTCTCAAAGAATATATAGTTATGCGATCATAAGTCGAAAATATTTCTGATCTCCAAAGTTAAAAGATTTTGCTTATATTAAGTTGGTTAACCTGTTTAATCTGATTATTCATCACTTCATAATTATTAAATTATGGATATAGTTGACTTGTTTTTTATTTAAGAGAAGCATTCTTCAGGAAAACTTGTGATGAAGGTAAACAATGTTTTCTTTGTATTAAGGATTCTCTTTTTTTACGAGCACACAGCTTATGAAATCCACTAGTTAAATATGCTGTGAGAACTATGCAAAGAGAATCCAAAGATAGAATATTTTGCTATGCACGCTAACCTCTGTACTAGGATTATTATGTAGTTATTAATTTATAGATTCCAAAAAAAATTTGGAATGTATAACTTTGCTCCTTGCGCTATAACTTTCGACATGGTCACATGACTAAAAATGAGCCGGAAGGGAGATAATTCAACTCTTGTAACACAGTAAGAGGGAAGAAAAAAGTCCTTTCAGCTACAAGAGGGGCGATGTTTAGGTGAGGGTGAGTCAGGTTATTTTACCCACCCCGTGGCACTTGTGATCTCAATCGCTTCTTTCCTTATCTCTTCAATTAAAAAACTATTTTACATTTTTTTACTTTAATTTGTGTTTCTTTTAATATCGTTATTTCATAGCATTCTTGCATTATCAATCTAAATTATATTATTTTTAATTTACTTTTACTTGGAAAAATGTATTTTTACAAAAAAAATGCGGTAAAAACAAAAGACTTGCAATATATATATTTATTTAAAATTGAGTAGGAAAAGTGCAAAATATGAAACCACGTCTCAAATTCAAAAATAATTTGTGATGACAATATTGTTATAACTTTGCACACATTTTATTAACTTACAAAATTTGTTCTTAATCTTGATATTAATTAGTTACTGCTTCTATGTTAATGTCATTAACATTCTTTTGTGACATCAGATGTTTTGCCTTAAATTCAGTTAAATGAATATAAAATACAAAATACATTCTTTAATTTAATGTGATATCACTGAAAAATCACATCGTTTATAGGATCCATTTTAAATGTGTGTGCTGATAGAGGTTGTAAAAGGGTGGGCAGTCTCTACAGAGTAGGGGTAAGTTCTGTTGTTGGTACCTGATTAAAATTGTCACTCCACCAAACCACATATCGATATGCTTTACAGCCACTGTGCTCTTTAGGTAGCTTAAATTCCATTAACTCATTACAGATTTAGGGTATTATGTTTATTTATAATTTAAAAATAATTATGGCATCTATGTCATAGCTATTTTTAAATTCTTAACACTAGCTTTTATATAGTCCATAAAATTTATAGTCCCCATAAAATTAAAATTTTAACACCAATATGATAGCAATAAAATTTGAACTTTTATTATTTATCATTCTTTATTAACACAGTATTTTATTCCAATTATATATTTAGAATTCAAGAAAATACATGGATCAATACCTAAACATTAATGTCGAAGGTGATAAAACTTCATCAGAATATAGTGCCAGCGTAAGTAGAGTCAAATATTCATCAGTTAAGACTTTAACTGGGAAATCATTTTCCTCTTTAAGAGGAACTTTTCAGGTGTCAGTTGTTGCAATATTGTGTTTATTGTTTTTTTCGGGATGCAGTCGTTTTTGTAATCTTTTGGGAAGTAATCTATTTTTTGTGATAGTCTAGGTCTAAACAATAGTGTGTCTCTGCTTCAAGGGTTTTGAAATTTATATTTGGTTTTAAAGATTTTGGTTGAGTCGTTAAAGGTTTTATATAGCTTAACTTTTCCTTAATAATTTAATAAACTTGGAAAAAGCTATACCATACATTAAACCTGCCTTGGCCATGCTGAAAGGTCCATTTTTATTTGATTATATAAGTTAAGTGTATCAGATGTAAGTACTTTAAGTTCTGACACCTTCAACTAATCATCTGAAGTAAGTACTATCTTTATAACTTTATTTAGGTGCTAACTGGTTATAAACAGAATAACCAGATTATGGTTATAACCAGATTCTGGTTATAATCAGAATAACCTGGTTCTGGTTATAATCAGAATAACTAGATTCTGGTTATTCTGGAATAACCAGAATCTGGTTAATCTATAACCAGAAGTAGTTATAGTTATAACTACTTATAAGTTTATGTAGTTATAAACTTATAATGTAAAAAAAATCAGGCACAGGGTACCCCTAAACTTTTCTTCATCTCATCAGATTTGCTACCCTCATCCTCCCTGCTTCGAACTCACTTCGCTCGTCCCCAGGTAGTAAATGCATCTGCTTTATTCACAGCGGCCACACATACAGCACTGACCACACTTAATGCTGCTGAACTTATATGAACCAACAAAAATCATGGATATACTTGTCGTATTGAAACAAAACTTAGTGTACTTATTTATTACTTAAAGGTACTTGCTAAAAACTTACTAGATATTGCACAAAATTAAAAATCTATTAGATTGTTTTTCAAATGATTAAAAAACCTACTCTAGTCATTTGATAAAAAAAACAAATGCTGATAATGAAATGAAACTTAGCGAAAATATTAGTCTTATACATGGCTAGATGCGTGCTAAATCTCAATCCGTACAAATTATTTTTCTGGATTTTATGATTTTTCAAAACTTTTTCTGAGTCATTATTGCAGGTTAATACATCATAAAAAAAATATTTTCCGAATTCCTCAACTACAGTGGTAGACTGATTTTTGTATAAAGTTTCAACTCTCTAGCATAAATACACCATGAGGTCCAATGATAACACACACACATACAGATTGACAACTTCGTGAAAATCACTCAGGAGGCCATAAAAACACCTGAAACGTATAATTCCGGTGTCATCCCATTTTCAGATTTTTTTGCGAACACAATAATTTTCCTATATGCCTACGTTATAAATGAAAAATAGTGACATGCAGGAGCTTTTATCAAGAATGATGTTTTTTAAATGTTTTTTTTTGTAATTATATATATATATATATATATATATAATATATATATATATATATATATATATATATATATATATATGTGTGTGTGTGTGTGTGTGTGTGTGTGTGTAATAATTTTATAAATAATTTTCAAACTCCCCCTTTCTGCCATCTAAACAACTTCTTAAGTGTCATTTTCTGTTGAAAATTCTCAAGCAATAAGACAGCAAATGATACAAAACAATAACCAAGGAACTCTTTCTGAGTGGTCTGGGGGTCCGTAAAGGAGCAAAAAATTAAATCATTCTTCCTTGTTAAGTTATTACAATTTTTCTAATTGAGCTGAAATATGTAAAGGGTATTGATTTAACGGTTATGAATTATAATATTTTGTCACTATTGCTGGTTTAAGTTTGTATTTGTTCTTTCACTATAATCTTTAATTTTCTGGAGTTGTTGCCGAACGCTTTGGGGTCTATTTCTTGTTGTTAGATAAATGTTTTTTGTTTGTTTGCTTGTTTGTCTATGTCTATGGGGTAAATTGATTCTATCAAATGGTATTTTATACTTCAATAGATTAAATATAATCTTGCAATATAACCACACTAATACTTTTTAAATCTGAAAAAGTGGCGTTTATGCAAGTTGTATCAATCCTTCTTTTGAATTTTTATGTACTTTATATATATATATATATATATATATATATATATATATATATATATATATATATAATATATAATATATTATATATATATATATATATATATATATATATATATATATATATATATATATATATATATATATATATATATATATATATATATATATATATATATACTAATTTGTTTGGATACCAACCTCAATTTGACTAAAAACGTGGCACTTCTTCTAGATTAGATGGCCCCTTTGTGTTACTATTCATAAATCACAACATAGTAATTGATATAATTGATAAATGACAAAAGTAAATAATCACAAAACTAAGGGCTCGTCTAATCTAAAAAAGTGCCTTCTATTTTATAAAGTGGACTATAATTCCTCTTGGTCCAATTCCCTTAAATTTTGAACTGTTAAACTCTTGAATATGGTAATTCTTATTTTTTTAAAAAATTAAAAATGTGATGTATGATTTTTGTCCTTAAGCCATAAAGAAGTCATTTTTACTTTTGGCAAATTGTTTCTAATGCCTATACTAAAGTTACAATTCAGAGTTAAAATGTCTAATTTTTACACTCTGAGCACTTATTCCCTAAAAAGGTAGTCATTGACAAAATTATGCAAGGGGAAAATGTCTTGTATTTATCCTTTGAGCCCTAAAATATGCCCATAAATGACCCTAAAAAAAGCCTATTAAAATTACACCTTCCAATTTACTTTTTTCCTTTTTTTGCATAATTCGGTGTTGTATTGGACACCTTAAGTTTACTACATCACTTAAAAGAAGTTCCCTTTTCATGAAAAAAAGTACCACACGTTCCAATTATAGTAACCGAAATTAGGGTTACTATTTAAAACCCAAGGGTTCAAATAGTAAAACTAAAAGAACCTATATACCCAACTGATGGGGTTTTTAATAAAACTTGTAGACTTTTTTCATATTAAATCATTTATTTATTCTTTTTTTAATTAAACCTAGGATTTTTTATAATAATAATAAAAAAGGTTTATTTACCAATGATTACAATTATGTACATAAAATATACAATGTATTCATTAAATAAGCTCTTATTTATTACAAATTTATACAATTTTATATATTTTTTTATTAATATATTATTATTTTCATTATACATTCTTTATATATGTATATAAAATTATATACATAATTTTATATTAAAATATGTATAATTTATTCATATGTATATTAAATTATATATTATATATTAATTATGTAATAAATATTATACACTTATTATTAATTATGAATATCTTTTTCTCATATATTTCTTTAAATTCAGTTTTAAATCATAATTTTCATGGATGGTAAACCCACAAGGAGAACCTATGTGTGGGGGGTTACACTTTTGTGTTAACAAATGTAATGAAACCTGGGTTGTGCCGAACCTGTCCCTAAATTGGCTAGATGCCATCATGAGTAAATTGTTATTTTTATTAAAAATAAATCTCCTTTTAATGTCTTTTTACATATTACTGTTCTGAAAATACTAATAACTCTATTTATATTTTTTTAGTTGAAGTAATTAGTGTTTTATATGTGTTTATAGGACTGGTCATCAGTTTCTCAGCCTAACGCCACGGATACATTAACAGCTGCTGTTAAAAGCAATATCCTTCCTAATCAAGAATATCTGCTTCAAGGAAGTGTAATCGACTCTTCCGTAGAAGTTCTATTACAAAGACTTAGAGGCCTATGTGATAATGTCGACACTGGACCAGAGCCATTTCATGATCATGAAATGTGTTTCAGTATAAGTAAGCTTGTTTTGCTCGTAAATTTACTCAGTTACAGAAGAGATAGTTGTAAGGTTGCCAATACCAATGGCGGGAAAACAAAAGGATTATCAAATTTTTTTTATCATAGGATTAGCATGGGAGCCGATAAAAAATCTTCTTTTATTTTTTGATTGTTAGTTAATTTGTGATAAATGAGGTAAAAATTAATAGAAGGACTATCTGTGCTAAAAAAGTTGCCAATATTTCATAAATAAATACTTCGATTTATCCAGGATTTTTAGTATAGAATCAGGCTCTTATCACTACTGACTTGGATTTGTGCGATTTAACCCAGAAATAATAAAACCTAAGCGGATAATTTAAACAAACATTTTACAAAAAAGTGAATTTATTGAGTTATTGATTATTTTAGTGAGTAAATAAAATTGATCAATAAATTAAAACCCCATTACGGTGAAAATCAGCTTGTTATCAGTTAATTTAAATACCTTTTACAACTAATTTAAACAATTATTGCAATAAATAGGTAATTTTGTGTGTTTGTGCAAACTAAAATTAATTAAAAGTAACATTAATTAACTGTAAATAAAATAAAACACTATAATTTTATTTTACCTTCTTATCACTCAATTTAAATACTTGTGACAACCCTGTTTTTTATTTATTTTATTGGCAACACTGATAAAGTTTGATGAGTTTTACTTTTTATTGTGTTTTCGTGCTTTAATATGTATTTGCTAATTTAATGATTTTGTATTAAATACCGTAAAATAATTGTTACAATAATTTATTTAAAGAAAAAGAGAAACTATAGTAAAGGTAAATCAATTGTTTTTATTAAAATTTTGAAGAACACACTGATAACATAAATTACAATTATTATTTGAAGGGAGAAAACGTTTATCCAAAAAAATGTTATAAGTTAAGTAGTGCACACCATAGAGGAAGCTATACTAATCATATATAGGTATACTACTAATCAGTGGTGTTTCATTAGCCGCTCATTTAAGGTAATTTAAACAAAACTAGTTTTTAGAGATTAGCTCTTAAACCTCTATTGGATGTAACAAAACGAATTTCTTACACAAATAATTAATATTTTGAACTGAAATGTACAAAGAAATGCATTAAAAACAAAAATGTTGAGTCCCGTAAATAATATGTTTACATTTACTTGAGTCAATGTTGTATGTAGACAACATTTAGTCTACCAACTTCCTGGTAGACAAAATGTGGACTACATGCCTGGTCTGACAGAAATTGCATTTGTTTCCTTACTTGGTTTCTATATTACTTTAGTTTTAATGTATATTAATATATATATATATATATATATATATATATATATATATATATATATATATATATATATATATATATATATATATATATCTGTGTGTGTGTGTTACCTTTAAATCATGAAATTCCTTGTTTCATGAAATAACTAAAATAACAAGTTAAATCATAAAAGAGTATACTGTTGTATGATTTAACTAGCTATTTCATAAAATTACTTAAACTATGTGCTAAATCATAAAAATATTTTATGATTCAAATTAGTCATTTATTAACTAATTATAATCATTAAATAATTATGAATAACATAGCTAGTTATTTCTTGAAGTAACTAACTATAACATGAAATAACTAAAACGACTTGCTGTATATGTAGCAATGTTTTGCTACATATTACATGCTAATACACTTGTTACATTTCCTAGGGGTCTCTCGTCAACATAATCAATTTTATTATGTCCAATAAAATGAATATTTAATTTTTTAACATATCTATTATTTTTCCTCATTATACCGTTGGTATATAGGAAAAGTGTTGTGTTTGCAAAAAAATCCAAAACCAGGATAAATCGGAACTATCTGTTTCTGGTGTTTTTAAGGCCTCCTGAGTGGTATCTTCAAAGTTGTCTGTCTGTATGTGTATGTGTTATTGTCGTACCTCCTTGTGTATTTATACTAGAGAGTTGAAACTTTGTACAAAAATCAGTCTACTGCTGTAGTTATGATATTCAGAAAATATTTTTTTATAACGTCATTTTCCCGCAATATTGACTCAAAAAATCATAAAAAAAAACAAGGAAAAATTATGCGATCTGATTCAAATTTGGCACCCATGTAGCCATGTATAAGACTAACATATGTGCTAAGTTTCATTATCAGAATTAGTTCTGTTTTTATTGAATGACTTAAGTGCGTTTATTAAAAAATTGTAAAATATCAGAAAATAATTTAATTGAGTACAAGTGTACTCAATTAGGTGTACCAAGTGTACCTTTAATAAATAAGTACAAAAAGTTTCTTTTTAATACGACAAGTATGTCTATAATTTTGTTGGATCATAAAATTTAAGTAGCATTGAGCGTATTCAATCCTGTATGGGTGACCTCTTAAAATAGAACGGTTGCAATGGCTATCTGAGGACAAGCCAAGCAAGTCCGTAGACATGTTGCAGTATAAATTTGGCAAAGTGTATATTCTGAGGACGAGGGAAGTGAGTCCAAAGCAGGGGGAATGAGTGTCCGATGTGATGAGGAAAAGTACCGAGGTACCCCATATCCGATTTGTTTATTTATAAAGTTTGGTTTAGTTAATTAGTGTTTGTCCATTATTATCGTAACTGCCTTTGTATTTTCTTTGTGTTGAAGAAGTTTGCTTAAGAGTTGAATCTTGGGACAAAATTTAACCTTCAGGTTTAGGTTTACTATCTGGAAGTTTTTAATTTAAATTTATTTCTGATTATTAATTGAGATAAATATAATGATTATTAATCATGAAAATTAATAAAAAAAATTGGATAAAGGTGGGATACAGGGGACATACTCCTATATAAGAGCATCTAATATGCCTAGTGCAATTGCATTATCACTAGTAGTTCTAGCTTTATCGAAAGTCATGTTAATTTATCATTACTTGGTAGGTAGGGAAATTAACAAATTAGGTTAAAGTTTGCTTGTCACTTGTATGGATTTCATTTTATTACCAGCTGTCACAGCATGGGATTTGCAGCATTAGATGTGGTATTTGGGTAATTGACCGCAAAACAACAAGTCCAACGTGTCAACCAATGCTTTGGTAAACTTCTCTGTTTTAAAGACAAGCAAAGCAAATCTAATAGATGTTTTAGTTTATGTATAAATAATTGATACAATTTATTAATATTGTTAGTATAATATACCTTTATTTTAACATCCCTTTTATAAAAAAAATATTTAATTGTAAAAATAAATGCACTATTTTTATAATAAAAAATAAATGTATTTTTTTTATGATTGTTTTAGTGAATGTTGAACCAGGGGGAACCAACCCACTATCTCTTTCACTGAGAGTTAGGAGAGCATTTGATTATCCTGATATGCCTTGGCAGTTAAGGTATATAGGACAGCCTGAGGGAACAGGTACATCTGTTATTTTATTGCATCTTAATGGATTATAGTATAATCCAAGAGCCAGGCCTAAAAAATGTGGTACTCATTTTGTATTACTTCAAACCAAAGTTTTCTGTAAATATACCTTTAATTATGTAGGAAAAGGATAGTTTGCCTATCCAGAATGGAGCCCTTCTTATGAATGCGCTCTCTCAAAATATTAGAAAACCGCATAAATTCCAGTTTTCTAGTAAAAAGTGGTTCCCTTTAGGTCGTGTGCAAAACATGAAAAGTAAAATTTTAAGCTGATAAAATTTCCAATGAAACAAATGTTTTATTGTCAAAATTGGATAAATACAATCAAATTTTCAACCATTTTTCAGTGTTTTTAAAAAAAGCCATAGCTTTGGTTGCAGTCATCCAATTTTGATGATTAAACACTCGTTTACAGAAAATTTTATCACCTTTAAAAAATGTTCATGTTTTGCACACAACCCACACCAGGGAACTACTTATTTCAAGAAAACTGAAATTTATGGGATTTTATAAAATTTTGAGCATGTGCAATCATATGAAGGAGTCCACTCTGGATAGGCAGACTATGTTTTTTCTTCATAATTTAAGGTATATTTTCAGAAATATTTGGTTTGAAGTAGTACAAAACTAGTCATATTTTTTCAGGTCCGGCTCTTGGACAAGTATATTACCCTACTACTAAGCTGAGAAATGTATCTTTTTTTCAACTACTAAATTAACTAGTGAGCAAGGGAGTGAGTAAATAGAGCTGATGTATAAAGTTTGAATCCTGGTTTTTCATCATATAATAATTATAACATAAGTTTATAACTAAAAAATAATGCTGGTGCAGTGGTCCGCATCTTGGGCGAATTTTCTTTGGAGTGTGTGCTTTATTTATTTATTTAAACTGGCAATGCCCAACAATTACAATATAATTACAAAGTGTTAAGA
This sequence comes from Microvelia longipes, assembly GCA_018340805.1. Taxonomy (NCBI): domain Eukaryota; kingdom Metazoa; phylum Arthropoda; class Insecta; order Hemiptera; family Veliidae; genus Microvelia; species Microvelia longipes. Next base: position 73,000,508 of record JACMZG010000008.1, on the reverse strand, counting down.
AAAAAAATTATAAAAAGTACAAATAATTAACAGTTTTATAAACATATTTTTTCCACAAACAAGTATAAAGAATGTAAAGTATTTTAATTTTAACAGAGAATGAAAGAAGAAAAAAAGTAATTGCTAATAATAATGATAAAACAAGTGTTTACTAAATGAAATTTCAATATGGGTGTTATAATATAAAATGATTTAAGATATAAAAGAATACAAACAAAGAGAGAAAAGAAAATGAATAGAGGGCTATGAAATACAATGTTACTAATAATTAGAAATAATTAATGATAGATAGAAAATAGAATTTAAAATAAGAAGATAGTGAGAAGTAAGTTGTACACTTTAGTTTGAAAAATATAACAGGTTAGTAAGAGATAAAACTATGATAAAACAGTACATAGTAAAATAATATAGTAAAAATAAAATAATATATCATTTGAGAACCATCCTGATATTATTAAGTGTAAATAACAATTTTCAAATAAGATAAATAAATAATAATAGTAGATAATATACTAGAAACAACAAAAAAAATTAAAAGTTGTAAAAAAGGATTGAGTAGAAGAGAAGATTAGAATAAAAAGTTACACATAAATTTTACATATAATAAAGCAGAATTATTATTCTGTACATTATATTACATATTATTACAGTTGAGGTTATTACATGGTTAAATTTAAAATTAAGAGAGTGCAAAACAAATTATTGTATAAAATGAAGGATATTTTTTAAATTATTTTAGTTGAGCTTATAATCGTTTAATATTGTTGACATGGTCCAAATAATCAATATCTAATTTTTATAGACCTAATAGAGCAAGAAAACAAATCAATATAGACACTAGATATGTTGGCAATACGATGAAACCTGGGAATACGAGAATTGTAGGAATAATTAAAATAATAGAATTCTGTGTGAAATAATTAAAAGTTTCTGAGTGACCTGGATGGAGTATCAATTTGTATTAATTGGACAAGCTGAGGACAATCAATTTTAGAATGGAGACATTTATAGAAAAATACTAGGTCATTTACAGTTCTCTGGGTTGATAAAGGTTTTAAGTCTAGCCTAGCTAGGAGGTAGTCATAGTTAAGGTTTTTTTTGGGATATTGAGTTTATAATTGATGTAGCTAAGGAATCTATGCTGAACTTTTTCTATTAGTTGGAAGTGGGTTTGATAATGTAGAGACCATACAGGGGAACTGAATTCTAATAGAGGTCTAACTATAGAGCAGTACAGGTGTTTGATAGAGTTGATATTGCGAAAGGATTGAGTATTTCTTTTAAGAAAACCTAGTGTTTGCATCGATTTAGTAACTATGGATTGATCCTTGATCCTTGAGTCCTTGATCTGATCAGTTCTATGAAGAGGGGTGTTATTAATATGGTAATCTATGACTAAAGGATTAGATTTATGAGTATAAGTGATAACACAACATTTAGATATATTTAGTGGTAGGAGGTTTTCATTACACCATTTAGAAACTCTATCCAGGTTTTCTTGCTTCTGTGCTTCACAATTCATTTATTGCTAAGTTTCCCATTTATGCTTTATAACTTGAGCAGAAGCATTAGTACTAGTTACTCTTTTTTAGGAATTTTTAAAGGAAATGTACAAAAAATGTGTCTAAGATTAGCATTAACTAAGCTTAAATTTGGTTAAATAATAGTGTGCGACGACAACTTTGGATAGATGAGTATATTGTTGAATAACAATATGGGATCAATAGCAAATTTCTAGAAAAACGATAAAGTAGTGTAATTTTTTCTATGTAAGGGAGACATCAACTCCTTTCAACCTTCGTATAAACAATTATATAAATTCATGCTTGGACCTAAGGAGTGATCTACTCCTTACAGTGCATAAACTTTCACTTTCAACAAGCTCCTTACAATCTTGCAATAACCCTTTACAATCACTTGCCCCCCACTATCAAATCTAACGAATCCTACAAATGTTTCGTCTCCCACTTAATGTTGTTCCTAGCTCCTTACACCCTACAATACTATCTTTACTTTAAAAAAATTGAAATAATATATGTCTAGTTATTAAGTTTATTGTGTATTTAATAATTTTTTTATAACATTTTTTATATGCATACTTTATAACAACGTGTTACATCCACAAAAGTGGCTTTTGTAATAAATAAACATTCTTACTAATCCTCTTAATCATCCTTGCAAAAAAGGGGTCTGAGACCACTCCTGTGGGCCCTGTACCCATAGGAGCCATACCCAAAGCTATAGCCAAAGGTGTTATTAAAGATTGGCTCTTAACCAATCACCTGCACCACTGGAACAAATCCTCTGGCATGAGGCACAGTAAACTTATGTTAAAAGGACCCAGTCCCAAAGTAACTGAGGACCTCCTCAGTCTAAGCAGAAGGGATCTTAGAACAGTATTTGGACTACTGACTGGTCACTGTCACCTCCGAAAACATCTCCATACCATTGGTATCTTTAAAGATAACCCAGTGTGTAGGCTTTGTGAATCGGAAACCGAAACTGCCTCTCACATACTTCTAACATGTGAAGCCCTAGCCTTTCAAAGGTTCTCCAACTTTGTTAGCAGCACTCTTACAAAGTTTGACTTTACCAATGAATCAGTGATCAAAGAGATCCTAGACCTAGTCTGGGGAAAAGGATTATTCTGACCTGGACCAATTGAGGGGATTGTACAATAGACTTCCAGTCGCAGTGCAAATGGGGTGTATCCTCGACTCCAACCCCAATCATTAATAATAATAATAATCCTCTTTCTTTAATGATCTTTACCAAGTTTGCATGAAGAAACCCCAATTTTTATCCTGCCTAATTAGGAAATTACATGCATGATTGTCCTAAAACTTTGCATGTAGTTGGCTTTCCCTGGCAAACAGTTATGTCTGTCTTCTCTGTAAGATTTATTTGTTTACAACCCCTTCAGTATTTTGTGTCATGTATCTATTTTTTATCTTTAGGTGATAAATCAAGGCCTACGATAGTGCGGAGCAGTATAGACATTGGCACTAGTAGTGCAGTTGTAGATTTCTTAACTGAAATGGGCTGTCGACTTGATTTTGAGTACATAGCTCGTGGTTATATGTTTCGGAAAGGAAGAATGAAAATCACTGTCTCCAAAATATTTAAAGTTAGTATTGTTCCTCTTGTAAATGATATCCATTTTTTATTTTTGTTTAAATTATTATAGCGATTTGATTCCATGAACTATATGATACCTATGAATGATATGTATGCTATTAACACTTATTGTATAACACACAGCTAAAATCAGTTGACAGACCACCAAAATCTCAATGCTTTTAACCCCCTTTTTTAAACAAAAAATCCCTTTGTTAAGTAACAAAAAAATCCCTACTCTGGCAACACTGTAAGTCAGTTTTTAATTTTATTTTATAACATATTTTTAATTTTAATAATTATTTATTTACTTTTTAAGTTAAAATATTGTTATATCTTTTAAAGTTACCAAATAAATGTTGCTTTAACTTTGTTTGAAAGTTGAGGTGGAAAGGGAAGGAGCGTGGTTGGTCTAAACCAAAAGAATTCAATCCCTCATAGATTTTTGGTGCACTGTCAACTGATTTTAGTTGTGTGTTATAATATATGTGTGTTATAGTGCACAAGTATGCATTTTTACAACAGATTTTTAACTGAAATGACCTGTGGACTCGATTTTGAGTACTTAGCTCGTTCTTATATGTTTTGTTAGGGCTTCAAGTAACAAACAATCTATGCTCAAATATAATTTAATCTTTCTTGGAAATGTAGATGAGGTGCATGAGGCATTGTTATTAAAGAAAGTCATTTGTGCTTTAATTAAAGAATCAACTAATGTTGACACTATCTGTTGGATATGAATATCCTTGTATAGTGCTTCACAATACTTAACAACGCTAGTATTTCTTAACAATTTTTTTTTAATTTTTACCTTTCGATCGTCCATGTCTTACCTAGTATTACTTTATTTAGATGGGAATGGTTCCTGGAAAACCATCCGAAGGAATGGAGGCTCTGTCTCAGTCATATCTAGTTGAGCTGAGTGTATTAGCACCTACAGGTCAGGATGCTATAGCTGAGGATATGAAGAACTTTGCCGAGCAACTTAAACCTCTTGTTATGCTTGAAAAGGTCGATTACAAACAGGGATGTCACATGTATATGCCGAAAATGTGACACCAAGAATTATGTTTGCCGTAATTGTAAACCTGGTGAAAGAAATCCTTTTTTCTGTCACGGCAGCAAAATCACCATCATAGTGCTGATTAAAATGCACAAAATGTCATTTTTTATTAATCTTTTGATTTATTTTAAACATGCAGCAATAGTTTAAAGTGTTAAAAAAATAAATGAACAAGCAGGGAAATAACTAACTGTCTGCCCTCAAATGTATACTCCTATTCTAGTGTCTAAAATCAGAATTTCCGATCTGTTTGTATGTTTCTTGAGTAATGTTCTTTTAACTTAAAACTTTTAAAAATATACCACTATAATAATAATAGTTATATTGCTTTACATTTAATATGTTCGAAAAACTCCAAATTTTTTATATAAAACTGTAAATAAAAAATTAAATGAAGCTACTCTGATAGTTTTTCATTGATTAGTTTTATCATCAATTGGCATTTTAAAACTTCTACTTATTTTAATTCATCTTGTAATTTCAATTTTCATTACTTATGAAATGTGAATTAATATGTTGTATAGTTAGTAGGCTATACAAAATATTATGATATAAAACATAACTTGTTTTAAGATCACCTGCATCGCTTTCATATCAGCAGGTAACATTTACCTGACTTTGCTTTTCCTTATATCTCAAATTTTATTTTCCTGAAATGCATCAGCTTTTGATAGTAATGTTAAATTTTAAGCCTTAGCTGTAAATTGGTGTAGTTTATTCTCGCCTTCAAATCAGAACCAAAACTTTAAAAAAACTTGTTAGCAAAATTCTGTTTTCCTGCCATGTGACATGAATATTGTAAAAATATATTATAAATATTGTAAAAGTTATGAGAAATATTAAACTAATTTAAACTATTGTTTTAAAAGTACAAATGTATAAAATTATTTGTTGTATTCTGTAAAGAAACCAATCAATTATTTAGTTTTATACGCAAAGGTCCTTTGCATAGATAATAATAAAAGTCCTGCAATATATATAATTACTCAGTAAGCCTATTATCTTTCAGGCTCACTTTGATTTTTATAACCTTGTAAAGTAATCATATTTTTACTTTTTCCCACTTATACCATGTTTATAAAAAAAGTATTGTGTTTGCAAAAATATCCAAAACCAATTTTTCACCCATATTATCCATGTCAGGTGATTTTTGAAACTTTCTGAGTGGGTTTTTTTTTAATGTTGTCTCTCTGTAAGTGAGTGTGTATCTGTTATCATCATATCTCCCAGTGTATTTATCTTAGAGAGTTTATATTAATTTTAAAACTTGGTTCAAAAATGAATCTTTAGGTTTAGTTGTGCCATCGCAAAATATTTTTTAAGATGTCATTAACCTGTAATAATGACTCGGCAAACATTTATAAAACTCAGAAAAATTTGTCGATCTGATTAAGATAAGGCATGCATGTAGTCATATACAAGACTAACATATTAGCCAAGTTTCATATTATAATCAGCATTAGTTCACTGTTTATCAAATGACTTTCATAATTTTTTTTAATAGTAAAATAATCTAATTGAATTTAAATTCGGTACATGTGTATCTATTTATGTAATAAATAAGTATACTAAGTTTTGTTTTAATAGGGCCAGTATATCTATGGTTTTTTTTGGATCATAAAATTTAAGCACCAGCTCTGTGCCTGAATGGACTACTGCTAGGAACAAAACAAATGTGTTTATTGTCTGAGGACTAGCAAAGCGTGTCTTAAGACTTGTTGCAGAATAAATTTGCTGATTTTTATATTTGAGGACGAGAATGAGGATGAGCATAGCGAAGCCGATGTGATTAAGGAAATTTCTAAGGTACCCCGTACCCAACTTTTTAGACTGCTAAGTCACATAACTGTGTTATTAAATTAATCATTTGTAAATATACTATTATTTAAGATGTATTGTATTTTTGTTCTATTCTAATCACTTTTTAACTTGGGGGGTCATTTATTCATTTATTAAGAAATTAATAAGGATGAGTTAATTATTTGTTTCAAAGGTCCCAAACCACAAAAAATATGATTCTCAAAACTATATAAACATGGTTTATTTAAGAAATTGCATTAAATTTCAATATAACTACACTCAGCTTACATTTTAGCAAGCTATTGTTTGACATATATCATATATTTGTGTTCAAAACTGCAAGAATAAAATATTTTTAAGAAAAATCTGGGACATATGCTTAACTATACCTTAATGCGAAATTATAGAATAGAGTGACATTGATATCAAATTTCTTAGAATGATGTTTCCAAGTAATCAAAAATATGGTATGCTTTAATTAAACTTTTTAAAGTTAACAACATGGTAATTTTGTACCATAATACATTATGGGTATTATTTACCAAAATAATATTGGTAAATTTAAACTCCTAAGAGTCAATTTTATTTATTTATAAAGATTACAATAATCAAGTCAAAAAATCCTTTTATTGTTTTCTATACAAATTAAATTACAAAGTTAATTAATAACAGAGTACAAAAGATACAAAAATAATAAATATAATTTTTATTTTTACACATTATAATTAGCAATATTTAAAAAAATAAGAAGGGATGATTATAAAATAAGTGTGTAATAAAGCCAAACAAAACACCAAAATCTCTCCACAAAACGGTTATTTTTTATTTAAACAGAGCCGGCTTTCGATCGCTTGATCATCAACAGTGCCTAATCCAACAAACATAGAAGAAAGAATAATAAAAATAGTACTAGAATAAAATTATCAACAAAGTTATAAAAAGTTAATTACATAAAAATGTATGTATACGTTAAGAATGTAAAAAAGGGTAAATTCTTAAGATGGCAGCATTCCATGCTTATGTTAAGGATAAAATAGAATGGAATAACTTTTATTAATCTATTATGTACAAATAGATTACAGATACAATTAACAGATTACATAACATTATGATTAAATCAGCTTTTCGCTGAGGTTTGGAGTTTGTTTACTTGTCACGTAACTTAATTTTTATGAATTTACAATAATGATTTTTATTTATTTAAATCTTAAAGAACATAATAAGAAAATAAATTGATAATAAAATAGAATATTAATATTAACTAACTCAAACAATACTTATACAAAAAATATAGTGAAAACCATGCAAAATAACTATAAGATTAAAAAAACATTATTTTATTTTAAGGAGTATAATATAGTTAAGCAAATAGCTAACGGTTAGGCTGCTAGTCTTGTTGACAAAATGGTCGAGCGTAAGAAAAGAAAGTCTACCCATGACATAATTTACCCTAGCGCTGCTAATGGAGACCTTAATCCATAGTGGAGTGTGCTGTACATAGGCCCGGTATCAGAGAAGATAGGTAGCATCTTAAGGAGAAGTGTAATAAATGGAGCTTTTCGCAATTTGCATTATTTACGTAGCTACATTTCTAAGTGTAAAGACAGAGTGGTGTTGATTTCTTGAAATGTGGTGCCTGCGGCTGTACCTATGTTGGCCAGACAGAGTTCCACACTAAGATTGTAGAGCTTGAAGCACTTCCGTAAGCACATTGAGTAGGTTTTACCACCATTTGATAGTTTCTCTAACCATAAAGTTGCTTTCCTTTAATATGTTGCTAAAGGTGGTTTGATGTCATCTCTTGAGATTTTATATAATGCAGAGGAAAATGGTGAGAAATCTCTTTATGTGAAAGTGGGGGATTGTTGGTAATAGTGCGGCCGTTCCGTTGGTGTTTGTCCCTCACCCACCTGTCCGCCACATGACTGTCTAGAGGGTCTGTTGAGAAGTCTTCATAGCATCTCTCCGGTAATTTTATTTTTATGTTTTATTTGTTTTTAATAAATAAATAAAGAGTTAACCCTTTTTTACCTTCTTAGTTTTTTTAATGTAATTAACTTTTCATAACTATGTTGATAATTTTATTCTAGTACTTTTTTTAGTTTTTCTTTATTGTAGTCAAAAATTGTTGTAGTTGGAAAAATTGTCAAATTTGCAATATTTTAACCTGATCTTCTAAATATTTTGTCTAAAAAAAAGAGCTCTCTAAATTTTAAGACCTACGCTGTTATGAGAATTGTAAGCATGCGCAGCTTGTACTAAGCATGTGCAGTTGGTTTTTCGTGTTAAATTTATTTACTCTTTTTTTTTGGTTTTCGGTAGGGTCACTTTTTTGTATGGCAAATTGACTTAGTGCGTCATCCCCTTTATTCAAGATCCTTGATGAATTTCGTCGACACCCAATCGTTAGCGCTCCTCTTTAATTGTAGCTCCTACGATGTGAAGCGCCTGTAATTGCGCGTCAACGAATTGGAGCGCAAATGATAGCGCGCCTACGATTTTGAGCGTCTACAACTGGTACCCTATATAAAGAAGAAAAATAAACTTATTTTGTTCAAGCACGAATTTTAAATGTCGAATAACCCGTGGTAGAATAAAGTATATATTGTATAAAATATATGTATAAATAAGTATACAAGGAATATGAATATCAATGTACTATAGGAGTGAATTATAAGAGATTTTATCAAATAGAAGATTTCTGTACATTTCAATGTAATCAGTTTTTTGATATTGTTTATTTAAAGAGTAAAATTGCTGCTACTGATCTTATAGTAATCTCGCCATGAACAGGAAAAAGGTGGAGGGCCTTAAAGAATCAACAATTGACGAACAAATTTATCTTGCTGTGAGTAAACGTAATTTAGATAGCATTAGATTTTTGTTGGCAAGAAATCCTAATATTTATGCTAAAGCCCTAAATCTTGCATGTTCCTTTGGGTTTTTTAAGTTAATAGAATATTTTTTAGAATATGGAGCTGCTAATAGTTTTGTATCTGATAAGAATGCTATTTTAGCTCTGTGTAGTTCTAAAAGTAAAAAAGAAGATGCACTGTTAAGTTGTTTGGAACTGCTAATAAAGCATGGTTCTGATGTAAATGCTTGGGATGCCAACCGTACTTGTGCTATGTCTTATTCTGTGAAGCATAATCATGTAAAGCTTACAATGAAACTTATTATTGAAGGTGCTGATATTAATAGTACTGATTCTAATGGATGGTCCCCTATATTTTATGCTGTTGTCAATCAAAATATGAATCTCGTAAGTCTACTCAAAGATTACGGAGCAAACATTTACTTGTTAGATATTTGGGGGCGCTCATTAGTTGATATAGCGGAAGAAATTGAAAATGAAAATATAATCAAGTTATTAAATGGAAATCTTGATTTATGTAAGTGGTATGCCCGTTTACCACCAAAAGATGAAAAGTATTCTAGTGTTTTTGAAATCATCCAGTCTAACCTTCCTAATAAGAATGACAGGTTCTCTGGATTCAACCAAGAGCACTACAACATTCTTAAATCTTTAGATTTAAACCATTTAACTGGACAATTCTGTGAACATAATGTTGGATTTGGGCAGTTTTTAACTATTGACGATAGGAAACTTAAAGAAGTAGGTGTCATCTATTGGTTTGAAAGAAAGAAACTTTTGAATGCAATTCAAAAGTTCCATGAACACCCTTGGAGTACAAGTAGTTTAAATACACCGAGTCAGGAATTGGATATTAAAATCACTCAACTTATGACAACTATAATGAGGCAGCTTTATATAATTAGTATATCTACATACTTGTGGAGAATACACGGAGGAATTGATGTTAGAGAAACTAAGCTTTCTTTCTCTCTAAAAAACAGTTTAAGAACTGTGAAAAATCTAAGAAGCTCTATTAATGAACTAAATTTTATATTTGGTCGTATTGATCAAAATCAAAACCAGATGCCATCAGACTACATCAAACCTGTGCCAAGTAAATTTAATGTAACATCTATGTTAGTAAAATTGACCTTATGTGGATCTTTTATATATTTGACAAATTTACATTCCAGAGTGTACAATGTAGTAATTAATACTCTCAGAAAGGCTTAAGCAATTATTGCTCTAAGATTTGTTAGTTATGGATGTTTATTTCACATTTTTTTAATAGAGTATTTACAATTATTATTAATACTTGTGTGTGTCCCCATAATACTGGATGAGAATCACTTTAGGGCATAGAATTATTTAAATTTTCTGAAATTCTTGAGTTATTTTAGTTAAAATTTTAAAGAGACTACATCTAATTAGTTTCATCATTTTGAGTTTGAGGGAAATGAAGCATTTAAAAAATGATAGAGGAAATGATAGTAAAATTAGGGAGAGTTAATCCATATAATAGGGAGACTTTAGTTAGAAAAGGCTTAGGTTTAACTGGTTATTTTAATAATGTCACACTTAAGATTTAATGGTAACACACACATATATATCTTCCAATGGATCGATTACAAAATTATTTTTCCCTACCATAATTCATCGATTAAAATTTGGACCTTGGGACTATTCTCACAAACTAACTATGTTTATGACAGGACATGGAAAATTAAATTTCTACCTTAAAAGATTTAATATAAAAGATACCAGTTGTTGCAAATGTGATCCTGCCAAAGATCAAACTTCATTTCATGTTATCAATGATTGTTCCTTGCTAGATAGAGAAAGACGACTACTCATCCAACACGTTTGACATTAGGCCATAGCTGGGCTCTACCCGCTACTATATTTCAATTTATTTGTATTTTACATTTTTTTACCAAAAGAAGAAAAGATATATTAAAAAAAGAAACCCAGATTCATACATATTTGTTTTCAAAAGGCATGTAATACAGTTGTGGAACATGCTGAAATTAAACGGCCTTCAAAATTTGTTACTTTATGCAAACAATCGCCTTTTATTGTCTAATACACTTAATGCATTTTACTTAATTTTTGTTTGACTGGTTAGCATAGGTTTGTACAGCTTATTTAAAAAATAGGCACATTAATTTTCCGTTTAAAATAGAATATGAAATTTGACAAATTAAAGTTTTTACGTATCAGACACGTAATGCATAACGTAAGAGCCTAAGTAAGAAATGCAGTCCTTTGCAGCAGAATTCTTCATTTTTCCAAGTCACTTTCTTTTTTTTATTTTTAACAATAGGTAAGAATTTTTAGTAGACAAAGCATTTATATGTAAATTATTTTTGTCGCGATTATGGTTAAGAAAAATGTTATTTACTATACTGTTGTTGTTTTAATTGTCATTTGCGTATTTTAGCTAGTTTTATTTAATTTTTTGTAATAACATTTTACTTAATGTTTGTAAAGTCATTACTTTAATGTGTATCGTATTACTTATTGCCAAAGAGTTGTAAAAATATAGTGAATGTCTGTTAATATGTGATAGTTATTTAGTCCTATCTGGTTTACCCGCTCATTACTGGGACTGTTGGCAATCTAAAAAGATTATACAATTGGAGGGATTTTATGAATGAAATACTTTATATATATATATATATATATATATAAAGTATTTCATTCATAAAATCCCTCCAATTGTATAATCTTTTTTATTGATATGCAATATATATTATATTATATATATATATATATATATATATATATATATATATATATATATATATATATATATATATTATATATATATATATATATATATATATATATATATATATATATATATATATATATATATATATATATATATATATATTATAATATATATATATATATATATATATATTATATATATATATATATATATATATATATATATATATATATATATATATATATATATATATATATATATAATTAGCTTTCATATCAAAATGAAACTTGATACAAAGTTCCGAACCCCATTGTTTAAGAAATATGTGTAATGAGTAATCAAACAAACTCTGTTATGTACATGTATGAAGTTTAACATTATATATTATTACTAAAATATATACAGATATTGTTGTGAAATTAAAAAAGCTAGTCAGATTCAATGAATTGAAAGACTCAACATCCCACCACGGCACTGTAGATGGCATTATTGCCGAAAGCCGGCTCTGCAAATAAAGTTTAAATTTAGTGGAAAGACGTTGTTGGTGTTGATATTATTTAAGAAAATTCCACTGCGCTTACTGAAGTTATAAAAAAGCTACTTTTGCTTAGAGTGCCTGTGCAGTCGAACTGCCAAGGAACCATTTAATCATTTTTATCTTTTTTCTATGCAAGGAACTTTTATTAAGAGAAAACAACAGTAGTCAAACGCGAGAGGATTCTGTCTAGATCTTTATTTAGATATTACGTTTACAAATAATATTTAACATCACTGATGAAAAGTAAAATCAGCTGTTTTAAAAAATTTTCTTGTGCTTTCCGATTTCTGCAACTTGCATTTTGTGATAATTAATTTTAGAAAAAATCAAATCTAATATAACAAAAATGGTTTTGAGAAATGTTGTTGCACCTATTGTAAGGAGCGTGACTGCTCAGTCTAATAAAGGTAATTTGTTAATTAGCATTTTGAGTGGTATAAGGTCGATTAAAGTTAAGCATCATCCGTTTTGATAAGTCAATTTAAAGTGGTGTAAAATTTTATTCTTGTTTGGGTTGGGGCGGGGAACACAGTGTTCTAACTCAGCTGAAATAAGCGGTCGCAATCGGGCCAGTTTTTTTAGTTGATCGTTCCTCCTCAATTGTCACGAGAAAAGCATTTCACCTGGAATCATATTATATAAATATTTTGTTCACATGTTTATGACCACTATAGTAAACTAGAATTTACTAGTGACTTTACTCACGTATTGGATATGTCTATAAATTAGTACGTTCACACACACTCTAGATCCGCGGATCGTATAGAATACGTATACAAAACGGTAAACTAACTTCACGGTTCTTGCAGCGTATTTGTTTAGTCGATCAAATGATAACTGATCCCGCCAAAACATGGCGTCTTGTTTAGTGAACCTTCACTTTTGGTTATAAGGAAGTTTAAAACAAAAAATATATTTAATTAAATTGTGATTTCTTTGCGTAATAATAAAGTTACACTAAAAAAATAATATTCCAAAAGTTATTTGATCAAAAACGGTTATATAGAAGTGAAATAAAAGTTCGACGATAAGGTTATCCGTTAAATACGATCGTCTCTAAAGGTACACACACAAAAAGACAGCGTATCGGGGGATCCATTAGATTCCATCTGCCTAGTTCTAGCGTATGCGATTGGATCCCCTCCGCATGGTTCATACAGCTTAAATTACCATATTGAGAGATCGTAAAGTGTGTGTGAACGTACTAAATGTCGAAAGAAGATAATTTTGGCCGCCAGGGCTTCTTTTAGCGACTATTGTAATTGTAGAGGAGGAAATGCCTAATGTCATGTTGCCTATCATTGATGAAGGTTACGTAGCGTGACAGAAATTGGTACAAAATAATAACCAAAACATACAATAAATTAAATTACAATATTTAAATGTTTGGATGCAAATAAAACAATATGGAGGGTTTACAAAATATTATGACTTTTCACCTTCTGTCAGTTGCAGAGTGGCAGCTATTGTTGATTTTTCAGATCTCACATTAGTTTTTTAGGGGAGGCGGTTCACTTATTATTCTATTCCACTTAAATGTAAACTAAAAGACTAATTTTGGTAGTTCATGCAACTAGTGGCTCCTGTTTAAGGACCATCCCTTACCCTCTGTGATATTCCCTCCCCTCCTCCTACTGGTAAAAATGCTTGCATTACTAGGTCAAATGTTATTATACTGCCTTCTTATTTTATCCATTCATAAACTGGACCTGATCTTTACTCTAGCTTTAATTTAATTATTTGTCTTTTCAAAATATTTGTGATCGGACTGGCTTTCTAATAGTTGATCTAAAATCTTGGACTGTCTTAATATGGTTAAACTTTGTGTTTCTCCAGTTTAATTAAATTTGTTAAAAAAAGCATAAGTTTTTGGGAGGAGTTAATCCACTTGTCTATTCTTTTCCTCTATATCTCTAACTGACCTACTCAAAAGTATCACCCTGTGGCTCAACAAAGTATCCTCCTACCTTCCTGTGGCCACTTTGCAGCCACATGGTTGCATGGTTGTTGTGCTTTATTAGTTCATCATATTGCTGGTTTATGTAAGTGGCACACTGTCACAATATAAGTAAATTTTCTAATGTATTAGTAAAAAAACATGATATGTTTACATTATTTATCTACGTACCCCGTACATAAATGAGTGTATGTAAGTGAGGCTTACATACACTTATTAGCATGATTTCATTCAATCTATTTTAGCGAATTTAATTTATGAAAATTTATGAATTTAATTTATGAAAATGGTGCTTATGAGGTTGTTTCTTGTCCTCAAAAAAATTATCTCCCTGCCTAGTCTTTGTTAAAGAAAAAGTTGGGAAATCAACTTTTGAGTCCTGCTGCAAGTCATGTTGGAGTACGTTTTGGATCGAGACGGTCATTGGCATTTTAAAGTGAAGTTGCTTGGTTAGCAATACTGAAGGGCATAAATTGAGAGTCAATCATCTAGAGGGCCGAGCAGTGTGAACGAGTTGTATAGCTTCTTTTGCTATATTTTGAGATATCAAACAATTTAGGTGTTCGTGGAGATCAATCATAACAGATTTTAGCAGTTGTAATAATTACAACAGTTTTACTTTCCTCCATAGATCCAGGAGTATACAAAAGAAATGAATGAATAAAACAATAAGGGTATGATATAATCAAGAACTACACCCTATATACCTTTGACAACTCTACCTCTAAAGTTGATTCACTTTTCTGGTATGCCGCCAAGGAGAAGAAGCTGATGATTGTCCCTCAATTCAAATAAGGTCCTACAGTATTGCCAAGCTAGCAACATCACTTTGAAACGCAACTGTCTCCAACCAAATTGCTCATGACTTGGCAGGGAGATTTTTACCATACATGTGGTTTTTGGTAAGTTTTCGTAAATTTGTAAGACTCCTGTATAATGTAAGTAAACAAGATATGTGTAGTAGATAGAGGGTGTATAGGCCCCCTGCCTTTACACCCTGTGCCTTATCATGTGAAATTTCATTTGCCCCCTGCAAATGAAATTTCACATGATACATCGCAAAATGCTATCTAACAACATACAATAAAAAAAATGTAACAACAAATAATACTGAACAACAACAATGTGGCGGTGAAGTGGCTATGGGATGAAGGCCAGTATTTTTTTAACTTTTGATTACTGGACATTTTAAATAGAATTTATCATATCAAACTATATTGCATGTTTAGGTTTATTAGCGGTTCAGAATGCAAGACACGCTTCGTATGAATCACATGGCCCAGTTACTACCATGGATGACTTGCCTGTACCCACTGGCTCATGGGAAACCCAGTACAAAGCAAATAACAGCAAATACAACATGCATCTTGCTGCTGGACTTGCCATGACTATCTTCACCTTTATTGTTGTAAGTTTAACAAATTGCTAACAAACCAACCTTATATGTTTTTGAGTCATTCAATTTAAATTATGTTTACTTTGTGTTCAAATTGCATTAGATAAAATCTAATTTAACCTAATGTAAGTAATCACAACACAGAAGAGTTGTGATTATATATATCTATATATATATATATATATATATATATATATATATATATATATATATATATATATATATATATATATATATTCAAGAGCAGTAAAGCCTGGTCTGGCAGTGAGGCATATTTTGTTTTTAGTGAAAGCTATAAAAACGTATAGTAAAGTCACAGCTCTTCTGTGAATTAGATGCAAAAATGCTTGCATTTTTGCAAAGTAAGTCCACCTTGGACTCATAAAGTGGAACACTATCTTCTATCTAAGGGATAACTCCCTTAGATAGAAGGGCCCTTTTTGCTAACACAAAAAGGGCCCAACAACGTGGCCTACTTGCTGGGTGACCTATCACCTCTCTCTAATTACTATCACTATCAGTCTAAAACCACCACAAGTTGAGTATTGATTTCATTACCAGTTGCATAAATTCCTTATGTATTTATTTATTTTCAGGCTAAAACATCAGGATTAGTATATTTGAACTGGGCACCACCTAAGAACCCTGCACCCAGGGAATAAACAGATTCAGTCTCTATTCTATTAGTCAAATACCATTGCAGAATCATTTAGATAATCTTAAATTGTAAATTTCTTATGTATTGTTCACAATGCCGTAAAAGCAATGTCTTTTTTTTTGTTGTGTATGATTTATTTATATATTTTTTTCTTTTGTTATACTCTTCAACTGAAATAAAACCATATTAAGAAAAAATTCAAGTGTTGCCTTTGTTTGGTTTTTATTTCCTAATGAAATATAATAGCTAATATTGCTGGGTTTTAAATTTCAGTTAAAAAAATACAAAATATTATAATACATATAATTAATATTAAAATTGTGGGAGGGGTTATACTTTTATTATGAGAAAGGTCAAAGGAGTTGAAGAGTCATCTTGCTGTTGAATTTCCATATGTAACTGCATTATCGATAGTAGCTGATTGTTTCTTTGCTGTAAATATATCCTTCATTAAGGTTAATAAAGTTGAAGTAAGTATGACAAAATAATTATAGTTAAATTGTATACAATAATGAAGTATAAACTAACTATTAGAACAACTATAAAGTACTAATTTTTTGAAGATGTTAATAAATTTGATGGTCATTATTTTATTGGTTCAAAATATAAAAGTATATTAATAATAAATCGTCCAATAGTCCCTCCTCTCTTAAGTTTTGAACTGGTGTAAAATAAATTTTAGATATTTGGAGGATCTACAATTTAGTATAGTGAAGTTTATTTTGTTACATTGACCATTAGGGTGTAGCACCCCATTAACGCATGACGGAGTCACATCTCAAATGAAGGCAAATTATTTGTAATGGAGATAAATATAAAACATCATTTATTTTACCTGAAGAACACAAAACACCAGCAATTGATATTATTTTTTAACTTTTCATTTTTTGAATACTTTCCCTTATCATAGCAGGCAAATTATTAGTGTTAAAGATAATTTTCCGTTTAAAAATAATTTATTTTACTAAAGAACACAAATCACTCATAATAAAATTTATTTTCAACTATTTTCTGGTGTCCTTTTACAATTTTGCCTCTTCCTACAGGGCAAACTCAAAGAGTGTCATAGAATCGAATTCAAAAACTTCCTTTATTACTAATAGATACAATTATACAATTTTTAAATACAATTATTATTATTTAATAACAAAAATCTAACCTGGATCTACATATTAAAAAAACTAATTTTAAGCAATCCCACAAGCCATAGCTGTGTGTGGGGGATACAATGTTTAAATATATTGGGAGGTAAAATGAAGAAAGAGAAAATAAAAATAATTAAAAATACAAAACAAAATTAAAAAAAATTCAGGTTACATACTATATTAAAAGATAGTAGTCAATAAAATAAAAAGTTAAAGTAAAATTTAAAAATCAAAATATGTGGTCCAATTTAAAATTATTAAGTTAGGTTTTGTTCACAGTGAAAGAGTCAAATATTATATAGTATACCAATATGTTGTGTGGTATACTGGATTATCTTTGGGCATAGTGTTCTAATAATAAATGCAAAAAAATAAACATCGCTATCCATCTCAAATGGAGGGATCTTTTCAAATATTTAAGTTAAGAACCCCAACATTTTTCTGACTCCTAAGTATCTTAAGTTTTTCCAGAAAGTAATGCTGCCTCTTTGCTGATAGAGCAACTGAGTGACTGCTTTTCTTGTGAGGGACACTTTTTTCATTTCTACCTCATCTATACTCTACCGGTGCTATATTTCATAAAAAAAATCTTATATAAATGCTTTTAAAGCATTTACAATATTAAGCAGGACTATAGTGTAACACACGGTTATAATTAGTAGACAGTGTGGGAAAATAATATGAGAGAGCCAATGAGGTGAGTCCTGGATGTTAAACCACACCCACAATTTTATAACACGCCATACACTATTTCCCCACGTCAGGCCCATAGCCAGCCAAAACTTGTAGGGAAGGGGGGGGGGACCAATTCCCGAAGGGGGAAAAATTCACACATATCTAAGGGAATTCCACTAAAATCTACTTTGTCAGAGGGGGCAAACATTTTTATAGAGGGGTGCGATGCCCCCCTGGCTACTGGCCTGTCCCATGCTGTCAACTGATTATAACCGAGTGCTTTACTATAAAACTCCTAAAAAATGGGTTATCTTGCTGTCTGGTCAATATTGTTGCCTCTGGTTTATACTTACAAAGAAACTTATACCATGATACTTATAGTATGATGGAGCGTTGGTAATCTGATCATGAAAAAACAAAATCGTTCTACAGCGCTTGAAAAGAAGTTCAATTTCCGAACACAAATTTCAAAACAAGAAGGTTTCTGACAGGTTTTAGTTTCGGGTTTCACAATTTTTCATGAATTTTGTCGGTTATTCTTAGTTAAATTAGAGACTTTTGTTTAAAGTGCGTTCAATACGTTAAGAAAAATATGTTAGTAGTTTTCTGAGTTATTTATATATTGTTAAAAGTTATTATTGTTTTATTATTAAGCATGTCGAGGCATCTCGTACAGCGATCGTTTTCCTTGCCTGTCCAGCAAGTTATCAGATCTTCTTTCGAAACGACCGAAAATGATTTCTGTAACGCCGATAATACCAAGGTAGCATCGTTTTCTTTAATATATTGTTTAAATTTATTTTACGTATTTATCAGTTCGTCTTGAAGGTTACAGCACAGACTTCTTTGGCCTGGTTACACCATTGTTTGCCAAATTACATAATAAATTAATTTTAACTATATTTAAATAAAATTAGCAAGTGTTTTCACTCACGTATTTTTTTCAAAGAAACAATTCTGTATTTAGGGCTGTCCATGCAACTGGGAATGTCAAAAAAAGAAAATTTTAGTCGTTAGGGCTACTTTTAATGACAATAGTAGAGACGGTTATGCCAATGCCATGTTACCTACCATTGGTTACTTTGTGTGACAGAAATTCATTCAAAATAAAAAGTTGGCAGTAGAGACTGTGTTCCGACTCCCACCTTTAACATGGTTCTGAGCAATTCTGTTTAATTTGAATTCCTCAGAATATCCACATTGCAACACCACATATCCTATCATAGAGATATATTCCTAGAGGGGGCATAGCCTATCTCAATATATTGTAAGATCTAAGTTCTCATTTTTGGGTCTTCAAGGGCTCTGTGTAACCTTATTCAAGAGTGATTGTTTAGTTGATCCAGTCACATGACGTCATTATGAATCCCCCAAGATAACCTGGTTAGGTTCACTTGGGTTATAAGGAAGTTAAAAACAGAATATACAGAATATATATATAAAAAAAAACTTGGTTCCAAAACCAGCCTTGGTTATGTCCCAAACCCTATTGTTTATGAAATATATGTGACGTCATTAACCCAAAAAAATGACAACACAAGCATTTCAAAAAATCACAAATCCTCATATAGTGTTTAGATTGGGCTGAAATTTTTTACACATATATTACTATGTATGGTTCACAAACTTATTAAGTTTTGACTGCATTATCAGTATTAGTTCTAGTTTTATTGATTGGCATATGTATGTCAAACAAAACACTATATCATGGATTGACATAATGTAAACATATAATTTTTTTTACTAATACGTTTGAAAATTTGCGTATATTGTTGCAGTAAGCCCTGAAGCGGCAAAGAGGCCGAAGGCCTCTTATTTTTACTTTTACCTTAGAATTGAAATAATTTAAATATATCTATGGTTTATATTTTCAGAAATGTTTTGAGGATTCAACCTGTATAATGAATGGCTGTACTGAAGACTTTGGAAAATCAATCAATACACTTTCTTGTATTAAATCAAATTTTAAACCGAATTTAAAAAGCTTAACATTGTATAAACACCCTTCTGCCACTACAGTACCAACTTCCAGTAAATTTTTAATGGCATTTGATAGTAGTATAAATAAGAAACATAGAAAAGAGACTACTGAAAGATTAAGTTATACGACGAATGTTAAAAAAACAGTGTGCATGGTCATGAAGCTCCCTTCTCCGATGAATTCATTGATTGTTCATGATGATAGCTGCAATTATGACTCCATGTATCGCATGCTTTCGGATCAGTTGACGGCTTTCTCGCAACATGTACCTGAGCATGGGGGGTACACCGGGATTGTACCCATGTCCAGTAATCATTCTCTGCTGGCTAAAACAAATCTAGAACAGCAAGCTTCCAAAGAGAATGAAGAGCTAGATGGCAAACCATCTCAAGAACAACTGGAGCGCGTTTATAAAACACTCTCTGAGACTGTAAGTTTGTTCCTACTTTTATTATTATCCCTACTTAATATTTCCCTAAAACTAAATTTTGTCTCAATTTTTTGTTTGTTTATACCTTTTGACACCCAAAGATAGTTTTAAAACAAAATAATTTAAAATACCATTTAAAAAGCTCTAGTAGTAACTGTTAAGGAGATACATATAATTAGGTTGATTAAAGTCGGTTTATTCGTTGTACATATGGCTGATATACTGACGTTTTATGCTGTTATAATATGGAATATGCTAAAAGCTTTGCTAAATCCTATTTGTAGAAGATTTAAAGTTGTCAAACCTTTTTGACTATTGCGTAGTGTACAGTTTCACGATTATATTCTTATCTAAAAAAAAGAGTGCAGTGATATGTGCAAATAAATACAAGTCTACAATTTTCTTATTTATTATGTTTTATTTTTTTGTTTATTTTCAGTTGCCAAAATTATTTGTTGATGCTATGGATTATTCTATTTATCATCCTAATGTTGTAGTTGAAAACAATATCAGAGGAACAAGAACAGTGTAAGTAAACGGATTTTCTTTTTCTTAGTGTAAAAAAAATTGCTTGTAAAGTAGGTAATAAATTGACATTTAAATAAAAGTGGGACTAATAGATATAAGATGGATATTTATATTAAGATAGTACATAATTAGTCTTATTGAGAAGAGTATCTCAATTTCAACAAACCTTGTTTGATGAATCAGCTAAATTTAAAAAGTTAAGTGCTACATTTTTTTGTGGGGGACAAAGGTCTTCTTTATGTTTTTATGGATGCCTAATCGAATAAAACCAGTCAGAAGTCAAGAAAAACACTCTAGGTCTTTTATTGTTTTATTTAGACTTTATAAGTTCATAACAATACTATTTTGATGTAGATCTGCTAGCCAGTAGAATTTTTTACTCTACACATTTATGTGTACTAAATATGATATTAGTGTATTAAAATGACGGTTCGTAATATTGCTAGATGTAAACAAACCGGGTAGACTATGGTTTTTTTGCATTAAATAGTTGAATTTTAATTTTAAATTTGTGTATAGAACAATATGGAATGTGTTTAAAGGGTTGATACTCTAAATCCTTAATGGTACTCTTAATCCCATAGATTAGATTAGATTAGATAAAATTTTCATTGTCGAGGACCCATAACAGAGTATGACAATAGTCAAAATCAAAAGAAAAATAATTTAAAATTTAAAAACTCATCTACTGAGTAGAAACAATTTTCTTTTAATACTTTGCAAATGCATGCTTTAAACTTCTTTGTTTCTAACAATTTTATATTCTCTGGAAGAGCATTATATAATTTACTACACCGGTAGTTTAATCTATTCTGGCTCCTCGACACTCTACATTTCTTTACCATCAGGTTATTTTTAAAACGAGTTTTGTATGAATGGCCTACTGCTCTTTCTCTAAACATTCAATATTATTTTTAACAAACACTAAACACTGCAATATATAAATGCTTGGTAGTGTTAGGATTCCAAATTTCTTAAAATGCTCCTTGCAGTCTTGACGAAAGCCCAGTTGAAAGATGGCTCTGATGGCTTTCCTTTGCATAGAAAATACTAC
This sequence comes from Microvelia longipes, assembly GCA_018340805.1. Taxonomy (NCBI): domain Eukaryota; kingdom Metazoa; phylum Arthropoda; class Insecta; order Hemiptera; family Veliidae; genus Microvelia; species Microvelia longipes. The sequence goes on along the minus strand of JACMZG010000008.1, from coordinate 72,978,575 downwards.
ATCTGCATGACAGGAGTGTCCCCAGTAGAGAAGAGCATAGCTGACCCTGCTGTGTATCCCGGCATAGTAGACTGAGAGCAAGATAGCACACGACAGCTGAGTTGACAGAGAGTAGAGTAGAAATACTTGGCTTGCTAACTTGCTGCTTAGATCATTACAGTGATTCTGCCAAGTCATAGCAGGGCCTAATAGGACTCCTAGAAACTTTACACTGTCTGGATTGTTTAATTCTGCAGTATCTCATAGTGAAAATACGATGTCTGTCGTTTTCTTTTCATTAAGCTTTAGTTTATTAGCACAAAACCAATTTTTTAATTCATTCTTTACTTCTTGTAGTAAATTTTTTATGACTGCTGGGTTTCTAATCTTAAGGCTAGCATTAGCATCGTCCACGAACAGCTTTATTAGCATATGTTGCATAGCATCAGGCAAGTCATTTATGAAAATAATAAAATTCAAACTTCCAAGCACCGAACCTTGTACAACTCCTTCTTTTATCTCTATCCGGTCAGATAGGATACCGTCTACCAGTGTGGCTTGAAATCTCTCAGAAAGATATGAGGTCATTAGTTTTATAGCTTCTTCAGATAAATTGTATTTTCTCAGCTTGTCTATCAGAACTGATCTTATTATACTATCAAATGCTTTAGTCAAATCTATAAAACTAGTTGCTAAGTAAATACCTTCATCGAAGCAGCCAAGAATGTCCTGGATGAGAGATCCTATCGCATATACTGTGCCCATTCCTTTACGGAAACCGAACTGATAGTTATTGAATAGGTTATTTTCTTCAAAATGTATGTACATTTGATCTTTTAACACAGTTTTATATATCTTTCCAAAAATGGGTAATAACGAAATAGGTCTAAAGTTGTTTGGGTCCTGTTGACTTCATCTTTGTAAATTGGTATTACCAAGGCTAGTTTTAAGGCACTCAGGAAACTGGTTTTTATTTATAGACTTATTTATCAGGTCAGTTAAGGGTATTATTAAGGCATCTTTTACAGCTTTAACAATATGGGCTGTGATCCCGTACACATCTTTACTGAAGGTCTTTTTCATTTTCATAATTATTTTATCAACAGCATCATATGTGGTAGTGGCAAAGTTAAATTCTGGTGCTTCTTTGGTTGGAAAGGCAGATGGGTCAATGTTACGAATGTAAAATTGTGATACGTCATTTCAACACTCTATAATGTCACATATAAATTGAATCATTTTTATCATATTTATAACAAATTTTGATTGAATTGAATGCTTATCAGTCCCTATTTTAAACTCGAATAGTGGGAAATCAAAGAAAATAATTGGAACTAAAGTACTAATGTAACGTTCCTATGATCTCAGCCTAACTAGATTTTTCAAGCACGAGTGGGTCTTTTTACAAGAATCATTCAAAATTAAGTGGTGTTGGAGAAAAAGACTCGTAATATCTGGTAAAACTTGGTGTAATATTTCATATAAAATTCATTATCAATTTAAGACCATTTAACAATATCAGTAAGAAATCAAATTTTGCAGAAATAATGAGTAAATGTTTTGCAAATCCACATAAAACGGACACAAATTTACACCAATATTTAGGCTAACCTAAATTCAATTATTTAACTACTTAACCAACTAAAGGTTTGTTCGATTTGTTAATTTGAGTGATTTTCACCCAGAATATAACATTTCATTTTTTTTAATTCCTAAGTAGATGCGTAATTCCTAGGTAAATGCATAATTCTTAGGTCATTTATTTCATTCATAGGTAGATGCATAATTCCTAGGTCATTTATTTGATTTTTTGGTAGATGCATAATTCCTTCTTAATTTATTTAATTCCTAGGTAGATGTATAACTCCTGGGTTATTTATTTAATTTCTAGGTAGATACATAATACCTAGATCATTTATTAAATTAAAGGTAAATGCAAACTATGATTATAGGATGCTAAAGTGTGACTCGTTTTTTATAACGTTTTTATTTTAGGAAATACTGAAACATTAAATTCAATAGAATATCTATTGAATTTAATGTTTATTTTATTCTATTTTATTTTTATTACAATTTTATTTTCATTTATACAATATATAAATAAGTTTACCAAGGTTTTTCTCTTTTTTACAGCGGTTTGTACAATTGGGTCAAACAAGTTGCCTTATTAAGAACTGTTGGACACTTTAAATTCGCTTACGTTAAATTTGAAGTACTGAAAATCACTAGACATGAAGAAGATGGCACTGTCAAAGTTAGGTGGAGAATCAGAGGTCTTTCAGCTTTGAAAGTAAGAATTTTTGTTTTGTAAAATTATTCTAAAATTTTGAAAACAAATTACATTATATTGTATCATTTTTTTACTTTGTTTTCTTTGAGAGAAGCACTTAACTTAGTTTAATTTTTTTTCCTACATGAGTCTCGTGATTAAAATCAGCTGGAATAAATCTAATGATTGTAACCTTACTCTGTTTTCTAAAAGCAATTCAATCAAATTACCCTTGGATATTTTGATTTATACTGCTTTATATTTATGTATTTAGTTACTAACTAACTAAATTATTAACTAAACTTGGCCTCTTGAGATCATTTTTAGTTATACTTATCTGAAACCGGGATGTCACCGGAATTATCCAATTCAGGTGTTGTAAAACCTCCTAAGTGGTTTTCACTAAGTTTTCTGTCTATATGTGTGTGTGTTTGTCTGTTATCATTGTAGCTCCTAGTGTATTTATCCTAGAGTGTTAAAACGTTGTACAAAAATCAGTCTACCGCTTTAGTTGTTCTATTTGGAAAATCATTTTTTTTTATGACGTCATTAACCTGCAATAATGACTCAGTGGAAATTTAGAAAAATCATAAAACTCGGAAAAATTATGCAATGGAATTGAGATTTGGCCTGCATGTAGCCATGTATAAGACTAACACATGTGCCAACTTTCTTATTATATCATTGTCAGCATTAATTTAATTTTTATCAAATGGCTTGTGTAAGTTTTTTAAAAAAATCATTAAATAATCCAATTGAGTTGAATTTGGTCCGAGTATATGCAAAGTAATTAAATGCAAGTAGATTAACTATCTCGTGATAATTTACAGTCAAAACTAATTTGGTTCTACCAAATTTTACTAAATTTGTTTTAAAATTAAAAAAAGACTAATTAAGAAAAAATAAAAATCTTATTACATGATTCAAATAATAATAATAATAATGCCCGTTTAGAGCCTTGCGGCTCATCAGGAATAACTCCTGCGGGAACATGATTCAAATATGAAGCTAAATTGTTGTTGAGTAAAACCTTAATATATTATTTTTTTATAACTGTGACCTCTTTATACTTCTTTTTTGAGATTTTAATGCTTATTTGGGTTTATTATAAAACTCTTGATAAATTATTACTCAAAACATATATGTTTTGAGTTTAACTAAAGAAAACCTTTTTGTTGTAATGTTTTGTATTTTTATTATAAATAGAAAAATATTTTGATTTCACGATTACAAAGCTGGTCTTCATGTTTCAGGTTATGCTTAACTTTTGGAAATTTAAACTTTGGAAATATCAAGAAATGTTCGAGCAGCAAGAATTGTAAGTTGACTTATAATTTTTTATTTTATTGGGGTTGAGAATTTGTTTGACTTGCTTACCAACACATGGTGTTATTATAGTGTCACCAAGAAGAGTGTAAGCAGTGTAGCATTGTTTGTAATCGTAATTCTGTGTGTATGGCCTAAGTCAGTGAAGTCTGTTTACTAAGGGCCATAGGTGGTACCTGTGTCACATTACTGTAAGGGATTATAACACTCCCACTCTATTTAAAAAAATAGGTAATAAACTATCGGCTTAAAGTTCTATAGGAAAACAAAAAATTAATTAGCTATATATTTCATCAAAAATTGTTGACATCTTCAGGCTTTAAACACAGACAAGACTTACATAACTTGTTGACTTGATGAAATATTGACAAAATCACAAAAATACTGAAAACTAAATCACAGTTAGTAATTAATTAACACAGTCAAAAAGGAAATAAATAAATAAATCTTTGACTGTGTTAATTAATTACTGACTGTGATTTAGGTTTTAGTATTTTTGTGATTTTGTCAATATTTTATGTAGTGAACCAGTTATGTAGGTGTTGTCTGTGTTTAAAGCCTGAAGATGTCAGCAATGTTTGATGAAATATATAGCTAATCAAATTTTAGTTTTCCCAAAGAACTTTAAGCTGATAGTTTATTACCTATTCCTTTTTTAATGTGGGAGTTCCATACAATTAAAAGTGCTACTGTCTTAATTGCAGGTGGTATGATGGATTCTCTACTTTCTACGTGGGAGGAGATGGTGCTGTTCATAAACTTGTCATAGATAAAGTAAGTATTGCAATAAATATAAAAATAACTAATCTTTTGTTAGTGATTTTGGTTTGAATGACCACAATCAATCTAAAAGGTATGAAGAGGCAAAAATTGCACCAAGAAGTTTTAAATAATTTTAAAGCGTTAATGACGAATTTATGGTTTACTTAATTTTGGTTTGAAACATTTTGAGGAACGAATTCATTTTAAATATTAACATAGATGGGTCACTTAAACAAACAAAAAATTGACGGGATTTAGAACGGTAGAAGTGTGAAACTGTCAAGATATTTTTATTTATCAAACAGCTAGCTGTTGAGTGTAATCAAGTTTTACAATCTGCTAGAAAGCAATAAAGTGATAGAAGGTAATGGATAAGTGGTTTCCCTATAGCTCTATAAGAATTTTTTATAAATTTTAGAATGTCAGGTATAGGGTACCTCGAATATTTTCCTCATTACATCAGATTGGCCACACTCATCCTCTCTACTCAGAATTAACAAGTTGTAAAATGTTTTTTACAACTTGCTTCGCTCGTCCTCAGATAGTGAATTTATTCCTTTCATCCAGGCACTAACCTTGCTCGATACTGCTTAACTTTTATGATCCATCAAAAACCATAAATTTACTTGTCTTATTGATACAAAACTGTGTTCTGATTTATTACGTAAAGGTATTCAATTGTACCAAATTCAATTCCATTAGATTATTTAGTATTTTTTTTTAAATCACAAGTAATTTGATAAAAATTAAACTAATGTTGATAATGAGTTGCGTGCCAAAGGATGGCTACATTTTTCTGCTTTTTTTAATTTTTCAAAAATTTTGCTGAGACATTATCGTAGGTTAATGACGTCATATTTTTTTCTGGATATCACTTCTACACCTATAGACTGATTTTTGTACTAAGTTTCAACTCTCTAGCATAAATTTACTGGGAGCTACAATAATAACACAAACACACACTGACAACTTTGTCAAAACTGCTTAGGAGGCCCTTTAAAACACCTCTTAAGGAAACGGATAACGCTGGTGACATCCTGGTTTTTCAGATCCCCACTGTGCTCCTTAAGGCTTAAGTTTGGCCTTGGTTTATACCTGTGAATTAACTCAACTCTGTTTGCTGATGTCTTGGTTTATACCTATATAAACCATATAAATTTAGGTTATTCCTGGGGGTTTACCTGTGGCCACATAGCAACTATGGCATATCAGTTTTTTTTAAATACAAATTTTGGCATATCAAAAAATTACCATCCACATTAAAGATATGTTTTTTTCAGTGTATTGTATTGAAAAAAAGTTAGATATATCGTGCTGTGTTCAGAATCAATTTACTATTAACAGTTAAATTGTAATCATAAATGTTTGTGTTTTATTGATTGTTACAGATGATGCCAGATAATAATTTAGATGTTAATGAAGATAAGAAGCTTCAATTAAACCCAAAACTAGCTATTTTATTCGGTTTACTTCTCCCACCAGAATTTGATCATTTGAAATAAAACTTGCAAGTAAAGATAAAACAAACACCATTTCATTGCAATCAATTTTCTAGAAGAAAATCTGTAAGAAAATAGAGTTTTTTAGACGAATAAACAAACACTGTTGCTATTGTCATTCACTTCTGTTATTAAAGTAGTTAAAATGTAGTTTACGTATGTTTAATATGTATACTTAATGTTACTGTTGTTTTATTATTTTAAAACTTGTGAGTTTCCTAGTCATTTTTCTTTTATTTAGCAAATTAAATTAAACTTGGATGTATTAAATGAGAAAAAAATAATAATTAACAACCTTATAAGTAAAATTCATAAAAAATACCTCGAAGAAACAGAATTGTTTTCAGGGAAAGAAATCAATTGTTTAAGCATGGCTTAAACAAGTCAAATAAAGGTTTTGCCAGCTGCTTAAATTGGCTCATTAATGAAATTAAAAAGTTTTTTTTTTAACTTTTCCATATGCTTTATTCAGAGAGTTAAGTGATCCCAGATATCTTGGAGTTAAACATTTGGTTTAAATATCCTCTCTGTCAATGTAGACATTTTTTGACTTCTTTACAAGCTCTAATTTTTTTTTTAAATTTGGTCTGCTGTTGCTATTTGTTACTTTTTATTTAAGTTTTATCTTATTTCTTAATGCGCTTTTTATTATATTTAGGGGTTTGAGCTGTACTCAAAATTTGACTAAAAACAATCCATTAGATTACTTGTTTTTTGTTTGTTTTATTTAATATTTGATACTTATACTTCAGGGTTGAGGACCATATATACATTATTTTTAATTCTACATTTCAACGGTACCCATCTTAATAAATTGTAGTTAAAAAAATATATTTAATGGTTCAATTACATGTTTAATTAAAAAGCAACATCAGCAAACTTTTATTTCATTCAGCCTTTAATAATGGATATTCTAAATAATACATATGTTATAAATAGCAGTTTTCGGTGCATAAATTCTGGGCTTCACTGCTACCAACCATGCCAAAATTAATTGCCCTTGTTGAGGTAAAATAATAGAATTATAAAAAATCTGATGTGTTACCTTTCTGCGATAATACTTAGTAAAATTAAAAATATTTTTTGTTCTTTAAGTAAACACTTATTTCTTTTATTGCAAGGAAATTTGGAATATTGTAATTTAAACTGACTTTTCAGTGTTGCTGGTAGAGAAGTATTGTGTCTTATAAAATATGTTGGCAAGCCTACCATTTTTTTGACTCCAATATGGCACATGACACCTAAAAACTACTAGATATACGAGAAATATAAAATATTTTATGTCTACATGTAGCATACTTTCATACCTTGGTTAGTCTAAGCTTACTTATTGAACACAAATTGAAAATCTATTATTTACAAAAGAGCTTTTACATACCTTATTATATGTCCATAGTTAGTGCATTTTAAGAAAAAACTAAATTGTTTATTTTAAAGTCAACTTGCTTGTTAAGAATTATTGTTTTAAAGAATATACTCTAGTTATTTTTGTACATAGTGTAATTATTTTGTTAAATTAGGTCAATAAATTAAAAATTGTTCTGTTTTTTGTCACTTATTTGTCATTCCCTTCATTCTTAATTATTTTATAACTATAAGTTTCAAAAAGAGAAGAATATATGCTATAATGTTGGTGTGCAACATAAACATTAAAAAATTAATTGGAATTTAAGATAATAGTATATTATGCTACTAGGCAGCAAAATGGAATTTTGCAGACAAGTTTTATAAATTTGCCCCCGAGCTGAAGGCGAGGGCGGGCTATGGAAATTACCTGCAGAGGCGTAAGCCGAGGCAGGTAATTAATTGCACGAGTCTGCAATGTTATGCTGCATAGTAGCATATACTATTTTATCTACTACGGCAGAAAAAATACACAAGAGATTATTTAAATACTTGCTGCGAGATTTACAGGCAGTAAAGACGGCTTTGAAGTAGATGCAACGCTGACAATATCAGGTGGAGTGTGGTCCGATAACTCGTCAATGTCAACAATGTTTGTATCTTTATTCACTTCACTGTTGTTCTCACTCATTATGTTTTAGTAACTTAACTTTTGTTTACAGATTTATATTGATAACGTTAATTTTTGTAACTTTATATACTTAAACTAAATATAACAACATGAAATACAAAATCTGACGACTTAAACATTAAAAATCTGTCGATTCATAAACAGCTGGTAAATAATTTAATTTAATGCCAAAATTATCAGTGTTGCCAATTGTTTCCAAAACATTATATATTATTAGATAAACAAATGTTAAATGTTAAACATTTAATAATAATATCGTAATTTTAAGTAACAATAAAGAAAGTTACATACTAGAAACAAGCTAGAATAAATCATAGTTTACAAAATAAAACAATACCGAAATTCACGCAATAATTTGTAAATAATAACCTCCGTTCATTCATTTCCCGCCTAGGGAGTTTTGACTTGTTTCCCATGTTATTTAAATGAGCCATAACTCCCTAGTACTTTTTTCATTACCAAAACATTTTGCGTACTGTTTTGAAACATTTTGCGAACTGTTTTAAAATATTTCCCTTATTGTTTGACAGTGTAGGTAAAATGACATTTTGCACCTTAAAAACAGTCCAGTAATGGCTAATTTTGCTGCCGTGAGTAGATAAAATAATTTATACAACATTCTAAAGGTTTTATTAAAAAATATGAGGTTTTGAAAGAAGAAGAATAAATATAATTTTACCTTATAGTACTGAGAGGTCAATGCATAGAGGAATATAGTTAAAACTAATCAGTGGGTCAGGGTCAATGAAAGAAAAACATAAAAAACAAGCAGAAAAAATTGATATTCTAATTTAATTATATAGAAATATGTTTAAAGACAGATCAAAAATGATATTACACTACTCATGTTTCCAACTTGAATGGTCGCCTATATACCTAATGACATTACCAACTTATTCATGCCATAGGCAACTCATACATGTCGTTACTTAATCACCTATAAACTTCATCAATCTATTCTGAATTATTAGAGATATATTTCCATTTACATTTGGTAAGGCATTCATATTTCTTACTGCAGTCTGAAAAATTGAAAAAAATTGTAATAGTGAATTAGAATAATGTACCATAAGTGGAATGGATATCAATAATCTGAAGGTGCATCTTGAAAATGAGCATGAATGGCATCATGTATAATTAATTTGAAAGTCACTCCACAAAAGACAACTATAAGGGCAATATGCATTCAACATTAGTAGTGGCCATCATCAGTGCATAACTTAACAAACAAGTAACAATAGAATAAAAAACAAATTGGGTACAGGGGTACTTGGCAACTTTTCATCATCACATCAAATCCGTATTATTTATTTAAAAAAGAAATTACCTCAATTTTCTGAACAAGTTGTACATCACTTTCAGTTGTAATGAAATTAGAAACAATACAATCATGGTAACTTCCAATGCGTCCAGTCCTTCCACATCTGTGTACGTAATCAGCCATGAACTTAGGAAATTCATAATTAATAATGTGACTTACCTGGAAATAAATTAATAGAAAACTGTTTAACAAATATTACTATTATCAGTAATAGTTGTTTACTATTACTACTCTCGAAAAAACAAATAGCATATGCTACACGACTGGGAATGGCTTTTTTACCTCAGCTCCATACACTATTTCACTTCGCTTGACACTAGTAGTAGTAGTAGGGGGGTGGGGAGGTCAAGCCTGGTGAGTAAACCAACTTTAAGGTCCTTTTCACCAACCCCGTAACTCAATCACCCTCTCACCACTACGCCTCCACCTCCTGTTCCCTGTTGAATCTCCTGTATTGACCTATGAAAGTGAGGATGTCCTGCCACTTGAGTGATTCCAGCTCTTCCTCAGCAAGTTCTCCGGATCCAAAGGTCTGGAAACGAATTCTACCAAAACCTTCACATTTACCTAAAAAGTGATAGGCTGTTTCCTCTTCATCACCACACACTGGGCAAGTGGAATCTTGCACTACCTTCATAATGGAGAGGTGTCTTTGGAGTTTGCAGTGTCCAGTCAAGACCCCTACCATCGTCCTGATATTGCCTTTGCTCAGTTCTAGAAGCCATCTAGTTCTTTTCCTGTTGATAGTTGGTATCATCATCTTTGCCTGCCGACAACCTTTAGAGTTGTACCAATGTGTATTAGCCTTTTTCCATATCCACTCTTTAATCAGAGATCTGGCTTGTCCTCTAGACCAATCAATGGAGGGTTCTGGTCCACAGAATGGTAGAGAGGCTCCTTCTTTCGCTGCCAAATCTGCCCTTTCATTACCTGGTATTCCAGAATGACCTGGGACCCATAATAATTTCACTTGTTTTTCTTTAGCTACTGCCTCAATGGATTCCCTGCACTCCATTACGAGTGGTGAAATAATGTGTGAGCACTTACAGCTTTAAGTGCGGCTTGACTGTCCGAGCAAATTGCTAGTTCCTTGATTGAGTAATCTTTGACCTCTGGCTGTCTTGTGGCTTCCAAGATAGCAAATACTTCTGCCTGAAACACTGTTGTAAATTTACCTAGGGAATAATTGTTTACCTTATCAGTTTGTTCAACATAAAGACCAGCTCCAGATGAACCCGAGTCTAACCTGGATCCATCAGAATAGACAACTAGTGTCTCTGATTTGAAATTTACTTTTCCTAGCTCCCATTTCAATCTCGATGGAATTTCTACCTGAAAACTTTTATTCATGTACCTTTTCTCTCCTGAACTAGGAGTTGGTATTGCCGAATAAGGGATTTCTACCTTAGCTTCTCTTTCAATAGCTGCGTGACCTAAATGTTTCCCTTTTCCTTGCCACTGATTATTGTCTCTCAGTCTGAGGAAGGAAGAAATGGCTTCTCCCTTAACCCAGATCTCTAGAGGAGGCAGGCCAATTATGACCTCCAAAGCAGCAGTAGGTGTCGATTTAAGTGCTCCTGTTATGCTTTTGCATGCTAACCTTTGGACCTTTGCAAGCTTTTTATGAGTGGCTGCAACATTCACAGTAGGCCACCAAAACAAGGACCCATAATGGATCCTCGGTCTAATGACGGCAGTGTAAAGCCATTTCAGGACCTTAGGTGAGAGACCCCATGTCTTGCCCACCGCCCTTCTAAGTTGCCAAAAGGTCATCACCCCTTTTTCAATTACCTTGTCTATGTGGTCCTTCCAAGTTAGTTGAGTATCAAAAATGATTCCCAAGTATTTAACCTTTTTACAAGGGTGAGTTCTTGGTGAACAGTTTTGGAGCTTGAACCCAACCAGTTTCCTTTTCCTTGTGAAGATCATTAGCTCTGTTTTTGATAGATTTACAGAAAGGCCAACTTCTTCGCACCACTTTTCTATTATCCTGCATGCAAGCTGCATCAACTCGCAGCAAGAAGAGAGGAACTTCCCGGAGATCAGGATAAGTCCATCATCTGCATAAGCCTGCACATAAAACCCTTCTTTGGCTAATCTCCTTAAAAGACCATCCATAATCAAGCACCACAAGTGGGGTGAAAGGCAACTGCCTTGGGGACACCCTCCTGTGACCTTGATATTGGCATTGGTATTTATGATATTGCGCTTATTTTCCTGGCCGTGAGGGATGATGTAACCACTCTATTATAACTTGGGGAGTATTCCTTAGTTAAGTTCCTCTGTTATAGTTGTGATTTTGGCTTTATCAATGCCCCCTCTACGTCAAGAAAAGGGCTAAAGTATATTCTCCTGTGTTCATTGATTTTTCCATCCTAGAATTTGCTACATGAAGAGCTGTCTCTGTTGATTTGCCTTTCAAATAAGCATGCTGATTTGCGTTAAGTGGTTTTCTTGGTAGTATTTCCTCAATAAGATACCTATCAACTATTCTTTCAAGAGTTTTAAGCATGAAAGAAGTCAGACTTATTGGTCTGAAGGATTTAGCATCAGTGTAGTCTTTCTTTCCTGCTTTAGGGATGAAAACTACCCTAGCTGCCTTCCATTCCTCTGGCACAGTTCCTAGCTCGATGCTACTCCTGAATAACTCTTTGATTCTGGGTAACAGAATGTCTAAGTTTTTATGTAACAAGGCTGGAAAAATACCATCCTGTCCTGCTGCCTTAAATGGTCCAAACTGATCTAGTGACCATTTTATTGCCTCGTCAGAGACTAGTTGATCTGCTAAAACCTTATCCTGTTCTGGAGGGTTTCTTATACCTTGTTCCTGAACCACGCCTTGACCTGGAAAGTGGATCTGAAGAAGATATTTAAGAGTATCTTCGACGCTTTGAGTCCAAGTTCCGTCCTGTCTTTTTAGAGAGCCTAAATCTTTATTACTTCCTTCCATACTTAGTACCTTAGAGAGTCTAGAAGATTTGGGTAGAGAAACTATGCCGGAGAAAAAGTCTCTTCAGCTGATCTTTTTCCTTTTTTGATCTCATGTTTGAATTTACTCCTAGCTTCAACGAAGTCGTCCCACTCTTTGGTGTCGGTTGAACCTCTCTGCTTATTCTTTTTTCTTGACCTGAATGCCTTTCGAAATTCTTTTCTTGCTGCTTTCCTGAGATGGTCCAGATCTCTACTCCACCAAGGAACTTCTTTACAAGGTATTGATTTGAGGGGACAAGCAACGTTAAAAGCTTCTATAATCTTTGACCCAAAGTTTTTGGCTTCCCTTTCTAATTCCTCTTCGCAACTGATAGTTACTGATTCATCTTTAAAACCAGATATGATTTCCTGGTGAAGAACCTCCCAGTCTGTCTTCCTCGGATGCCTCTTGGGCCCCCCACCACACCATCAGTCTGAAATTTCATTCTGACCATGCGGTGATCAGACAGCAAGACATCCGAGGCGACATGCCAGTCGGTCATCTTATCAACTATGCTCCTCGAGGCCAATGTGACATCTATTACCTGTTCACGGATTTTATTTATAAAAGTTGGTTCCTTACCTCTGCTAATTACCTCTAGATCAGTTGAAGCAAGAAACTCTAAAAGAGCGTCTCCTCGTTCATTGCAGTCAGTACTACCCCAGGCATAGTGATGAGAGTTAGCATCACTACCTATAAGAATAGGTACTCTCCTTTCCTCCAAAAATCTGACTATATTAATCAGCTCATCAGAAGGAGGGAGAATCTCTTTACTATAGGGCAGATATAAACTACATATAATCATCTTATAATTAATATTATTTATCTTATATTCCAAGTACGCTGCAGTGGAGTCCCGAGTTCCTAGTTGTGGCATTAGAGTCACCTCCAGGTCATCAGAAACAAGGATGCAGGTCCTCGGATTTGCCTCGTTAGGTCCAGTCTTCTCTCCTACAAGAAGCCTGAAACCTTGCCTCCTCAGTCCCCTCAGCTCCCCTCTAAAAATATATGGTTCCTGAATAAGCACAACAACTGATTTACAATTAGTTAGTACTTTCTGTAACTCAGCAACAGAGACTTGACTATGTTGTAAGTTAATGTGCATTACCTGAATCATAGTTGTGAATTATGAATAGGAGCAGTGCCTTGCTTTTGCTCTTTTGCATCCTAGAAGCATCTTCCAGCGACGGGAAATCCCCCTTAGGGGTTCTCCTTTTACTAGAAGAACCTTTCAAGGCCGGGAGATCCCCTTGAGGGGTTCTTTCCGACTTGGAGGGTCTCTTTTTGGAGTACTTGTAATGCAACTTTTCCTCCTTAAGAAGTTTTTGTCTTTCAATGTACTTCTTCTTTTTCTCCTTGTTACGACGCTTCATCCTTTCTGTATCCCAGTTAGTATCGCCTTTAGATTCACTAGCTGGAGATGAAAGTTCTGAAGCACCTGATTCACTAGGTTTGGATCCCTCTGCGAGTTCCATAACCTTACCAGTAGCACCAGGTGTACTTGGTTTGGATTCCTCTACGGGTTCCATAACCTCACCACGTGCACCGGATGTAATAGGCTCGGATCCTGAGACGGGTTCCATGGCCTCTCCTAACAAAATTTCCTCAATTTCACTTTCACTAAAAATATTTCTCTCCTTTCCACTGTCTTCCAGGGTTGGGTTCCCTCTCTGAATCTTGGACACGTTAACACTATTCTCTGATAGTTGAGTGTTAATGGTGATTGAATGACTGTTTGTGTATGTTTAATGTATGAAGTGTTGAGTGGGCATTTCGCTTTAGAGAAAGACAGCAGATTCCCTGGGATCCAGTTTATTCCAAGCTTCCCAGGACAGTAGCCGCGCAAGAGCCCCCTAAGGACGACAATAGGGCCCATTCCAGGCGCCTTCCTGGCACTACTGCCGTCCTCAGGATTTTCACCTCCTGATGGGTCAGCCCCCTACACTAGGCTAAGTGTCAATCACAGCTAAGGTGTTCAACACAGCAAGGGTGGGACCCTGACTATGAGGTGGCCGGTGTGTCTAATTCCGTTTTTAATGCACTACCACTCCGTCCCTTTTGACACAGGACTGGTTCCCTTGGGGCACCACCGCTCTCTCTTCCCCAAAAGTAACCCGTGTAGTGTTACTGTGTGACATTGGGCATAGTGTTGAACTAGGTATTCCGGAAGTTGCTACTTTCCTAGCAGCACGCCTCTGCTGTCCTAGGAACCGCATTGCTCTTGTTGGCCGGCTATCAAAAAGATAGACGTTACCAGGGGTCACCGCGAGGAGGTGAATAGGTGCGTTGAGCTAAGATAGGCTAACACTTCTATGAATGCATCAGCATCATAGCCCCATTGACCCCCTCGCTCGACACTAAATACAGTTGCCACTTTAAAAAAAAATACCTTCTTTACAGTCGTGTAACATGATATACTATTTTGCTTTCATGTTCCTATAAATAAATAAATTTAAATTTACTACTAGTTTTATTTTATTACTTATAGTAATAAATTTACTAGTTTAAATTCTGCTCTTAAAAAATACATGCTACAGAAGAGTTTAGGAAATAGTCTAACAAGATAACAAAAGATAAGAGAACCAGTTGTTCAATTAGCTTACTATGATAGTAAACATCACCGAAGCTTTGAGTACTGTTAATAATTTTCCTGTAAGTTTTTATACACTTGTATACAACTTGGAAGTCTAGGCATTAATTAAATTAAAGTCTAGTCTTAACCAAGTTCTATAAAATATAGAGCTCAAACAAATTCCAAATGCCACAAAATAAAATAAAAGGGTTTCCAATTCAATTCACACTTATCTATGCTATCAGCCTCAATTTTTAATTAAAAATTGTTTGTTAATTTTTTTAACAAGTTTGTTAATTAAAAATTGTTTGCCTTCCTGATTAAATAATTACTATCTTTTTTTACTCCTTGTGAAATTATACCCAAATTTATTCGCTTTACTGTCACAAATATTTGTAAAATATTGTCTATACAGGACTGGCTAGCAGGCTTAATAACGTCTTTTTAAGTAGCAGATGTATATTATTGAGTTGGCTGGAAGAAATTTTAAAAAAATTACAACAATTAACGCCCGTGCCGGCTCAGTTTTTAAGGGATTATGTTGACAGGTCTGCCAAACTGCACCATGGGCCAAACTACATCCTGCTTGCAGCCATCTTGACCCTCAGACTAGTTCCCAGTGTCTTTTTTTTTGTTAACGGAGGGGAAACGCGACGGCCTCTTGGAGAAAGCTTTATCCTTATTATATATAAGAGTCTCTCAGTTTGTGATATTATTAAGCTCTTTTCATGTTTTGTTCATGTTATTTATAATATAGTTGTTGAATCTGGCTTTCGCACAACACAAATACTTATCCTCTTTAAGTTTATTCCAATTTGATAGTCCCATTGCCTTGACAACTTATGCTCTTAACTTGATTTTCTATCCTTTTTGTGAAGATATAATGGGTTTTATTTTTAAATTATTATTTGTTATAATAAAAAATAAACACACCTAATTATGAGTAAATTTTAATAAAAATATAAAATACATACAAGCAACATAAATAAATAAAAAATCCCTGCTAAAATTACTATGATTATCCTTTTGTTTTCGTTTTAAGGTCAAGGGCTACCAACTTAAAATTATGCTTAGAATAGCAAATACCATCTACCAAAATAAATTACCAACAAAAAAATGTAATTTTTAACTATCACGTTTTGTTACACTATACTTTTTTAAGTGTATGATTGTTTTGGTATTCCTTGAATGATTTTTAAAACATTCCCTCATTTTTTCCATTTTACTACCTAGCAACACTGTTTTTGTATTGTTTTTAGAGAGGCTTTTAGGATAGTTATTTTTCTCTTTGAGACATCTTTGGATTTTACTAAAATTATGTTCATTGTATCATTTTTTAAAAACAAAGATTTATATTCTTATGAAAGCTACCATTATAATTAATAACTGTCAATTATGTCAGAATTATTTTCAAATTCATATTTTCAGAAACAAAAAGGATAACTTTTTCATATTTTCAGAAACTTTGCATATATCTTTCCAACATCTTGGGGAGGTAAGCAAAGATGTTGGGAAAACTATTACGCCAACAACTCAAATTATGAGGTCATGAATAATATTTTTTTTTTCAAAACTACAAACAGAGAACTAGAATTCACAATAAGTGAAAAATTCATTCAGATTATAAAAGGGTTTTTCTAATAGACACTTTTTAAGTGCTAAATTAAAACTTTTCGGATAAGGCTTTTTAACTCTATCTGGCAACAAGTAGACCTTGATAGCAGTACACTAAGTATTATTATAAATATTATTATTATAAAATCAGCTCCACACAACTTTTTTAACTCTCATAAAAGGTTATGATTATTTTTTGCAAATTGTTTTTGAAAAAGCAATCAAGAAAAGACAAACATGCATCAGTGTTACCTCTGAAATGTACTCTCTAAAATGAAGCATAAAACTAAATAATTAAGTGAGAAATATATTGTTTAACAGGGAAGAAACCATTATTATTTATAACTACCATATTTGGTAGTTATAAATGTATAAAGTGTAAAAAAATCAATATAAATTAATAATAACAACAAATAAAGCAACTCGTAGAAACAATAATATGCATAAAATATATAGAATAAATTATTTGAAAACTTACTTGTATGGTATCAAGACCTCTAGAAGCTATATCAGTACATGATAAAACTTTAACTTGGCCTTCTTGAAATTCTTTAAATTTGCCTCGCCTTAATATTTCTGGCATTCGAGCGTTGAGATTAACTGCCCCTATGCCATTCTCATTTAGCATTAGAGATACCCAGTCACAAGTTTTCGCTTTATTGCTGAAAATAAATTAAATAAGTTTAATGTTACGTCTTGGGGTAAATGGAAGCAATAACAAGGCTCCAGATTACAATTAATAACACACATTAAGAGTAAAATAAAAAAAAAAGTTTTTAAAAAGCTGTAGCTTTAATGGATAGTCAATCTACATAGTTAATTCCATTAAAACACGACTGGAACCTTTAGCCACGGCATGGCTAGTGTTGGTTTCTACTCCATAAGCATTTGACCCCACTCTAAGAGAAGTCCCTTGCATTGGTTGGTGTATGTTATCCTAGCTCCTACTGTGTTGATGGTAGAGAGTTGACTTAAAAATCAATCTTTAGATCAAATTGCGCTTTCCAGAAAATAGTGTTTCTATGAGTTCAGTAACTTAGGACTCCGTTCACTCGTTTTCAGAATATGAAATAAAAAATGTGAATATTTGTTGAATTATGACCAAAAGCCATACAGCTCTGACACTGTTAATTCTATATCAAGACAACATTCCATCAAAATCAGTCAAATTTTTACAGCAGTAACTAAAATATAAGAATTGGTTCAACAGTAGCTAGGTGAAAGAGACCTGAAGGTAAAATTAGGCCCTAATGAATGTAGCTAATTTTCAAAGGAAAAACTTCTACACCTCAAGGTGTCCACATAACCAATCAACTGCAAAAATAATGAAAGAAAAGAAGTCTCTCCACAAAACAAAACTTTATTGGCAAAGTGGTTTCAACCTAACTAGAGGCCATCATCAGTGCAAAACCGTTGTCTAACTTTAATACCTAGTAAGAAAACATAAAATCACTCCTCTTCTTCTTTAACATCTCAACGGTTTTGCAATGATGATGGTTTCTAGTTAGGCCATTTTAAGAGCTTTGCCAATAAAGTTTTGTTTTGTGGAGAGGCTTCTTTTCTTTAATAATTTATGATGGACTCCATTCACGCTCATTCTACTGATAAAATCAACTGCAATTCACCTGTGATAATGTTACAATTAAATAGTGTGATTTACAAAATAAAATATAAATTTCTTAAAAAATTACTAAAAAGATGTAACCTACCTAAATATAATTATTTTATGTTGATCATTGCCAATAGATTGTTGGACTAGATTTAGAAGTTTTTCTTGCTTCTGACTATTTCCTAATCTATAAAAATTTTGGGTCACATGAGGTAGTATGTAGTGAGTTCTTTCAGTACTTATCTCCTGTAGGGAATTAGCCTACAAAATAAACAACAATGAACATATTAAAATAAAATTATTTTGCACTTACAGTACCCTGTATTCAAGTGTTTGCAGAGTGTCTACCAAGCTTTAGACAGAAAAATCAAATCATTTTTGAATTGGAACAATTGCAAAAGAACAAAATTAGGTTACATGAAATAATAATTAATTTATCTAATTGATTAGATATATTTTTTTCAATTTATTTAATCAAAAACAAGAGGCCTTTAGCCCTTGGCTGAAGAGGCAGCAGTCAGTTCTGGGAGCCACTTCGGGGCCACATGGTTGTTTTCAGGTGTAATGTAGACTTAGTGCCAACATATTTCTTGCCATTTTCTCATTTATTACTGCAATATTAATGAGACAAATTAACATTAGGGGTAAATTTATACTAACTATAAAATGTTTACTTTGCTATAGTATAAATACTATAACTTACTTACTATGTACTTTTAGTTTTACATTTTTAGTGATAATCATACCTACCTCTACAATGGAATCAAGAATTTGATAAATATTCCGTGGCATAGTAGCACTGACTATAGTGATCTGACTGTTGGATGGTACCTGCTCATGGGGTGATGGTGAGTATCGCACCTAAACAGCATTAATTCTATTTTAAATATATAATAAAATAAGAGAAAATCAGTTGTTATAACCAAAGTAACAAAAACAAAATTATAAAATCTTTTTACTTTTCCTCATTTTTACCGTAGGTATACATACACACACACACAATTTATACATACATATATATGTATCTCCCACAACTCAACTCAGGTAATCGGTCAGTACTAGTATAATATTATTAGTATATTTATCTACTGAAGTGGTTGACATACAATTTTTATGAACTTGATGATAAAAATTTTAGCAGATATTAATTAGTGTTTTTTTCTACAATTGTAACAGAAGAAATCAATATGTTAGCAGCACAGGTTTAAGCTACTTTTTCAAAAATAATTTGCATCTAAGTTAAATTTAAACATCCTAATTGTGATCAAAAATAAGGCTTTTCTAATTCATAAATAAAAGAGATGAAGGAAATGCATTTTTTATTTCTAAAGTAAAAACATACCTTAATTTTTTTAAGGAGCCTTACAAGAACTTCATTAAAGCTATCATCTAGCATGGTATCACCTTCATCCAGAACTACATGTTTTACTTGAGAAACATCATAAAGGCCTACAATCATAGTAATAGATATGTATTATTAAAAAAAATCGGGTATAGTGTACCTCAGAACTTTTTCTAATCACATTGGATTTCCTACTCATCCTACCTGCTTCAGACTCGCTTCGCTCCTCCTCAGAATATACAATTTGCCAAATTTAAACTGCAACAGGTTTTAGAACTCATTTCGCTCGTCCTCAGATAATAAATGCATCCGTTTCATTCTCAGCTGTCACCCATACAGCAATGACCATGCTCAATGCTACTTATCCTTTATGATCCAACAAAAATCATGGATATACATTCGCATTGAAACGAAACTTTGTTTAATTATTCATAAAGTAAAGGTATACACTTGTACTAAAATCATTTTCTGATTTTTAACAATTTTTTAAAAAACGAACACAAGTCATTCAATAAAAATTGAACTAATGCTGATAATGAGATGACACTTGGCACATATGTTAGTCACATGCGTGCCAAATCTCAAACTAATCGCATAATTTTTCCGTGTTTTATGATTTTTTTAAAAATCATAAAACTGTGTCATTATTGCGGGTAAATGAAGTCATAAAAAATATTTTCTGAATATCAAGAGGACACAAACCCTATTGAAAACCAGGTTTTTTTGACGTAATTAACTTGGTTTTCTGAGTCTGCAAAATTTTCAAAAAATCAGTATAATTCAGAGTTAATATTTTTCACTGCAAAAAGGTCAATACTTATGTTTCTTGAGACACTGAATCATATGAAACCGGTCAGAAGTCGATACGACCATTCTAAGTGACCAAAAAGTCGAAAAAACCACAAAAAATGATCGAAAACCAAAATTATGGTTGAAGAAAATTATATTTCGAGTAGGGTGTCGTTTTCCATGTTTTTGGGCCTCTAAGTTGAATGGCAGTGGTCCGGAGTCAATATGAGCACTCAAACTCAAGGTACCTGGGTTCAAATCCTGGTAGGGACGATATTTATTTATTGTCTTTTTTTACGCTATTGGGCGAATTTAATTTAGAATGCGTGATTCTGTGCTTAACAACTCATTTCTTGCTTAAGGTTCCGGTTCATGCTTTAGAACCTAAGCAGTTACTCAATTGTCAAGCACTGCTCGTAACTCATGAACCGGAACCTTAAGCAAGAAATGGGTTGTTAAGCACGGAAACGTGTATTCTAAATTAAATTTGCCAGACACCGGAGCACCGCGCCAGAATTATTTATTAAGTAGTTGTAAACTTATATATTGTAAAAACTATAAAAATTATTATTCCAACTAGGATTGTTGTTAAGCACGGAAACATGCATCCAAAGGAAATTTGCCTGACATGCGGACCACCGCGACAGAATTTTTTTTTTATAACTATCAACCTGGCTGCATTTGACATTCCTATGGACATAAAATGCATTTACAGAGCAATGTTTCTACCTTTGAAAACCAAACAACTAAAATCATGGGTAAAATATTTTAATTGCCACATAACAAAGCAACGCTATTTTAACAATAGTCAAATTAAACTTATTAATAAAAGACAGTTAGCCAACTGTATTATTACCAGTGGAAACAAGCTTAGTAAGAGCTCCTGGAGTAGATATCTGCAAATCAACCTGTTCAAACTCAGGGTTCAACATTCTTTTTTTCATTCTACCACCAACAAGTAGTTTACATCTGAATGGTAAAACATTTGAAAGCTTTATGGCAACTTCCTACAACCAATACACATTAATTATAGTATTACACACGATTATAATCAGTTGACAGCATGGGAAAATAGTGTTTAGGAATCAATTAGGTTGGTCCAATATGAAATTTTGGATTTGGTTGAACACCTAGGACTAACCTCAAATGTTTATTCATACTGTGGCAAAAATATTAACTAATCTGGCATGTTATTTTACTTATTCATTTTTTTCTTTTTTTGTAAGACTTTTAATATTTGTTTAACTTTTTTAATTCTAAATAATATCCTATTCAAAGCACTCTATAATATGTAATAGGATGCGTTACAAATAAACTGATATCCAAAAATCAAGATTTATCTAAAACCCACCAACTGTCTGGATTTTTTTAACGCCATTATTAAATAAACAAATAATTGTACAAAAGTTAAATAACATAAATAATGAAAAGTTTCTTATTGTGGACTTATAAAAATAATAAATCACAACAGATTAATTACACCAAAGTCCTTTATTTTTAAATATATAACAAATAACTAAGCTTTCGACTAAAAATTAATCATAATCAGAGTTTAAACATAATATAAAATTAAAAAAATAACACAATTTACAAACTACTTCGTATTGCACCTTGGTATGGTTAGGTAAGCTATGTTTAAAAACCATTAAAAACGGCTACATTAAAGAAATTTTAACACTGATTTTTTTAAAATTTCTTTAATGCAACAGTTTTTAACAGTTTTTTTAAACATAGCTTACCTAGTCCTACCAAGGTGCAATATGAAGTAGTTTGTGTTTTTTTTTATATTTTATATTATGTTAAACTCTGATGATGACTAATTTTTAGTTGAAAGCTTAGTTATTTGTTATATATTTAAAAATAAAGGACTCCTGTGTAATTAATCTGTTGTTATTTATAAATAATGTATTAAAATAAGGCTAACTCTCCACTATAAAGCTTGCGGATTCATTTAAAAATGTATATAAATAAACCTGGTCATTCGGGTGATTCTAGTACTATTTAATAATCACTCACTATAAAAATAAATTTAAAATTAACAAATTAAATATATGATAAATTATTGTTATAAATAAAATCAGAATTAACATTCAAAACAAATATGCACAATTTCTTAAAGGGTAGCAAAAAAATGTTAATAGACCCCTAGGATTCCTTTCTTCATTTAAATGGTTAAATCAATTATCTGAGACATATCCAAGCACATCATTTGCACTGAAGGTAAGCATTGAGAGAAATAGGGAAAAGGTAGGAGTCAAAGATTAATACTAGGATATATATTTTTGCCTATGTTTATGATACAATGCAGCAGAAAAAACCCAAGTCAGGGACTAATGTATTTCTTACAGGATGAAAAGTACCCGAGTGGAAAAAACTTACAGAAATTTGTCTAGCTAAGTCCCTACTAGGCGCAAGTACGAGAGCTAAAGGTTGATTCGGCTGCCTGTCAGCAGGTAGATGTTTAGTCCATCTTAGTATCTGATTAATAACAGGTATAAGATAAGCCAGAGTTTTCCCACAGCCTGTTTCCGCAGTTATCAGGCTGTTCTTTCCTGATAGCAAACCTTGTATTCCTTTACTCTACAAAACCAGTAATTAGTAAAACACATGTTTAAATCATTTATTTATATTTTCTTAATCTGGTACAGAGAACCACAAAACTTGCCCTCACTTTATTAGACTCGTTACACTTAACCACACGATATGGAAAACACCCAATTTATATTGCAAAATGTCTTCAGGCTGACCTAGGTTGTCACCAGACAGTCAAAACATTCATTCTATAGGAAACACCTAATTATTATTGGAAAACATCTTCAGCCTGGCTTAGTTTGTCATCAGAGAGTAATACAAGGTTTCAGGCCATAGCTGCTATGCAGGCGTAATGTATATTGTCTTATTCATAAATGCAATATGATAAATGTAGCGTTGACCAATTATCTCACACCCACTGTATAGTAAAAGAAATCTTCTTTTTACTCATTGGTAATGACGTCATAATAAAGTTATTTGCCAATTGCACCACTTTGAATGGTCCTATTGAGCTGAAACCGGTTCCAATGTTTTAGAATTTCTACTTTGAGGTCCTTCTGCTTGTCAGGCCTGCTTAGCTCGGAATGGTTCGGTGGGAGCCATTTTTGTCCTATCTGTCAATGACAGTAGGCTAACCTGGGTGGAACGAGAGGTAGGGGCCCTTCTTCTATACTACCTCCTTCCCTTCTAGTAATACTGAATGCAGATTCACTTAGCTTGTCATCAGACAACAAAAACATTAGTTTTATAGAAAGACACCAAATTTATATTTAAGTATGTCTTCAGACTCACTTAGCTAGTCCTCAGACAGTAAAACATGTGTTTCATTCTTAGCAGTTACCCATCCATGTACTGACCTTGTTCTATGCTCCTTAACAATAGTGACCAAACAAAACCATAGTGAGACACACAAGCCGTATTGAAATGAAACTTAGCGTATCTATTTATTACATAAAGAGGTACACGTGTGTCAACTTTTAACTCAATTGGATGATTTTTATAAATTACTTAAGGATATGGATGTATGCAATTTTTATCAAAATTAAACTAATGCTGATAATGAAAGGAAACTTGGCACATTTATTTATCATTATTGGCATATTTTTTGATCCTATATAAGACTAGATGTGTGCAAAGGTTGGAATTGATCAAATATATCTCTGATTCCTGTTTGCTATGTCATTAAAGCTGTTTAATGACATAATAAATTTCCAGATAATTAAAAGATGGGCATATCAAACTTTCAGACAGCTATGCCCATTCACACCATTTCAGCCCTTATTACACCTACGGCATAAATGAGGATAAATAAATGGAGGCATAGATTTATTATTCCTTGATTAACCATTTCTACTCATTGGACCCTTATAATATTAATTAATATTCCTTTTTGATTATATTTCATTATAAAGCACAAAGTCCTCATTATTTAAATCCTATTAATTATAAATTAACTTACATAGGTAAATGAGATGTAATAAATACCTGAATTTTTGTTGGCTTTTTGAATCCGCATGTTTGAAGAGCATCTATCAAATCTGGTTCTAGCTTATATTCACTGAAATCTTTTTCAGTATCATTCCAGTATAAACTGTTTATATAGTTTTTCTAAAAAATAAATAAATAATTAATTAAAAAGGGTAATTCTGGCACAGAGGTCTGCAAGCTGGGCAAAATTCCTTTAACATGTGTGGTTCCTTGCTCACTGATTCATTTTATTCTGAAGTTTTTGGTTCATAACCTGAACAGTAGCATTAATACTTCTTCCTCATTTTTTATGAATTTTTCAAAGTAAATGAACATATTAATCCCACAGGTTATACGGACCATTTAATATTGCCAAGTTCAGAAAAAATTATGTTTATAAGATGTTTAAAATTCTTCCAGTAGTTCTGTGGTTGAGAGCTTACCTTGTATCCTGAAGATCAAGTGTTCAAATCCAGCCAGGGGAGCGCCTTATATAAGGTTTCCCTTGTGGTGTTCACTAGGAAGGTCTTGAATGCAAGGCCATTCAACCCACCCTAGGCTTTCACATGGTTTCCTTTGTTTGTTACGCAAATGGGGAATTGATGCTGTTTAATCTTAGATAAATCTGAATTTAAATTTCTGTCCCTAGCTCATGAAAAGACTAAGTTCAGCCGGCAAGGGGAGGGTCGGAAAGATACTGAGCCTTTAGACCAGTGGTTCCCAACCTTTTTTATACTTGGGACCCCTAAAATATGTTGAACTACTTCCCGGACCCCTTGCTATATATATATAAATAAAGGCAAGGTAAATACAAAAAGACGATATAAAGAATACTAAGGTTTATTAAACAAACATACATAGGTATTATTAAAAATACTAGTGGCTCTTTTGTTGCTGCCTCTCATTAATTATTTTTCCAAAATGCAGAATCTTTTCACTGATTGCTAGGCACAGATCAGATTCTGGCTTAAGTCTGTTTCTTTGTTTGGTCTTTATTGCTATTAAATTACTAAATCCAAACTCACAAAGATAGGTTGTAACAATTTTTAATATAATTTATAACTTATACTACTTTTACAATATAGTTTGTAAAATTGCTCCCGGGACCCCCTAAAAACTCATTTGTTGTGTTATATTTTGTGTCCTTATTGGCAAATAAAAATATTCTAACTTTTTTATGACTTGTAAATATAATAAACTTACATCATTGCAGACTTTGATTTTGAAATAATCTCCTTTAGATTTATAATGATTCCAGCCTCTAGAAGCAAGAAGCATTGGTTCATACTTGTCATACTTCTGATTTCTATAATGATTCAAGTTGGAATTTTTACATTCAATCACAGCATCCTACAATAAAACATGTTTGTATGTAAACTTATTTTAAGTATTTAAATTTTATATTTAATGTAAAATTAGCAACTACTCTAACATAGTAGAATAAATGTTGCTGTTGTTAATTTAAATTTTAATGTCAATCTTATTAAAAAGAATGTCTGACAGTATGTGCGTTATTTTTTTCATAAAACTGCGATCTTGATATTTTTTTTCTTAAAAATCTATGATATATGTCAAATATTACTTTGATGAAAAATTATCGTAATACATTCAGTATCTAATTTCTTAAGATCTAATGAAATTTCTAAAATAAACAATATTACTATGCTTGTTTAAATAAATATTTATTTACTATGTATTAGTATGCTCTAATTTAAATTTTCAAAGTTACCAAAAGTGGTACCATATTTGGCAAATAGTTATCAAAATAATAATGGTAAAAGTGAAGACCATTTGTGAAAGTCTAAGACCATGCATTCCTAATATTCTTAAGGACTAAATGTTAGTGCATCTGAAATGTTTCACCGCGTAAAAAAAATATATGAACGGCACTTTTTTAAAAATTCCCAGTTATGGCTTTATCTTAACATATTTCAAATTGGTATTTGAATTATGTTTAAAGAACGTATAAAGAACAACTTTATAAGTGCCATATATAGAGTTTAAAATCGAAAGAATAAAAAGCGATGACATTAGGAAAATAACAAAGCTAAAAGACGCTGTAAAATATATGAAAAATCTAAAATGGAAGTGGGCTGTGCACAATATGAGAAGAAATGATGATAGATGGTCTAAAAGACTGACAGAATGGACTCCATATAATAAGAAAAGGAAACGGGGAAGACAACCAAAAAGATGGCACAAAGAAATGGTTAAAGAAAGAGAATAACTTGGGCACAGGGAAGACCAAGACAAAAGAGGATGGGGAAGGAGAGGAAAATCAATATGGACAGACACTTCCACATGCCAGCAGGATTAGTCATCTGAGACTTCATTGACTCTACTCTACTACTCTCAGTAGAAGGCCTGCATGCGCAAAGAAATATAGAGTATAATTGGTCGCATCAAAACTGCATGAACACACTGGCTATAATAATAATAATAGAGTTTAAACATTAAAACACTTTTTTAAAGGTAGGGAGTATAGGTTCACTTTATTCCCTGTAGTACAGAACTTGAAATGCAAAATTTGTATCCACTGTAAAAAGAAGAGTTTTTTTTGTACTGCATATAGAGTATAGTAATCAGTGGTACTACATACAAAAAACCTTTTTGTATGGAAGTTCATCTTTTTGCTATGAGGAGCTTGGAAGACTACATTCTTGTAGTTCAGCCATACTTCTGCTAAAGGGCAACAATGTTTCAACATTATAACCTTCTTTCTATGATCTATTTATTGTTTCTTTACAATTAAAATTACATTTAAACTAATTATTTGTATTTTTTTAATAAAAATAAAATAATTAAACCAATGTCTACTAATCGTTACATTAAAAAAGTTTTTTTCTTAAAATGTTATTACTCTTTATCTCCAAAAATAGCATACACTACAACTAAATTACTCTTTACACTAGCTGTGAATTAATTTTTTCATCTCAGCTCCTTTTATTGACTCGCTTTACTCGCCAGTAAATATAGTTGCTTTGGTAAAAAAAAATCATTTCACAGCCTGGTATAGTATTATATACTATTATAATATATTTATTGAACTGATGATGCTTATTTACCCGTTTGATTTTTTGTTTCCTAGTGAGTGGTTTTATTTTATTATCATACTTAGTTTGAATGAAATCAGGTATTCTGTTGTATGACGGAGCTTTACTTGGATACAAAGCATCAACAATATCCTCTTCAGTCAAGACTTCATTATTCTGAAAAATAAATAATTTTCAGGTAAGTAAAATGGCTGCTCAGGGGAAATCAGTTTTTGTTAGGTCAAAAATAATATTGAAGGAGGAGGATTAATCATACAACACAACTAGTTACCTCTAAGGCAGTCTATAAAGCCTTGGGATCAAAAATCATTTTCTCGCAACAATCACTAAAAAGTTGTAACTTGGTTAGAAGAGTTATGGTAAAATGGATTATAAAATTAATAATAAAACATGATAACCATAAAGATACTAAAGAGGGCACAGCCTATCTCAATACATTGGGATGCCTGTAACATCATTTTGGGGCTCTCAGGGGCTATTTGTAACCTCATTGAAACGTCCATCAAGAGAGAGTTTAAGCTTATAATAAATTAATTGATTTCGGCTTCTCACACATTGATTTTGTTATGAATTGTATTTTTAACGTTTTACTGTACAAGTTACTGTCATTTTGTACTGATTATTTAATTATAAGTTGAGCAAAGGTGGTCAGGTTACTTTTTTGATGTTCCAAAATTTAACCAATAGGGCCCCTCTAGTAATAACATCTCTACGATGACAACGATGCAACATAAAAGAGACATGAATTTCACAACAGGTAAAATCTACAATTATTTCACAGGATCTTTAATTTACCATTTAGTACACTCAAACACACTTCTAGATCCGTGTATTGTATCAGATACGATCTCTCAATACGGTAATATTAGCTGTATGAACCATGCAGAGGGGATCCGATCGCATATGCTAGAACTAGGGAGATAGAATCTAAATGAATCCCCCGATACGCTGTATGTACCTTTAGAGATGATCGTATTTAACGGATAACCTTCTCGTCGAACTTGTAATCTCACTCGATCAAATAATCTCACTAAACAAATATGCTGTAAGAACCGTAAAGTTAGTTGACTGTGTTGCATACGTATCCAATATGATCACCTGTTAAATATTCTGTGTGTATGTTGTAGTAACTGAGAAGATTTCCTCTTTTAAGTTTCATATTCCCTTTCTAACAGCTTTAATGATTCATTCAAACATTGCTCAGAGCAAGAGACTAGTGACTCTAGAGCTACAGGAATAGAGATATATTACTAGAGAGGGCATGCCCTATCTAAATACATTGAGAGGCCTGAAACATCTTTTCAGGGACTCTGAAACCTTCTTTAAGATTGTGTTAAGGATATAATAAATCAATTATTGTTGGCTATCAGCTCATAGTTTGTCTTTTCTTTGTATTTTAAACTTTCTATTATATTAGTTACAGTAATTCAGTACTGTTAATTTGATTATATTAATAATCAAAGGTGTTCAGGTCACTTTTTCTATGTTTCAAATTATAACCAATCAGGTCCCTCCAGTAATAATATCTGAATGGTCTTCATTAACTGGCTTTGCTGTTATCAGTTATAGTCTTTCTAAACATTGTATTATTTTAAGGTTACAGTGATCGAAATCCTTTGAGAAAAAAAATTACAACTTAAGAACACAAAATACTCATACTCATAGGCTGCTTCACTCATGTTGCATAAATATGAATAATCTTATAGATGCTTTGAAATAGCACCTGGGAGAAAAATAAGCTATGCTTGAGTCCACAATGAAATAATCTGATGATTGCATACATATGAATGACATGTTAGGGAACTTTTCTGACCCCATGGATGTTGTATGAGATAGAGAAAAAGGAGCTAACTTACCTTTTCACGGTTGCAACAAAAAGGTACGAAACTCACGTTATGTGACAAAGATAAATCGAGTTAGCTCCTAACATTTTTTATACACTCGCTGTTCAATATTTGTCATGATTTAAATAAATTACCAAAAATTCATTTATTAAGTAAATTAAAATAGAGCGGTTACAAAAGAAAAGATACGAAGTTGTACTGTTTTTATAAGCTTCTCAATAAGTAAAACAATGGGAAACCATCAGGAGGTAAATTTGCCTAAAATTTTAGAACCTGCTCAGTTATTGACATGATTTTAAGTTTGTAACCAGCGCAGTTAGTACCAAGCATGTTCAGTTTGTTAATAGCATACGTTTTGTAATGGATTCTTCTCTACTTTTGGCTCTCAATGGGGTCGCTTTGTCATATGGCTCATCCACTTATTGCATCATCTTTATTCAGGACCCTAGCAGAGTAGAGCAGTTTGAAGTACGACCTTAGACACACCCCAACATAGTTTTTCCCCTAAACTGCTCTAGTGTACACTGTGTGCACTAGGACATTGGCAAGGAATGGCGGCAGATTATATCAACTAAAGCGAAAAACCATCTCAACATAAGGAAAAACCAATGAGGTCAGAACACTGTACTACAGAATGGCGCACGGTTATAATCAGTTGGCAGAGTAAGAAAAAAAGCGAGGGAGCCAATTAGGTTAGCCCTGGATGTTAAACCACGCCCACAATTTTTATATCGGACCAGCCTCATTGTTTCCTCAACACTATTATCCCACACTGTCAACAGATTATAACCGTGAAATACTATAACCGCTGACACCGTGTTTCAATATCAATTTAACAGCAATGTTTATCCAGTCTTTCAAAAACAATTAAGATAAATTATATTAAAGAACTCACTACTCCTGCTAAAACATTTGATCTTCTGGTGCTGACAAAATCAAGTTTGGAGAAATTGATTCCAATATTTTTGGCTCTAACACATGATCTGAAAACTTTGAACATTGCATTTTTTGATTACAATGCACCGATCAACAAAAATATGTTTAAAATTTAGTATTCTTTATTCTAATAATTCTATGGTTTAAATTCTAAATTCCCAGAAAAAATATGTTGTTGTTGTTGTTGTTGTCAATTAATGTCCATAACTAAATATATGCGACTAACTAACTTAAAGTTTTTAATTTTTGGTTTATTTTGATTTAACTATTTTAACTTGGTTTTAGTAATTTTATAAATTTTGTGTTGATTTAAATGGTGATGATGTTTGAGTGCTTTATTTCGAAGAAGTGGCTTTTCTTCTGGTTTTAACTGCTGTCTTCAGCTTAGCTTATTACCATCCAATGTTAATTTTAATTTTTGGTTGATTTTGATTTTATTTAATTAATTTAACTCTACACTAGATTAAGAATGTTCACTAGCATGTAATGATGTCATAATAAATACAATATTTAAGCTTTTAGGTATATAAAGTTGTCACGGAGTCCCTTTATGAAATTTACATAAAGATCAATATCGTGTGATATTTGTCAGATTCAAAAATGAGAATTTTAATTTAAATTTATTTATATAATTTTTAAATTAAGGATAAAAGGGGTCTTGTCCTGTGCACCTTTGGACACCATTTAGGCTTAGGGTTTGCATGGTCATTTTAATGGTTCCTTCCTAACACGGTTTGTGTAGGATTACATATACCATATATATATATATATATATACAATATTTACAGTATGTACATTCCCTATACAATGCCTGACGACATAGCAGAAATTAAAAAGAAGTTATTACATTTTAAGCTGTAAAAGATGTTGTAGACAAGTTATTTTGACTGGATTATTTATAATATTATACGGGGAAGTATCACCTACTTCTTTAAAGTACAACAATAGGATTAGATAAAAAAGTGTTTTTAGTACAGCTATTTATGGATGCTGGCTGGTTAATAAGGGGAAAAAGATAAAAAATTTTGGCTTAGTTTTGATCATTAAGTGAGATAAGAATATGTGTTCAAACCTCTAAACAAAAGATAAGCTCATTCCTCAACCAAAAGGAACATTAAAATTTAATGTTCCTTAATGTTGATAAGTAAGTATTAAGTAAGTTATTAGTTAATGTTAATAAAATTTGGTGGTATTATTTCTATTAGTTATTTTACTGTTAACACTTTTCACATGGTTGATATATTTTACACTGACACTATTTTATAACACTTATTTGACAAACTAGCACTTATTTTAACAATTTTATTGCACTCTACACTTTAAATCACTAATTTTTATGGATCTTAATGGAATTAACTTGAAAGAGAAAAAAGAAAAAAAAAAAAGGACTAATGGAAATGATTAAGAATAACTATTTCAGTTTTACACAATTTGAAACTCTTATAGGTCAAAAACGCTAATTAACTCCATGAGGTCGATTAGGAAGTCTTCGTTGAAGATGTTCTTTTTGATGACAGATCCTGCTTGCCTTGATAATATCTATGTTATATTTTTTAGAGAAATCGTTCCTTTTCTGATTAAGATAAGTGCATTCTGAAATAATATGTTCTATGTCCTGTACCTGATTAAGGTTGCACTTATCACATAAAGGTGAGGGGGCTAATCGTAGTCTGAACTTAAATTTAAGATGCTTGGCGTGACCTGATATTATTCTGTTAACTGTAACAATCTGGAGTCTGGTTAGAGAAGGACACTTTAGGAACCATGGCTTTGAATTGCATTCATTTACTATCTCATGCTGCATAAGGCCTTTCCTTTGGCAATATTTTCATTATAATATTCCTTCCACTTAATATTGGCTTTATTGTTGAAGAAGTTATTGATCTCACAGAGAGGCAATTTTACTGTTGGAATGACATCACAAAAAATAAAATTCTATTTGTGTTCTTCTTTTTATTCTTCTCATTTTTGTCTTTAAATAAATAAGTAATACACTACAAACTTTGATTTAACTTAGTATTATCATTATGGCTTTAGGGCCATCACAAATGAAGTTAAACACATGCTTTGAAAACAAGCAACCCTAATAAGTCAATTGATAATAATGCTAATAATAAATGTATTATTTTTTTACTACATTTATTATATTATTAACAATTTTTATTCAATCTTGAATCAAGCTGTCGAGCTCTTTGTACCAAGTAAAATGCTTCTAAACCCTAATTTTCCTCCCTGGTGTTCAGAACAACTAATTGATGTTTTGTACAAAAAGCAAACAGCCCATGATGTATACAAAGCACGTGGCTTGATTCAGGATTACAAAAAATTCAGTAGCCTTAGAGCATTAAGTAAAAAACTTATAAAAAAATGCTACAAAAAATACATTCATGATACAGAGAACGCAATACCATTGGATCCTAAAAAATTCTTTTCTTTTGGTAAATCTCTCAAGTCATCTCCTAGCTCAAGTTTCCCAGATGTAATGTATTTTGAAAGTCGTTCTTACTCAAGTTCTAGTGATAAAGCCAATGCCTTCGCAGATTTCTTCAACAGTGTTTACAAAGATATTACTCCAGATGAAAATACTGAGTTGAAAATTTCTAGTCCAGATATAATTTCTAAAATTGTACTAGATAAAGATGAGGTACTAAAAAAGCTAGAACAGGTAGACCAAAGTAAAGGTGCAGGTCCAGACAAAATCCCTCCTGTGTTAATAAAAAACTGTGCAGAGGTCCTTGCCGAACCACTTACAATCTTATTTAATTCATCCCTTACTACTGGCCAATTTCCAGAAATCTGGAAGCTAACCAAAATCACCCCAATCTTTAAAAGTGGCAATAAAACTGACATTAGTAACTACAGGCCAGTTGCTATATTATCTTGTATCCCCAAAATACTTGAGAGTTTGGTCTTAGACCACATTATTCCACAAGTTAAATCTGTAATATCTCCCCATCAGCATGGCTTTATGTCTCACCGTTCCACACTAACAAACCTCATGTGTTACCAATCTGAAATACTGAAAGCTTTTGAACAAAATTTCCAATTAGACTGTGTGTATACTGATTTCTCAAAAGCTTTTGACTCTCTAAATATTCCATTACTCATTCTTAAACTAAAAGAATTGGGATTTAGTGGTATTGTATTACTTTGGCTCAAAAATTATCTACTTAATAGGAAACTCTTTGTAGAGATTGGCAATGCTAAATCTAAGATGTTTGTTGCTACATCAGGAGTGCCCCAAGGATCTCATTTAGGGCCCATTCTGTTCATCCTGTTCATTAACGACATCTCAACAGATCTAAATGTATTTTTCCTGCTCTTCGCAGATGACCTCAAGTTGTTTAAAATCATAAAGTCTTTAGCTGATGCCATCACACTTCAACAGTCACTTGTAAAACTCCACACCTGGTGTAGCAACAATTATCTCAATCTAAACATTAAGAAATGTGCAGTGATAACTTTTACCAAAAAATGTAATAATGTTATGTTTACGTATCATATCAATGATACACCTTTGACCAGAGTTGACAAAATTAAAGACTTGGGTGTCATCTTTGACTCTAAATCTTTTATTCCACATATAAACTCGATAATAAACAAGTCCTCCAAAACATTGGGCTTTATTAAGCGCAACACCCAGTCTTTATAAATATTAATAGTATTAAAACCCTTTTTACAACTCTTGTAAGACCTACTTTGGAATACTGTTCTCCTGTATGGTCTCCTTTCTATGCCTCTCATTCTCACCATATTGAAACCATACAGCACAAATTTCTGATTTATATTAACTACAAACTTGGTATTCCGTTAATAAACCTTGATTATAATCATATTTTGTCAACCCTTGATCTTAAACCTCTGGCTAACAGAAGATGTATCACTGATATTATTTTTTTCTACAAATGCATACACTCCTTAATCGACTGTCCCTACCTTGTTGAACAAGTCCAATACTACATCCCAACCCGAACAGTTAAAAAATTTCAAGTCTTTAATACCAGTTTTTATTATCAAAATTATCTTATTCACTATAGCTTCAATAGACTCCACCGGATCGCTAATTTACTCCCTGATAACTACGACTTATTCAACTGCTCAATTAGTAAATTAAAACAACTTAACATTATTTATAATTAAATTGCTTTAAGTTAAGAATTCAACCAATCCTAATCTTGTTTGTATATTTAAATTAGTACAATGCTTTGTTTTTGATCTCCTAAAACTAGTTTCATTACTTAGCTATAAGAATTAATCCTTAATTTTTCAATTCTTCTTCTTTTATATTTATAAAAAAATAAATAAATTCATTCTTCTTCTTATTTTATAAACAACCAAACATTATTCATAATTAAATTGCTTTAAGTTAAGAAGTCAACCAATCCTAATCTTGATTGTATATTTAAATTAGTACAATGCTTTGTTTTTGATCTCCTAAAACTAGTATCATTACTTATCTATAAGAATTAATCCTTAATTTTTCAATTCTTCTTCTTTTATATTTATAAGAAATAAATAAATTCATTCTTCTTCTTATTATAAACAACTAACATTAATTATAATTAAATTGCTTTAAGTTAAGAATTCAACCAATCCTAATTTTGTTTGTATATTTAAATTTGTGCAATGCTTTATTTTTGATCTCCTAAAACTAGTTTCATTACTTATCTATAAGAATTAATCCTTATTTTTTCAATTCTTTTTCTTTTATATTATTATATATTTATTTATTTCTTTGATTAATTTTAAGTAT
Source organism: Microvelia longipes (assembly GCA_018340805.1). Taxonomy (NCBI): domain Eukaryota; kingdom Metazoa; phylum Arthropoda; class Insecta; order Hemiptera; family Veliidae; genus Microvelia; species Microvelia longipes. The sequence goes on along the minus strand of JACMZG010000008.1, from coordinate 72,943,902 downwards.
TCTGTATGTATCAGTTTTAAACATTGATTATAGCTATTACACCTATAAATTATATTCACAATTTTTTTAGTCTATTGACAGATGTCAAAAGAAAATTAAAATTTTCTCATGCAACTCTTAAATACTCAGTTTTTGTTTCTGATTCTGTATTATAAATGTAATGTATGTATGTATCTGTATTGCTTCTCGATTCTGTATTGTTTCTGATTCTGTATTACCAATGTTAATTATTTGTATTTTGTATTATGTATATTTGTATTTTGGACCATTGGTCTGTTTTTAAATAAAAAAAAAAAAAAAAAAAAAAAAAAAAAAAAATTGACACATATTGGGATGGCTTGTTTTTAAAGTTTGCATTGCGTCTTGAAAATTAATAAATAAATATAATTATAGATTCTTGTTCTACTTAATATTCACACAACGTGCAATTTCACAGAGCAACAAGGTGCTTAAATAGCACAATACCTTAATATGTGAACTGGTCAAGTCACAAAGTGAAATCATCATGACTACCCTAATCATCATGTGTGAGTTTGATAAGACTTGGCGTAAATAAGATCTCCATTCTTTTTACCCTAGTCCACTGATTAGGTAAATATATTCCTCTAATGGGATGACGATTTTATCCGTTATTTTAGAATGCTTAGAATAATGCTATCTTAGAAGTAGGATAAGGGAGCAAAAATAATACAGCTCAATGGTCTTGCTTTGGATCTCGAGTTTACAGGTTCAAACCTCATCTATGCAATTAAGTTTTTCAAAGCTCATTATGGGTTTTCATAAAAAAGCTGACACCAAAACTAACAAAATGTCATTTTTTAACATGAGACGACTTCTTTTGGTTGTGACCAAGTGGAACAACTAATAGCAAGGATACAATTCATAGAGTATAATTTTATAAAAAAAACAAATATTTTTTAATAATAAAAAAATAATTTATTTGGCAAATTATAAATTAAATTTAATTAGAACTTATGGACTAGTGATCAAATATTAAAGAAACCATATAATATACTTTGTAAACAAGCCAGCTTTTTCAAGATTAAAAATGTTAGGGCACCTTAAGAATAACTTATTGTGAGAAAAATTATAAGAATGACAGAGTCGGGAGATAAAGTAATTCTTACAACAAAAATGCTTGATGCCTTCAAATAAAAATTAACAATTATCTTTGAATCAATTAGCACACCTAATGCGAGAAATAATGTTTACAATTTAAAGTTCTAGGGAATTTAATAATTTCTTCTCTCAACTATTGGAAAAATTAAAACTGTCGGAATGGCTAAGATGTATTTATTTTCTAAGATTTATTGTTGTTTCTTAAAGTTTCATTTTACAGGTTACAAATGGATATAATTTCAAGTAAAAATATTATAATACCTTTCCCTGATTAGGAGACAGGGAAGTAATAATTAAAAGGATGAATTTGTAATAAAATAACGGTTTTAAGTGTGTGAGCTGTTTTTAACAAAATTTGCAGCATTTTCAAAGATCTTAAAGATGGGGATAAAATAATTTATAATACAAAGAAAACAAAAAAAAAATTTTTTTTGTGATTAATACATTATTTACTCAGTATGAATACTTTTTCCATAGCAATATGGGTTACCAATTAATGGTCAGTGGGCAACAATCATCATAGGCTATGTTTATTTAGAAAGCAAAACTTGTTTAATTCCAGTTTAACATATAGTCTTGTAGTATCTTAAACATAACATCTTCTATAAAATATTTAAGTAAATTAATAAATAATTTATAAAAATAATAAATAAGTATAAAAATATTATTGATATAATTATAATTAATTAATAAATAAATATATATAAATAATAATTATCATTTAAAATAATAAATTTCAGTTAAAATGTTCAAGACAAACAACTTAACATAATATCTTTGTAAGTTAAAAGAAGATTAAACAAATTGTCAATTTAAGTAAGGAGAATTTATTATTTGAAATCAAATCATCCCAATACAGGAAAGGCTGTTCACTTGGTGCTGAAAGGGGTAATGAAATCAAACAAGAAATAAATAAAAATAATTAAAATCAAAAATATAAAAATAAAATTGAAAAGTGAAAATATATCCTCACATAAAATCTTACAAGTACAAACAACAATAATTTATTTAAACTAATAATAAAATAAATAATACCTTTATTTGGTACATTTTTAATCTAATTGCATTGTATGTTAATATTAAATAAATTTAAAAAAATAACATTTAATTTTAAAAACTAATATTTACATTAAGACAGCAGTTAATGCAAAAGAGAAGAAAAATAAATCCAAGTATGAGGGATGTTTCAAAAGTAAATCATTATTAATTTGATAAGAACCGAGTCGGGTAGCTCAGTGGTAGAGCGCTCGCCTTTCGACCTGGAGGTCGAGGGTTCAAATCCAGCCGGGGGAGGACCTCAATATGAGGTTATCCCTTGTACTGTATACTCGGGAGGTCTTGAATTCAAGGTCGGCCAACCCAGCCAAGGTTTTACGTGGTTTCCTTGGCTACTAATACGCAAATGCGGGGTTGGATCTAGTTTCATCTGAGACAAGTCTGGGTCCACGTTTCAGTTGTCTTCAGCTCACGAAAAGTTAATGTTCTGCGGGCTGGGGGAGATGAAGGTCGGAAAGATATACTGAGCCTTTGTATGTCCGAAAACTTAGTCAGTGAAAGTGATGGCGGCGACACGAGTAACGTAAGTGCTCGGTTCTTGAAGACAGACGTCTCCTAATAGCACTGCGGAGCTTTAACTTTCAGGTCAGGGCTATAGAATGAGTTTGTACACGCTGACATCTGGGTGCTACAGTTCTTTGTCGGGTGGACTGGCCAGAGCGCCTAGCTAGAGAGTCTGGTGATGCTAGTGGAACTGATGAGATTGGTGAGACTGGAAGGACGAGGTCAAGTGAGACTAATGTGATCAGAGGAGCTCTAGTAAGACTAGATGAAACAAGCACACAATGAAACTAGTAGTCGGCGCTAGCCAGAGCGGTGAGCCTAGCCAGAGTCTAGCTGGTCTAGATGAACTAGGCACACTGTGAACTAGTCGCAGATACTAGCCAGAGCAGTGAGTCTGGATAGAGTGTGGGTGGGCTGGATGAACTAGACAAACTGTGAACTGGTTATATGTGCTACCATGTACGGAGAGCGTGCTTCCTGGATGATTGGATGTGTACAAACTCAGGGGTTGAGTGAGATTTGAGTGAGGGGAAATCGCTAAATGACAGGTTAAAGCGTAAAAAAAAAAATTTGATAAGATATCTGAATCTAAAAGGTGGCAGAGATAAGGATAGTAATGAGAGAGAGGTGATGATAATTTTTCAAGTTTTGTTGGGCTCTTATTAGCTAACACCCTTTGACACAAGGGATATTGATTATAATCCAAAGAAGTGCTATAATATAAGTTTTAACAAGAAACAAAATGTGCCCCACTGCAAAATTCATCTTTCCTGATTTTGAATCCATAAGACAAACATATATTATATATAAGCTAGTATTGAGGGTCCTAGATTTTGCCAGCACCCAGGTACATTTAGGATCAGGTACAGACAATAGTTGATTGTTTATCAGAGGGTCAGGGATCTTTTACAAGTACCAGGGATCGGAAGCACCGACTAAACCTTTCATTTGAAGGACAGCACATGTTAGGATTCACATCCTTCTAACATGGACAGGAACATGTAGTAACCATTACACCACATGGATTTACACATTACAGTTACATAACACCCCCCCCCCCCCTCATTAACGTAGCACTGCCAGACAAGGTAAGAAAACCCAAAGTAATTTTTTAAATTAAATCAGAAAAAAAAAACAATTTGAGAACGTATTAAATAAATCGCAATGTAGATTTTGAAATATTTTACAACAAAAAGTTAATTGAAATGAATAAAAACGATCTTCGAATAAATCTCATATTTATCTTTAAATTGGCAATTACTTCATAAACAATTTAACAAGCATTTCAACAGTGCAATAGAATTTCAGAACTTTTTTTTAGTGATTTTTAATCATTTTTGAACATGCCTTATGGCTTTAACATAAATTAAACACTATAATAATAAAAATCTAAACAGTCCCAAATGAGAATTGGAACTCCATCAATTACCCATTGAGAGAAGCACTAATTATAGTATATCTAACAGTTTTTGATGTTTGGGTCCATATTTGAGTCAAAAATGCTAGAACTGATAACAAATTTTTAAGGAGACAAATTTTCCTACTTCTCAATGGTCTGGTTATATTATGACTATCTCACATATTTTTTTCTTTTATGTGTAAATTTGAAGTAAATAAGATAAACATTTTTTTTTTAAGTAACAATCTCTTGAAAAACTTTGTTATATCATTAGTAATGCCTAACTTTATGTGTGGAAGATTAAGCTCCTCATCCACTTTCATGGTCAGAACAACCTCATTAGTGTAATTTTACTAAGAAAATTTACCAAAATGACTTCATTCAAGAAGGAAGGTATTCAGCCTTATTATAAAAAAAAATAAACCTTAATTTTTTCTAAGCTTTAAACGGACACACAAGCTTAGCTAAGTTATAATGCAAGCTTTATTTTATACTTATTCTCCTTCCAAATTTCAGTTTTATGACTTTTCCATAATAGATACATTAATGTGAACGAGCAATCTCAGAGAAAAAGTTCAAGATATCATCTATTGAGAAATCCAATGAAATCATAGCTCCAGGGTAGCATCTTTGAATTAAATCTTCTATGTATTTATACTGCTGAATAAATTCTTCTTGCATTGCTCTCCAGACAACCTACAAAAGAAAAAGGTTTTTGACAACCTAAGGGTGTATTGCTACTAAGAGCCAAAAAACCTCTACAATTTTAATTTTTAGTTATAACGTGGTGTTTATTTTTAAAACACCAGTCTTACACAGTGGTCAGTTTAGACACCACTGATTCTTAAGAAAAAAAATCCCTGCTAGAAGGGAGCAGAAAAAAACTATGTAAACAAATCAGGTTAATTCACCCGCAATTCCTTGGCGATGTTTTTTTACATTTCTTTTGTGTAGTTTTATTTTAAAATATCATTTTTAAGATTAATTTGAAGGTAGTTTTCAAAACGATGTAATCAAAAGAAGAACCACAAACAAAGTGAACGATTGCCGGGAAGAAGGTTTTTCTCTACAGCAGTTATGTGGTAGGGATTTTTTTCTCTATTTAAGTGAGAGGTTGGCAGCGGATTCTCTGATTGGTCAATCCCCAAAATACTTATGACCTTGGGGATTTTTAAACTAAACAATAGACTGCACTTATAAATTGGCCTTGGATCATCGAGTTCGTTATCTTATCTTGCTTTTACTTCAAAATGTAACCTACTGGCCTTAAGATGTTACACAGCTCTATTTTCATCTTGCTAAAATTCTGTTATAGAATAACTTAAGAGTAGATCTGCAGAACAAGTTGTATAAAAGAAACAAAGAATTTCACAACCCAAGCATTCATCAACCAATATGCAACCAGTATACATAAAGTCCAATATACAACCAGTATACCCAACAAATAATTCTTTAAACAATTATACAAAGCTGAATAATTTTACTTTTTTGGAAGATCAATCAACAAAAGATTTTTAAAAGAATTAAATAAAGCTAGATAATTTTACCTTTCTGAAAGATTTAATATGAAATAAAATAATGACTATTGATTCTACTTTTTTGGGAGATCAGATGACAAAACGTTTTTCATAAAATTAAAAATGAAATATAAAATTATTTTTTGATATTTTTTTTAGAACACATACTGTAAAAAGCCAGGTTTTGCTTGTTATTTGAAAAATGGTATTTGAAAGTAATTATGCTACCGTACCTTTAATAGTACAGCACATGGTTATAATTATTGAGTGTTGGAAAATAGTGATAAGGTATGAGTAAAGTGATGTAGAATTTGATACAGTTTGGGTCGGGGCGGGGGGACACAGTGGTCTAACTCCCTGGTTTTAGGTGGTTCCGAGAAAAACAGGAATTAGTTGCATCAACTACCGCACCGAGCACTAGTTTTCACCTTGTCCCCTTATCACTATTGTTATCAGTTTTAAATCGATACTTCTATTTATGTTTATAAAAATGTAAACAAGACGATTTTTTCTTATTCATTGCCTTTTTTCTTTTTTAGTAGCTTATATGACAATTTTTTTGAAATAGGATAACGTGTGTTACGAATGAGACAACGAAGACGTAAATTAAATTATAATTTCCCAGTTTGATGTTTGTTTACAAACATTTTGATGTTTGTCTACAAATCATGGTTATCACGATATCAGGTCTACTTAAATTAACACAGCGTTTATTTTATAACATTTTATGAAAATTATACCTTTAAAATAAATTATACAATTTTTAACATTGTTAAAGACCCTTTTAAATAATTTTAACCTTAGAATTGAAGAAATAATTATATTATATATAGGGTACAAGGTCAACTGACCGCCACTAGCGAGAAAGGGTGAACTTAGGGCAGGTCCATCTAAGCAGCTTATTTCGGGGGAGTTAGACCACTGTGTCCCGCGCCACCCCTACTGTATGAATTTCTACATCACTTTAGGTATGAGGTTGGTATGATATAAAATTGTGGGCGTGAATTAACATCCAGCACTAACCTCATTGGCTCCCTCACATTATTTTCTCGCACGGTCAACTGTTAATAACCATGTGTTATACTATATTTAGAGCTTACCTGAAGTAAATTTTCTTCTTCACATAAATGTTTCTCTACTTTCTTGTACAGATTATCTAAACCTTTTTTAACTTCTTTAGCTGGGTACTCTTTGATAACTTTTCTTAATTCTTGTTTACTGAACGCCATCTGATAACTTATTTCTGATTCCTTGACACCCTGAGCTACTTTGACTTGAACACCCTCAAAAAATAACTGAAACAAAATTTAATATAATTAAATGTGTAAATTGCTTTATACAAATCAAGCTTAAAGTGTATAGGGGACATTTGGGAACCTTTAAGAGAACCTCAAGATCTCTTTAGGTGGTTTCTAAATCAAGCTTAAAGTGTATAGGGTACATTAGGGAACCCTTAAAGAACCTCAAGATCTCTTAGGTGGTTTCTAATCAAGCTTAAAGTGTATAGGTACATTAGGGAACCCTTAAGAGAACCTCAAGATCTCTTTAGGTGGTTTCTAAATCAAGCTTAAAGTGTATAGGGTACATTAGGGAACCCTTAAGAGAACCTCAAGATCTCAGTAGGTGGTTTCTAAATCAAGCTTAAAGTGTATAGGGTACATTAGGGAACCCTTAAGAGAACTCAAGATCTCTTTAGTGGTTTCTAAATCAAGCTTAAAGGTATAGGGTACATTAGGGAACCCTTAAGAGAACCTCAAGATCTCAGTAGTGGTTTCTAAATCAAGCTTAAAGTGTATAGGGTACATTAGGGACCCTTAAGAGAACCTCAAGATCTCAGTAGGTGGTTTCTAAATCAAGCTTAAAGTGTAGGGTACATTAGGGAACCTTAAAAAAGCCTTCGCATCTCTTAATAATGATAATGTTCGTTTAAAGCCTTGCCGTTAATCCATCAGAGATAAACCCTGTGGAAACCATCTCAGATTTAAATGTATTATAAAGTTGGCAATAATTTATTTCAACGATAATCTTATATAAATTGAGAACATAACCTAGGATGCGAACCCCAGATCTCCGTAGTGTCAGAAGTTAGTGTAAAGACTAATGCTGTAATGACCTCTACCACAGAGGTGGCTCACATCTCTAAAGCTGGAATCTAAATCAAGCTGAAAGAGTTTAAGGTTCCCTCTAGAAAGCCTCAAGATCTTTTTAAGGGAATTCTAAATCAAGCTTAAAGACCATAAGACACATTAAGGGATCTTAATAAAAATAAAAATTAAGAATATCTACATAATAAGATCATTATATAACAGGAGAAGCTTCAAGGAATAGATTAGAAAAGAAAAATCTTTCTAAACATAGGCTTTACAATCTATTATTTTTAGTTGTAAAACTGTAAATGTATTTAAGTATAAAATAAAATATTTATTACATTCAATTTTTCCAATGGTCTTCCAAAGTATCTGGTTACATAAGCTCTAAGGGCATCATTGTATCGTTGCTTAGCTTCTTTCCTGTATTGATCCAATACTCCTATTTTCAACTGAGATAATAAATCATACAGATGATGGAAATTCTCTGAAAATGCAAAAACATATAGTAATGTTTATGAGTATCTTTTGAACCTTTCTGTCCCTAGTATCACTTAGTGTACATCCAGTATCACATGCAATGTCATAAATAATAAATAAATATAATTGAAGTCTCAACTCTTATCTTTAAAAGCCTTTCCCTGATCATTGAGACAAGAAGTTATTCACTGATATAACTTTATTAGTTGAGAGCTCGAGTGCTGCTCATTTAAATAATAAATAAATAATTGAAGACTCAACTCTTATCTTTAAAAGCCTTCCCTTCATTAAGACAAGAAGTTGTTCACTGATATAACTTTATTAGTTGAGAGCTCGAGTGCTGCTCATTTAAATAATAAATAAATATAATTGAAGACTCAACTCTTATCTTTAAAAGCCTCTCCCTGATCATTGGACAAGAAGTTATTCACTGATATAACTTTATTAGTTGAGAGCTCGAGTGCTGCTCATTTAATAATAATAAATATAATTGAAGACTCAACTCTTATCTTTAAAAGCCTCTCCCTGATCATTGAGACAAGAAGTTATTCACTGATATAACTTATTAGTTGAGAGCTCGAGTGCTGCTCATTTAAATAATAAAAATATAATTGAAGACTCAACTCTTATCTTTAAAGCCTCTCCTGATCATTGGGAAGAAGATATTCACTGATATAACTTTATTAGTTGAGAGGTCTAGTGCTGTGTCACCTTCTGATGATGGCATTAAGCCAAAAACAATCCAGGAAAAATCATATCCAACAGCAAGTATTAATAGTAGCTGATTCTTCAATTAGTTCTTTAACTTGCAGTAAATAAAACATATTCGAATAAATAAAAATAATCCTCCCTACTTCAGACTCTCAACAGTCGTCATCAGAGAGTGAATACATATGTTTTATTCCCAGCAGTCACTCATCCAGGCACTTTTTTTATCCACAAAAATCGTAGATATATTGGTCATTTTGAAACGAAATATAGTATAATTTATTGTGTAAAGGTACACACTTGTACCAAATTTCAACTTTATTACATAATTTTAAGATTTTTCACATTTTTTTTTAAAAAACCACACAAGTTATTCTGTAAAAATTGAACTAAAGCTGTTAATGAGAAAAAAATGGTCGTTTGTTGGTCTTATATGTACCTACATGCGTGCTCAATTTCAAATGAGACAAAACATTTACTTGCATTTAGATTGATTTTTGTAAGTTTTAACTCTCTAAAATAAATACAATTGGAACTGTGATGATAAAAAAAAAACACACACACATACAGACAGACAACTTTGTGAAAAACACTCAGGAGGTCTTAAAACACTTGAAACAGAAAATAAAAGTGAAATCCAGGTTTTGGATTTTAGAGCAAACATAATACTTTTCCTATAAACCTATGGTATAAATAAGAAAAATAAAAACATAATAATTGCAATGAGTTTATAATATATTGAAATTGCTGACCCATTTTAATAACTTCTGTTGGAGTTTTAGAATGATCCTGAGCTATATTAACAATAGTATCAAATGAAGCACCCATCAGTTTAATATACCATTTATCTAAATCCGTGTGCCTGTCTGAATCCTTAAATATACTTTCTGAAGTTCTAGCAAACTCCTGTTGGAATAGAAAATTAATCAAATAAAGTGACACAAATAACCTCAAATATTATACAGCGTACGTGGAACGTTATTCTTATATCAAATTAGAAATAAAAGCTGGTCTCAAAAAAATGTTTTCACAGGACGGTGTCATAAATTTAGAAGTTTAGAGTTTAACAATTTAGAGTTTAACAAAGATTTAGGTTTCACTCCAATATATTATGACAAGAACCACAGACTATCCTGGTTATTCAGGGAAAAGTTCCTCAACCCTTTGCAAAAAGTGCCTTTAAGGTTAGAAGTTGATAGATTAGTTTTGTTTTAGTTTGCCTCCATTTAGTCCCCCCCCTCTAGAGAATCTTAAGAATAAAATTAACCACTCAGTCAGAAGTCCAACAATATCTATATTAAAATTAATATGTCAAAACAAACATGAATCTGTTACTAAGTAACCGAACATTAAATTTGTTCTTTCTACACCCCTTCTCAAATTTAATTTCAATTTTAATAATTTAAATAATTTTATTTTTAATTTTTTATTGGTAGCTTTTATATTTGGTGCACACAAAGTTTATTTAAATGTCAATATTATATTTATTTATATTTATTATAATTATTTATTATTGACTGACATCTTATCAACCAATCTTTATGATATTATTTAAATTTATCATTTCGATATTATTTATAATTAGGCCTTTTATTATTATTATGATTGTTTTATGACGTTACATTATATTAATTTAAGCAAAATAAGGGTGTAACAAGATCAAACTTTTAAATTTAAATTAACTAAAACTATTCTAGGCCGATCTTCTCTCTTAAATTATTGATTCTTATTCCATGTAAAGGTTTTGTAAGTAGATCAGCAAGCATTTCAGTTGTTGGGCAGTAGGTGAAGATAGCTTTGTTTTTGGATTTAATATCGCGTACAAAATGATACTTCACGTCAATATGCTTTGATCTTGTTTTGCTTCCTTCGTGCTCTAACATTTTAAGTGTTGACTGGTTGTCTTCAAACATAGTAATCTGCGTAGGCTGTGCATTTAAATCAGCTAATAATTTCTTGACCCAAAGCATTTCTTGGCATGTTTCTGTTAATGAAATATATTCTGCCTCTGTCGAGCTGAACGATACGCAGGATTGTTTCTTGCTTCCCCAAGCTATAGCACCGCCAGAAAATTTGATAACAAATCCACTGGTAGATTTTCGAGTATTGCTGTCCCCGCCCAATCGCGTCGAGTAACAGTTTAACTGTCCTATCTCATCAATCGATCCCAAACGCAACTTGAGGGTTTTTCGTCCCCTTGAGATATCTGATGCAGCGTTTAACTTCGTTCCAGTCATTTTTATTTGGATTTGATACTTTTCTGCTTAGGATTGATATGGCCGCAGCTATGTCCGGTCTCGTACTAACAGCAACGTATAATAACGATCCTATAGCCTTGCGGTACTGATCTTTGTTGTCTAGCAACTCTGATCCTTCAGCTTTAAAGTATCCCGAATTAAGTGGAATATTGGCCATTTTAGCTTGACCTAAATTAAACCTGGTTGCTATTTTCTCAATATAGTCACCCTGGTTGATGTAAAATATTCCTTCTTCATTTCTTGTGACTTCGATACCGAGGTAGTAACTAAGATCTCCTAAAACTTTAATTTCAAAATTTGCTTTTAATATATTTTCCACTTGTTGCATGTGTTCTTCTATGTCATAAAATAGGATAATATCATCTACGTACAGTAAAACGTAGATAAATTTGTCATTAATTTGTTTTATATAAAGACAGCTATCAGCTACTCCCCTTCTGAAACCATTCTTCTCTAAAGTTTCGTTAATCTTATCGTTCCAGGCTTTTGCTGATTGCTTTAGTCCGTATATACTTTTCTTTAGTCTACAAACATAATCGGGCTTATCAGGATCTTCAAACCCATACGGTTGCCTCATGTATATAGTTTCCTTCAGGTCTCCGTTTAAGTATGCAGTTTTTATGTCTAAGTGTTTTACTTTCATTTTATTTAGTCCGGCATAAGTAAGTAAAGTCCGAACTGTTACGTTTTTAACCACTGGGGCAAAAACTTGATCATAGTCTTCCCCATATTTCTGACTAAACCACGCGCTACAAGTCGGGCCCTGTATCTAATACTATCATTTGTTGGATCTTTCTTAACTTTGTAAACCCATCTGCAGTCTACTATGGTTCTGTTTCCTGGATTTTCTACCAACTCCCAAGCTTCACACTTTTCCATTGATTGTATCTCTTCTTTCATAGCATCTAACCAGTTTACAGAATCAGCCCTATTTATTGCTTCGTTGTAGTTGTTTGGTTCGTCTTCTTCAGTTTTAGTTATTATTTGAGTTTCTTCTTCTTGACTAGACTGTTTCTCTTCTTTCTTCTCTTCGTTGTCATCTAGGGTTTGTTTTTCGGTAACATTCGGTTTAAATTGAATTTCAAAATTTTCTTCGTCATTTTTAGGTTCTATATTTTCTATTTGTTTTCAGTAGTTTCTAAATTATCTTTATTTTCAATTAAAGGTTCAATACATTTTATATCACGGCTAATAGTAATTTTACATGACTTGATATCGAGTAATCTATACGCTTTTGATTCGTCACAGTATCCCATAAATTTAAATTTCCTTGCTTTGTCGTCAAATTTCTTTCTTGTCTCTTTAGGTACTAATGCGTAAGCATCACATCCAAAAATTTTAATGTTTGTTAAATCAGGCTTTTTTCTTTCCCATAATTCGTAAGGTGTCTTGTCATTCGCTCTAGTTGGTAATCTATTTTGCAAATAATTCGCGGCTACTATTGCTTCACCCCAAAATTTTGTGTCTAAATTACTTTCTAGTAGCATGCATTTAGCCATTTCAGTTAAATATCGATTTTTCCGTTCTGCGCATCCGTTTTGTGATGGCGAGTACGGTGCCGTGAATTCATGTCTAATGCCGTTTTTCTTAAAATATAAATAAAGTTCTTTTGAAGTATACTCCCCTCCTCGATCACTGCGGAGAGTTTTTAAAGTTTTTCCAAATTTAGTTTTCATCGCTTCCACATATTCTTGAATTTTGCTAAACGTTTCGTTTTTATGTTTTAGTAAGTATACGTAAGTAAATCGACTAAAATCATCGATTAAAGTTAAGATATATTTATTTCCTCCCGGTGTTACAACTCTCATCGGACCACATAAATCTGAATGTACTAAATCTAAAACTTCTTTTCTTCTATTTTCCGATTTTTTCGGAAATTCTGATCTAGTCATTTTCCCTTTTATGCAAACTTCGCAATTTTGTTGCCTTTTACCGACTATTTTTATATTATTAATCATGTTTTTAGATTCTAATTGTTTAATTGCTTCATGATCTCTGTGTCCAAATCGTCTGTGAAGTAAATTTATATCGTACAATTCGTATTTGTGGTTAACAATGATTTATTATTTTGGAATAAATTTAGGATGTATAAGTTTTTATGTAAATAAGCTGTAGCTTCAACGAATTTACTTTTCATAATTTTACAAGAAGTGTTATCAAATATCGCTGTATACCCTTTTTCTGTCAATTTTTTTAACTGATAATAAATTTCCATCTACTTCTGGTACAAATAATACATCTTTAATAATTTTTCTAATTGTCTTGTCATTATTTTCCAAATATAAACAAACGTCACCAATTCCTTTTGAAATCAGTGTTGTTCCATCCGCGAGAAATATTTTTTCTTTTTTGTTTTTATTTAAATTTATAAAACTCGATATGTCATTAGATATATGACATGTTGCTGCTGAATCGACAATCCATATTGATTTTTCACTTCTTGTGTTCAAGCTTGCAAAACACGATTGCGAGGTTTCGTTATCGTTTTCATAGTTTCCATCACTTTGATTATTTTCATCTGTAACCTTCTTGACGTGCGACGATTTGATTTGATTATTTTTGTTAGGTTTTTGAAAACGTTTATTTTCTTTATTAAGATACCAGCATTCATCTTTTGTGTGAAATTTCTTACGACAATACGTACAGTACTTAACGTTTCTACTAGTGTTGTTAGAATTAGTTTTTAATGCAGATTGGTTAGAATCTGAATTATTTTCACTTCTACGGCTGTATTCCTGTACAAGCCTTTCTTTCACTACGGTTGTAGTCAACTCCTCCTCTGACCTAGATTCTAAAGCCATAACTATGGTTTCGTAACTATCAGGCAGACTTGACAGCATAAATGCTACAACTAGTTTTTCTGCCAAATTTTCACCCATGTTTTGGAGTTTCTCTACGAGTTCAAATATTTTATTGAGATGAGATTCCATATTATCTCCCTCTGACATTTGTAGTTTACATAGTCTTTTTAGAGTACTAACTTTGTTGGACAATGTTGGCTTTTCATGATAGTCCTTAAGAGCTTTCCAGCATTCAAATGCGGTTTTGATCTTTTTAATATGCACCAACTGCAAATCTTCAACCGATAATCCGATTATGGCTAAAGCTTTATTATTCTTATCTTGCCAATTTGTATCAGATTTATCAGTTTGTTCTTTTTCAACTACATCCCAAACATTTTCTTTTATTAGGAGTAGACGAATTCGATATTCCCAATTCGAATAGTTGGTGCTATTTAGTCTCTTTATAGATCCTTTAAATTCCGTATCCATTATAGACTATTATTATTAAAATTTTCTTACCAATTCTCCGCTTTAGGGGCCCATAACCTCTAGAGAATCTTAAGAATAAAATTAACCACTCTGTCAGAAGTCCAACAATATCTATATTAAAATTAATATGTCAAAACAAACATGAATCTGTTACTAAGTAACCGAACATTAAATTTGTTCTTTCTACACCCCCCCCCCAAAAAACATTAGGATACTTCATGAAAGAGCAAGTTTATAATAAGTGGCAATTTAAAAAATCCTTTACAGTCATATTACTTCTTGAAAACCTGAGTATTAATTTCACTTAATTTAATTTATAAATTAATTTTATTAAAATTTATAAATTAATTTTATTTAAATTTATAAATAATAGAAACAAATTATCGAAATAAAACCCAAAAATGGATAGTTTATTATGATCTTAATAAACGACGTACTCACCTCAAAATTAGATACAAAAGGGAGAATGCCACACTTTGACTTCCTACTTCCCTTACAGTCATAAATAGATTGCAAATGTGATTGCATAAATTGATCATAATTTCTTTTAACTTGAACCAAAACTGAGCCAAATGTTTTAGATACAAAAGAATCGGTATCTTGAGTCGAGAGAACATGTTGACTTAGTCGAACAAGAGCATACATGCAGTACCTGCAAGCCATACAGAAAATACAAATTAAATCAACACTATTACAAATGTTGATTCCATGCCCTGGCTTCGCCACCGTAATTTCCTAGGTAAATACTAGGTAGAAGATCCTTCGGATGATCTAGAGCCATCCCCATTTACAATCGGATGGCTCCCAGTTTAAAGGGGTGTTAGCTGCTTTGATTCCAAAGAATAATGCTTTCTCCTAGAGGCTGTCGCGTTTCCTCTCCATTGACAATATTAATATTTATGAATTATACAAAAATATGAATATTATTACACAAAAAATTATTCAGTATTATAATGTATAGTAATAAGATAATATTATAAAATATTGGAATACAAAATATTACTGACATGCCATCAACTTTTTCAAACTGAGATATAAAAGCATTGAGCTCTGGTTCCATGGTAGCAAATATATCACCCATTATTTTTCTAACTTCTTCGTTAACTAGTTTAGTCGAGTCTGGTGTGAGAGAGTAGCAACTTTCATCTGATCTCACCATCGGACATCCATCAAGAGTTGTTTGTGTGTTCTACAACAAATATAAAACATATAAATACATATTTTCACCAAGGATAATAATAGTATATTGGATAACTAAACTTGGTTTTTAGAAAATTTCTAAAGGAAGAAATGTACAATCACAGTAACATTACTATTTTTAGCTCAAATAAACGGTCGCGTTGTCGACCAGTCATGAAAAAAATAATCCTACTCAGTCTAGAAAAATAATACAGCAGATGCCATTCAATACAGGGAATACTTCTATATTATTAAAAACCTGTATTTATACATAGCAGCCAAGTTTTTATTAGTTCTTTAGCAATACATTTTCATATTATATCATGGGATTTACTATTTTTTTTGTGATAAAATTCCATAATTTAAAAAATGTGAACAAACTTGCACAAATAATTTTAAGTGTTTCATCATTAAGGAAATATTTTTAGTAATGGTTTAAAAACTAAAATTTAAATAGCTATAGAATTCAGCAGTAGTAGGTGTTACGATACCTGATGCTGTGACCAACATCAAAAACCAGTGAAAAAATTATTCCTCCAGAAATTAAGTAAAACAAAGTTATGGGCTGACAAAGTTTATAAATTCAAAAGATACTTTCAAAATGCCAACCCATATCAAAATGATATTTAGTGGATCAATTCACCACCTAAAGATGTAAATTTGTGTCAAATTTCAACTTGATAAGTCAAATTAAACCCATTTAGAATTTATCGGAGTTTATAATAAAATAAATAACTACTTCATGCAATGTTAGGTGTATTCTAATTATTTTGATGTATTACGTTTAAATATATTTGACCTCAAGCTATTTTTTATACTTCTTGGCAAAGAAAAAAAAAATGTTATTTTTTAAAATTTTTAATGAATCAGCGAAATCAGTAAACATAGTCATTTTTTTTTCTTCTAGACAACAAAAATAGTAATAATTTTTGTGCCAAGTTTTAATTCTCTAGGATGAACACAATGGAACATTATGAGTGACACATACAGACAGTATGATGAAAGCCAGTAAGAACGTAATGAAAGTGGTTAAAACACAGAAGTATAATAAACTTTAAGATTTTCAAGGTGAACAAAATACATTTCTTACATACCTAACGTAGTAGATGGGAAAAATTGAAAATTTTCACTGTTATATAAACACTGTTTATAAACAGTGTGTAAATCAGTAGATTTTATAAGTTTATGTTATGATTCTGTTAACAAAAGCAGAAATCACAGTTAACACCCCTGCCTGATATAATTAACAAAGAGTAACAGTTCAAAATAGGCTAGCATGCCTTCAAATGACAAAAATATTTTTTTGTTAAATTTCTGTATAAACAGACTTTAAAAAATACCTTGGCAGTGGAGGGAATGACATCAAGTTGAAAGAAAGAAAGACAGAATTGCTGCTCAGATAAACAAGCAGGTACAAGGTGAGATAAAACCCTCTCTAGAACCTGGTTGAATCTATTCCTACCCTGCGTGTTTGTTTCTGGCCAGAGGTCTTTATCAATACCAAGCAATGCTAGTGTTTCTGAGTGATTGTTCCCTTTGGTTTTACCACTACTTATATCTTCTCTAGACTCACCAACGCCACCTTTTTTGTATAATCAAAATACAAAATTATTTCTAAAAGCACATTTAACATTAATATTGCTTTAACTCATAAGCAATCAATAATATAACAGTAAGAAAGTAGGTAAAATAACATAAAAAATACAATTGTTAATCAATTTTAGTAAAGGCAAGCTGCCAATCTAGAACAATGCTTCCCTACCAATAGAATTAAAAAGTATAATACAAAAAAGTGCATATTCATTCATATAAACATCTAAAGAACTGTGCTAGCCCCAGGTGTGCTGGAGTCTTCTTTCTACTCAGAAAACTTCAAAACATCAATGGAAACATTTTTATTAAACAAATCTTTTTTTATTACTTTTTAAATATTTAAAGTAGGTAACCCCATTTTGATATAATAATAATAATCTATTTGTTGCATATAAAGCTTATGAGCTTCTTTGCTTTTTGAAATAAGTAAATTTTCAAATGTATTAGTCAAAAAATGTGATTTGTTTACATTTTGTAACACATGTCAATCAATAAATCCAGAACTAATGCTGATAATGAAAAGTAACTCTGTATTTTTGTGAACCATACATAGTAGTACATGTGTAAAAAATGTCAGCTCGATCTAAATACTTTTTAAAGATTTGTGATTTTTAGTTAAATGTTTAGTGGGTTAATGACGTAAACATATTTCATAAACAATAGGGGTTGGGACAAAACAAGGTTAATTTTTGTACCAAGTTTCATTTCATTATGAGAAAGCGTTCAACAGTTATCGTGTCCCATAGAAACGTCTAGGAACAAAAATTTAGGACACACATACATACATATAAAGTACCCACCCAAAAAGGAGGTGATAGTACTCTTCAAGGGGAACCAAAAATGTCCTATAATTTAAACCACAATCTTCAACCGTTTTCCCACAAGATCAAATTTAATATTTTTTAAAAACATTTGTCCTGACATCATAAAATCTTTAATAGCTCTTAAACTGTTCAAGCTAAAAAGATGAAATTGGTATCGTTGAAAAGCTGAGTAAATTTCATAAAGTATGAATTAATAACTATATTAAAAATTTAACTGCTACCAAACAATTTGCATGAAAAAATATTTTTTTGCAAGAATTGAATTTTTGGAATTTTTAAGGAAAGGCATTTGAGGAAGTAAGAGATGAGCTAAAGTTTAGCCAAGAACGGAAAAACTTCTCTTACCATAAATTTATATATATATATATAAAATTTATAAGAGAATATATATATATATATATATATAATATATATTATATATATATATATATATATATATATAATGTATGTATGTATGTATATATATTGCATTTTTAATTTAAAATGCTCCTCCTCTTATTGTAGGAGATAGGGCAAAAAAAATAAGAAAAATAAAGAAAATAATTACCTGTTGATCCTATAATGTGATGTTTTGCTTCTTCAAGAAAAGTTCTAATATCTCTATCATATAATTTACCTATAGCTGTGGTATAGACTCTAGTTAGTCCTAAGTACGCTTTTCTATCCATCGCCTGAAACCAATGACAGTATTATTGAGCTAATCACATATAAAATTGCATCTGATCCCAGTTCACAGTGGTGACCACGTCAATGTAGATGAAGAATCAGACGTTTCGCTTCCATTGTGGGAGGCATCATCACTCAGGGATGTAGGACATCATGAATAAAAACACAATGCTCTACAAAACTTAACTGTTTAGTTTTTTTTGAGGTTGGGGACCTTTGAAACGAATTTCAACTATTCTTAGAAGTCCAAATCCCGCCATAACTTCTATCCGATTAGCGAAATCTTTGAAAAAGAAATTAGCTAAAATAAAAGTTTACCTTAGTCCAATGCATTAATTCAGTATATCTAACAAGTTCTCTGTGTATATGAGAGTGTTTAGGAAGACTCAGTTCTACATGTGATGCACTCAGCTCTCCTGTATCATTACCCTGTAGCAAAACAAACTAATAAATATTATGTATAGAAAAATTCTAGCATAGAGTTTGGCAAACTAGGCTTGACACCACAATTAATTATTATGTAACCCAATTTCTAGGGTGATAATAACTTAAGGGTGTATTGATGCTTTGTTTTTGGTCTTCCCCAAAATTGATCTTCCCCTATTTGACTCAGAGACTAAATAACTTTATACAGGTGTTAAAAAATATTTTCTAGATAAATCACTCTTTTAACATGTTATTTTGAAAAACAA